>CM050170.1:142467836-143082461 GCA_027410445.1 Discoglossus pictus
TGTGGGAGAGGGGGGAAGAGAGAAAGGGGAGGGAGAGAGGGGGAAGAGCGACAGGGGAGGGAGAGGGAGAAGAGAGACAGGGAGGGAGAGGGGGGAAGAGAGACAGGGGATGGATAGAGGGGGAAATAGAGACAGGGGAGGGAGAGAGGGGGAAATAGAGACAGGAGAGGCACAGGGTGGGGGAGAAAGACGGGGAGGGAAAGGTGGAGAAGAGATATGGGGGACAGGTGGGAAGAGAGACAGGGGAGGGATGGTGGGAGAGAGACAGGGGAGGAAGAGGGGGGAAGAGACAGGGAAGAGAGAGGGGGGAGAGACAGGGAGGGAGAGAGGGGGAAAGAGACCAGGGAGGGAGAGAGGGTAAAAGAGAAACAGGAAAGGGAGAAGGGGAAAGAGACAGGGGAGGGAGAGGGGAAGAGAGAAAGGAGAGGGATAGAGGGGGAAGAGAGTCAGGGGTGGGAGAGGGGAGAGAGACAGGGGTGGGAGAGGGGTGGAAGAGAGACAGGGGTGGGAGAAGGGTGGAAGAGAGACAGGGAAGGGTGAGAGGGGAGGGTAAGAGACAGGGGAGGGAGAGAGACAGGGGAGGGGGAAAGGGAAAAAATAGAGGGGAGAGAGAGACAGGGGAAGGAGAGAGGAGGGAAGAAAGGGGTTAGAGAGAGAGGGGAGGGAGAAAGGTGGGGGAAGAGAGAAAGGCAAGGGAGAGAGGGGGGAAGAGAGACAGGGGAGGGAGAGGGGGAGTGAGAAGGGTAAGAGAGAAAGGGGAGGGAGAGAGGGGGAGAAATGAGACAAGGGGGGAAGATACAGTGGAGGGAGAGGGAGTGAAGAGACACAGGGGAGGGGGGAGAGAAAAATAGACAGGGGAGGGAGACGGGGGAGGTCCCCACATTACCCCCTTGGTGCAGGGGTCCAGATCGGGATCCCTGCAGCATTTAAATATTTTAAAGGGACAGTGGCACACTAATGGTTACCCCCAAGCTGCAGGGGGTACTTGACATTAACCCCCCTATGCTGCGGGGTCGCCATCGGGATCCCCGGAGGGCTCCCACATTAACCCTTGCTGTGGGGGTCCTGATTAGGACCCTTGCACCATTTCAAATTTCAAATTGGCGTTGCAGAGGTCCTTAATCAACCCGCGCTAAATAAAAAAAAGGTAACCCCTGCCACTATAAGCACCCCCCGGCACCTAAAATTAACCCCATCACTCATGGGAAGTCAATATAGACCCTCATGAGACTAAAATTTACCGCCAATAGGGGTCTCTATAGAACCTATAGGGCACTATTAACCCCTAGGTTAAAATGATAAGTGCCATGAGGCACTTCCTCCAGAACCCTCATGAAACAAAGTCTAAGCACTACACTACACTATTAACCCTAACCATACCCCATTAACCTATTAACCTTAACTAAACTAAAAGAGGGGGCAGAGAGACAGGGGAGGGAGAGAAGGGAGGGAAAGAGAGACAGGGGAGTGTGAGAGGGAGGGAGGGAGAGAGGGGGGAGAGAGGGGGAAAATAGAGGGGGAGAGAGACAGGGGAGGGAGAGATGGGGAGAGAGACAGGGGAGGGAAAGAGGGGGGAAAGAGACCAGGGAGAGAGGGGTGAAAGAGAGACAGGGGCGAGAGAGAGGGGTGAAAGAGAGACAGGGGCAAGAGAGAGGGGGGGAAAAGAGACAGGGGAGGGAGAGAGGGGGGAAAGAGACCAGGGAGGGAGGGAGAGAGGGGTGAAAGAGAGACAGTGTCGAGAGAGAGGGGTGAAAGAGAGACAGGGTAGGGAGAGGGGAGAAGAGAGGCAGGGGAACGTGGAAGGGGGAAAGAGAGAAAGGGGGGGAGAGAGGGGGGAAAGAGACCAGGGAGGGGAGGGGAAGAGAGACATGGGAGGGAGAGGGGGGTAAGAGACAGGGGGGAAGAGAGGGGGAGAGAGACAGGTGGGACAGAGGGGGAAAGAGAGGGGGAAAGAGACAGGGTAGGGAGAGGGGGAAGAGAGGGAGGGGAGAGGGGGAAGAGAGACAGGGGGAGAAAGGGGGAAGAGAGACAGGGGAGAGAGGGTGAAGAGAGACAGGGGAGGGAGAGAGGGAGGAAAGAGAGACAGGGAAGGGAGAGGGGGGAAGACAGTCAGGGGAAGGAGAGAGGGGGGAAAGAGGGACAGGGGAAAGAGAGAGGGGAAAAGGGAGACAGGGAAGGGAGAGGTGGGTAAGATACAGGGGTATTAGTGTGCCGCAGGCCCTTTAAGGACCCATGGCGGGGAATATAAACCTCAAAGCCTGTATGAATTACGGGCTTGGAGATCTTTAAATGCAAATACATATTCAATCCAGCACTATAAAGCACTGTAAAGGATGGGGAACACAATGGGTGACATGAGGATTAAAAGCACTACATTCTCAAGCTCGCACATCGCAAATAGCCAATACTTTAATTTCTGGCCAAAGTCCTACGGGCTTGAATAACATTATTTGTATTGTAGAAATCATATTACTTTTAGCTCAGAAGCACATTTTACATTACAGCAGAAACCCAGGGTTCCCTCTATTGTCTCCTTATAAAATCAGCCTTGCAGGCATTTTTATAGGCGCATTGTAATCAATACCTTACTTGGTAGTATTGTGTGCAAGGATATTTAGTTAATTTAATGGAATATTTATTAGAAGTAACAAATCCCTCCATCTTCACAATCCACTGTGCAGCAACATTTATCACATATATGGTTATGGAACTTACAAATGTTGGTGACGTTTGCGATGTTGGTCAGGCACTTGCGGCCCTCGCAAAGCGAAGCCTGCAGTTTAGATCCACAACTATATATGTGATTGCAATGAGCGCCAAATGTACAGGGTGATGTATATATGGGGTGCAGCCTAAGAGGAGGGGGAAGAGGAGACACAAGGGAGAGAGGGAGAGGAGGGGGAAAGGAGACACAAGGGAAGGAGGAATAAGACACAAGGGAGGAAGTAGACAGGGTAAGACTCATGATGAGCGACAAAGGTGCTCATATTGGGTGGCAAACAGCATTGCCAGGCTTAAAATTGTATTCCCGTCATTTTTGACGGGCAAGTAGCTAGTCATAAATATAGCTAATATGATCACATTGCTTTTCTCTAGAACCAGTAATTTGTGAGTCAGTGAATGTATGAAATGAATGAGCCTCTGAAGGAGCCATCGTCTAAACATGTTAAACATGCAGTATTTCTGAGAGTAATTATTGTATTTAGGGACTTCCATGCTTCGGATCACCCTGACACCAGGGGTTCCAGTCCAAGAGTGGGAAATAGTTATCAGTTGTAGAAGAGGATCAGATTACCAGAACTTGCTAATACTTTAAGAATGTTGTTTTAGTTTCAAGCACTCCAAGCAACTGATCTTAGGGTTTGAATCTTACAACTTTATTTTTCCTTACTACTGGGTTTATAGATACTGCAGTCTTTAGTTATGTATATGATTCTCTTAGAGTTGATCCTTTGTTTGGTTATAGCCAAAGTGTGAACACTTAGATAATAGATCTTTTTGTTGTCTGTGTCCTTGAAGATGGGAACAGAGAGAAATAACAAAAAAAGGGGGGAAACACTTTTATGCGGCTAAACATGTTATGAATTGCCACAAACTAGATAAAAAAAAAAAAAAAATATTTAAAATATTTTTTATAATTAAAAAGTGTTAAAATGCTGTTTGCCACACAATGTGGTGTACTGTGTGCCTCAACTATATAGACCCTTATAACACACTAATGAACGCACTACCTACCTACACTACCTACCTACCCACTAATAACCCCCCCACCACTCTAATTACAGAAAATAAAAAACTAAAGTCACCAAAAATAAAAAATCTACATTACATAAAATAAAAAATAAAAAATCACAAAAAATAAAAAAGGAACATTACAGAAAATAAAAAACCCAAGTCACAAAAAATAAAAAAAGGAACATTTCAGAAAATAAAAAAATACATTACAACCCCCGCCCCCACCCCCTACAGAAAAAAAAAATTACACACCTAAAAAAGGAAATACATAGAATACATACAATACAATACAAATAAAATACAATACATTACCCCCTATCTAACATACAATCAATACTATCTATCTAAAATACATCACCAATCTATGTAATATACAATACATCCTATCAATCTAAAATACACCCCCCCTAACATACATACAATACTATATAATATACAATACATCCTATCTATCTAAAATACATCCCACAATCTAATATACAATACTATATAATATACAATACATCCTATCTATCCAAAATACACCCCCCAATCTAATATACAATAAATCCTAACTATCTAAAATACAAATAATGAATACCACTTACCTTTGCAGATGTCCCTTCAGATCAGCAACCTAGGGAAAAAATAAATAAATTAGTACAACACATTTACATCAAATAAATAAACATTCTAAATATTCTAAATATTCTACTCACCTTTCCAGCATGAAAAAAAAAATTACAAACCTGAAAAGGAAATACATACAATACAAATAAAATACAATACAATACCCCCTATCTATCTAACAAACAATCAATACTATCTATCTAAATTACATCACCCAATCTATCTAATATACAATACATCCTATCTATCTAAAATACATCCCCCTATCTAACATACAATAAATGCTATCTCTATATACAAATCCCTAATTCTAAGCTAAAATCAAATAATTAAGACCACTTACCTTTGCAGATGTCCCTTGAGATCAGCAACCTAGGGAAAAAAATAAATACATTAGTACAACACATTTACAGCAAATAAATAAGCATTCTAAATATTCTAAATATTCTACTCACCTTTCCAGCATGTCCCCGTCCTTCTTTTCTTCTCCGGTGCGGCCTTTGTTGAAAAAAAACATTACATTAGTACAACAGACATAAACATAAAAACAAAGTAAAATAAACATAATATACATTGTACTTACCTCCCTGAGATGTCCCTGGCCTCCTTCTCTTCTGCCCGGGCTGGGCCCTGAAACAATCCGCGCAATAAAATACAATTTAAAAAAACTAAGGGCGATCCGCACTCGTGGATCTCCCCAAAGCTAATGAGCTTCCTACTGACGTTTCCAGAAGAAAATTGGCAATGGCGGCTTCTGATTGGCTGAATATGCTGTCTATAAAATTCAGCCAATCAGAAGATGCCAATGTGTGAGCCAATCAGAAAGGGATACACCCCAAAATCCCACTCTGATTGGATAATGCACTTGTTAACCTTTATTTAAACCAATCAGAAGGCTTTATTGCCATCAGCCAATCACAATGGGATACACCCCCATGGGGTGATTGGCTGAAGACATCTGCGCCTTGTCATTGGCTGTAATACCGATTGACATTGACAACAGCCAATCAGAAGGCGCAAATGCCTTCAGCCAATCATTACGTGGGGGTGTATCCCATTGTGATTGGCTGAAGGCATCTGCGCCTTCTGATTGGTTTTAATAAAGATTGACAGGTGCATTATCCAATCAGAGTGGGATTTTGGGGCGTATCTCTTTTTGATTGGCTCACACATTGGCGCCTTCTGCTGAATTTGCTAGACAGCGTTTTCAACCAATCAGAAGGCGCCATTGCCTATTTTCTTCCGGAAAAGGCTCTAGTAGGCTCATTAGCATCGGGGAGGTCCGCGAGAACTCTGTTAGTTTTTTTTAGAGCGCGATTGCAGGGCGGGGCAGAAGAGGAGGAGGCTGGAGACATCGCGGGGAGGTAAGTACAATGTAGATTATGTTTATTTTATTTTGTTTTGTGTTTATGTATTTGTACTAATGTTATGTTTTTTTAAAGGACCCAAAAGGCGGGAAATTTGAATTTTGATTGCAGCGGGGGTGTACGATCAGGGTTCCCCACTGCAAGGGTTAATGTGGGATTAATCGGGGACCCCCACTGCGAGGGTTAATGTGTGGTTAATGCGGGTTTCTGAGCTTATCTCAGATCCCTTCTTGGCTAAGTTGTACGTGGCTGGGTGGTCTGGGGTCGTGGAGCCTCGTTTTCATTTTTTGCGGCGACCATTTTTTTCCTCGCTTAGCCGTTTTTCAAGTGCCGAAATGGTGGAATTTGAAGTTAAATTCAAATTCTACCTCACTTCCAGATGTCCTGGCTGTCCCCCCGTGCTGTGGGTGAGTGTTTTTTTCTAATTATTGGGCTTTTTACTGTTTTTGTGTGTGCCCAGGGTTAGTACAGTATTTTGCGAGACACAGGGGAGGGAGAGGACTGCGAGTTTAGAGGTGTGTGGGGTAGTGTTGTAACAAACTCATGCGCCTTAAAGCCTCCACCTTCCGCAAATACAGCCCCTCGCTTCGCGAGGGTCGGCATTTGCGGACCAAACTGCATCCCTCGCTTTGCGGCGTTTCGTAGTTTGACAACTATTATATGTGATAAGTGACTAATGAGGCTTTAAATGTTGCTTTTAATATAGCAACATTGATATCATTATAATTTACTATTCCCAAAGTATATTGCCATAAATATTTGTGATTTTTTTTTACATAACCTAATTAAATGTGATAAAATGAAAATAAAAAAATAAAATAGTGAAAGAATGAAAAAAGTGCTATACATTCTATACAAAGGTGGTGGAATTTATCCATTTAGCTGAATATATAACTTCTGTGAATGGTTTCCTGTTTATAGTGTTTGTCTTATCAAGATGTCTTGAGATTAAGAGTATCTGTCGGTATGTTGCAGATACTATTATGAACAATAACGTTTTAGAATCCAATCAGTTATGTATAATGGATTACAAGCATACATTTCCATAAGTAAGTTTTACTGCTTTTCTCACAAATGTTAATCAGTCTGACTGATTATCTTGGGACACTATCTTGGCTAGTGTCACTACTACATCCTGCTGCTGTTCAATTGCATTATAAAGATATTTATGTGGCTGAAATAAACTTTGTATTTATATTTCTCACAATCTGTGTAATCTCTATGAGACCACCATTTCACAAGCGACGACTTCAGCAATAGTTACCTTGTGGCAAAAATGCCACTACTATACCAACTATGTTTTCTGCAAACTTAAAGGCAAGCTGTTAATATATCTCTTGGTTCTACTATGATAAACACTACAAGTTGGAAACTGCCAATCTATGCTGTTTACCTCGTGGTTCTACTATGAGAGACCACTACACCTTCTGTATCATTTTAGGACAGAGTAGGTTATACCTCGTGGTTGTACTATGAGAGACCACTATACCTTCTGTATCATTTTAGGACAGAGTAGGTTATACCTCGTGGCTCTTTTTTAGACACCCCTACTATACCCCAAAGTTCTAAATGCAATTGAACATTTATATGGACTGGATATATTATACCTTGTGGTCCCTCTATACTTGGGCCACTACATATACCTTGTATGGGACAGTATAAGCATGTAATATCTTCATGGGACCTCTGTATAGAAGCTTTTTGTTAAGAAGCTATAGCATATTATCAGCTTTTGCTTCAGCAGTTTATTTGGCGCCAAAGTGACGTCATCAACACCCGACTTACATTTTGTGAGATCTGTGGATCTCAACTCATCAGGGGCCCTGGATTACCACGTTGTAGGGCTCTATTTAAAGCCTCTCTAAGCAATTCACTAACTATTTCAGTTCCTGCAGATTATCTTTAATCCTCATATATTATATAGGCATATCTGACTTTGTTTTTTCTTCATTGTTGTATATATATAATTTATATCCATGTAATGAATAATTATTTTGTAAAATTATTGAATTGTGTGTAATATTATGCTTATATTAAGCCCACACACTTTATTATTATGATGTTAGTTTTCTATATCTCATTCAATAAAGTTTATATCTTACTTTACAAAGTTTTTATCAATTATTCAAGTTAAGGAGACTAAATTTGACTATGACCGCTTGGTTACATTTGATGTTATATATATATAGCCTTATTCTTTGTCCCCATAATTGTGTGAATATATAAAATATATTTATCTATTGTTTACAATTGCTGATATATTTCCTAATAAATGACTACTATACTTGTTGAAAATCTTGGGTCATAACTATATTATTATGATTTAAATGAAAGCTGCATAGGTGAACTCCTCATTTAAACCTGATGGACTTTTGTATCTAACTGAAAAATCCATTTAGCTTTACGGCACAGTAGACGTTTATCCCAATTACCTTTCCTGATAGTTTGAGTTTTATGGTTGTGACGAGACCAATCTCGCCACTGTACATTGGAGGAGCCTGGTTGCCCGCCTGGTGCCTTTTGACTATGGACCGGCATTTAAATACTTTATTTTCCTATGCAGAAAGACTTTGGTTCCATGGCCATTGAACTGTATGTATGTGGTCTGAGCGCCATTCAGTAATAATGTGTGCTCAGACCTAAGCTATCTGCAGATATGTTCTGGGTTATAATATGTTGTGGTTATATCTGTAAAAATATTGTATTGTGTGGTATGCAGTCAAATATCTTTGGTCTCATACACTTGGTCAGGAGTTGCCCATCTGCCTCTTAATACTATCTGCTAAAACACACAAGAGATATCAGAACAAAAGGGTTTTAGCAGACAAGATGGCACCATGAACAATGGGGGTAAGGACTCTTGAATAATGAGATGGCCTGGGGTTTCCCCATACTCCCAGCAGGGGAGTAAGTGAGCCTAGGGATGTTACTCTCTCCACCGCCAGAGGTAGAATGAGCAGTTAGCCACGCCTAGTGGGTGGCTCCTGGGGGAGGGGACTCCTGGCTCCCATGCCTTAACCCTGTCTGATTGGCCAGAGGTAATTAGGGGTTGACCAAAGGTAGTCACAGCCCCTACTGTGTATGTGAAGTGTTTAAAAATGTGTGTTGTTTCAATGAACATAGGGAGTTCACTGCTTGAACCTCAAACACAGAGCTTATGTCTCGTTCTTGGGGGGATTCATGGTATGCTGTTACAGACTGACTGCCAGTAGTGTAAGCATCTTGGGGTGCTTTTCCTGTTCAGCTGCTAGCAGCTATTCGTCAGGTTTCAGTTCCAGGCTTGGAGCATTTTCCCCTTGGATCCAGTTTGGGGGAATGGGTGTCCTGCAGTAGCTGTCCCTATATCACTGGACGGGCAGATCAACTAAAACGGCCTTGGCAACCCCTTATATGTGTGGGGGTACCGTTACAATGGTCTATGCTAATAAATTGTAAACAGTATGGGTTATTGTTATGTTCATGTCTAACATGTCTGGCAATAGATGTATCCGCTTTATATATACATAATTGACGTGTTCTAATATACGTCATCTGAATTGTCTCTTAGTTTTTCCTGTATATTTTTTATTACATGAACAAACTAATTGATATATTATCCCTTCTGTTTGGCAATTTATACTATGTCTAATTTTTTAACTTTTAGTAGTAGTTGCATTATAGAATTCTTTCGTATGAGGTACAGAGGGGCAGGCTTTACATTTGTCACATGAGTATGAGCCTTTTTGTGCTTCTGTTAGCCAGTTTCTTTGGCTTTTTTTCTCTTCATAATGACTATGAACAAGAAGATTCCTAAGATTTTTTGCTCTTCTGTATGTTGTCGTATCCACTGTTGTAATAACTTTGCTGAGATCGTGATCTAATGTTAAAATGTTCCAGTGCTTTTGCATTATGGCTTTTATTTGTTGGGACTGATTTGAAAAAGTTTGTGATAAACCGGATAGGCTGTTTTTGGTCCTTTGGTCTATCATGTAAAGGAAAATGTCTTTCTTCAGCTAATGCTCAATGGTATGCAGTTTTTAATATTTCCTTGGAATATCCTCTTTGAATACATATTTCCTGTAATTCTTTTGCTTGTGTTTTGAAATCATTGATGTTACTACAATTACGTCTCAGACGTAGGTACTGGCCTATTGGAATTGCTTTTTTAGTTGATGTTGGGTGATGACTTTGCCAGTGTAATAATGAATTGGTTACAGTTGTTTTTCTGTGTCTCTTAGTCTCAAGTTCTTGTTTTTCATTGATTTCAATACTTAAATCAAGGAATGTTATCTTTTTTTTGTTCGATTCAACCGGAAATCTTAAATTATTGTTGTTTGTGTTTAAGATTTTTACAAATTTCTTTAGTTCTTTTTCTGTACCAGATCATAGGGCCAGTACATCATCTATGAAATTCTGGGACTTTCATACACACCAGCAGCCCCAATTGTTACCTGCATCCTGGTCTCAGTAGGCCTCACTGCTTACTCTGAATTCTGGAAGTTTCATACACACCAGCAGCCCCAATTGTTACCTGCATCCTGGTCTCATTAGACCTCACTGCTTACTATGAATTCTGGGAGTTTCATACACACCAGCAGCCCCAATTGTTACCTGCATCCTGGTCTCAGTAGGTCTCACTGCTTACTATGAATTCTGGGAGTTTCATACATACCAGCAGCCCAAATTGTTACCTGCATACTGGTCTCAATAGGCCTCACTGCTTACTCTGAATTCTGGGAGTCCTGCCCTCCCTCCCTCCCCCTCACCCCACCACCCTACCACCCCATTTCTGATTAAATTTATAGTGGAATGGGAATCACCTGACTTTCCTACTTGCATATATTATCTCACCACTAGGGGTAGACAACATATGAAATGCTAGAGCCCTCACCCCTGTTCCTTCTCTCTCCTTCTAAATGAAAAACCTTTCTAACTTTCACTTATCTTCTGGCCCTTGTTATTCCTTATCTGTTAATCTTTGCCTGGTTTCTGTCCCTTCCATTCCCTTTAAATTGTAAGTGGCGGGTTTTCAGTCTTCTAGGATGCTTTGGGAAAAAGCATTTTCTACAAAGATTCTAAGCTCAAAACAGGGTCCTCCATTTTTGGCAGGTTGCTAATGCTGTATTTTTCCTTGTTTTTTATCCCCTGTATTGCGCTACGAAATATGTTGGTGTGTTACAAATAAAAGTTAATAATAATAATAAAATAAAAATATGAAACATATCCATAATTCTATCTTTTGTGTATAGAATTGATTTGCTTCTGAGAACACCTTTGTGTGTTCCCAGTGGCCCAAATATAAATTTGCAGAATTTGGGGCACAAGGTGTTCCCATTGCTGTACCCCTCTTTTGTTTGTATAGTTGTTTATTGAAAATAAAATAATTATTTTCAAGGATAAACTCCAATAATTTAATTATAAATGTTATATTGTTCATAGTCTGATCCCTTTGTATCCAGATATTGAAGGGGTTAACATATTCTGCCAATGAAGGGGTTAACATATTTTGCTGACACATAGCCTAACCATAATATCATGTGCCTATCCTTGAGATGTTTGTCGACCTTACTAAAACACAAAACATTTCTAGTTGTTCTAAGAAACAGAAAACACCTGATTATATGTCCTTGTACCGACTAACGTGAACTGTGAAAATCGCTCTAATATCCGCCTTCTTTTGCAAGTATAAATTATATGCAATGACGTAGCAATAAACGGAATTAGTACTGAGACTGATTGTGTGTGTGTTACATCCAGTACGAGTTCTACAGAATTCTGGTTGGGCCTGTGTTTCCAAGCCGCCAACTACTGATTAGGAAGCCCCAACAAACTGGTGTCAGACGAGTGGGATACAGAGATCGAAGTACGACGGAGTGGGTGAGTAGAGTGAATTGTGTCTATTTGCACCTTCCTTTGCTCCCACTCTCGTTGTCCTTTGTAAACTGTATACAAGTAAATAGGTTGGGCATACAATCCCTGTGGTAGGGAGAATTAAGAATTAAGTCTTTGGTAGACTGTAGGTATAATCCCTAAAGGTAGGGAAACTCTCTAAGGAAGAGAGTGTAAAATTAGGCCTCTGGAAGGCCATATATATATCAAGGATATATATATATATATTATTCCTAAAGTGGGAACAGAAAGGATAAAATTGATATAAATATATACTTGACGGCTTGGTTTACAGTGCCCAAAATCCGCTTTTGCTTGCTCATTAATTTTGCTGTATTGCTATGCTGTTTAAGATAAGAAATGTTTTTTTTATTCTGTGTAAAAAACAGGAAGTAAGGTCTCTGGACACTGTAAGACGCACCATCTCTGTGTCTAGGGGCAACCCGTTAACTCGAGAATATCTTTCGGTACTGCCCGAGCTATTTCAGCTCAGTACAGACAAATCCTGTTCTCGGATTAAAAAAAAACGTGATAGCAAATAAGGTTACGTTGTCTATTGAGACAACCACCTAAAGTTTTTTTTAGAAGGATAGTTGTAAATGGTTACTTCCCAGTCTAAACCTCCCAAAGCTGTCATATGTAATTATATACACAGCGTAACATCAGGTCCCGTGAAAGAGCAAATGAGATAAGAACACAGAAATATAAAGGAACTTTTTCTTCTCTTTATATACATTTATATAATATTCTGATTGCTTTTGTTTATAAAGTAGATGGATTGTCTTGTGTTTTGCTGCAAATAAATTTGTGAGTGTTAGCTGTACTTTCTTTTCTTTGCAATACAATTGAGAAATGCAGGTTAGAGGATTTTCCTTTGTGTCTTTAAGGGTTGTAGAGATCGTGTCCACCACTGAAATATATTTCTAAAGCCGGCATATATGTAAAAAAAAGGAAATATTTTTCCAGAAATATGTAACAGTGGAGGATTTATGGTCTATCTTGTTTGTAAGTGTAAGACAGTGTGTTTATTCTATTTTAAAGCTTGCTAACACTTATCTCTGCGTCCCAAAAAAAAAAAAAAAAAAAAAAAGAGGCTGTGAATTTCTGTCTCCTTGCAGAAAATTCTTAAGGTCGTATTTAGTTTGGATAAGAAAACTGTCATGTGTATGGAATGTTGTTGAACTTTTTAAGGTGGATTTCAGTATTGGTAGTTACATGTTTGTGGAGATGTCTCAGGAAGAAGTGGAGTGTTAGTTGGGAATTATTGTAAGTTAAGTATGGGACTGAAGCGAATAGTTCCTAGAATGTTATAGTAAGTGATTTGGAAGAGAGATTTTGTATGTGAATTTAATCCAAAATGGAGTTTGTTTTTGAATAGATTGCAAATAGTAAATACGGAAAGAGAAAACAGGCAGCCCTTAACGCCCGAATTAATCCTTCTACATATATGATGTATCTGAAGTGAATGTTTCAAGGACACCATGAATCAGACTTCTTATACAGACTTTTAGACTCTGATACAGAGTCAGGATGGAATTGGGCTAACGTCCCTTCCATTACGTGACAATGACTTTAGATTTGTCCAGGATTTAAGGGCAATTAATTACTTAGTCATCCCAATTGCCCCGATTGTCCCTGATATCACTGCTCTCATTACGGCCATTTCCCATGACGCCACTATATTTATTATTATTGATTTATCAAACGCATTATTTTTGGTCCCATTGGACCATGAGACACAACTACTTATGGTTTTACATTTTTTGATGGGTGCCAAATAACATGGACCCGTCTTCCCCTAAGGCTACGTGGATTCACCAGCTGCTTACTCACTGGTGCTCCAACAATACCTTGCGGTCATGGACCCGTGTCATGGTTCTGTCCCCATTCAGTACGTCACAAGGACCTACTGTTTGGTATGTACTCCTAACGGGGAAGCCAAAAAGACAGGATTCACTCAGTCTGCTACAGCACCAAGCAGCTGAAGGTCACAAGGTAACTAAAAACAAAATACAAATGGGGGCAACACATGTTTATGATTAATTATTGCAGGCAATGGATCCTTGAATGCTCACTATGACTCCATTTTACGTACGGCTGCTAAGGGGGACAGCCCAGAGCATATTCAGTGGACTCCAGACATGACTAAAGCTTTTGTGACCTTAAAAGTTAGCATTATGCAGGCTCCCATTTTAGGACTACCTGATTATTGTAAACTTTTTCATTTGTATGCAAGGGACAACTGTAAAACCATGGCCGCGGTCTGTGCCCAAGATCACGGGGGTAGTATGTGTCCCGTTGCATTATTTTCCAAAGTAGTCTCTACTCCAGTCCAGGGGATGCTGGCGTGTCTCTAAAAACATTTGGTTCAGTGTGATGTGGCCGTACAGAAAGCATCCCCCCCCCCCTTTCCCCCGCTCAAGAGCAGGGACAGAGAGAACACAAGCTGCAGCTGCAAACCCCCCCCCCCCCCACCGCTGCATCCAGTAGTACACACTGGAAACAAAACTAGTAAAACTGATAAAACATAGCAAGTACAAAGAATTGCAATGATTTTATATCTAGAGGTAATGCTTTAGCTGACCGGTTAGCAACAGTTGCAAGTGTCATTTTTGCATCAGAATCTTAAAATCACACTGCCAGACATACATACAAAGATGTATACAGTGTCTACAGAATAACTCTACAGTACCTAACAAAGCATTACATGATCATTTGCCTCCACCCACAGCTTGATTTTACTCATATCCCAAAGACAGGATCAAAGCAATTGTACCTGTTGGTGATAGTAGACCAGTTCTCACGGTGGCCTGAGGCCTTTGTAACACCCAGAGAGGATGCTAAGACGGTAGCTAAAATATTAACTACCGAGGTAATACTGAGATATGGATGCCCATTGCAAATTAATTCTGATAATGGACCAGCCTTTATTAGTGCGGTAATTAAGGAACTGGTACAATGGCTACAGATAACCTGGAAATTCCATATCCCTTACCATCCTCAGAGTTCAGGCATAGTGGAAAGAATGAACCGCACTATTAAGGAGAAACTTACAAAGGCCACTGCAAGTACATGGGTGAACTGGCAGAAATACTTATCTGCCATTCTAGCAGAAATTAGGATGACTCCTAATAAGTCTACTAAATTGTCCCTTTTTGAGATTCTTATGGGAAGACCATTTCCAACTCCTTGGGTAAAAGGCCCACTTGTAATTATGTCTGGTGATCTTGATCTTATAAGAGAACAATATGTGCAACAATTGATTGATAAATTGAATGGCATCTATGGTGATGTGTCTTCTCGCTTTTCCTTTACCCTCACAGGAACCAACACATCCGTTCCAGCCAGGTGACCTCGTCTGTGTCCGACAACTGAACAGAGCAAAGAAGGGAGGCTTCCCATTCGGACCACCGACTACCGATGTAGCAGTAACCAGGACTGCTGTCCTCACTGACTCACAGGACATCTGGATCCACGCATCACGTCTGAAGCTGTGTCCAAAGAGGGGTGAAGCAGGTGACAAAGTCCCCGTGAAAGCGATTGAAGACAGCGATAATAAAAATGTCAGGCCTACTCTTGCATCCACAGAATGCATGGAAGAACTTTCTCCTGTTGATGTGCATTATGCTCCTGATTTATTTGCCCTTATGAACATTTCTTAATTGCCATTATGACCCAGACGAACTGGGACCACTAAAGTCTGTTTGTGGTAAACACAATAACACTCACACCAATACTAGTTCACCTCATAGGCACAAGAGATCCACACGTGATAACACCATTATACAAAATCATCCCTGGGAACGTAATACATTTTCCGTAATGTTACAAGGTTATGCTCACTCCCTTAACCTTTCCAGTTGCTGGGTATGTGCACACGTCTCTATACATGGGGAAATGGGTATGCCTCTATTTGGCCTTCCAGCAGAAAACTTCACTCAAAGCCACATATATTACAATGGCAGTACACAACCCCGCAAATGGAATTTCTTTACTTATGTACAATCAGCCACACCACTAAACTCCATATGGATGCAACACCTCATACGCACGTATTTCCCATCAAAATATAATGAGTGTATAATTTATGTTAATCCACACTAACCCAGGGTATAACTGTTTTAGGGACCTAGGAAAATGTAAATCTGTTGGTTGGTTCACTTGCTCCAATACCACACTTATTTTTATAGGACCTCCTCCCTTTCTGACCTGTACAAGAGTTGTTCACCTTGGAGCTGTAGTGGTCCCGGATGTCCCTACTTATTTTCTCTTTTACATAATATATCAATTAATGGTACGGGTTGTAGCAACAGTGATGGGTCCGTGTCTAATCTCTTCCACCTTATGCCGCCTTCTCCAGCCATGAATGTATACTTTATCTGTGGCAGGAATGCCTATCAATGGCTGCCCCCTAATTGGGTGGGCAGTTGTTATTTAGGTCAAGTAATCCCATATATATATATACAACCCCAACACTTCCACAAGGCCGCATCAGGAACATGAGGGATATAGAGCAGAAAAGCGGGTGGGGAATATTCCTAGACACCCTAGGTATAACCTTCCCACAAGCATGCGTAGGGAAACTACAGGTAGAACTATCCATCCTTTCTCTACTAGTACAGAGGGCCTTAAATAGCTCTGCTGAAGCAATTGAGAAACTAAACCAGGAGCAGGTGCAAATTAAAATGGTAGCTTTGCAGAATAGAATGGCTTTAGATTATGTTTTAGCTTCCAAAGGCAGCGTGTGTGCTTTAATAGGTAAAGAATGTTGTTCTTATATTGATGATAATTCTGTTTACTCAGTCATTACTTCCCTTGTATTAATTTGTGTTTTTATTACATACTGCAAGGCTTTATTCCTAAGAAATTTCAGCTAAATACTGTGACTTAACACCACCCGGTCACAGGTATATCTCATGCACTGATACCCTTGAGGGTCTATAGCCTTCCAGTGTCTCAGTTCACTTCCTATTATATATATATACCACTGCTTACATCCAAAATAAAGATCACGTTGTGATCTAAGAGGGGAATGAAGGGGTTAACATATTCTGCCAATGAAGGGGTTAACATATTTTGCTGACACATAGCCTAACCATAATATCATGTGCCTATCCTTGAGATGTTTGTCGACCTTACTAAAACACAAAACATTTCTAGTTGTTCTAAGAAACAGAAAACACCTGATTATATGTCCTTGTACCGACTAACGTGAACTGTGAAAATCGCTCTAATATCCGCCTTCTTTTGCAAGTATAAATTATATGCAATGACGTAGCAATAAACGGAATTAGTACTGAGACTGATTGTGTGTGTGTTACATCCAGTACGAGTTCTACAGAATTCTGGTTGGGCCTGTGTTTCCAAGCCGCCAACTACTGATTAGGAAGCCCCAACAGATATGATTTAACTGCTATTAGACCTTGTTTATGTTTAATGCTAGTATACAGAAATTTGACCTCCATTGTTACTAGTAGTGTGTTTTTTGTTGTTGTTATTCCATCAATCCTACGTAGTGTCTTTGGTATCTTTTATGTAGGATGGTAAAGTTACCACATGTTGTTTCAGAATTTCATCTACGTATATGCTAGGCTTGTGAGTTACACTTTCTATCCCTGACACAAAAGGTCTTCCTGGAGTTTTTTTTGTGTCTTTGGGTATTTTGGGTATTGTGTAAAAAGTTGCAATCGTTGTATTTTTGTTTACTAAAAATGTTGATTCCATTTTTGATATAAATCCTAGCTCTTTTGCTTCATCTACTAGTTTTTGCAATGATGCTATACATTCCTCTGTTGGGTCTGATTTTAACTTCAAATAGCATTGTTTATCATCTAGTAGTGTTTGAGTCATTTTTACATATTCTGTATTATCTAATATTACCACATTCCCTCCTTTATCTGAAGGTTTTATGGTATTTTTTTATTCTCTTGCAATTCTTTGAGACCATGCAATTCTCTATTATTTAAGTTGGTAGTTGATGTATATTTTGGAGTCTTTTTGTCCAATTCCTTTAATTCCTGTTACCAATTCCACAAAAAGAGAGAATTGTGGAGTAAATTCACTAGGTATATTTAATTTCCCTTTTACTTGCTCATTTTCCCTTTGTGATTGTTCATAAGTATTGATGCTTTCCTTTTCTATTTTAGTTAGGCCCATCTCATCCAATTCTTTTTGCTTCACCATATTGTGATATTTATATATGGCCAATTTTCAGGCAAATAGATTTAAATCTTTAACTTGATCAAATAACTCAAATCTAGTAGCTGGAGAGAAAGAAAGGCCGAAACTTAATATCCTTGTTTGATCTTCACTTATAGGGAACTGAGATAGATTAAATACTTGTAAATTATTAGAAGATGTGTCTATTGTGGCTGGCGTTGATTCCAACAAAACAACAAAAAACACACTAATATAACAATGGATGTCGAATCTCTGTATAATAGCATTAAACATGAACAAGGTCTAATAGCAGTTAAATCCTATCTGGATACAAAGGGATCAGACTATGAACAATATAACATCTTTATAATGAAATTATTGGAGTTTATCCTTGAAAATAAGTATTTCCTTTTCAATAAACAACTATACAAACAAAAGAGGGGAATGGGAATACCTTGTTCCCCAAATTCTGCAAATTTATATTTAGGGCACTGGGAACATACAAAGGTGTTCTCAGAAGCAAATCAATTCCATACACAAAAGATAGAATTATGGATAAGTTTCATAGATGACGTACTGGCCCTATGGTCTGGAACAGAAAAAGAAAAATCTTAAACACAAACAACAATAATTTAAGATTTCCGGTTGAATCCAACAAGAAAAAGATAACATTCCTTGATTTCAGTATTGAAATCAATGAAAAACAAGAACTTGAGACTAAGACACACAGAAAAACAACCACAACCAATTCCTTTTTACACTGGCAAAGTCATCACCCAACATCAACTAAGAAAAGCAATACCACTAGGCCAGTACCTACATCTGAGACGTAATTGCAGTAACATCAATGATTTTAAAACACAAGCAAAATAATTACAGGAAAGATTTATTCAAAGAGGATATTCCAAGAAAATATTAAAAACTGCATACCATAGAGCATTAGCTTAAGAAAGAAATGATGTTTTACACGATAGACCAAAGGACTAAAAACAAAAGCCTATCCAGTTTATCACAAATTTTTCAAATCAGACCCAACAAATAAAAGCCATAATGCAAAAGCACTGGGATATTTTAACATTAGATTAAGATCTCAGCAAAGTTATTACAACAGTGGATATGACAACATACAGAAGAGCAAAAATCTTAGGAATCTTCTTGTTCATAGTCATTATGAAGAGAAAAAAGCCAAAGAAACTGGCTAACAGAAGCACAAAAAGGCTCATACTCATATGGCAAATGTAAAGCCTGCCCCTTTGTACCTCATAAAAAAGAATTCTATAATGCAACTACTACTAAAAGTTACAAAATTAGACACAGTATAATTTGACAGACAGAAGGGATAATATATCAGATAGTTTGTTCATGTAATAAAAAATATACAGGAAAAACTAAGAGACAATTCAGATGACGTATATTAGAACACGTCAATGATGTCTTAAATAAAGCGGATACATCTATTGCCAGACATGTTAGACATGAACATAACAATAACCCATACTGCTTACAATTTATTGGCATAGACCATATACCTCAAACTATCAGGAAATTTAATTGGGATAAACGTCTACTGTGCCGTGAGGCTAAATTAATTTTTTTAGTTAGATACAAAAAGTCCATCAGGTTTAAACGAGGAGTTTACCTATGCAGCTTTCATTTAAATCATAATAATATAGTTATGACACAAGATTTTCAACAAGTATAGTAGTCAATTATTGGGAAATATACCAGGAATTGTAAACAATAGATAAATATATTTTATATATTCACACAATTATGGGGACAAAGAATACGGCTTTATACATAAAACATAAAATGTAACCAAGTGGTCATAGTCAAATTTAATCTCCTTAACTTGAATAATTGATAAAAACTCTGTGAAGTAAGATATACTCTTTATTGAATGAGATATAGAAAACTAACATCATAATAATAAAGTGTGTAGGCTTAATATAAGCATAATATTACACACAATTAAATAATTTTACAAAATAATTATTTATTACATAGATATAATTTATGATTTCAATTTCACCAATTAAATAATCAAAGTTAAAAACATACATCTCTAAATATACAACAATGAAGAAAAAACAAAGTCAGATATGCCTAAATAATATATGAGGATGAAAGGCAATCTGCAGGAACTGACATAGTTAATGAATTGCTTATAGAGGCTTTAAATAGAGGCCTACAACGTGGTAATCCGGAGCCCCTGATGAACTGAGATACACAGATATCACGAAACGTGCGACGGGTGTTGATGACGTCACTTTGGTGCTAAAAAATTGCTGATGCAAAAGCTGTAATATGCTATAGCTTCTTAAGAAAAAGCTTCTATACAAAGGTCCCATGAAGATATTACATGCTTATACTGTCCCATACAAGGTATATGTAGTGGCCCAGGTATAGAGGGACCACAAGGTATAATATATCCAGTCCATATAAATGTTCAATTGCATTTAGAACTTTGGGGTATGAAGGGGTTAACATATTTTGCTGATGATGGGGTTAACATATTTTGCTGATGAAGGGGTTAACAAATTTTGCTAACATATTCACATGAGATATAGGCTAACCGCAATAACATGTTCTTGTCCTTGGGACATCTTGCAACCTTAGGTACTAAAACAGACATTTCTTATTATTGTTATTCTAAGAAACAGAAAACACCTGATTATCTGTCCTTGTACCGACTAACGTCTATAGTGTTACTTGCCTCTAATATCCGCCTTCTTTAGCAAGTATATAACCTATGTTATAACGTAGCAATAAACGAGCTCTGTACTGAGAACTTTTGTGTGTGCGTTACTTCCAGTACTTCTCCTCAGAATTCTGACTGAGGCCTGTGGTCCAAGCTGCCAACTACCGTAAGTATCAGGAAGCTCCAATAAACTGGTGTCAGAGAAGTGGGATGCAGATCAAAGTACGACAGAGTGGTGAGTAGAGTGAATTGTGTTTATTTACACCTTCCTTTGCTCCCACTCTCATCGTCCTTTGTAAACTGTATACAAATAAATAAGTTGGGCACAGCCTTAGCTAGACTGGGAAATCACTCTCTAAGGAAGAGAGGGTTAAGCCTTGAAAGGCAAAAATTAGGCCTCTGGAAGGCCATATATATATTAAGGTGATATATATATATATATTATTCCTAAGGTGGGAATAGAAAGGATAAAATTTATATAAATATATACTTGACGGCTTGGTTAACAGTGCCCCGAACAACCGCTTTTGATTGCTTATGAATTTTGCTGTATTGCTGTGCTGTTTAAGAGAAGAAATGTTTGTTATTTTGTGTAAAATCAGAAAGTGAGGTCTCTGGAGACTGTAAGACGCACCGTCTCTGTGTCTACGGGCAACCCGTTGACGCACAGAGTACGAACGCAAAGTGACAGTCAAAAGGAGGAAGGAATAGGAATTTGGTACCATGTCCTGTTTTAAGTAATTTACTCGAGAATAACTTTCAGAATTGTCGGAGCTCTCCAGCTCAGTACAGCCGCTCTTGTTCTCTGATTAACAATCGTGGTAACAAATAAGGTTATGTTGTCTTTTGAGACAACCACCTAAAGATTTTAAGAATAGAAGGATAGTTGAAAATGGGTACTTCCCAGTCTAAAAAATACCCACCTCCCAACCCGGGAGAATCAAGCAGGAGCTGTGAGCAGGAGACACAGACCCCCCCCCCCCCTTCCTCTTTCCCCCGCAGACAGCACTACACAGAGGGAGAGCAAATGAGATAAGGAATAATAAAATAAATTGGAACACAAAAATATAAAGGAACTTTTTCTTTACATACATTTATATAATATTCTGATTGCTTTTGTTTATAAAGTAGATGGATTGTCTTGTTTTTTGCTGCAAATAAATTTGTGAATGTGATTGCTGTACTTTCTCCTCTTTGCAATACCACTGAGAAATGCAGGTTAGAGAATTTTCCTCTGTGTCTTTAAGGGTGTAGAGATCGTGTCCACCACTGAGATATATTTCTAAAGCCGGCATAAATATAAAAAAAGAGAAATCTTTTTCCAGAAATATGTAACAGTGGAGGATTTATGGTCTGTCTTGTAATGTTTGTAAGTGTAAGACTTGTGTTTTTACTCTATAGATCAGCTATTTGTACTTAAAAACATATATATCTTTATATTATTGTGGTAATTTAAAGACAATGTGTTCTTTCTGTTAGTTAAAGCTTGCTAACACTAATCTCCTTGTCCTGGAGAAAAACTGTGAGTTTTTGTGACAGGAATTCACCCTCCCCCAGAAAATTCTTAAGGTCGTATTTAGTTTGGATAAGAAAACTGTCATGTGTATGGAATGTTGTTGTTGAACTTTTTAAGGTGGATTCCAGTATTTGTAGTTAAATGTTTGTGGAGAAGGTCTCGGGAAGCGGAGTTTTAGTTGGGAATTATTGTAAGTTAAGTACGCAACTGAAGGGAAAAAGTTCCAAGAAATGTTTTAGTAAGTGATTTAAAAAGGAAATTTTACATGTGAATTGATCCAAAATGGGATCATAATAGTTTGTTTTTGAATAGATTGCAAATAGTAAATAAGGAAAGAGAAAACAGACAGCCCTTATTATTATAGAGAAATTGTGGTTCATCCCTGTGATTACAATTACATTTTGTAGAAAGAAACGTATCTTTTTTTTTAACCGTAGGTGACCAACTAGTTATGAAAGCCCTTAACCCCCGAATTAATCCTTCTACATATATGATGTATCTGAAGTGAATGTGTCAAGGACACCATGACTCAGACTGACATCAGACTTATCATTGACAGACTTTTAGACTCTGATACAGAGTCAAGATGGAATTGGGCTAACGTCCCTTCCATTATGTAACAATGACTTTAGATTTGTCCAGGATTTAAGGGCAATTAATTACTTAGTCATCCCAATTGCCCTAATTGTCCCTGATATCACTGCTCTCATTACGTCCATTCCCCATGACGCCACTATATTTACTGTTATTGATTTATCAAACACATTCTTATCGGTCCTATTGGACCCTGATACACAACTACTTATGGCTTTCACTTTTGATGGGCGCCAATTAACATGGACCCGTCTTCCCCAAGGCTACGTGGACTCACCAGCTGCTTACTCACTGGTGCTCCTAGCAGCTGAAGGTCACAAGGTAACTAAACACAAAATACAAATGGGGGCATTGATTATTGTAAACCATTCCACCTGTATACGAGGGACAATTGTAATACCATGGCCGCAGTCTGTGCCCAAGATCACGGAGGTAGTATGCGTCCCGTTGCATTCTTTTCAAAAGTAGTCCCTACTCTGGTCCAGGGGATGCCAGCAGTTCAGCCTGAAGTACATCTCAGCGCTGATGTCACCCCCCCCCTTTCCCCCGCTCAAGAGCAGGGACAGAGAGAACCAGCTGCAAGCTGCAGCAGCACCTGCAATCAGAAGCACGCACACCAGCACCCTGAAAACGAAACTAATAAAACATGGCAAGTACAAGGAATCGCAATGATTTTATATCTAGAGTTAATGCTTTAGCTGACCGGGTAGCAAAGGAAACTGCATCAGAAACCTAAAAATCACACTGCCAGACATACATACAAAGAATAACTCTACAGTACCTAACAAAGCATTAGAAGGTCATTTGCCTCCACCAACAGCTCCGTTCACCCATTTACAAATTGATTTTACTCATATCCAAAAGACAGGATCAAAGCAATTGTACCTGTTGGTGATAGTAGACCAGGTCTCATGGTGGCCTGAGGCCTTTGTAACACAAAGAGAGGATGCTAAGATGGTAGCTAAAATATTAACTACTGAGATAATACCGAGATATGGATGCCCATTGCAAATTAATTCTGATAATGGACCAGCCTTTATTAGTGCGGTAAATAAGGAACTAGTACAATGGCTACAGATAACCTGGAAATTCCATATCCCTTACCATCCTCAGAATTCAGGCATAGTGGAAAGAATGAACCGCACTATTAAGGAGAAACTTACAAAGACCACTGCAGGTACATGGGTGAACTGGCAGAAATACTTACCTGCCATTCTAGCAGAAATTAGGATGACTCCTAATAAGTCTACTAAATTGTCCCCTTTTGAGATTCTAATGGGAAGACCATTTCCAACTCCTTGGGTAAAAGGCCCACTTGTAATTATGCCTGGTGATCTTGATCTTGATCTTTTCCCTCACAGGAACCAACACATCCATTCCAACCAGGTGACCTCGTCTGTGTCCTACAACTGAAGAGAGCACAGAAGGGAGGCTTCCCATTCGGACCACCGACTACCATTGTAGCAGTAACCAGGACAGCCGTCCTCACAGGACATCTGGATCCACGCACCACGTCTAAAGCTGTGAAGTGGTGTCTAAAAAAGAACCACGAGGTATAACCTACTCTGTCCTAAAATGATAAAGAAGGTGTAGTGTTCTCTTATAGTAGAACCACAAGGTATAACCTACTCAGTGCTAAATTGATACAGAAGGTGTAGTGGTCTCATAGTAGAACCACGAGGTATAACCTACTTATTCCTAATATGATACAGAAGGTGTTGTGGTCTCTTATAGTAGAACCACAAGGTATAACCTACTCAGTGCTAAATTGATACAGAAGGTGTAGTGGTCTCTCATAGTAGAACCACAAGGTATAACCTACTCAGTCCTGAAATGATACAGAAGGTGTAGTGGTCTCTCATAGTAGAACCCTGAGGTAAACAGCATAAATTGTCAGTTATGATGTTTATCATAGTACAACCAAGAAATATATTAACAGCTTGCAGAAAATATAGCTGGTATAGTACTGGCATTTTATTGCCACAAGGTAATTATTGCTGAAGTCGTCGCTTGTGAAATGGTGGTCTCATAGAGATTACACAGTATGGGAAACAATTAAAATTTTATCACATTTAATTAGTTTATGTAAAAAAAAAAATCATGAATATATATGACAATATACTTTGTGAATAGTAAATCATTACTTACACAGATATCAATGTTGCTATATTAAAAGCAACATTTAAAGTCTCACTAGTCACTTATTCTAATATAGTTAGTGTTGCAATCTATAGAGCAACTCCAACCAATATTTATAAAACACTAATATAACCTGCTACATTCACTTAGCAATAGAGAAATTGTATAAATCTTAACGGACAAAAATATATTTGTTTTAAGCCGTTTTTAAAAAAAAAAAATATATCACATTAAACCAATTACTGTAGTGAAGTCATTGTATTCTCTGGAGAATAAATTCAGAGATCTGTTTGTATATATTCTTTGTTTTAAATGATCGTTTTAATTATAAAAAATATTTTAAATAATTTTCATTAAAGATTGTTATTTTTTTAAATCTGGTATGTGGCAATTCATAACATATTTAGCCACATAAAAGTGTTCCCCCCCTTTTTTGTTATTTCTCTCTGTGCTAATCTTCAAGGACACAGATAACAAAATGATCTTTAGTTACATATACCGTATATACGCCTCCATTCCATTGCTCCAGTAGGCAAAAATCAGAGTGAGGTTTACTCGTAAATCACTTCCGAGCTATCACTGCACACCTAAATCGAACCTCTGAGAAATGCCTTCCGAATACTTTAAAGCTTCAAATAGGCAGAAAATAGGCCTCCAAGAAGCCTGGATTGCTATTAAAAGGACCACTATTGATCGGAAATTGCTTTTAAAGTGGAATACGCATGGGTAATTCTAAAACAGATAATAGGCAAGTATGATGTGTGAAGTCTGCATAGATCTGTGAACTTCCTTTATTGACAGTAATAAATGTCATCAACACAAATATAAACTGCAATGGTAACCTTGACTCAATTGCACGAAAGGTTAATATAAGTCATTAAACCACACAGAATTAAGCAGGTCTTGTAACAGAAGAAAAAGGTATGATCTGTATCTTATTATACCCTTGGTGCTTGACACCACTATTATCTAAACAATATAAATAACTTTAATGGGATGTTTTAATCCGGAAATAGCGCCGCTTAAAAGTTATAAAAATTGGTGCACAATATAGAATAAATAAATACTATATGATATAAGAATGAGGATAGATCAGTATCATCACCAATATAGAGATCTGGTCATGAGAGATACCCTAAATAAAGGGTTAACGTATTCAAAAATAATATAAGAATGAAGTATTGAATCCTCATATATCAGAATAAACTGATATACCTGAAAAAGTCAGGATATACTGATAATCATCGGATTATTCTATATATAAAGCACTATAAAGAAAAAACTAATGTTAAAAACAAAATATAGAGTAAAACAGAGATCATAAATAAACTGGAGGTATCAATATATATGTAAATATCAATATCAAAGATATTAGGGACACTGTGACTTGATAATAGAAGCTGCAGATAACATATAACAGTATAACAATATAGTGTATTGGCAAAACGTTACCACACTTAGTATACTTGCTGTTCAGTTGCTATGCTTCATGTGTAACAACGTGGCTTGTCCCATCAATTCACTATGTTAAATTGGTCCTCCAGTGGTCTCTGTCCTCTATGACTACTGATAAAAGTGCCAACGGGCCGTTTCGTCCATCCTTGTGGACTTTCTCTAAGGCCTTAGAGAAAGTCCACGAGGATGGACGAAATGGCCCGTTGGCACTTTTCCAAGTTTCCCAGGGAAAATAATCTTCATTCCTTGTGTCTCATTTTTATAAATTTCTTCCATGCAATAAAACAATACTACATTTACATATGCTAGCCCTTTAGGAGCAGGTGGTGCTAGGATGTCTACTTCCCCCTGACAAGTGTTGGTTTATCTTCCTATCAAATAGCCAGACCTTCCATATAGTGTCTGGGTTCTCCAGGGAGTTGAGGCAGTGTCTCTGCTAGAGAAGTTGGCTGTCTGGGAATCCAGGAAGAGCTGTGGTTAATGGTGAGGGCTAGCCAGGGCTTTCATAGAGTGCATAGGGGCCTAGGTCAGATTTACATCTTCAAGCACATATAATTCAGTGGTTAACTGCAAGACAATGGATCAAAGTGATATTGCTTACAAAGTATTTGACATCTTTTGACCTTTGTCTATTGAAACAAAGTGTTTCAATTGGTGTCTGACATTCTAGTTAACTGAGCTCCAGTGGGCCAGACACTTTGGGGAACAGCTTTTTATAGAGTTCTTCAGACAAGGTGAGCCACCCTGGGTGATTTTATGACAAGTCCAATTTTAAAACACTTCATCCAGGTGAATCCTAATAAATGATTTTAGTCTTTAGGACAGCTTACATGTTTTTTAACACAACATGAGAAAACAAACAGTCTGTAGCTTAAGAAAAATCCTCTGATCTTCACATACACTTTGGCTTGTGGGGGGCAGCGGAGTCCCACCCTGGCCCCAAAATGTGGGTTTTGACACCCCTTTAACCAAATTCATAAATATTTTCAAATAAAAGGTTCTGGAACTGATGTGAAAATGTATTTTTTAAATACTCTATACATAATATTATTTAGATTGAGTCAGCTGTGTGACACACATTTATGACTTTTTCTTTCTTTTCTTTTTGTAATGTTTGACAAATTCATACATAGGCACCTGTTACTAATTTAGTATTTGTGGGTATATCTCCCTCACTTTGGTCTAATATGGAGTGCATATATGTAGAATTAACTGTATGATGAAACAAATGGGATTAATTTGGAATTCAATCCATAATTATTAAAGTGAGAATTTTAAATTACAATTTATGAGTCCAGAATTTTTTTCACAAATAGCTCTTTTGAGTAACTGTTTTAATTTACTTTATTGGTGTATTCACAATTAAATATATTTATTGAAAGAACCTGGAATATAACTCCTTTTAATTTGAGTGCTAATTAATGTATGTCCTTTTCCTTGTATTCAACACTCCTATCCCAACAAAACTAAGGCGTGAGAGGAAAAATGTATTGGCATCAATTCCAAATAAGTTGGCGTATATGCCAATAAATATGTTTTTTAAGTCATGTACTCTGTATTATGTTGAGACAAGCCCTGCATTTAGAGTACAAGATGCGAGACGAGGAGACTCCACATTAACATTGTTATTGTTGTTCAGTCATGTCTGACTCTCTGAAACACAGCACGCCAGGCACATCTATAGCTATGTCTCTGCTTATCTATATGGTTATCTTGGGAAAGTTAATGCTCACAGCTTCAATGAGGAACACAAACCCCTTCACCACCAAGGCAGTAATCTAGATGGGGTCCATATTTAGATGCCTTATTATTATTGTTGTAGTTTAATACAGCATTTTACACCAGACAGGCCATGAAATTGGTTTCACACTGTTTGAATATAGATGAGGAAATAATTGTTGAATGCTAATTGCTACTCCTGTGTTCTCACAACATTAAACCAAATCCATGGCCTGTCTAGGGGGTCTTGAGGGGAGATTTAATTACCCCTGGTTTAACGAGTATGCACCAAAGTGTGTTAATATGCCACAAGCAGGGCACATCATCCACATGCCTGTATAAATGAGAGATTGAGCTGTGTTGGCAAAAAAAATTCAGTTCAATGTCATCTACAGAGGTTTCCTGGCACAACAATGCTAACTTGTGACATATCTATAGGAGACATAAGAAGTTTACTCATTTCTGGTTATCCTTTTGATTATCTGATGCCGTCTGAAAAAAAGTAAATATTTGTCTGACCTTTATTCATGTTTCCCAATACTTGTAATAAATAGTCACGTGGATTCCAGAAAGATAGCGCTTCAGAAGCCAAAAATCATTTCACTATAGGTTTTAATCTAAAATAAGCCAGCTTCTCTAAGTGAGGAACACAGCTACTTGTACAATTAATGCTTTGCATATTGTTTTAAATACATATCTTAAGTTCTTAACATCATATATGTTATGTTTTACATCTTAATCTACAGCAGGGGTCCCAAATGTTGGTCAGGCACTTGTGGCCGTCGCAAAGTGAGGCCTGCAGTTTAGATCCACAACTACAGTATATATGTGATTGCAATAAGCGCCAAAGGCGCTGATTGCAGGGCTTGTGATGAGCGCTGCAAGTGCTCATTGCAAGGCCCGCAGGGCTCGCATCACCCCTGGCTGCACAGGGCTCGCAATGAGCTCCCGCAGCCGTTGCCCAGGTCCCCGCTTGTGTGTCACGGTGCAGGCTTGCTGTAGCACAGCCACTCTGAGGTGAGTGCCCTACCGCGCAATCTCCAGCTGGTGCAGCCGCAACATGCTCGCAATGAGCTCCCGCAGCCATTGCCCATATGTCTATCTATACACACATGTACTGTATACATGATGTATAGAGTCCCATGGTGTGCAGCCTGGGTGTATACAGATATAACATGTACAGGGTGATGTATATATGGGGTGCAGCCTGAGTACTGTATACAGATATAACATGTACAGGGTGATGTATATATGGTGTGTAGTCTGGGTGTACACAGATATAACATGTACAGGGTGATGTATATATGGGGTGCAGCCTGAGAGGAGGGGGAAAAGGAGACACAAGGGATGGGGGAATAAGACACAATGGAGATAGTAGACAGGGTAAGACTAATGTTGAGTGCCAAAGGTGCTCATATTGGGTGGCAAACAGCATGGCCAAGCTTAAAATTGTATTCCTGTCATTTTTGACAGGCAAGTAGCTAGTCATAAATATAGCTAATATGACCACATTGATTTTCTCTAGAACCAGGAATTTGTGAGTCAGTGAATGTATGAAATGAGTGAGCCTCTGAAGGAGCCATCGTCCAAACATGTTAAACATGTTAAACATGCAGCATTTCTGATATGCTTCGGATCACCCTGACACCGGGGGTTCGAGTCCAAGACTGGGAAATAGTTATCAGTTGCAGAGGAGGATCAGATTACCAGAACTTGCTAATACTTTAAGGATGTTGTTTTAGTTTCAAGCACTCCAAGCAACTGAACTTAGGGTTTGAATCTTACAACTTTATTTTTCCTTACTACTGGGTTTATAGATACTGCAGTATTTAGTTATGTATACAATTCTCTTACAGTTGATCCTTTGTTTGGTTATAGCCAAAGTTTGAATACTTAGATAATAGATCTTTTTGTTATCTGTGTGAAGATGGGCACAGAGAGAAATAACAAAAAAAGCGGGTGGGGGGGGGGGGGCTTGGACACTTTTATGTGGCTAAATATTTTATGAATTGCAACATACTAGATTTAAAAAAAATAATAATCTTTAATGAACATTATTTAAAATACTTTTTATAATTGAAATGATCATTTAAAACAAAGAATATATACAAACAGATCTCTGAATTTACTCTCCAGAGAATACAATGACGCCACTACAGTAATTGGTTTAGATATAATGTGATATATTTTTTATTTTTAAAAACGGCTTAGAACAAATATATTTTTGTCCCTTAAGATTTATACAATTTCTCTATAGCTGCTAAATGAATGTAGCTGGTGATATTAGTGTTTTACAAATATTGGTTAGAGTTGCTCTATAGATTGCAACACGAACTGTATTAGAATAAGTGACTAGTGAGACTTTAAATGTTGCTTTTAATATAGCAACATTGATATCTGTGTAAGTGATAATTTACTATTCCCAAAGTATATTGCCATATATATTTGTGATTTTTTTACATAAACTAATTAAATGTGATAAAATTCAAATGAAAAAAAAAATAGTGAAAGAATGAAAAAGGTGCTATACACTACAAAGGTGGTGGAATTATACCACTTAGCTGAATATATAACGTCTATAAATAGTTTATTTGTTTATAGTGTTTGTCTTATCAAGATGTCTTGAGATTAAGAGAATCTGTCTGTATGTTGCTGTTACTATTATAAACAATAAAGTTTTAGAATTCAATCAGCTATGTATATTGGATTGCAAGCATACATTTCCACAAGTAAATTTTACTGCTTTTCTCACAAATGTTAATCAGTCTGACTGTGATTATCTTGTGACACTTTCTTGGCTAGTGTCACTACTACATCCCACTGTTGTTCAACTGCATAATAAAGATATTTATGTTTCTCACAATCTGTGTAATCTCTATGAGACCACCATTTCACAAGCAACGACTTCAGCAATAATTTACCTGCCGGGCAATAAAATGCCAGTACTTTACCAACTATGTTTTCTGCAAACTTAAGGGCAAGCTGTTAATATATCTCTTGGTTCTACTATGATAAATACTATAAGTTGGGAACTGTCAATCTATGCTGTTTACCTCGTGGTTCTACTATGAGAGACCACTACCCCTTCTGTATCATTATAGGACTGAGTAGGTTATACTTTGTGGTTCTACTATGAGAGACCACTACACCTTCAGTATCATTTTAGGACTGAGTAGGTTATACCTCGTGGTTCTACTATGAGAGACCACTAACAATTCTGTATCATATTAGGACTTAGTAGGTTTTACCTCGTGGTTCTACTATGAGAGACCACTAACAATTCTGTATCATATTAGGACTGAGTAGGTTATACCTCGTGGTTCTACTATGAGAGACCACTACACCTTCTGTATCATTTTAGGACTGAGTCTTTTTTAGACACCACTACTATACCCCAAAGTTCTAAATGCAGTTGAACATTTATATGTACTGGGTATATTATACCTCATGGTCCCACTATACCTGGCCCACTACATACACCTTGTATGCATGTCATATCTTCATGGGACCTCTGTATAGAAGCTTTTTGTTAAGACGCTATAGCATATTATTAGCTTTTGCTTCAGCCGTTTTTGGGGCACCAAAGTGACGTCATCAACACCCGATGTACATTTTGTGAGATCTGTGGGTCTCAACTCATCAGGGGTTTCGGATTAACACGTTGTAGGGCTCTATTTAAAGCCTCTCTAAGCAATTCATTAACTTTTTCATTGCCGGCAGATTGCCTTTCATCCTCATATATTATATAGGCATATCTGACTTTGTTTTTTCTTCATTGTTGTATATATATAATTTAGAGATGTATGTTTTTAACTATGATTATTTAATTGGTGAAATTTAAATCATAAATTATATCCATGCAATGAATAAATATTTTGTAAAATGATTTAATTGTGTGAAATATTATGCTTATATTGAGCCTACACACTTTATTATTATGATGTTATAGAAAACTATCTCATACAATAAAGATTATATCTTACTTTACAGAGTTTTTATCAATTATTCTAGTTAAGGAGACTAAATTTGACTATGACCACTTGGTTACATTTTATGTTTTATATATAAAGTCTTATTCTTTGTCCCCATAATTGTGTGAATATATAAAATATATATATATATATATATATATATATATATATATATATATATATATATATATATATTGTTTACAATTCCTGGTATATTTCCCAATAATTGACTACTTTACTTGTTTAAATTCTTGAGTCATAACTATATTATTATGATTTAAATGAAAGCTGCATAGATAAACTCCTCATTTAAACCTGATGGACATTTTGTATCTAACTGAAACTGACTTTTGGTCCTTTGGTCTATCATGTAAAGGATAATTTCTTTCTTCAGCTAATGCTCTATGGTATGCAGTTTTTAATATTTTCTTGGAATATCCTCTTTGAATAAATCTTTCCTGTAATTCTTTTGCTTGTGTTTTGAAATCATTGATGTTACTGCAATTACGTCTCAAATGTAGGTACTGGCCTATTGGTATTGCTTTTTTAGTTGATGTTGGGTGATGACTTTGCCAGTGTAATAGGGAATTGGTTGCAGTTGTTTTTCTGTGTGTCTTAGTCTTAAGTACTTGTTTTTCATTTATTTCAATACTTAAATCAAGGAATGTTATCTTTTTCTTGTTGGATTCAACCGTCAGTCTTAAATTATTGTTGTTTGTGTTTAAGATTTTTTACAAATTCCTTTAGTTCTTTGTACCAGACCATAGGGCCAGTACGTCATCTATGAAACTTATCCATAATTATATCTTTTGTGTGTAGGATTCATTTGCTTCTGGGAACACCTTTGTATGTTCCCAGTGCCCCAAATATACATTTGCAGAATTTGGGGCACAAGGTGTTCCCACTGCTTTACCCCTCTTTCGTTTAAATGAGGAGTTTACCCATACAGCTTTCATTTAAATCATAATAATATAGTTATGACCCAAGATTTTTAAGTATAGTAGTCAATTATTGGGAAACATACCAGGAATTGTAAACATTAATAATAAATAGATAAATATATTTTATATATTCACACAATAATGGGGACAAAGAATAAGGCTTTATATATAAAACATAAAATGTAACCAAGCGGTGATAGTCAAATTTAGTCTCCTTGATTTGAATAATTGATAAAAACTCTGTGAAGTAAGATATACTCTTTATTGAATGAGATATAGAAAATTAGATCGTTTTCTATAACATCATAATAATAAAGTCTGTAGGCTTAATATAAGCATAATATTAAACACAATTAAATAATTTTACAAAATAATTATTCATTACATGGATATCATAGATTTCACCAATTAAATAATCATAGTTAAAAACATACATCTCTAAATTATATATATACAACAATGAAGAAAAAACAAAGTCAGATATGCCTATATAATAAATGAGGATGAAAGATAATCTGCAGGAACTGAAATAGTTAATGAATTGCTTAGAGGGGCTTTAAATATAGCCCTACACATGGTAATCCGGAGCCCTGATTAGCTGAGATCCATAGATCTCACAAAATGTACATCGGGTGTTGATGAGGTCACTTTGGCACAAAAAACAGCTGAAGCAAAAGCTGATAATATGCTATAGCTTCTTAACAAAAAGCTTCTATACAGAGGTCCCATGAAGATATGACATGCTTATACTGTCCCATGCAAGGTATATGTAGTGGCCGAGGTATAGAGGGACCACAAGGTATAATATATCCAGTCCATAAAAATGTTCAATTGCATTTAGAACTTTGGGGTATAGTAGTGGTGTCTAAAAAAGAACCACGAGGTATAACCTACTCAGTCCTAAAATGATACAGAAGGTGTAGTGGTCTCTCATAGTAGAACCACGAGGTATAACCTACTCAGTCCTAAATTGATACAGAAGGTGTAATGGTCTCTCATAGTAGAACCACGAGGTATAACCTACTCAGTCCTAAAATGATACAGAAGGTGTAATGGTCTCTCATAGTAGAACCACGAGGTATTTCCTCGTCAGTCCTATAATGATACAGAAGGTGTAGTGGTCTCTCATAGTAGAACCACGAGGTATAACCTACTCAGTCCTAAAATGATACAGAAGGTGTAATGGTCTCTCATAGTAGAACCACAAGGTATAACCTACTCAGTCCTATAATGATACAGAAGGTGTAGTGGTCTCTCATAGTAGAACCACAAGGTATAACCTACTCAGTCCTAGTATGATACAGAAGGTGTAGTGGTCTCTCATAGTAGAACCACGAGGTAAACAGCATAGATTACCACTTTCCAACTTGTAGTGTTTATCATAGTAGAACCAACAGATATATTAACAGCTTGCCCTTAAGTTTGCAGAAAACATAGTTGGTACAGTAGTGGCATTTTTTTGCCACAAGGTAATTATTGCTGAAGTCGCCGCTTGTGAAATGGTGGGCTCATAGAGATTACACAGATTATTAGAAACATAAATACAAAGTTTATTTCTTTATATCTTTATAATGCAATTGAACAATAGTAGGATGTAGTAGTGACACTAGCCAAGATGGTGTCACAAGATAATCAGTCAGACTGATTAACATTTGTGAGAAAAGCAATAAAATATACTTACTTGTGGAAATGTATGCTTGTAATCCAATATACATAGCTGATTGAATTCTAAAACATTATTGTTCATAATAGTATCTGCAACATACCGACAGATATTCTTAATCTCAAGACATCTTGATAAGACCAACAGTATAAACAAAGAAATCATTCAGAGAAGTTATATATCCAGCTAAGTGGATAAATTCCACCACCTTTGTATAGAATGTATAGCACTTTTTTCATTCTTTCACTATTTTATTTTTTCATTTGAATTTTATCACATTTAATTAGTTTATGTAAAAAAAATCACAAATAGTTATGTCAATATACTTTGTGAATAGTAAATTATCACTTACACAGATATCAATGTTGCTATATTAAAAGCAACATTTAAAGTCTCAATAGTCACTTATTCTAATATAGTTAGTTTTGCAATCTATAGAGCAATTCTAATTAATATTGTAAAACAATAATATCACCTGCTATATTCACTTAGCAGCTATAGAGAAATTGTATAAATCTTAAGGGACAAAAATACATTTGTTCTAAGCCGTTTTTAAAAATAAAAAAATATATCACATTATATCTAAACCAATTACTGTAGTGACGTCATTGTATTCTCTGGAGAATAAACTCATAGATCTGTTTGTATATATTCTTTGTTTTAAACAATCATTTTAAATATAAAACATATTTTAAATAATTTTCATTAAAGATTGTTTTTTTTTAAATCTAGTATGTGGCAATTCATAACATATTTAGCCACATGTGTTCCCCCCCTTTTTTGTTATTTCTCTCTGTGCTCATCTTCAAGGACACAGATAACAAAAAGATTTTTAGTTACTTATACTGTATATACGCCTCCATTCCATTGCTCCAGTAGGCAAAATTCAGAGTGAGGTTTACTCGTAAATCACTTCCGAGCTGTCACTGAACACCTAAATCTAATCTCCGAGAAATGCCTTTCCGAATACTTCAAATCTTTAAATATCCATAAAGGCAGAAGATAGGCCTCCCAGAAGCCTGGATTGCTATTAAAAAGACCACAATTGATCGGAAGGTTAATATAAGTCATTAAACCACACAGAATTAAGCAGGTCTTGTAATACATGGCCTATAAAAAGCGGTGGTACGTCCTTCAGGGCGCTGAGAACTGTGCTCTGATGATGCCTGGGCTTTAGGCTGCATCCCATCTGCCACAGAGACTTCTCATGCGTGCGCCCCCATCTCATATTTACTGGACCTGCTTGCTGGAGGCTGCCAAAACCAAGGTAAGGGACTGACAGTGTGCCATGTGGGACTGGCTCGCGCATGAGAAGCCTGAGTGTCAGATGGGATGCAGGCTGGAGCCCAGAGCATCATCGGGGCGCAGTTCTCTGCGCCCTGATGATGGCGCGCTTTTCTACAGTGCGCAAAGGTTGGGTGAGAAAAAAAGCACATGCACACTCAGACCCACAGTCATTGCTTATCTGTGTGCTGTGGGAGCTTCTTAGAATGGAATTGTAAGACTGAGGTATGTAAAGCATGAAAAATTCTCGTACAACTCAGGGCAATTTTGAAAAACCCACAAAAGATTGTCTGGCACTTCCAATATGTCACTAAACCCACCCCTTCCATGTACACACACGTTATTTGTCTTAAGAGTGAAATCCCCCAAAACTAGTGCCTTTAAATATAGAAACTCTCTTGCAGGATCGTGAATGGGTTATGGCTTCTCAGTGCCGGGTGGTCATACCATATCATCATCAGGAGAATCAATCACTGGATCACCATAACCGGTAAAATCTGCTTTTCAGTGGACTGGCAAAGGCCAAGGAGACCAATCCTACTCAGAAATCTCATTCGGTTCATATATCCCCTTTCTTCTAGGATAGCAGCATCAATTCAGGATGCTAGGTGGCTACTGCCAATTCCCGCAAATAAACACACAATTTCTAAGATTCCCAGGGAAAAAAATCTTCATTCCTGGTGTCTCATTTTTATACATTTCTTCCATGCAATAAAAAAATACTACATTTACATATGCTAGCCCTTTAGAGGCAGGTGGTGTTATCTTCCTATCAAATAGCCAGACCTTCCATATAGTGTCTGAGTTCTCCAGGGAGTTGAGGCAGTGTCTCCACTGGAGAAGTTGGCTGTCTGGGAAATGCGGCTAATGGTGAGGGCTAGCCAGGGCTTTCATAGAGTACATAGGGGCCTAGGTCAGATTGACATCTTCAAGCACATATAATTCAATGGTTAACTGCAAGACAATGGTTCAAAGTGGTATTGCTTACAAAGTATTTGACATCTTTTGACCTTTGTCTATTGAAACAAAGTGTTAACTATGCTTGATGTATAAACCAGTGCCACAGACAGCCTCAACGAAATCTATGGAGTCTATGTATAAAACACACCTCAAAACACATACATATAACAATAATCAGATCTGAGAGGAAAATGGGAAATTCAGCTCCAGTGGGCCAGCCACTTTGGGGAACAGCTTTTTATAGAGTTCTGGAGACAAGGTGAGCCACCCTGGGTGATTTTATGACAAGTCCAATTTTAAAACACTTCAACCTGGGCAATCCTAATAAATGATTTTAGTCTTTAGGACAGCTTAAATAGTTTTATAACACAACCAGAGAAAACAAACAGTCTGTAGCTTAAGAAAAATCCTCTGATCTTCACATACACTTTTGCTTGTGGGGGGCAGCAGAGTCCCACCCTGGCCCCAAAAAGTGGATTATGACACCCCTTTAACCAAATTCACAAATATTTTCAAATAAAAAGTTCTGGAACTGATGTGAAAATTTATTTTTTAAATACTCTATACATAATATTATTTAGATTGTGTCAGCTGCGTGACACAAATTTATGACTTTTTCTTTCTTTTCTTTTTTTTTGTAATGTTTGACAAATTCATACATAGGCACCTGTTACTAATTTAGTATTTGTGGGTATATCTCCCTCACTTTGGTCTAACATGGAGTGCATATACGTAGAATTAACTGTATGATGAAACAAATGGGATTAGTTTGTAATTCAATCCATAATTATTAAAGTGAGAATGTCAAATTACAATTTATGTATGACTCCAGATTTTTGTTCACAAATAGCTCATTGAGTAACTGTTTTAATGTACTTTATTGGTGTATTCACAATTAAATACATTTATTGAAAGAACGTGGATTATTAATCCTTAATTTGAGTGCTAATTAATGTATGTCCTTTTCCTTGTATTCAACACTCCTATCTAAGGGTTTGAGAGGAAAAATGTATTGGCATCTATTCCAAATAAGGTGGAGTATATGCCAATAAATATGTTTTTTAAGTCATGTACTCTGTATTATGTTGAGACAAGCCCTGCATTTTGAGTATAAGATGCGAGACGAGGAGACTCCACATTAACATTGTTATTGTTGTTCAGTCATGTCTTACTCTCTGAAACACAGCACGCCAGGCACATCTATAGCTATGTCTCTGCTTATCAATATGGTTATCTTGGGAAAGTTAATGGAGTGGGGTGCCAGCTGTTTCTCCAGTGGTCCGAGATTTATCTGACCTCTCTGCTATGACCTGACCATATTGGGTGATCCTACATGATATAGCTCACAGCTTCATTGAGGAACACAAACCCCCTCACCACCGACAAGGCAGTAATCCAGAAGGGGTCCATATTTAGATGCCTTATTATTATTATTCTTGTAGTTTAATACAGCATTTTCCACCAGACAGGCCATGAAATTGGTTTCACATTGTTTGAATATAGATGAGGTAATATTTGTTGAATGCTAATGGCTCCTGCTGTGTTCTCACAACATTAAACCAAAACCATGGGCTGTCTGTGGGGTCTTGAGATTTAATTACCACTGGTTTAACGAGTATGCACCAAAGAGTGTTAATATGCCACAAGCAGGGCACACCATCCATATGCCTGTATAAATGAGAGATTGAGCTATGTTGGCAAAAAAACATTCAGCTCAATGTCATCTACAGAGGTTTCCTGGCACAAAAATGCTAACTTGTGACATATCTATAGGAGACATAATAAATATACTCATTTCTGGTTATCCTTCTAATTATCTGATGCCATTGAAAAAAAGTAAATATTTGTCTGACCTTTATTCATGTTTCCCAATACTTGTAATAAATAGTCACGTGGATTCCAGAAAGATAGCGCTTCAGAAGCCAAAAAACATTTCACTATAGGTTTTAATCTAAAATAAGCCATCTTCTCTAAATGAGGAACACAGTTACTTGTACAATTAATGCTTTGCATACTGTTTTAAATACTGAATGGTGCTGCTGAGGGGTTATGGGGCTGAATGGTGCTGCTTGGGGTGTTGCAGGTGTGCACTGCCCTACAGAAAAGGAACATGTTAGCATAAATATTTTTTTACTTAGTTTAAAAAAAATATAAATATATAGGGGGGAAAGTCAAAGCATTTTTTCCCCCTGTTCCTTGGGGCGGACCAAATGCTTTTTTTTTGCATTTACACAAATGCACCCACCTCCCCACCGGGCCATGAACATTTTTTTTTATGGAAATGGTCCCTGGTGCCAAAAAGGTTGGGGACCACTGTTTTAAGCTGTATTAATTTGTGGCTTAAATTCAGTTTGTATTTGTGGTCATATTTCACAATGGAAAAGGAAGGGGAAGAGAAGTGCACGCGTTACGCTCAACACTGTGAGCTTTCTCAATGGTAATAATCCTACATAGTGATGTCGCGAACATAACATTTTCGGTTCGCGAACCGCGAACGCGAACCGCCGCAAATGTTCGGGAACCGGCGAACCCGGCAAACCGCCATAGACTTCAATAGGCAGGCGGATTTTAAAACCCACAGGGACTCTTTCTGGCCACAATAGTGATGGAAAAGTTGTTTTAAGGGGACTAACACCTGGACTGTCAAAACTCCCACGGAAAATTACATAGTTGAGGCAGAGTCTGGTTTTAATCCATAAAGGGCATAAATAACCTAACATCCCCCTCCATCATCATCCTTGCCTGTATCTCTTTACCCCCTCCCTCATCATCCTCCCCTGTGTCTCTTTCCCCCCTTCCTCATCACCCTCCCCTGTGTCTCATCCCCCCTCCCTCATCATCCTCCCACCTCCCTCATCATCCTCCCCTGTATCTCTTTACCCCCTCCCTCATCATCCTCCCCTGTGTCTCTTCCCCCCTCCATCATCATCCTCCCCTGTGTCTCTTTCCCCCCTCCCTCATCATCCTCCCCTGTGTCTCTTTTCCCCCTCCCTCATCATCTTCCCCTGTGTCTCTTCCCCCCCTCCCTCATCATCCTGCCCTGTGTCTCTTTCCCCCCTTCCTCATCACCCTCCCCTGTATCTCTTTACCCCTCCCTCATCATCCTCCCTTGTATCTCTTTACCCCCTCCCTCATCATCCTCCCCTGTGTCTCTTCCCCCCTCCATCATCATCATCCCCTGTGTCTCTTTCCCCCTTCCTCATCATCTTCCCCTGTGTCTCTTCCCCCCCTCCCTCATCATCCTGCCCTTTGTCTCTTTCCCCCCTTCCTCATCACCCTCCCCTGTATCTCTTTACCCCTCCCTCATCATCCTCCCCTGTATCTCTTTACCTCTTCCCTCATCATCCTCCCCTGTGTCTCTTCCCCCCTCCATCATCATCCTCCCCTGTGTCTCATTCCCCTCCCTCTTCATCCTCCCACCTGCCTCATCATCCTCCCTTGTATCTCTTTACCCCCTCCCTCATCATCCTCCCCTGTGTCTCTTTGCCCCCTTCCTCATCACCCTCCCCTGTGTCTCATCCCCCCTCCCTCATCATCCTCCCACCTCCCTCATCATCATCCCCTGTATCTCTTTACCCCCTCCCTCATCATCCTCCCCTGTATCTCTTTATCCCCTCCCTCATCATCCTCCCCTGTGTCTCTTCCCCCCTCCCTCATCATCCTCCCCTGTGTCTCTTTCCCACCTTCCTCATCACCCTCCCCTGTGTCTCATTCCCCCTCCCTCATCATCCTCCCACCTCCCTCATCATCCTCCCCTGTATCTCTTTCCCCCCTCCCTCATCATCCTCCCCTGTGTCTCTTTTCTCCCTCCCTCATTGTCTTTCCCTGTGTCTCTTCCCCCTCCCTCATCATCCTCCCCTGTGTCTCTTTGCCCCCTTCCTCATCATCTTCCCCTGTGTCTCTTCCCCCCCTCCCTCATCATCCTGCCCTGTGTCTCTTTCCCCCCTTCCTCATCATCCTCCCCTGTATCTCTTTACCCCTCCCTCATCATCCTCCCCTGTATCTCTTTACCCCCTCCCTCATCATCCTCCCCTGTGTCTCTTTCCCCCCTTCCTCATCACCCTCCCCTGTGTCTCATCCCCCTCCCTCATCATCCTCCCACCTCCCTCATCATCCTCCCCTGTATCTCTTTACCCCCTCCCTCATCATCCTCCCCTGTATCTCTTTACCCCCTCCCTCATCATCCTCCCCTGTGTCTCTTTCTCCCCTCCATCATCATCCTCCCCTGTGTCTCTTTCCCCCCTCCCTCATCATCCTCCCCGTGTCTCTTTCCCCCCTCCCTCATCATCTTCCCCTGTGTCTCTTCCCCCCCTCCCTCATCATCCTGCCCTGTGTCTCTTTCCCCCCTTCCTCATCACCCTCCCCTGTATCTCTTTACCCCTCCCTCATCATCCTCCCCTGTATCTCTTTACCCCTCCCTCATCATCCTCCCCTGTGTCTCTTCCCCCCTCCATCATCATCTCCCCGTGTCTCTTTTCCCCCTTCCTCATCATCTTCCCCTGTGTCTCTTCCCCCCCTCCCTCATCATCCTGCCCTTTGTCTCTTTCCCCCCTTCCTCATCACCTCCCCTGTATCTCTTTACCCCTCCCTCATCATCCTCCCCTGTATCTCTTTACCTCTTCCCTCATCATCCTCCCCTGTGTCTCTTCCCCCCTCCATTATCATCCTCCCCTGAGTCTCATCCCCCCTCCCTCATCATCCTCCCACCTCCCTCATAATCCTCCCCTGTATCTCTTTACCCCCTCCCTCATCATCCTCCCCTGTGTCTCTTTGCCCCCTTCCTCATCACCCTCCCCTGTGTATCATCCCCCCTCCCTCATCATCCTCACACCTCCCTCATCATCCTCCCCTGTATCTCTTTACCCCCTCCCTCATCATCCTCCCCTTTTTCTCTTCCCCCCTCCCTCATCATCCTCCCCTGTGTCTCTTTCCCACCTTCCTCATCACCCTCCCCTGTGTCTCATTCCCCCTCCCTCATCATCCTCCCACCTCCCTCATCATCCTCCCCTGTATCTCTTTACCCTCTCCCTCATCATCCTCCCCTGTGTCTCTTTTCTCTCTCAATCATCGCCTTTCCCTGTGTCTCTTCCCCCTCCCTCATCATCCTTCCCTGTGTCTCTTTGCCCCCTTCCTCATCATCTTCCCCTGTGTCTCTTCCCCCCCTCCCTCATCATCCTGCCCTGTGTCTCTTTCCCCCCTTCCTCATCACCCTCCCCTGTATCTCTTTACCCCTCCCTCATCATCCTCCCATGTATCTCTTTACCCCCTCCCTCATCATCCTCCCCTGTGTCTCTTTCCCCCTTTCCTCATCACCCTCCCCTGTGTCTCATCCCCCCTCCCTCATCATCCTCCCACCTCCCTCATCATCCTCCCCTGTATCTCTTTACCCCTCCCTCATCATCCTCCCCTGTGTCTCTTCCCCCTCCATCATCATCCTCCCCTGTGTCTCTTTCTCCCCTCCCTCGTCATCCTCCCCTGTGTCTCTTTCCCCCTCCCTCATCATCCTCCCCTGTGTCTCTTTTCCCCCTCCCTCATCATCTTCCACTGTGTCTCTTCCCCCTCCCTCATCATCCTGCCCTGTGTCTCTTTCCCTCCTTCCTCATCACCCTCCCCTGTATTTCTTTACCCCTCCCTCATCATCCACCCCTGTATCTCTTTACCCCCTCCCTCATATTCCTCCCCTGTGTCTCTTCCCCCCTCCCTCATCATCCTCCCCTGTGTCTCTTTCCCCCCTTCCTCATCATCTTCCCCTATGTCTCTTCCTCCCCTCCCTCATCATCCTGCCCTGTGTCTCTTTCCCCCCTTCCTCATCACCCTCCCCTGTATCTCTTTACCCCTCGCTCATCATCCTCCCCTGTGTCTCTTCCCCCCTCCATCATCATCCTCCCCTGTGTCTCATCCCCCCTCCCTCATCATTCTCCCACCTCCCTCATCATCCTCCCCTGTATCTCTTTACCCCCTCCCTCATCATCCCCCCTGTGTCTGTTTCCCCCCTCCCTCATCATCCTTCTCTGTGTCTGTTTCCCCCCTCCCTCATCATCCTGCCCTGTGTCTCTTCCCCCCTCCCTCATCATCCCCCCCCCTTGATGATAAGGGGGGAAAGAGACACAGGGATAAGTGTGAGGGGTGTTAGGGTAAGGGGTGTTAGGGATAAGGGTGAGGGGGTTAGGTGTAAGGGTGAGGGGGGTTAGGGATAAGGGTGAGGGGTGTTAGGGTTAGGGTGAGGGGTGTTAGGGATAAGTGTGAGGGGTGTTAGGGTTAGGGTGAGGGGTGTTAGGGATAAGTGTGAGGGGAGTTAGTGTTAGGGTGAGGGGTGTTAGGGATAAGTGTGAGGGGTGTTATGTTTAGGGTGAGGGGTGTTAGGGATAAGTGTGAGGGGTGTTAGGGTTAGGGTGAGGGGTGTTAGGGATAAGTGTAAGGGGTGTTAGGGTTAGGTGTTAGGGTTAGGTGTTAGGGATAAGTGCGAGGGGTGTTAGGGTTAGGGTGAGGGGTGTTAGGGATAAGTGTAAGGGGTGTTAGGGTTAGGTGTTAGGGTTAGGTGTTAGGGATAAGTGTGAGGGGTGTTAGGGTTAAGGTGAGGGGTGTTAGGGATAAGTGTGAGGGGTGTTAGGGTTAGGGGTGTTAGGGATAAGGGTGAGGGGGTTAGGTGTAAGGGTGAGGGGGGTTAGGGATAAGGGTGAGGGGTGTTAGGGTTAGGGTGAGGGGTGTTAGGGATAAGTGTGAGGGGTGTTAGGGTTAGGGTGAGGGGTGTTAGGGATAAGTGTGAGGGGTGTTAGTGTTAGGGTGAGGGGTGTTAGGGATAAGTGTGAGGGGTGTTATGGTTAGGGTGAGCGGTGTTAGGGATAAGTGTGAGGGGTGTTAGGGTTAGGGTGAGGGGTGTTAGGGATAAGTGTAAGGGGTGTTAGGGTTAGGTGTTAGGGATAAGTGTGAGGGGTGTTAGGGTTAGGATGAGGGGTGTTAGGGATAAGTGTAAGGGGTGTTAGGGTTAGGTGTTAGGGTTAGGTGTTAGGGATAAGTGTGAGGGGTGTTAGGGATAGGGTGAGGGGTGTTAGGGATAAGTGTAAGGGGTGTTAGGGTTAGGTGTTAGGGATATGTGTGAGGGGTCTTAGGGTTAGGGTGAGGGGTGTTAGGGATAAGTGTGAGGGGTGTTAGGGTTAGGGTGAGGGGTGTTAGGGATAAGTGTGAGGGGTGTTAGGGTAAGGGGTGTTAGGGATAAGGGTGAGGGGTTTAGGTGTTAGGACGAGGGGTGTTAGGGATAAGTGTGAGGGGTGTTAGGGTTAGGGAGAGGGGTGTTAAGGATAAGTGTGAGGGGTGTTAGGGTTAGGGTGAGGGGTGTTAGGGATAAGTGTGAGGGGTGTTAGGGTTAGGGTGAGGGGTGTTAGGGATAAGTGTGAGGGGTGTTAGGGTTAGGTGTTAGGTTGATGGGTGTTATGGATAAGTGTGAGGGGTGTTAGGGTTGGGTGCTAAGGTGAGGGGAGGATGATGATAAGGGGGGGGAGAGACACAGGGGTGTCCTTGCAGCAGAGATCAAAAGAATCCTTCAGGACTGTATTGCACACTGTGTACAGTAGCCTAGCTACGGTTTTCCCTATTGATGCAGTATCACCTACACCCAGCCTCCTCTCAGTAAGACTGCAAGTTATTTATGATTCCAAAATGGCTGCTGTCCATGAGTTAGAAGGCTCTGGAAGGGAGTGTATGCTGCTGATTGGCTGGAATGTGTCTGCTGACTGTGACATGCAGGGTCAAAGTTTGCTCAATGATAAAGTATAGGGGGCGGGTCGAATATTGCATATGTTCGTAGTTTGGTGAACTATTCGGGACATCTCTAATCCTACACACAAATATATATATATATATATATATATATATATATATATACATTGGATATAAAAAGTCTACACACCCCTGTTAAAATGTCAGGTTTCTGTGCTGTAAAAAAATGAGACAAAGATAAATCATTTAAGAACTTTTTCCACCTTTAATGTGACCTATAAACTGTACAACTCAATTGAAAAACAAACCGAAATATTTTAGGTGGAGGGAAGAAAAAAAATAAAAATAATGTGGTTGCATAAGTCTGCACACCCTCTTATAACTGGGGATGTAGCTGTGTTCATAATTAAGCAATCACATTCTAAATTGTGTTAAATAAGAGTCAGCATACACCTGCCATCATTTAAAGTGCATCTGATTAACCCAAATAAAGTTCAGCTGCTCTAGTTGGTCTTTCCTGAAATTTTCTTAGTCGCATCCCACAGCAAAAGCCATGGTCCACAGAGAGCTTCCAAAGCATCAGAGGCATCTCATTGTTAAAAGGTATCAGTCAAGAGAAGGGTACAAAAGAATTTCCAAGGCATTAGATATACCATGGAACACAGTGAAGACATCATCAAGTGGAGAAAATATGGCACAACAGTGACATTACCAAGAACTGGAGCTCCCTCCAAAATTGATGAAAAGATGAGAAGAAAACTGGTCTGGGAGGCTACCAAGAGGCCTACAGCAACATTAAAGGAGCTGCAGGAAAATCTGGCAAGTACTGGCTGTGTGGTACATGTGACAACAATCTCCCGTATTCTTCATATGTCTGGGCTATGGGGTAGAGTGGCAAGACGAAAGCCTTTTCTTACGAAGAAAAACATCCAAGCCAGGCTACATTTTGCAAAAACACATCTGAAGTCTCCCAAAAGCATGTGGGAAAAGGTGTTATGGTCTGATGAAACCAAGGTTGAACTTTTTGGCCTTAATTCCAAAAGATATGTTTGGCGCAAAAACAACACTGCACATCACCAAAAGAACACCATACCCACAGTGAAGCATGGTGGTGGCAGCATCATGCTTTGGGGCTATTTTTCTTCAGCTGGAACTGGGGCCTTAGTTAAGATAGAGGGAACTTTAAAAAGTTCCAAATACCAGTCAATATTGGCACAAAACCTTCAGGCTTCTGCTAGAAAGCTGAACATGAAGAGGAACTTCATCTTTCAGCATGACAACGACCCAAAGCATACATCCAAATCAACAAAGGAATGGCTTCACCAGAAGAAGATTAAAGTTTTGGAATGGCCCAGCCACAGCCCAGACCAGAATCCGATTGAAAATCTGTGGGGTGATCTGAAGAGGGCTGTGCACAGGAGATGCCCTCACAATCTGACAGATTTGGAGTGTTTTTGCAAAGAAGAGTAAGCAAATCTTGCCAAGTCAAAATGTACCATGCTGATAGACTCATACCCAAAAAGACTGAGAGCTGTAATAAAATCAAAAGGTGCTTCAACAAAGTATTAGTTTAAGGGTGTGCATACTTATGCAACCATATTATTTTATTTTTATATTTTTTCTTCCCTCTACCTAAAAGATTTCAGTTTGTTTTTCAATGGAGTTGTACAGTTTATAGGTCCCATTAAAGGTGGAAAAAGTTCTGAAATGATTTATCTTTGTCTCATTTTTTTACAGCACAGAAACCTGACATTTTAACAGGGTTGTGTAGACTATTTATATCCACTGTATAATAGTATTGTATCTATATCACTAGTGATACAATACTATTTTATATATATATATATATATATATATATATATATATATATATATATATATATATAAAAATATATTTATATTTCCGTGTGTAGGATTACAACTCATACATTTTATTTAACTCTATCCCTTACAGTGAGTGATTATGTGAGACACTTTCCCCATGTTCCCCATTTATTGTCCTTGCTTCATTTACATCTGAATACCTGTGCCTCTGGTTGATTCCATTCATTTTCTCCATTGAAACACTGTTGCCACTAGTTGTTATCTATCACCAGTTGGCCATCAATGTGGTATTTCTGGAAGTATAATTCTTAGTTACATCGCTGACATCTGGGACAACATCTACAACTTTTCAGCTTGGAGTCTAGTGCGTACTGATACTGTTGGCACAGTGTGGACACAAATGTGTTGACATACCCCATAATCTGGTAGGGTTCCAAATGTGAGTTCATTTTATTCTGTGTATTTTCCTTTTTTATACAATAAACCTCTTTTATTGCGTGAGCTTCTCTTCAATACTTTTTATTTTGCCTTGATCCAATAATTATTTGTGTCACTTTGTTTATCAAGAATTATCATTGTATCTAATTTGTGATTAGTTATATATCACACAAGGTTGGGATTATTATTATTATTATTATTATTATTATTATTTTCCTTATATTACTCTCTGTATATCATTATATTATTTAGCTTGGTTCGGTTTTGTCTTATATTATCAGATTATATTAATATCTCTATACATTTCCTTTGCTCTCCTCATCTATAGTGTGTTTTCCTCTGCAAAGTTTCTCTGTATATATCTTTCATAATGACTTATAGGCCACTGTTACACAATAATATTATACAGTAGTATAAATACAATATATTGACAATACAGTAAACTCTTGATTATTTGGCACTCAACCAACCCGGACTCTCAAGCAACCGGCACCTGCCTTAATTCCCCGTTTGCAAAAAAAAATCTCGATTATCCGGCACAACCGGATAATCCCCCCCAAAAAAACTACTTTTTTTCTATTAGATTTTTTTCCCTCTAAATGGCTGTTTAGTTGCTAGTAGCTATGTAATAGGTATTTGAAAGGGTTTTGAGGGGTTTTAGGGTTGTTTAGGACTTTTTCCCTGCAATTCTCATTTAACCATAAACTACACTTATCCGGCAAAAGGGAATCCCCGCAGGTGCCGGATAATCAAGAGTTTAATGTAAAATTATTCTATAACTCAAAAATTATATAACAAACTATACTAACAAACTATAACAAATTGTAAAGACTGGTTTTGTCAATAGTGTTATTTATTAAGCAGATAAATCCCACAGCAAATATTGTTGTGTAAACAAGTCCCTATCACCTGGGGGAAGTCTATCACTGGCATATTCTGAACAGTATACATTTAGCATCAATCAGCCAAGCACCCAAAGCTCAGTGACCCTCTAACACTGACAGACCAGCACAGAAATGTCCGCTCTGTGTCCTCTCCTCCTGGCTCTGACGTATTTAGGATTATGCATCGCACATGAGAATAATCCAGGTAAGAAAATAAATCACTGCATTTAGAACATATAATAATAATATACTGGGATTTCAAGCCATGCCTATAATACACGCAAGTGTCCAGAACTGTTCTATTCTGGTTACCAGCCCAAGTTTACAGGAAATGGAATATATGTTTTAATTTGAAAGGCATTCTTCTGATAGGGGTACTGAACACAGCTCTCTTCTCACTACTGACACACAAAGCTCACTGTCAGTGCCTAACACACAGACATACAAAGCTTACCTGCAGTGCTTAACCGACAGACACACACTACCATACTCAATATCACACACAGGCACACACTGGCCCTTTCAGAGCCATACACATAGATACAGACAGTTATTGCATCTACACACAGGTGCCCCAAGCTTCACACACATACACAACACCACCAAACATAGACACACAGCTTTCCTACCCCACACAGCACCCACTCACCTCCTCAATACACACAAACTACTCACAGCAGCCCACGGTGCCTCACCCACAGCAGACCAGTCTGTGCCACCCATACTCCTTATCTCCTTTGTGCAAATGATCATCAATGTATTTCAAATTTTTATTTTACTAAATGTTCATTATTTGAGCACTCCAAATGATTACAGATGCTTGTATTTTAAGTGGAGTATGATTTTAAGGAGGGCTACAATGTACCATGGAGTTTACCAGGAAGCTAAAAAGTCATAGGTGATGGATGTTATCCTTCCAGTTCACGAAATCTCAAACCCACCTGACCTATGGGTCTGGAACTGATCCAGTTACAATAGGGCTCAGCATTCAAAGATAGAGCCATTGCATTTAAACATACATTAAATAAGCTATAAAACATTGTCTGTAATGAAGATATGACGTGTCTACTTACTTGTAACTGTTTTAAAACATAAATGGGCTGTTGAGATTTTTATTTTTATTTCTATATAAATGTTTTAATGAGGTGACATAATTGAATTCTCCTCAATATAATTGCTACTAGCTATTTGCACATCAAAAAGGACGGGATTAAAATAGTAAGGCTGGCTATGCTGTTTGCCACACAATGTGGGGCTTTTGCTCCTCTGAGCACTTTCAGCGCTCATTGCAAGCCTCTCCCCTGTGTACTTCAACTTTCCTGCTTTGCACTGATCACCTTCGGCGCTATATATATATATATATATATATATATATATATATATATACATATATTTTTTATGAGTGGTTTTTTACACTTGTCTCTTTAAATGTCAGCATGGACCTTTTCCAACTCCTGTCTTAGCACAAACTGTATGTGTTACTGCAGCATTTATTTATATATTGTAGCATTTACAATGTATGTATTTTTTTATACACATAGTGATGACGCAGTCCCACACCAGAGCTCCTGTGGCAATTTGTTGAGGGGTTAAAAAAGTTAGCACATGTGCTCTGGTCTGCAGCAATGTTGCTGGATGCATCTTCCAATCAGGGGCAAGGGACTGAGCTGTAGCTGTAAAATTAGGCGGGGGCTGGTGAGAGGAAATGACCCCAGCCAATGGAGCTTCTGAGTGTAAGATACTCTTGGGAGATACTCACTAGACCTGTGTGGCCCATCAAGACCCTTGGGGATCCCCACTAGACTCACAGGGCCCATCAAAAGTCCCTGGGGATCCCCACTAGATTCATGGGGCCCATCAAGCCTTCCTGGGTATTTCCACTAGTTCTTCCATCAAGGCCCCTGAGGGAGTCCACAGGTCCCAGGGAGATCAACAGCTAGGCCATTAAGCCTGTGTGACTTCTTAAAAATGGTCTCTGTGGACCCCCATGTCAACTAAACTTAACCCGTACACGATGGGGGTTTAACATTTTACATTATTCCCTTCACTATCTGTCACCTTTCCTCCTACCTCTCACCCCTCTCTCATTCTCTCCTCCCTCTTTCACTCTCTCTCTCTTCTCTCCCATCTCCCCTTCTCTCCCTTCTCCCCCTTTCCCTTCTCTCTCACACTCTCCCTTCTCTCCCTCTCTCTCTTCTTTTCCCTCTCTCCCTCTCCTCCTCTCTCTCATCTCTCTCATCTCTCTCTGCTCTCTGTCTCATCTCTCTCTCTCCTCTTTCTTCTCTCCTCTTTCTCTTCATCTCTCTTCTCTCTCTCTATTTTTATCAATCAATTCTTTTTATCAATCAATTATAGCAGTTATAGTCAAATACAGTAGGAAAACAAATTATACAAATAATAAGTTACTGTAATTGTTTAAACAATTTAATGTCACAGATGTTAACATTTCATAAGTGTACACCAGCACAATTCTGCTGATGATTGGACACTATAATTGCTTGGCCAAAATTCATTAAGCCTTACAGGACTGTAAAATATTTTACCACGGCTGCAATGTCTACCTTATTTTATCTGTTGTATTTTCTATGTCCCACAGTAAAACACTTTGCATCCACTGTGAATTTTAGCGAATTTTGGATTTTGTCAATTTAGCTAATAACTGACACAAACCGAGGTCTTAATACTGTATATTTTATCATATATGATCAATATTCATAAATCAAAAGCTTGTAATTATGCTGCAAGAAACCCAGCCTGCTATCTGGATGCATCAGTGTACATGCAAGTATGCATCTGCTTGACCTGCCCACTATTGCAATGGTTGTACCTTTATCAACCAAAATCACAATAAATTAACTTTGGAGAAAAAGGAGGCCACAGCCTCCACTTTTATTAGAACAAGACAAAATACTTAACCATAGCCCCTATTAAATTATCCAAATTGTAATTACTGTAGCCCGTAATGTAGTTACTGCTATTATATTGGCTTTCTTTAGCTACCCGCAATCGATCTGCAGGTTACAGGCTGAAAATCCTAGGGTTCTCTAAAATTGTAACTCCAACCCAGCTAAGCCTCTGTCAAGCCTGCAATCGCTAAAATCGCAAATCTATATTAAATTGCTACATTTCCTCAAGCCTGCAATTGTTTTCACACCCGTAAATGGCAAATGTAGCTAAAAATCCTAAGAGTACTAGAGAGGACTCGCAATCGGGTAAAACACCTGTTCGTAGCACTGTAAAAGCAAATAAAAAAATCAATAATGCACTTTAAAGGACAGGGAAAGCGATGTAAGACATTAGAATTAATTGCACAACAGTCTCAAGCTCGCAAATCGGTAATAAATATTTTTTTTTTATGTGTAATTTCCGTGTTATATTGATTCCGGCAATCAATGGGTTAATACATATCATTGAATTTGCATGGATTAGAATAGTAGATTTATTGATTTTTTTATATTGCAACATTTCTGGATTGCGAGTCCGATCGCAAATCGGACTTCTAAACACTAATTGATTGTGATTTAACCTCCATGTTTTACTGACGACATGATGATGGTCTCATTTACTATTGACTGTTTCTAAATCAGTAGTTATGGGCTTGCTTAATTGATCATGATCATGCCCTGAAATGCTACTTACGGGTGCATGGTTTACGGATTTGGCTTTCGGCCACGTATTTGCGTGCTTGTTCAATTTAATCGGTCTGTAACTGTTGCAAATTTCATGCCTGCAGACTGCCAGTGGCAACCAAATATAAACGTGTAAAGTTGAAAACATGATGTTCTAGCACCCATGCATTTTGCTGGCAACTATATGCTAAGCAGACATGCTAAAACAGCATGACTTCACTGACCTACAAAAATCGGCTGGTTCTGCCCCATGGGGCATCATTTCAGCCATATCAGAACCAAGCCAGCTGCTTCTAAATACCTTCTGCCAGCAAAATTACCACCATAAGCAAAATTGGAATTGTGACGCTCCCAATGCTAGAACCCAAGAAGCTGAGGGACAGTTTCATGAGAAATAAATAATCCCAAATCATAACTGTCTAAATGAACACCACCCCAAAGGAACATCGTACCATATTGTCAAACTCAAAATAGTGGTGGATAGACAAGCATCCTTGTATGACAAAAATCATAGCTCTATTGATCTTTTTTTGAAAGTCCTTCAACTTGACAGGGTCTGAAACTGCCCACCATTGGCAGCGTTTATCCATCTCTGGCTAAAGTATTTTAGTATTGTGACATGCAGCTATGATTTTAACAAGATCACTTTGCAATCATTTTATCAGAACCTTTGTAGGAAGCAAACCCAGATAATTTCCCCCAGCATGGATTAGCAATAAGCCTGGAGTACCAACTGGAGCTACATAATCATGTATAGTTCCCAGAACATCTTGCTTACAAAGTCCTTGGATGTCTAAGCTACTGGGCCTTGTAGGAGTTTTCGTCAAGGACCAGTTGTAGCCAGATTCTCTTCCCCCGCTGCTAGTCTGTGAACCCAGTAAATATAGGAATGGCCAAAACCAAAAACTCTCTTATGGCCACCTAAAACCCAATGGAAATTAACAAATATTAAGCCACTCAACAGGGTGAATGTAGGAAGAAAAACGCTGAGACTAACACTTACCTATACGTTTAATCACATCATCGGGTAAACCAACGTATGGCCTCAGTAGCAGCTCCAATCCTAAAGGAATGTGACTCGTAATCCTCTGAGTTTAAACCAAACAATGAAACACATTTCCTTAAAAGCTTGATAAACTGGATAGGACACTGTAGAAAAAAAAAACACACAAAAGCGAACAACATGTATCCCCTTGAATGGGGTATAGAAAAGCAAGCTTTACCCTGGTACACTCCTACTGGGACCAACAATATTTCTGATGCTCAAAGCACCAAAGAAAGCCAGAGAGAAAGCAGAATGAAACAAAGATAACTCATAGTCATCATAACAAAATGCCAACAAGGTGTGCATAAAATGAGTTAACATCACAAAGGAGACAGGCCATCTAGAATCAAAGGAAACCTTTTCAAACTAAGGACCTTAACCGAGCACCTAACAATCAAAGCTTTTGTAACATCCTCAACACCTTGAAACGTAAACAAAGCTAGAATAGACCAGTACTTCTCATAAGCTGATCAGAACAAATCTTTGCCCCCATTGTAAAACAAATCACAGTATGAGTTCAAGAAGTTTCTGAGGAGAAAAAGCGGCGCCAGTTGTCCACTCCAAGTGCCACCAAGTCTTCCAACCTCTCTGATCAGAGGAAGGGGCCAAGGACTTTGTGATCAATTTTGCTACTTCTTCCAGCCTAGATCCCATAAGTGAAGGGACATGGATGCTACTGTGGTGAGCTCTCTAAACTGGCTGCACTTAAATGGAGGCAGAGAATCAGCAACAGAGTTGTGAATGCTATTAACTTGCTTTGGAGAAAACTGCATATTCAGTTCCGAACAGTAAACATTAGTTGTCTTAATATTCATATTATTTGGAAAGAGGAAGCAGATTGAGTGTTAATTGCTTGAACAATGTTCATATTATCTCTGGAATACAAAAAAATTGTTACTAAGATCAGTTTCCCAGAGAAAAAGAGTGATAATGATGGGAAACATTTTGAAGGCCATTGTTCAGCACACCACCTTCCTCTGTAATTAACACCAAAAAGATTCAAATCTATTTTCCCCCAAAAATGAGTGATTATTAAACACATCAAAAAATTAAACCCAAATGGAAATGACTACCCTTAAATGTTTTGATTGGTGAATATGGTGAAATGCTTGTGGCACACCAACAGTGCCAAAGAGAGACATGTGCAAAAACTCTGACCTACAGAAATAATTCTGAAAGTAAACTGTAAACTGTCGTTTACCCAAAATGGACTGCAGCTTTTAAGTGTAGTTTACTTTGCCTGAAGCAGATCTTGAAAATCTCTTCACAGATCATTTACCTTGTCAATGCGTAAAGAAAATTCCAAGTCTTGGGCATCAATCATGATGCCTAAGAATTTAATTGTAGTCAGAGTTTCTCACTTATCAGCTGCCAAAGATGCAGTCAGCCGTTTAAGAAGTGGGGGAGAAGCACACTACATTGGTTGGCATGGCTAGGGACCACAAAGAAAAGATCAGCCAAATATTAGACTGACAAGCCAAAATTCCAAAATACACCATTCCAAGAAGTTACTAAATGATTCAAATAGAACAGCCTAGTGGCAAACACAAATCAATGTAAAAGTTGCTACCAAATTGACAACCTAGCCTAAAGGCTGTCTTCAGGTAAGCTTTAGCCATAAGATCGCAGCACCCTGCCTATCTAACAAACCAATATTGTCCAGAACCTTGTGGACAAGATGGTACTGCTGGGATAGAAGTTACTAAATGTTTCAAATAGAACAGCCTAGTGGCAAACACAAATCAATGTAAAAGTTGCTACCAAATTGACAACCTAGCCTAAAGGCTGTCTTCAGGTAAGCTTTAGCCATAAGATTGCAGCACCCTGGCTATCTAACAAACCAATATTGTCCAGAACCTTGTGGACAATATGGTACTGCTGGGATAGAAGAAGCCTCCTGGAAGACTGAAATATTAAATGAGGGTCCCTGTGTCTGATAATAGAAGGAAATCTATGTCTGCAGCCAGATAAAACACTAAATCTAGAATATCTAGGATGAGAATGGTACTGAAATCTACAGGAGACAAGTGAAGACCCAGAAGCAGCACTATGTCTGCTCATACTGCATCTGTGAGGGGATATAGCTGCAGAAGACTCATGCCTCCTAACTGATGGAGGAGTCATGGAAGAAAACCAAGATCCAGTTAAACTTCTTGGCCCAGGAATAATGGGATCATCAGCTGACCATGGAGGCATTAAGGAGTTAGGGACTGTATCAATCGGTTAGTCCAGCAATATACTCCAGTAGATTGTGAAATAACCACATTGGGTGGGCAGTGGGGATGTCTGTTGTACAGCAAAAAAACATTTCCTCCCCTTCCAGTTGCAGTGAAAGGCCCCCTCTCCACATATGAGGTGACAGAGGGATCAGCATGTGACTCACCTGACTGGGTGCTGTCGTCTTGTGACATCAGCATCGCATTGAGGTCATCAAGTAATTCACACTTTTCTAGGTTGCCATTTTCTGAGGGGAGACAACGGAGGGCCTACCGGAGAACCAGATTTCTATCATGTTAGTTGTCGATTCATATTATCAATCTATTTGGAACATGGCTAAACTTGAGTTCCAAATACTACTTTTTCTTGCTTCTGGGATACAGGAGACTGATATAACAGCTTACAGATTATGTAGCTTACTGTCATTGCATGAAATTATACTGCTTCTTTGTTAGGGTATATTTAAATGTCTCTCCATATTATACCCGTATCATTTGGGGAGGGCTGGAGGAATATATTCAGTCATCTTCTAGTCTGGGGTGCTCCAGGGGGTGTTGCAGTTTAAACTCGACTTTTCATCCACCTTGTTGAAGACAGAAACAGCTTATTATCAGGTGGAGGTTGACTTTGACCCCTATAACAGCAGATCATTTTTACTAGCATTACAAGAGCCACATTCAATTCCAAGCCCGCAACTCAATTGCTGACGACCGTATTATGGTCTTCGATTACGATGCTGTTCAATTGCTCAAGCCTGCACGTTCTTGGGCCAAAGCTGAAACTGTAAACCATGCACTGGTTCGTAGCAGTTCAGGGCTGGAACATGATCATTTAAGCAAGCCGTAACCTCCCATTACAAATAAGCCAATAGAAAGTTAGGCTGTCATTTTTACGGCAGTAAAACATGGAGGTTACATGTCAATCAATTTGGTTTTGCACTCATCTCGAGGCCCGTGGGCCTTAGGGGCTGCAATGAGAGCTGAAGGTGCTCTTTGCAGGGTTTGCTTGCAAGACTTTACAAATGACAGGGGCTGCAATGCACCAAAGACGCTCATAGCGAACCCTGCAAGACTTTAAAACAGCCTACACATGAGCACAAAAGGCGCTTATGTCAATGGCTGCGATCACCGACGAAACGCATAGCCCTTTTCCGCTGATCGCGAGGCATGCAACAGTTTACGATTTTAACAGCCGAAAAGGTCTCAACCAAGTAACTCAAAAGACCCCCTAAAACAGCCAAATAATAAAAAAAAAATACTAACACACTCACACACAGCACAGCGGGAGAGCCAGGAAGCCTGTGAGTGAGGTTGCAAGCTAATTTGAGCCCTATTTGGGGTTTTTCGTTGATCAAAAATCACGGGACTTGGAAAATACACGACGGCGGAGGCAGTAACACTTACGTGAACAACGCCAGGCACGTGGGACTTTGAAAATAAAACCAACGGCAGTCAGTGCGCGCCACACAAATATTCAGCAAAAACACAGAGGAGAAACAAACAGGGAAGGGACAGGGGGAGATGGTGTAAAGAGACACATTGCATTCCCAAGCACAAAAGTTGCAGGTTGCCGACGCCTTCAATGAGCGGCGAAGGTGCTCAGCGGGGGGGCTCGCGATGAGCGCTGAAGGTGCTCAGAGGGAGCAGAACCTTGCATTGTGTGGCAAACAGCATTGCCAGGCTTCAAATGTTATTACCGTCATTTTTGACTGGCAAGTCGCTAGTGTCAAACATAGTTTTGGACTTGTACTTAACCCCTGTACCATGCTACAGAGTATGTTAGAGCATTACAAATAAAAAATATTAAATAATAATAGCAAGCTCAGTGCATACTGGTCAAGATAGCTGCAGTATATATTGTACCTGAAACCACACACCAGCCACACGCCCACAAATAGCCAACTATTTGATACAAGTATTTCATTAAAAATAAAGCAGAAAGGTAAAAAATTAAAGAATACCGATATAAAAATAATCTTCTATATACTGCCTAACTATGCAATATAAAAAAAATAGTACAGTGTTCCTTTAAAGGGCCACTGAAGTCATTAAAGCTGTTCTGCACCATCATGTACAGCAATCAAAATAAAGCAAACATGTTTAAAAAGTTTTCATTGGAAGCTCTTTTTATTGTTTTATAATTATTTGAAAATTTAACAGCTAGCTGGAATATGACTTGCACTGCATGACTTTCTCCCAGATACTGAAAGAACCATACATTACAAGCACTCTCTAAAGGGTTTTATACTGTCTTCACTGCAATAGTAAATTTAACTTTTTTTTCTATTTGAGGTTACAATGTCTAAAGAACATAAAGGAAAAAGTTTAGAATGTGGGAGAGGGAGCGGGAGGGAGAGAGACAGGGAGAGGGGGGATAGAGACATGGGAGAGAGACAGGGGAGAGGGTGGGAGAGAGAGAAAGGGGGAGAGACAGGGGAGAGGTTGGGAGAGAGACAGGGAGAGAGAGACAGGGGAGGGGGGGAGACACGGGAGAGAGACAGGGGAAGAGTGGGAGAGAGAGGCAGGGGGAGAGAGACAGGGGAGGGGGAGGGAGAGACATGGGAGAGGGTGGGAGAGAAACATGGGGAGAGAGAGGCAGGGGAGAGGGTGGGAGAGAGATTGGGGAGAGAGACAGGGGATAGGGTGGGAGAGAGATAGGTAAGAGAGAGACACAGGAGAAGAGGGGAACACAGGACACAGAAGAGGAGGCAAGGGAGAGGGGGGAAAGAGACACAATGGAGGGAGAGGGGGAAAAGACACAGAAGAGGGGAGGGATGAGACACAAGGTAGGGACGAGACATAAGGGAGGGAGAGGGAACGAAAGAGACACATGGAAGGGAGGGGGGGGGGGGAGACCCAGGGGAGGAAAAGGCAGAAAGAGACACAGGGGATGGAAAGGGAGAAGAAGAGACACGTGATGGAGGGAGGGAGAGACACAGGAGAGGGAGAGGGGGTAGAGACACAGGGGAGGGAGAGGGGTAGTAAAGAGACACAGGGGAGGGAGAGGAGGGGAAAGACACAGAGGAGGTTGCGAGTTGTGCATGAGCATTGCATGCCGCCACTAGCAAATGCTCAATGCACGGGGTTAGCAGCGCATGCGCATTGTGCGCCACAAGGGAGAGACAGGCGGAAGGGAGAGAGTGTGGGAAAGGGCGGGAAGAGACAGGAGAGAGAGATAGGGAAGAGGGTGGGAGAGAGACAGGGGAGAGGGTGGGAAAGAGAGACACAGGAGAGGAGGGGAAGAGACACAGGAGAGGGAAAGGAGGGATGAGAGAGGGGAAGAGGCACAGAGGAGGGAGAGGGGAATGAGACACAGATAAGGGAGAGGGGAGGGATGAGACATAGGGGAGGGAGAGAAGGGGAAAACACAGGGAAGGGAGAACAGGGGAAGAGACACAGGAGAGGGGGAGAGACACAGGGGAGGGAGAGGGGGAAGAGACACTGGGGAGGGAGATGGGTGTGAGAGAGACACAGGGGAGGGAGAGGAGGGAAGGGAGAGGGGAAAGAGACACAGAGGAAGTTGTAAGTTGTGCATGACATTGCATGCCGAAACACTACTAGCGAGGGGGGAGAGTCAGGGGAGAGTGTGGGAGAGGAGGGGAGAGAGACAAGGGAGAGGGTGGGAGAGAGACAGAGGAGAGGGTGGGAGAGAGACATGGAGTGGAGAGGAGGGAAGGGAGAGGGTGGAAAGAGACACAGAGGAAGTTGTAAGTTGCCCATGACATTGTGTGCCGCTACACTACTAGCCAGGGGGAGAGTCAGGGGCGAGTGTGGGAGAGGAGAGAGATGGGGAAAGGTTGGGAGAGAGACAGAGGAGAGGGCGGGAGAGAGACAGGGGAGAGGGGCGAAAGAGACACAGGAGATGAGGGGAAGAGACACAGGGGAGGGAGAGGGGAAAGGGACACAGGGGAGAGAGAGGAGGAGAAGAGATGAAGGGGATGGAGAGGAGGGGAAAGACACAGGGAAGGGTACGGGGGAAGAGACACAGGGGAGGGAGAGGGAGGAAGAGACACAGGGAAGGGAGAGGGGGAGACACAGTGAGGGAGGGAAAGAGACACATCAAGTATTATACCCACAATCACTGATGGCAAGTGGTTAGTATACAGTATATACATTCTGAGAAGCTGAGCTGGGACTTGCAAATGTGCCCGCAAATGCCTTGCTCTTCAATCCATAGCCATTTTCAAACATTGCTTCCTTTAAACTTATGCCTGCTGTATTACACAGCTTTACTGCAAAGCCAAGGCTGGATTTTACACAAGCTGAGAATCCTATCCATGTACAGCTGTTTCAAGCTTACTGGCTATCATCAGCATGGAGCGGGATCTCAGCTTGTGTTGTGGATCTTATGAGTAGGTAGTTCACCACAACAATCATTTATAATATGGTGGGCAAAAGAGCGATAGAAGCCCTCCACCGTACAGTAGTACAGTATATAAATAGCTGTGTTCACATTTGAATGTCTAAAACAAGTTAAAAACCTGCTTCCATCTCAGAAGTCCGAGAAAAACAGGTATTGGACTGCATTCTATACTATATATATATATATATATATATATATATATATATATATATATATATATATATATAAATATATATATATACTAGCGACTAACCCATCAAAAAATGACGGTCAATAAATGAAAGTGTTGAAATGCTGTTTGTCACACAATGTGACTGTACTTGGTGCCTCAACTATATAGAACCCTCTAACACACTAATGAACGCATGTGATAACACTATAAGTGTCATGAGGGTGATCCAGGACCCTCATGACCCAAAGTGTAAACACTACACCATTTTAACCCGGTCACTTATGGGCATCTATCCAGACCCTCATAAGCCTCTATTTAACCCCATCAGTCCCATAAGGGTATATTATGACTATTATGGACCTGTTACAACCCAACATTAACCACATAAGTGCCATGACGGTCCTCAAGGACCATCATGACACTAAGTATAAACACTACACTGCACTATACCCCCCCCAATAAAACATAAAATATCAACTAAACACCCACTACACTAATCTATTAACACCTACACTACCTACCTACCCCCTAATAACCCCCCCCCACTACTCTAATTACAGAAAACAAAAAAACTAAAGTCATCAAAAATAAAAAATCTACATTACATAAAATAATAAAACCTAAATCACAAAAAATAAAAAATGTTCATTACAGAAAATAAAAAAACCTAAGTCACAAAAAAAAATTAAACACCTGAAAAGGAAATACATATAATACATACAATACAATACAATATACTGTATACAATACAAATAAAATGAAATACAATACAATATCTAATATACTATCTAATGTACAATACATCCTATCTATCTATCTATCTAATATACATCCCCCTATCTATCTAATATGCAATACTATCTATCTAAAATAGATCCTGTCTATCTAATATACATCCCCCTATCTATCTAATATACAATACTATCTATCTAAAATACATCCTGTCTATCTAATATACATCCACCTATCGATCTAATATACAATAAATACTATCTATCTAATATACATCCCCCAATCTATGTAATATCCAATACATGCTATCTCTATATAGCAACCCTAATTCTAAGCTACAATAAAATAATTAAGACCACTTACCTTTGAGATGCCCCTTCAGATCAGCAACCTAGGGTAAAAAAATTTAAAAAAAATACTACAACACATTTACATAAAATAAATAAACATAGTACATATTCTAAATATTCTACTCACCTTTCCAGCATGTCCCGTCCATCTTCTTCTTCTCCAGTGCGGCCCCTGTTAAGAAAAAAACATAACATTAGTACACATACATAAACATAAAACAAAGTAAAATAATAATCTACATTGTATTTACCTCCCTGCGATGTCTCCGGCCTCCTCGTCTTTTGCCCAGGATGGGCCCTGGAACCATCCGCACTCTAAAAAAAAATGTTTAAAAAAATAACAGAGATCCGCACTCGCTAATGAGCCTCCTACGGAGTGTTCCAGGATAAAAATGGCAATGGCGGCTTCTGATAGGCTGAAAACGCTGTCTATCAAATTCGGCCAATCAGAAGACGCCAATTGTGAGCCAATGAGAAAGGGATACACCCCAAAATCCCACTCTGATTGGATAACGCACCTGTCAATCTTTATTTGAACCAACCTGAAGGCTTTACTGCCATCAGCAAATCACAATTGGATACACCCCCATGGGTGATTGGCTGAAGACATCTGCGCCTTCCCATTGGCTGTAATACTCATTGGCATTGACAACAGCCAATGAGAAGGCACAAATGCCTTCAGCCAATCACCCTGTGCTGGTGTATTCCATTGTGATTGGCTGCACCTTGTGATTGGTTTAAATAAAGATTGACACGTGCATTATCCAATCAGAGTGTGATTTTACCAATCAGAAGGCACCATTGCCTATTATATATATATATTTTTTTAGAGCATGGTTCCAGGGCGGGGCAGAAGAGGAGGAGGCCGGAGACATCGTGGGGAGGTAAGTACAATGTAGATTATGTTTATTTTATTTTGTTTTTATGTTTACCTTTTTTTTTACCTTCTTCTCCGCACCGGAGAAGAAGGTAAGAAGGACAGCACATGCTGGAAAGGTGAGTAGAATATTTAGAATGTTTATTTATTTACTGTAAATGTGTTGCACTAATTTTTTTAATTTTTTTCCCTAGGTGGCTGATCTGAAGGGACATCTGCAAAGGTAAGTGGTCATAATTATTTTATTTTAGCTTAGAATTTAATTATTTTAGATATAGATAGCATTTATTGTATGTTAGCTAGGGGTATGTGTTTTATATAGATAGCATAGCATGTATTGTATATTAGATTGTGGTATTTATTTAGATAGATTGGGGGATGTATATAAGATAGATAGGATGTATATTATATAGATAGTATTTATTGTATATTAGATAGATTGGGGATGTATATTAGATAGATAGGATGTATATTAGATAGATAGTATTTATTGTATATTAGATAGATTGGGGAATGTATATTAGATAGATAGGATGTATTGTATATTAGATAGGGGTGTATTGTATTGTATTTAATTTTATTTGTATTGTATGTATTTGTATTATATGTATTTTATGTATTTCCTTTTCAGGTGTGTAATTTTTGTTTTATTTTCTGTAGTGTTCCTTTTTTTATTTTTTGTGACTTAGTTTTTTTTATTTTCTGTAATGTAGATTTTTTATTTTCTGTGATTTAGTGTTTATACTTAGTGTCATGATGGTCCTTGAGGACCGTCATGGCACTTATGTGGTTAATGTTGGGTTGTAACAGGCCCATAATGGTCTTAATATACCCTTATGGGACTGATGGGGTTAAATAGAGGCTTATGATGGTCTTAATTTTAAAAGGGCAGATTTTAACGGTCTAAGGGCAGCAATACAAAGTATAGACTGGGACAGAGAACTGGCAGGTAAAAACACTGACCACAAGTGGACAACATTTAAATCCTTACTAAATATACATACACATCGGCATATACCGTGTGGGAATAAAAGTAAAAGGAGAAAATCCCATCCAATGTGGCTTAACAATGATTTAAAGATCAAGATACAGGGTAAAAAAGAAGCATTTAAATTATACAAACAAGAGGGGACAGAGACTGCTTTACAGGAATACAAGGAAATCAACAAGGATTGCAAAAGGGCGATTAGACTGGCTAAAATAGAAAATGAAAAATTAATAGCAAAATAAAGAAGTAGGACTAACCCTAAAATATTTAATAATGTATAATAATGGGAAGAAGGCGAGGAAGGAAGCTATAGGAACATTACAATGTGAAACAGGTCATCTGATAATTAGTGACCAAGAAAAGGCAGATGAGCTAAATAGGTTCTTTTCTTCGGTATACACAAGGGAGGTACCAGTGGTTGGGACACGGCAACATAATGGGGCTACACTACCTTTGCCAAATAATTGGTTAACACAGGAAGTAATCCAAAAGTGGATGGAAAAAATAAATGTAAATAAAGCCCCGGGTCCTGATGGAATCCATCCAAGGGTACTAAGGGAACTGGGTTCTGTAATAGCCAAACCATTATATTTAATTTTTCAAGATTCACTCAACACAGGGTCTCTACCAGATGACTGGAGAAAAGCTGATGTGATACCTATATTTAAAAAGGGAGCAAGAGCAAATCCGGGGATTTATAGACCAGTGAGCCTCACTTCTGTAGTGGGGAAGCTTTTAGAAGGGTTAATAAGGGATAATATACAAGAATATGTCTATTTGAACAGGATTATAAGTAGGAGTCAACATGGATTTATGAGGGATAGGTCATGTCAAACAAATCTAATTAGTTTCTATGAGGAGGTTAGTAGGAACCTGGATCAAGGCAACTCAGTGGATGTAGTCTTTTTGGATTTTGCAAAGGCTTTTGATACAGTGCCACATGGGAGACTATTGTGCAAACTAAGAGATACAGGAGTTGCAGTAAATATCTGCTCATGGATTGAGAACTGGCTAAAAGACAGGAAGCAAAGGGTTGTTGTAAATGGAACATACTCCAATTGGACTAATGTGGTAAATGGGGTTCCTCAGGGTTCAGTATTAGGTCCTCTCCTTTTTAACATATTTATTAATGACTTAGAGGTAGGACTGTGGTGTCTCCATTTTCGCTGATGACACGAAGTTGTGCAAGGTAATTAAATCAGATAGTGATGTGCTTTCCCTCCAAAGGGATTTACATAAAATTGAGGAATGGGCATCTAAATGGCAGATGAGATTTAATGCGAATAAATGTAACGTTATGCATCTCGGAAGGAAAAGTAGCCATGCAATTTATAATCTTAATGGAGCAAATCTAGGTGTATCAGGTATTGAAAGGGATTTGGGAGTGCTTGTGGACAACCACCTAGGTAACGGTGCTCAAAGCCAACCAGCAGCTGCAAAGGCAAATAAAATATTAGCATGTATTAAGAAGGGTATAGAAGCCAGGGAAGCAAATATAATTCTGCCACTATACAAATATCTAGTACGCCCTCATTTGGAATATGGAGTACAATTTTGGGCACCACTTCATAAAAAGGACATTTTAGAGCTGGAAAAGGTACAGAGGAGGGCAACAAAACTAATAAGGGGAATGGAGGGGATAAGTTATGAAGAAAGACTAACCAACTTATTTTCTCTAGAAAAATGGTGTCTAAGAGGAGATATGATTACCTTGTATAAATACATCCAGGGTCAGTATAAAGATTTGTCAAGGGAGCTTTTTGTGCCAAGAGGTTTTCAACTGACAAGAGGACATCCCTTGAGGTTAGGAGTAAAAAGATTCCACCTTAAAGACAGAAAAGGGTTCTTCACAGTAAGGGTGGTTAATCTGTGGAATTCTCTAAGAGGAGGTGGTGACAGCGGATTCGATAGATAACTTTAAAAGGGGACTGGATTTATTTCTAACTAAAAAGGGAATTCAGGGTTATCAATTAGAGGTAGTATTGATCCAGGGAGAAGTCCGGTCGCCTGTGTCTGGAATCAGGAGGGAATTTTTTTTTTTTTTTTTATACAACTAATTAATTAATAGTTAATCTGCATATTGCAGATCAGAGGAGATCGTAAAAGGTTGAACTTGATGGACTGAAAGTCTTTTTTCAACCTTAAATACTATGTAACTATGTATTGACCTCCATGATTGACAGGGTTAATTAGGGGTTTATGTGAGTCTGTATTGACCCCCATGAGCGAGGAGGTTAATTAAGTGCTTATAGGGGTCTGTATTGATCCCCCATGAGTGACAGGGTTAATGAAGGGCTTATGGAGGTCTGTATTGACCCCCATGAGTGACAGGGTTAATTAAGGGCTTATGGGGGTCTATATTGACCCCCATGAGTGAAAGGGTTAATTAAGTGCTTATGGGGGCTGTATTGACCTTAATAAATGACGGGGTTAATTAAGGGTTTATAGGGGTCTGTATTGACCCCCATGAGTGCCAGTGTTATTTATGGGCTTATGTGGGTCTTTATTGATCCCCATGAGTGACAAAGTTAATTATATGTATTATGGGGGTCTGTATTGACCCCCATGAGGGACAGGGTTAATTAGGGGTTTATGGGGGTCTGTATTGACCCCAATGAGTGAGGGTGTTTATAAAGTGCTTATGGGGGTCTGTATTGACCCCCATGAGTGACAGGGTTAATGAAGGGCTTATGGGGGTCTGTATTGACCCCCATGAGTGACAGGGTTAATGAAGGGCTTATGTGGGTCTGTATTGACCCCCATAAGTGAGGGGGTTATTTAAGTGCTTATAGGGGTCTGTATTGACCCCCATGAGTGACCGGGTTAATGAAGGGCTAATGTGGGTCTGTATTGACCCCCATGAGTGATAGGGTTAATGAAGGGCTCTCTCCCTCCAACCCTCTCTCTATCTCCCTCTCCCTTCCTATCTCTCTCTCCCTCTCTCTCTCCCTCCCTCCCTCTTTCTCTCCCTCCATCCCTCTCTCTCTCTCTCTCCCTCCCTCCCTATCTCGCTCCCTCCCTATCTCTCTCTCTCTCCCTCTGTATCTCTCTCTCTCCCTCTGTTTCTTTCTCTGCCTCCCTATCTCTCTCTCCTTCCCTATCTCTCTCTCCCTCCCTATCTCTCTCTCTCTCCTTTCCTATCTTTATCTCCCTCCCTATCTCTCTCTCCCTCCCTTCCTCTCTTTCTCCCTCTCTCTCCCTCCCTATCTCTCTGCCTCCCTCCCTATCTTTCTCTCCCTCCCTCCCTATCTCTCAATCCCTCCCTAGAGAGGCAGGGAGGGAGAGAGAGAAAGAGAGAGACCTCCTGCATGGCTGTGGGAGAGAGACATCCTGCATGGCTGTGGGAGCTGTCACTCAGCACTTGGCAGCTCCCATGGCAGTCCTAAGTGTCCCTAACCACATTATGCAGCTGCTTCATTCTGAGTGGTTGATGCTGCAGCTGACAGATACAATAGAAATACAATTCCTAGCAGAGTGCATGTAAGCTCAGCTGGGGTGAGCCGGACAGCAGTACAACACTCTATATGATATATAGCAGCACTATGGAAAGTCACCAGGCAAGGGGGAAGGCACACAGAGGGTTAATTTAAAGTGATAGATCCATATTTTTAACAAAATCATATGAAAGAAGACACAACAGCTGATATACAGATGTAATTAAAGTCTATTCTTTAAATAAATGTAAATTACAATATTAAAGTGATGGTTAAGTTGGGGGGTGGGACTTGCCCATTTGCCCTATACACCAGCTGCCCCTATAAATAAGGCCACTTAATTTACCCAAATGCCCCTCCAGAGCTTTGTCCCTAGGCAAGGACCCTACCTAAATGTCCACATGTCCGGCATCCCTTAGGAAAAAAAGAAACATTCAAATTAATAAATCTAATCTAAACACATCTAATGAAAAACATTTTAAATAGAACACTTACCTTTCCGAGATGCCCCCGTCCTCCTTGTAGTCTTCTCCGGCAGGGCACCTCCAAAGAAATCCTCCGGTCTAAAATAATTTTTTTAAAAAACGGAGCTCCTCCTTGGAGGGGCTCTTCGCCGCAAATGAGGGTGCTCTTGCCTGCTGAAATTTTGAAATGGGGCCTCCTGATTGGCTGAAAATGCTGTCAATAATTTTTTAGCCAATCAGAAGGCTCTAAGGTGTGAGCTAATCATAATGGGATACACCCCTATATCCCATTCTGATTGGCTGAAGTAACTGTTAATCAATTCTAATCCAATCAGAAGGTGCTATTGCCTTCAGCCAATCAGAATGAGTAACACCCCACAGGATGTTTCCCATTGTGATTGGCTCCAAGCATCTGTGTCTTTTGATTGGCTGCAATCTGAATGACAGTTAAACATTTTTAACTCTATGTATGTTTTTTTTTTTTTGATAATGTAGTTGTTTTTCCCAGTAATGTTTTATTTTTGTTTTGTGTAATTAATGGGGTAATATGGATTTTATTGGGGGTTAGTATGTAGTATAGGGGTTAATAGGGTGGAAGGGGATACTAGTTTAGAGGAGGTTTAATAGTGTAGAGGGGAGTTAATAGGGTAGAGATGGGTGAATAGTTTAGAGGGGTTAATAGGGTAGAGGGGGTTAATAGTGTAGAGGGGTATTAATAGGGTAGGGGGGTTAATAGTGTAGAGGGAGGAATAATAGTGTAGTGTTTAGATTTTGTGTCGTTAGGGGCCTAGAGGACCCTCATGGCGCATATAGTGTTACTATTGAGGTCTATTTATTGTCCCATCAGTCCCATGAGGATCTGTATAGACCCTTATGGGACTGATGGGGTTAAGTATTGTCACATACGTGTCTGTATAGACCCTTATGGGACTGATGGGGTTAATTAGTGTCACATAAGGGTCTGTATAGACCCTTATGGGACTGGGGGTTTAAGTAGAGGATCATGGGGGTCTGTATAGACCCCCATGAGTGATGGGGATAATTTTAGATGGCTGGGAGGTACCTATAGTACCCCCGCAGCAGAGGTTAACTTTTTAGTTATCGCAGGACCTTTAAGGACCTTTACGGTCCTATAAGGACCCGCAAGGTGGGAAATTTGAATTTTGAAATGCAGAGGGGGTACCCATCGGAACCCCCGCTGCAAGGGGTAATATGGGGACACTGCAGAGGTCCCAATGGGGATCCAGCATAGGAGGGTTAATTTTAAGTGCCGGGGGGTACTTGAAGTACCACCTGTGGAAGGGCTTGTGTTTTTAACTGCTGTGGAGGTCCCGATCAGTCTTCTGATTGGCTGCAATCTGATTGACAGTTACATTTTTTTAACTTTATGTATGTTTCATTTATTTTTGATAATGTAGTTTTTTTTTCAGCAATTTTTTATTTTTGTTTTGTGTAATTAATGGGGTAATAGGGATTTTATTAGGGGGTTAGTACATAGCATAGGGGTTAATAGGGTGGAGGGGGATAATAATTTAGAAGGGTTTTAATAGTGTAGTGGGGAGTTAACAGGGTAGAGACGGCTGAATAGTTTAGAGGGGTTAATAGGGTAGAGGGGGTTAATAGTGTAGAGGGGGATTAATAGGGTAGTGTTTAGACTTGGTGTCAGGGCCCTGGGGGACCCTTAATGGCACTTATAGTGTTAATATTGGGGTTTATTTATTGTCCCATCAGTCTAATGAGGGTCTGTATAGACCCTTATGGGACTGATGGGGTTAAGTATTGTCCCATCAGTCCCATGTGGGTCTGTATAGACCCTTATGGGACTGATGGGGTTAAGTATTGTCCCATAAGAGTCTGTATAGACCCTTATGGGACTGATGGGGTTAATTAGTGTCCCATAAGGGTCTGTATAGACCCTTATGGGACTGCAGGGTTTAATTAGAGGATCATGGGGGACATGAGTGATGGGGATAATTTTAGATGCCTGGGGGGTACTTATAGTACTCCTGCAGCATCGGATTACTTTTTAGTTATCGCAGGTCCTTTAAGGACCTTTACGGTCCTATAAGGAACTGCAAGGTGGGAAATTTGAATTTTGAAATGCAGGTTTATTTATTGTCCCATCGGGCCCATGAGGGTCTGTATAGACCCTTATTGGACTGATGGGGTTAAGTATTGTCCCATAAGTGTCTGTTTAGACCCTTATGGGACTGATGGGGTTATTTTTTAATAATGTAGTTTATTTTTTTCAGTAATTTTTTATTTTGGTTTTGTGTAATTAATGGAGTAATAGGGATTTTATTAGGGGGTTAGTGCGTAGTATAGGGGTTAATAGGGTGGAGGGTGATAATAGTTTAGAGGGGGTTTAATAGTGTAGAGGGGAGTTAATAGGGTAGAGATGGGTGAATAGTTTAGAGGGGTTAATAGGGTAGAGAGGGTTAATAGTGTAGAGGGGTAGTGATGTCGCGAACATAAAATTTTCGGTTCGCGAACCGCGAACGCGAACTGCTGCAAATGTTCGCGAACCGGCGAACCCGGCGAACCGCCATAGACTTCAATGGGCAGACGAATTTTAAAACCCACAGGGACTCTTTCTGGCCACAATAGTGATGGAAAAGTTGTTTTAAGGGGACTAACACCTGGACTGTGGCATGCCGGAGTGGAATCCATGTCAAAACTCCCACGGAAAATTACATAGTTGATGCAGAGTCTGGTTTTAATCCATAAAGGGCATAAATAACCTAACATCCCCCTCCATCATCATCCTCCCCTGTATCTCTTTACCCCCTCCCTCATCATCCTCCCCTGTGTCTCATCCCCCCTCCCTCATCATCCTCCCACCTCCCTCATCATCCTCCCCTGGATCTCTTTACCCCCTCCCTCATCATCCTCCCCTGTGTCTCTTCCCCCCTCCATCATCATCCTCCCCTGTGTCTCTTTCCCCCCTCCCTTATCATCCTCCCCTGTGTCTCTTTTCCCACTCCCTCATCATCTTCCCTTGTGTCTTTCCCCCCCCTCCCTCCTCATCCTCCCCTGTGTCTCTTTCCCCCCTTCCTCATCAACCTCCCCTGTATCTCTTTACCCCCTCCCTCATCATCCTCCCATGTGTCTCTTCCCCCCTCCCTCATCATCCTCCCCCCTCCCTTGATGATAAGGGGGGGGAGAGACACAGGGATAAGTGTGAGGGGTGTTAGGGTAAGGGGTGTTAGGGATAAGGGTGAGGGGGTTAGGTATTAGGGTGAGGGGTGTTAGGGCTAAGTGTGAGGGGTGTTAGGGTGAGGGGTGTTAGGGATAAGTGTAAGGGGTGTTAGGGTGAGGCATGTTAGGAATAAGTGTGAGGGGTGTTAGGTCTTAGGGATAAGTGTGATGGGTTTTAGGGTTAGGTGTTAGGTTTATGGGTGTTATGGATAAGTGTGAGGGGTGTTAGGGTTAGGGTAAGGGGTGTTAGGGATAAGTGTGATGGGTGTTAGGGTAAGGGATGTTAGGGTTAGGTGTTAGAGTAAGGGCTGTAAGGGATAAGAGTAAGGGGGATATTAGCGTTAGGTGTTAGGGTGAGGGGTGTTAGGGATAAGTGTGAGGGGTGTTAGTGTAAGGGGTGTTAGGGATAAGTGTGGGGGGTGTTAGGGTGAGGGATGTTAGGGTTAGGTGTTAGGGATAAGTGTGAGGGGTGTTAGGTGTTAGGGTGAGGGGTGTAAGGGATAAGTGTGGGGAGTGTTAGGGTGAGGGATGTTAGGGTTAGGTGTTAGGGATAAGTGTGAGGGGTGTTAGGTGTTAGGGTGAGAGGTGTTAGGGATAAGTGTGGGGGGTGTTAGGGTGAGGGATGTTAGGGTTAGTTGTTAGGGATAAGTGTGAGGGGTGTTAGGGTTAGGTTGAGGGATGTTAGGGATAAGTGTGAGGGGTGTTAGGTTAGGTGTTAGGGTGAGGGGTGTTAGGGATAAGTGTGGGGGGTGTTAGGGTTAGGTGTTAGGGTGAGGGGTGTTAGGGATAAGTGTGAGGGGTGTTAGTGTAAGGGGTGTTAGGTATAAGTGTGAGGGGTGTTAGGGTTAGGTGTTAGGGTGAGGGGTGTTGGGGATAAGTGTGATGGGTGTTAGGGTAAGGGATGTTAGGGTTAGGTGTTAGAGTAAGGGCTGTTAGGGATAAGTGTAAGGGGGTATTAGGGTTACCTGTTAGGTTGAGGGGTGTTAGGGATAAGTGTGAGGGGTGTTAGTGTAAGGGGTGTTAGGGATAAGTGTGAGGGGTGTTAGGGTTAGGTGTTAGGGTGAGGGGTGTTAGGGATAAGTGTGGGGGGTGTTAAGGTGAGGGATGTTAGGGTTAGGTGTTAGGGATAAGTGTGAGGGGTGTTAGGGTTAGGGTGAGGGGTGTTAGGGATAAGTGTGAGGGGTGTTAGGGTTATGTGTTAGGGTGAGGGGTGTTAGGGATAAGTGTGGGGGTGTTAGGGTGAGGGATGTTAGGGTTAGGTGTTAGGGATAAGTGTGAGGGGTGTTAGGGTTGAGGGGTGTTAGGGATAAGTGTGAGGGGTGTTAGGTTTAGGTGTTAGGGTGAGGGGTGTTAGGGATAAGTGTGGGGGGTGTTAAGGGTGAGGGATGTTAGGGTTAGGTGTTAGGGATAAGTGTGAGGGTGTTGGAGTTAGGGTAAGGGGTGTCAGGGATAAGTGTGAGGGGTGTTAGGGTTAGGTGTTAGGGTGAGGGCTGTTAGGGATAAGTGTGAGGGGTGTTAGGGTTAGGTGTTAGGGTGAGGGGTGTTATGGATAAGTGTGATGGGTGTTAGGGTTAGGTGTTAGTGTGAGGGGTGTTAGGGATAAGTGTGGGGGGTGTTAGGGTGAGGGCTGTTAGGGATAAGTGTAAGGGGGTATTAGGGTTAGGTGTTAGGGTGAGAGTTGTTAGGGATAAGTGTGAGGGGTGTTAGTGTAAGGGGTGTTAGGGATAAGTGTGAGGGGTGTTAGGGTTAGGTGTTAGTGTGAGGGGTGTTAGGGATAAGTGTGGGGGGTGTTAGGGTGAGGGATGTTAGGGTTAGGTGTTAGGGATAAGTGTGAGGGGTGTTAGGGTTAGGGTGAGGGGTGTTAGGGATAAGTGTGAGGGGTGTTAGGGTTAGGTCTTAGGGTGAAGGGTGTTAGGGATAAGTGTGGGGGGTGTTAGGGTGAGGGATGTAAGGGCTAGGTGTTAGGGGTAAGTGTGATGGGTGTTAGGGTAAGGGATGTTAGGGTTAGGTGTTAGGGTAAGGGGTGTTAGGGATAAGTGTGAGGGGGTATTAGGGTTAGGTGTTAGGGTGAAGGGTGTTAAGGATAAGTCTAAGGGGTATTAGGGTGAGGCATGTTAGGAATAAGTATGAGGGGTGTTAGGTCTTAGGGATAAGTGTGAGGGGTGTTAGGGTTAGGTGTTAGGTTGATGGGTGTTATGGCTAAGTGTGAGGGGTGTTAGGGTTGGGTGCTAAGGTGAGGGGAGGATGATGATAAGGGGGGGAAGAGACACAGGGATGTCCTTGCAGCAGAGATCAAAAGAGTCCTTCAGGACTGTATTGCACACTGTGTACAGTAGCCTAGTTATGATTTTCCCTATTGATGCAGTATCACCTACACTCAGCCTCCTCTCAGTAAGACTGCAAGTTAGTTATGATTCCAAAATGGCTGCTGTCCATGAGGTAGAAGGCTCTGGAAGGGAGTGTATGCTGCTGATTGGCTGGAATGTGTCTGCTGACTGTGAGTTGCAGGGTCAAAGTTTGCTCAATGATAAAGTATAGGGGGCGGATGGAACATCGCATATGTTCGCAGTTCGCCGCGAACGCGAACATACTATGTTCGCCGGGAACAGTCCGCCGGCGAACTATTCGCGACATCTGTATAGAGCGGGATTAATAGGGTGGGGGGGTTAATAGTGTAGAGGGAGGAATAATAGTGTAGTGTTTAGACTTTGTGTCATTAGGGGCCTGGAGGACACTCATGGCACTTATAGTGTTAATATTGGGGTTTATTTATTGTCCTATCAGTCCCATGAGGGTCTGTATAGACCCTTATGGGACTGATGGGGTTAAGTATTGTCCCATAAGTGTCTGTATAGACCCTTATAGGACTGATGGGGTAAATTAGTGTCCCATAAGGGTCTGTATAGACCCTTATGGGACTGGGGGGTTTAATTAGAGGATGATGGGGGTCTGTATAGACCCCATGAGTGATGGGGATAATTTTAGATGCCCGGGGGGTACTTATAGTACCCCTGCAGCATAGGTTAACTTTTTAGTTATCGCAGGTCCTTTAAGGACCTTTACAGTCCTATAAGGACCTGCAAGGTGGGAAATTAGAATTTTGAAATGCAGAGGGGGTCCCCATCTGAACCCCCGCTGCAAGGGGTAATATGGGGACACTGCAGGGTTCCCAATGGGGATCCCCAGTATAGGAGGGTTAATTTTGGGTGCCGGGTGGTACTTGAAGTACCCCCCGTGGAAGGGCTTAAGTTTTTAACTGCTGTGGAGGTCCCGATCTGGACCCCCGCAGCAAGTGCTGATGTCGGGAGCCTGCGGCTGATCCCCCAGGCTTTAATTAGCCATGATGGCAATCTGTTTTGCCATTGGCTAACTCAAACCCATTGCTATGGGTTTGACTAATTGATCGTATCCCGGCCGCACATCCAACGTGCGAAAGACTGGGTTGAAATTTTGCTTCTCTTGCACATTGTTCGCAGCCCCTTCTAATTTAATAGTGATGTAACCCTGGAGAATTTCAAGCACATAGGCCTTAGGATCTACACGTTTTACTTACAAGGCTGGAATTTAATATGGCCCAGAGTCGGCACCCTCTGCGAAGGAGATTCTTAATTTATCAGTGGAGGATGATCATCTGATCAATCTATGGGTGATCTAACAACCTACATATGTTTTTTGCTTTTTATTGCCCCTATAGTTATCTATCTATACAGAGAAGTTGCAAGGTGGAGGGGGTCAAAATTATTTGGTACCAGGCCCTCTATTCACTATCTCCGCCACCGATCTTAGATTGAAAAAACATAGGAAACTAAGCTGCTAACAAGGCATATGGTTACTATCTATTGTCCCATTGTTTAAGTTATAACTACTTGCCCTATGCTTTATATACTGTAATTGTATTTACAAACTCTACTGACATCTCAATAAAATTATTTTAAAGTATAGCAGTTGACAAATTCACACATTACATAAAAACTTATAAATGTAACTGCTCTTGGTATGGAGGTGCTTATGAGACCATAGATGGTGTGAAGAAGCTGACTTTGATGGACCAATGTCATGCTCTAACAATAGGAGCTAGATATTTTAGTTAAACAGTGATCTTTAAAAAAAACATATTCCAGTATTAATTAAATAAATAGTTAATATTAAATTTACTTTCAAACACCAACCCATCTCATGTCTACTCAGCAATCTTGTCTGACCTTTTTAGACTGACTCCCAATCAGAGTTGCAATCAGAGTTGACCTCATAATGGGTGGAGACAAGTATCTCAACTAAATGTTTAGAAGTCTATGTTTGAAAATAAATGTAATATTGAATACTGCTTTTATAAATAATTGAATAGTAATTTGAATAAAGATGAATATTTAATTAAAACATCTAGCCCCTGGTGTAAGGGGGATATCGTAATACTTTAACATTCTGTCAGAGTCTTTATATTCTGACATTTGAATAGAATGCTCATTTAATTTATATTTTGTTATTTGTTTTAGGGATAGGTGAGAGCTGCGGTTCACCCCCCATAGTACAGTTTGGTGACACTATAACAGAGAGGAAGGCTGTGTATGCATCAGGAACATTTGTGGAGTACAAGTGCCCAGAGTATTATGAACTGCAAGGAAACAAAAGAGTTAGGTGTGAGAACGGAGTGTGGGAAGATGCACCGGTTTGCACAGGTAAGAGTACAGAAATACTGTAAAGGAATTTTGAAATACATGGATGTTTAATAACAAATAGGGGAAACAGTGTAATAGAGCAAATTAAAGTTATTTAAGATGTTGCAAACAACAGCATTTAAGGCTGCCCCAAGTCCAAATGTATACTTCACCTCTGCCAGTTCTGCTTTCCGTTGAGCAACCAGTGTTGGCTTTTTAGCCAATCACAGACCATAGCCCAGAATGTTTTGATTCCCGAAATTGACTGAGAAGACTCTGTTACCATAAAAGAGAACTGTCTGTCACATGGCGCCAGGGTAGAGATGATCCTGTGTAGTTCCTCCGAAATGAGCGGCTTCCCCACTCGTTGAAGGCGTCAGCCATGTTAACTCCTTACTTGGGGCCCTATTAAATTCCAGCCTCGTAAATAAGAGGCTTCTACTTAAGCCCTACGTACTGCAAAGTTTCTCCAACTTACAATGCTATTAAATTAGCCCTGCTGCGAGCATCGTATGAGCTACGCAGCAGGGCCGTACGTATCTACACTGCGTAAATGTACATGAGGAGTGACAGCCTGCGAGATGATATCGCAGGCTCCCACTCCTCATCATTTGCTGCTGGGGTCCTTAAAGGGACCTCCGCGGTAGTCCCCCACATAATCCCTGCCGTGGGGGGTACTCCAAATACCCCCCCGGCACCTAAAATTAACCCCCCCTCAATGCGGGGGTCCCCGTCGGGACCCCCGAAGTGTCCTCACATGAACACCTTGCTGCAGGGGTCCATAGGAAGCCCCGCAGCCCCCACACATTAACCCCTTGCAGCGGGGGTCCCCGATCTGCATAGATCAGGCCCCCCGCTGCATTTAAAACTTTTAAATTACCCGCCGCGGCGCCTTAAAGGGGCCGCGGCACACTATTACCCAATCCCGGCCGCGGCACCTAAAATTAACCCCCCTCTATGCTGGGGGTCCCCATATAAACCGCCTGCAGGGGGGGTCCCCGATCGGCATAGATCAGGCCCCCCGCTGCATTTAAAACGTTTAAATTACCCGCCGCGTTTACTTAAAGGGGTTGCGGCACACTATTACCCAATCCCGGCCGCGGCACCTAAAATTAACCCCCCTCTATGCTGGGGGTCCCCATCGGGACCCCCGAAGTGTCCCCATATAAACCCCCTGCAGCGGGGGTCCCCGATCGGCACCGATCGTGACCCTGCTGCATTTCAATTTTACATTTCCCGCCTCGCGGGTCCTTAAAGGACTGTAAAGGTCCTGAAAGGACTCGCACTAAAAATATTAATCCCAGGGAACTATAATTACCCCATTAACTCATGGTGGTCAATCCAGATCACCATAAGGCCTTAATTAACCCATTAACTCATGGTGGTCAATACAGACCACCATAAGGCTCAATTTAACCCATTAACTCATGATGGTCAATCCAGACCACCATAAGGCCTTAATTAACCCATTAACTCATGGTGGTCAATACAGACCACCATAAGGCTCTATTTAACCCATTAACTCATGGTGGTCAATCCAGACCACCATAAGGCCTTAATTAACCCATTAACTCATGGTGGTCAATACAGACCACCATAAGGCTCTAATTAACCCATTAACTCATGGTGGTCAATCCAGACCACCATAAGGCCTTAATTAACCCATTAACTCATGGTGGTCAATACAGACCACCATAAGGCTCTATTTAACCCCATCAGTCCCATAAGGGTATATTATTACCATTATGGGCCTGTTACAACCCAACATTAACCAAATAAGTGCCATGACGGTCCTCAAGGACCATCATGACACTAACTACAAACACTACACTATAACCCACAATAAACCATTTAATCTAAACTAACCCCCCTCTACACTAATCTAATAACACTTACACTACCTACCTACACTACCTACCCCCTAATAAACCTCCCCAACACTCTAATTACAAAAAATAAAAAAACCTACCTTACAGAAAACAAAAATACCTACCTTACAGAAAACAAAAAAACCTACAGTACAGAAAACAAAAAAAACCTACAGTACAGAAAAAAAAACATTACAACCCCACTCCCCACTACAGAAAATAAAAAAATTACACACCTGAAAAGGAAAGACAGATAAACACAATACAATACATACATGTAATACATTACATACATTACATACAATACATGACATTACATACATTACATATAATATATTACACATAATATATTACATACAATACATGACATTACATACATTACATATAATATATTACATATAATATATTACATATAATATATTACACATAATACATTACATACATTACATTACACACATTACATATACTATATTACATATAATACAAATCAAATACCCCCTATCTATCTAACATACAATCTATTTAATTTAAAAAAATCCTAACTATATCAAATACATCCCCCTATCTATCTAATATACAATAAATCCTAACTACATACACAGACCCTTATTCTAAACTAAAATAAAATAATTAAGACCACTTACCTTTAAGATGTTGCTTCAGATCACTAACCTATGGGTCAAACAAAACAAAATAATTAGTACAAAACATTAACATGAAATAAATAAACATTATATACATTCTAAATATTCAACTCACCTTTCCATCATGTCCCGTCATTGTTTAGCTCTTCCGGCGCGGCCCTGTTAAAAAAAAACACAATACATTAATACATTAATACAATATATAAACAATAAATAAAATAAACATATAAACATTGAAATATACATTTAACTTACCTCCCCGCGATGTCCCCGGCCTTCTCTCCTTCAGCCCCGGCTGGGCAGCGGAACCATCCGCGCTGTAACATGATCAATTGCCATAAAGGAAAAATTTTTGATATCTCCATTATGTTTATTATTAACATGTAACGCCACAGGAGTATCAAAGCCATTTTTAATACTGTAGAAATGTTCTAAAACCCTCCTTCTGAATTCTCTGTAGGTTTTACCTACGTACCTCATCCCACATTGACAAGATATTAAATATACGCTTTCTGTTTTACATGTCAATAAATGTTTTACTTTGTATATATGTTTTTTGTCATGGGAGGTAAATATTTTCGCCGGTTTTATATATTGACAGGCTTTACATGTTTGGCATTTATAACAACCATGTAGTGGTGGGAGCAAAGTAGTATTTTTTGGTAGCTCTAAATGGCTTTTAGATAGTATATCCTTTATATTACTGGATCTTTTACTTGTTATTTGTGCCTTTTCACTCAAGTTGGAGCTACCAAAAAATACTACTTGGCTCCAAACACTACATGGTTGTTTTAAATGCCAAACATGTAAATCCTGTCAATATATTAAACCGGCGAAAATATTTACCCATGACAAAAAACAGATATACAAAGTAAAACATTTATTGACATGTAAAACACAAAGCGTATATTTAATATCTTGTCAATGTGGGATGAGGTACGTAGGTAAAACCTACAGAGAATGAAGGAGGGTTTTAGAACATATTTACAGTATTACAATTGGCTTTGATACTCCTGTGGCATTACATGTTAATAATAAACATAATGGAGATATCAAAACATTATCCTTTATGGCAATTGATCATGTACAAAAGACCATTAGAAGAGGAAATTTGGATAAGCAACTTTTGAAAAAGGAGGCCAAATGGATTTATGCATTGAGCACTAAAAAACCTAAAGGCCTAAATTAAGGTTTTACATTTACTCCATTTATTTAAAATCATATATATCACACATCTATACCTTTATTAATTGATGTGGTATAAGATCTAGTAAAGGTATTGACCTCTGCAATTACAAACTATCTACGCAATAAATATATATAAAAAGATGGAATACACTAATATCTATGCATAATATCTACGCATAGTAAAAAGATGAAATACATACATTTCTGCTTAAACAATTGTCCTAAAAGGATGAGAATGTATAATGTAATAGATATTCTTAAAGATTGAAGGTTATATATATTTCATCATAAAAGTTATCTAATGGGTAAGATAAGGTTATTTAATATTTGGCCAAAACTAATTTGGCTTTGGTTAAAATATGAATTTTGCTTGATCTATATATTGCAATACACAAAATGTGCAACTATTTAAGTTATTTACTTAAAGTGCTAAAAGCAATGAGAGCCATATACATGATATAATAAGAACAGTTAAATATGAGATAAAATAGAATATAATATTTACTGTAATCTGAGCAATACACATATTTTAACCTGTTTAGGATCCATTAGAATATATTTCATATTTTATAAATAAGTAGCAAGACAAACCTCTAATAATACTCAGCACTATTGATTATCATAACACCACACTCCCAGTGGCAGCTGGTGACTTTCCAACTTGGTGAGGCAGAAAACAGAGACCTGGCCCCTCTGTTTACATTGACTCCACCTAACAGTATAAATCCCTCCCCTTTGTAACATGTTACCACAACATGTATAAACCCTGCCTAGTGACACCATCTCCACCCACAAAAGTGATCCCATAGAGAAAGACAGGGATAGAGATAGAGGGCTGGGGGTGGGGGGGGGTGGGAGGGTAATGAGAGAGGTGGATAGAGAGTTAAAGAGAGCGATAGAGAGAGAGAGAGAGAGAGAGAGAGGAAGGGATAGAGAGGAAGGGATAGAGAGAGAGGGAGATAGAAAGTTAGAGAGATAGATTATATGCCTCTCCTTCTACCCTCTCTCTCCCTCTCTATCCATCTCCCCTTCTACCAGTCTCCTCCCTCCCTCAATACCCCCCCCCCCCCCACCCATCTCCATAACCTCTCTATCTATCACTCTGAGCCTATGTCAGGTATTTTATGACTGAGCCAATAATGATACAAGCAGATACTATGATAGCAACAAATATACTGAGAGAGTAAAACTGCATACATAAATAATTTGTTAAATGATCAAATCAATTATTTAAACAAACAGAGACAAAACAACACGTGGGAGGAACATCTTGCACCTACAGGAGGACGGGGTGATAATTCACCAACCACAGACCAGAAAAAGAAAGTTGCACCCCAAGTTGGTTCTACATGACTCATGACTATCTTTAAAAAATATATTTGAATAAATCTATGTGTTTGTAAAAAATATTTCAACAAAATATTTATTCAGTTTAGAGGCTGCCTTTACATAAATAATATTAAGTTGCAAAAAACGAATTTAATTTGTTAATTAGCATATATTTAAAATACAGTTCCTTGCAAAAGTATTCACTCCCCTTGACTTTTTACCTATTTTGTTACATTACAAACTTAAGTTCAATGTTTTGTTAATCTGAATTTTATGTGATGGATCAGAACACAATAGTCTAAGTTGGTGAAGTGAAATGAGAAAAATATATACATAAAACTATTTTTTAGAAATAGAAAACAGAAAATTGGCATGTGCGTATGTATTCACCTCCCTTTTTATGAAGCCCATAAAAAGCTCTCGTGCAACCAATTACCTTCAGACGTCCCATAATTAGTGAAATGATGTCTACCTGTGTGCAATCTAAGTGTCACACGATCTGTCTTTACATGCACACACCTTTTTTGAAAGGCCCCAGAGGCTGCAACACCTAAGCAAGAGGCACCACTAACCAAACACTGCCATGAAGACTTTGATGATCCCCAGGAGCACCATCAAATCTATCACAACCAAATGTAAAAAACATGGCACAACAGCAAACCTGCCAAGAGACGGCCGCCCACCAAAACTCACGGACTGGGCAAGGAGGGCATTAATCAGAGAGGCACCAAAGGCGCTCATTGCGAGGCCCACAAGACTTTGGAAATGGCTGGCAAGGAGCGCCTTTGGTGCTCATTGTCAGGCCCACGATGAGCGCCGAAGGCCATAGGCAAGACTTGGATAAAGGCTCACAATGATTGACTAGGGCCCCTATTAAATTCCAGGTACCTTCATACAGCCCGTAAGTCTGCGGTCTTGAAATTTGCCGCGGTTTCAGAGTGATTAAATTAGAAAAGCCTACAAATACATGGCAGAAATCCAAACCATGCTTTCATATGTAGCATTTCAGGGCAAGACTATGATCAATCTGATATTTACGGGTGTGAAAAAAATTGCAGGCTTGAGGGTTTATAGCAATTTAATAGCGATTTGCGATTGCAACATTTAGGGGCTTGAAAGATCAAAGCTTAGCTGGGTCGGAGTTACGATTTTGGCAACCGCTGTTGTTTATTAGCCTGCAAATCATTTGCGGGTAGCAAAAAGAGGCCAATTTAATAGCCGTAACTTTTGCAGGCTCCTTTACGGGCTTCAGGAACTACAATTTGACAAATTTAATAGGGCCCTAGATCCATCAATCTGAGCAATCTTATTGGTCTTATTACATTTTAGATAAGTAATGAGCAGGGTGACATCTGCAAAACCATTCTATGGGTGAACGAATGTCATTGGGGAAGAGGGCGATCCAATGTGAGCAGTGGAGTTTGAGCAATTTAATGTTGCTCAGTCTACAGATTTTGCGTAAACCTTTGTCCTGTGCTTCACTGACAAGGCATAGGTTTACAAGTTCAGTAATATTACGTGTGAGGGCAATTGAATACATGTGTAACATTACTGAAAAAAAGCCACCACAGTTGAGAAAATGTAGTTTTGAGAGTTACGAGTGGCTTATATAACAAATAAATATGAATTCATCAGAATGTCAATAAATGCAAAGATGCCACAAAAAAGTCAATATGAAAAGAAAATATGATAAATTAATAAAAGAAAAAACAAAACAAAGATATAATAATATATAGACAAAATAGAAAAAATAGTAACATTTGGTAAAATAAAAAGAGAATATATGTATATTCATACATACACATAAACATACATACTTAACATATATATACATATACACACACACACACATATATATATATATATATATATATATATATATATATATATATATATATATATATATATATATATATATACTAGCGACTTGCCCGTCAAAAAATGACGGTCAATAAAAGAAAGTGTTGAAATGCTGTTTGTCACACAATGTGAGTGTACTGTGTGCCTGAACTATATAGACCCCACTAACACAGTAATGGACGCATGTAATAACACACTAAGTGCCATGAGGGTCATCCAGGACCCTCATGACCCAAAGTGTAAGCACTACACCATTTTAACCCGGTCACTTATGGGGGTCTATCCAGACCCTCATAAGCCTCTTTCTAACCCCATCAGGGCAAGACTATGATCAATCTGCCATTTACGGGTGTGAAAAAAATTACAGACTTGAGGGTTTATAGCAATTTAATAGCGATTTGTGATTGTAACATTAAGGGGCTTGAAAGATCAAAGCTTAGCTGGGTCGGAGTTACAATTTTGGCAACGGCTGTTGTTTATTAGCCTGTAAACTGCAAATCATTTGCGGGTAGCTAAAAGAGGCCAAATTAATAGCTGTAACTTTTGCAGGCTCCTTTATGGGCTTCAGGAACTACAATTTGACAAATTTAATAGGGCCCTAGATCCATCAATCTGAGCAATCTTATTGGTCTTATTACATTTTAGATAAGTAATGAGCAGGGTGACATCTGCAAAACCATTCTATGGGTGAACGAATGTCATCGGGGAAGAGGGCAATCCAAAGTGAGCAGTGGAGTTTGAGCAATGTAATGTTGCTCAATCTACAGATTTTGCGTAAACCTTTGTCTTATGCTTCACTGACAAGGCATAGGTTTACAAGTTCAGTAATATTAGGTGTGAGGGCAATTGAATACATGTGTAACATTACTGAAAAAAAGCCACCACAGTTGAGAAAATGTAGTTTTGAGAGTTACGAGTGGCTTATATAACAAATAAATATGAATTCATCAGAATGTCAATAAATGCAAAGATGCCACAAAAAAGTCAATATGAAAAGAAAATATGATAAATTAATAAAAGAAAAAAAACAAAGATATAATAATATATAGACAAAATAGCAAAAATAGTAACACTTGGTAAAATAAAAAGAGAATATATGTATATTCATACATACACATAAACATACATACTTAACATATATATATACATATACAAACACACACATATATATATATATATATATATATATATATATATATATATATATAGTTATACTAGCGACTTACCCGTCAAAAAATGACGGTCAATAAAAGAAAGTTTTGAAATGCTGTTTGTCACACAACGTGAGTGTACTGTGTGCCTGAACTATATAGATCCCTCTAACACAGTAATGAACGCATGTAATAACACTATAAGTGCCATGAGGGTCATCCAGGACCCTCATGACCAAAAGTGTAAGCACTAAACCATTTTAACCTGGTCACTTATGGGGGTCTGTCCAGACCCTCATAAGCCACTATTTAACCCCATCAGTCCCATAAGGGTATATTATGACCATTATGGGCCTGTTACAACCCAACATTAACCACATAAGTGCCATGATGGTCCTCAAGGACTATCATGACACTAAGTATAAACACTACACTGCATTATACCCCCCCAATAAAACATTAAATGTCAACTAAACACCCTCTACACTAACCTATTAACACCTACACTACCTACATATACACTACACTACCTACCCTTTAAGAACCCCCTCCCCACCACTGTAATTACAGAAATCAAAAAAACTAAAGTCAACAAAAATAAAAAATCTACATTACATAAAATAAAATTAAAAAAAATAAAAAAAATAAAAAAAAGGAACATTACAGAAAATAAAAAAATACATTACAACCCCCCCACACCCAGAAAAAAAAATTACACACCTGGAAAGGAAATACATATAATACATACAATACAATACATACAATTAAATACAATACAATACACCCCCATCTAATATACACCCCCCTATCTAATATACAATACTATCTATCTAAAATACATCCTATCTAATATATATTCCCCTAATATACAATAAATACTATCTATGTACTATACATCCCCCAATCTAATATACAGTACATGCTATCTTTATACAGCAACCCTAATTCTAAGCTAAAATAAAATAATTAAGACCACTTACCTTTGAAATGTTTCTTCAGATCAGCAACCTAGGGTAAAAAAGATTAAAAAAATTAGTACAACACGTTTACATAAAATAAATAAACATTCTAAATATTCTAAATATTCTACTCACCTTTCCAGCATGTCCCGTCCTTCTTCTTTTCTTCTTCTCCAGTGCGGCCCCTGTTAAAAAAAAACATTACATTAGTACACATACATAAACTTAAAACAAAGTAAAATAAACATAATCTACATTGTACTATCCCCGCGATGTTTCCGGCCTCCTCGTCTTCTGCCCCGGATGGGCCCTGGAAGCATCCGCGCTGTTTAAAAATATGTTTAAAAAAATAACAGAGATCAGCACTCGCGGATATCCCCGACGCTAATGAGCTTCCTACGGAGTGTTCCAGAATAAAATTGGCAATGGCGGCTTCTGATTGGCTGAAAACGCTGTCTATCAAATTCAGCTAATGAGAAGACGCCAATTGGGAGTTAATGAGAAAGGGATACACCCCAAAATCCCACTCTGATTGGATAACGCACTTGTCAATCTTTATTTGAACCAATCCGAAGGCTTTATTGCCATCAGCGAATCACAATTGGATACACCCCTACGCGGTGATTGGCTGAAGACATCTGCGCCTTCCCATTGGCTGTAATACTGATTGACATTGACAACAGCCAATCAAAATGCTCAGATGCCCCAGCCAATCACCCTGTGGTGGTGTATTCCATTGTGATTGGCTAAAGGCATCTGTGCCTTGTGATTGGTTTAAATAAAGATTGACAGGTGCATTATCCAACCAGAGTGGGATTTTAGGGTGTATCCCTTTTTGATTGTCTCACACATTGGTGCCTCCTGATTGGGTGAATTTGATAGACAGCGTTTTCAACCAATCAGAAGGCACCATTGCCTATTTTCTTCCGGAAAAGTCTCTGGGAGGCTCATTAGCACCGGGGATGTCCGCGAGTGCGGATGTATGTTATAATTTTTTTTTTTTAGAGCACGGTTCCAGGGCGGGGCAGAAGAGGAGGAGGCATGAGACATAGCGGGGAGGAAAGTACTTTGTAGATTATGTTTATTTTATTTTGTTTTTATGCTTATGTATGTGTACTAATGTTATGGTTTTTTTTACAGGGGCCGCACCGGAGAAGAAGAAAAGAAGAAGGACGGGGACATGCTGGAAAGGTGAGTAGAATATTTAGAATGTTTAGAATATTTAGAATGTTTATTTATTTACTGTAAATGTGTTGCACTGATTTTTTTTCACTAGGTGGCTGATCTGAAGGGACATCTGCAAACGTAAGTGGTCTTAATTATTTTATTTTAGCTTAGAGTTAGATTATTTTAGATATAGATAGCTTTGATTGTATGTTAGCTAGGGGTATGTGTTTTATATAGATAGCATAGCATGTATTGTATATTAGATTGTGGTATTTATTTAGATAGATTGGGGGATGTATATTAGATAGATATGATGTATATTAGATAGTATTTATTGTATATTAGATAGATTGGGTGATGTATATTAGATAGATTGGGGGATGTATATTAGATCGATAGGATGTATATTAGATATATAGTATTTATTGTATATTACATAGATTCTGTGAAGTATATTATATGGATAGGATGTATATTAGATTATGGTATTTATTTAGATAGATTGGGGGATGTATATTAGATAGATAGAATGTATTGTATATTAGATAGGGGTGTATTTTATTGTATTGTATGTATTTGTATTGTATGTATTTCCTTTTCAGGTGTGTAATTTTTTAACATTTTCTGTACGGGGGGGTTATAATGTATTTTTTTTCTGTAATGTTCCTTTTTTTGTGACATAGGTTTTTTTATTTTCTGTAATGTAGATTTTTTATTTTTTGTGACTAGTTTTTTTATTTTCTGTAATTAGAGTGGTGGTGGGGGGGGGTATTAGGGGGTAGGTAGGTAGTGTAGTTGTTAATAGGTTAGTTTAGAGGGTGTTTAGTTGATATTTAATGTTTTATTGGGGGGGTATAGTGCAGTGTAGTGTTTATACTTAGTGTCATGATGGTCCTTCAGAGCACTTATGTGGTTAATGTTGGGTTGTAACAGGCCCATAATGGTCTTAATATACCCTTATGGGACTGATGGGGTTAAATAGAGGCTTATGAGGGTCTGTAAAGACCCCAATGATTGACAGGGTTAATTAAGGGTTTATGGGGGTCTGTATTGACCCCCATGAGTGCCAGGGTTATTTATGGGCTTATGGGGGTCTTAATTGACCCCCATGAGTGACAGGGTTAATTATATGTATTATGGGGGTCTGTATGGACCCCCATGAGTGAGGGTGTTAATTAAGTGCTTATGGAGGTCTATATTGACCCCCATGAGTGGCAGGGTTAATGAACAGCTTAAGGGGTCTGTATTGACCCCCATGAGTGACAGGGTTAATTAAGGGCTTATGGGGGTCTATACTGACCCCCATGAGTGAGAGGGTTAATGAAGGGCTTTTGGGGGTCTGTATTAACCACCATGAGTGACAGAGTTAATTAAGGACTTATGCGGGTCTATATTGACCCCCATGAGTGAGGGGTTAATTAAGTGCTTATGGGGGTCTGAATAGACCCCCATGAGTGACAGGGTTAATGAAGGGCTTATGGGGGTCTATAATGACCCCCATGAGTGTCAGGGTTAATTAGGGGTTTATGGGGGTCTGTATTGACCCCCATGAGTTAGGTGGTTAATGAAGTGCTTAAGGGGGTCTGTATTAAGCCCCCATTAGTGACACAGTTAATGAAGGGCTTATGGGGGTCTATATTGCCCCCCATGAGTGACAGGGTTAATTATGGGTTTATGGGGGTCTGTATTGACTTCCATGAGTGACAGGGTTAATGAAGGGCTTATGGGGGTCTTTATTGACCCCCATGAGTGAGGGGGTAAATGAAGTGCTTATGGCGGTCTGTATTGACCAACATTTGTGACACAGTTAATGAAGGGCTTATGGGGGTCTGTATTGACCCTCATGATTGACAGGGTTAATGAATGGTTTATGGGGGTCTATATTGACCCCCATGAATGGCAGGGTTAATTAGGGGTTTATGGGGGTCTGTATTAACCACCATGAGTGAGGGGGTTAATTAAGTGCTTATGGGGGTCTGTATTGACCCCCATGAGTGACAGGGTTAATGAAGGGGTTATGGGGGTCTTTATTGACCCCCATGAGTGAGGGGGTAAATGAAGTGCTTATGGGGGTCTGTATTGACCAACATTTGTGACACAGTTAATGAAGGGCTTATGGGGGTCTGTATTGACCCCCATGAGTGACAGGGTTAATGAATGGCTTATGGGGGTTTATATTGACCCCATGAATGACAGGGTTAATCAGGGGTTTATGGGGGTCTGTATTAACCACCATGAGTGAGGGGGTTACTTAAGTGCTTATGGGGGTCTGTATTGACCCCCATGAGTGACAGGGTTCATGAATGGCTTATGGGGGTCTATATTGACCCCAATGAGTGACAGTGTTAATTAGGGGCTTATGGGGGTCTGTATTGACCACCATGAGTGAGGGGGTTAATTAAGTGCTTATGGGGGTCTGTATTGACCCCCATGAGTGACAGGGTTAATGAAGGGCTAATGGTGGTCTGTATTGACCCCAATGAGTGACAGGGTTAATGAAGGTCTTATGGGGGTCTATATTGACCCCCATGAAAGAGGGGGTTAATGAAGTGCTTATGGGGGTCTGTATTGACCCCCATTAGTGACACAGTTAATGAAGGGCTTATGGGGGTCTGTATTGACCCCCATGAGTGACAGGGTTAGTGAATGGCTTATGGAGGTCTATATTGACCCCTATGAGTGACAGTGTTAATTAGGGGCTTATGGGGGTCTATATTGACCCCCATGAGTGAGGGGGTTAATTAAGTGCTTATGTGGGTCTGTATTGACCCCCATGAGTGACAGGGTTAATGAAGGGATTATGGGGGTCTATATTGACCCCCATTAATGAGGGGGTTAATACAGTGCTAATGGGTGTCTTTATTGACCGCGATAAGTGACAGGGTTAATGAAGGGATTATGGGGGTCTATATTGACCCCCATGAGGGAGGGGGTTAATAAGGTGCTTATGGGGGTTTGTATTGACCCCCATTAGTGACACAGTTAATGAAGGGCTTATGGGGGTCTGTATTGACCCCCATGAGTGACAGGGTTAATGAATGGCTTATGGGGGTCTATATTGACCCCCATGAGTGACAGTGTTAATTAGGGGCTTATGGGGGTCTATATTGACCCCCATGAGTGAGGGGGTTAATGAAGTGCTTATGTGGGTCTGTATTAGCCACCATGAGTAACAGGGTTAATGAAGGGATTATGGGGGTCTATATTGACCCCCATGAGTGAGGGGGTTAATGAAGTGCTTATGGGGGTCTGTATTGACCCCCATGAGTGACAGGGTTAATGAAGGGCTTATGGTGGTCTATATTGACTTCCATGAGTGAGGGGGTTAATGAAGTGCTTATTGGGGTCTGTATTGACGCTGATGAGTGACAGGGTTAATGAAGGGCTTATGGGGGTCTATATTGACCCCCATGAGTGAGGGGGTAAATGAAGTGCTTATAAGGGTCTGAATTGACCCCCATTAGTGAAACAGTTAATGAAGGGCTTATGGGGGTCTGTATTGACCCCCATGAGTGACAGGGTTAATGAATGGCTTATGGGGATCTATATTGACCCCCATGAGTGACAGTGTTAATTAGGGGTTTATGGGGGTCTGTATTAACCACCATGAGTGAGGGGGTTAATTAAGTGCTTATGGGGGTCTGTATTGACCCCCATGAGTGACAGGGTTAATGAATGGCTCATGGGGGTCTATATTGAACCCAATGAGTGACAGTGTTAATTAGGGGCTTATGGGGGTCCATATTGACCCCCATGAGTGAGGGAGTTGATTAAGTGCTTATGGGGGTCTGTATTGACCCCCATGAGTGACAGGGTTAATGAAGGGATTATGGGGGTCTATATTGACCCCCATGAGTGAGGGGGTTAATGAAGTGCTTATGGGGGTCTGTATTGACCCGGATGTGTGACAGGGTTAAGAAAGGGCTTATGGTGGTCTGTATTGACCCCCATGAGTGACAAGGTTAATGAAGGGCTTATGGGGGTCTATATTGACCCCCATAATTGAGGGGGTAAATGAAGTGCTTATGGGGGTCTGTATTGACCCCGATGAGTGACAGGGTTAATGCAGGGCTTATGGGGGTCTATATTGACCCCCATCAGGGAGGGGGTTAATGAAGTGCTTATGGGGGTTTGTATTGACCCCCATTAGTGACACAGTTAATGAAGAGCTTATGGGGGTCTGTATTGACCACCATGAGTGACAGGGTTAATGAATGGCTTATGGGGGTCTATATTGACCTCCATGAGTGACAGTGTTAATTTGGGGCTTATGGGGGTCTATATTGACCCCCATGAGTGAGGGGGTTAATGAAGTGCTTATGTGGGTCTGTATTGACCACCATGAGTGACAGGGATAATGAAGGGATTATGGGGGTCTATATTGACCCCCATGACGGAGGGGGTTAATGAAGTGCTTATGGGGGTCTGTATTGACTCCCATGAGTGACAGGGTTAATGAAGGACTTATGGTGGTCTGTATTGACCCCCATGAGTGACAGGGTTAATGAAGGGCTTATGGGGGTCTATATTGACCCCCATGAGTGAGGGGGTAAATGGAGTGCTTATGGGGGTCTGTATTAACCCCGATGAGTGACAGGGTTAATGAAGGGCTTATGGGGGTCTGTATTGACCCCCATTAGTGACACATTTAATGAAGGGCTTATGGGGGTCTGTATTGACCCCCTTGAGTGACAGGGTTAATGAATTGCTTATGGGGGTCTATATTGACCCCCATGAGTGACAGTGTTAATTAGGGGCTTATGGGGGTCTATATTGACCCCCATGAGTGAGGGGGCTAATGAAGTGCTTATGTGGGTATGTATTGGCCCCCATGAGTGACAGGGTTAACGAAGGGCTTATGGGGGTCTGTATTGACCCCAATGAGTGACAGGGTTAATGAAGGGCTTATGGGGGTCTATATTGACCCCCATGAGGGAGGGGGTTAATGAAGTGCTTATGGGGGTCTGTATTGACCCCCATTAGTGACACAGTTAATGAAGGGCTTATGGTGGTCTGTATTGACCCCCATGAGTGACAGGGTTAATGAATGGCTTATGGGTTCTATATTGACCCCCATGAGTGACAGTGTTAATAAGGGGCTTATGGGGGTCTATATTGACCCTCATGAGTGAGGGGGTTAATCAAGTGCTTATGGGGGTCTGTATTGACCCCCATGAGTGACAGGGTTAATGAAGGGCTAATGGGGGTCTATATTGACCCCCATCAGTGAGGGGGTTAATGAAGTGCTTATGGGGGTCTGTATTGACCCCAATGAGTGACAGGGTTATTGAAGGGCTTATGGGGGTCTATATTGACCCCCATGAGGGAGGGGGTAATGAAGTGCTTATGGGGGTTTGTATTGACCCCCATTAGTGACACAGTTAATGAAGGGCTTATGGGGGTCTGTATTGACCACCATGAGTGACAGGGTTAATGAATGGCTTATGGGGGTCTATATTGACCCCCATGAGTGAGGGGGTTAATGAAGTGCTTATGTGGGTCTGTATTGACCCCCTTGAGTGACAGGGTTAATGAAGGGATTATGGGGGTCTATGTTGACCCACATGAGTGAGGGGGTTAATGAAGTGCTTATGGGGGTCTGTATTGACTCCCATGAGTGACAGGGTTAATGAAGGACTTATGGTCATCTGTATTGACCCCCATGAGTGACAGGGTTAATGAAGGGCTTATGGGGGTCTATATTGACCCCCATGAGTGAGGGGGTAAATGAAGTGCTTATGGGGGTCTGTATTGACGCCAATGAGTGACAGGGTTAATGAAGGGCTTATGGGGGTCTATATTGACCCCCATGAGGGAGGGGGTTAATGAAGTGCTTATGGGGGTCTGTATTGACCCCCATTAGTGACCCAGTTAACGAAGGGCTTATGGGGGTCTGTATTGACCACCTTGAGTGAAAGTTGTTAACGAATGGCTTATGGGGGTCTGTATTGACCCCCATGAGTGACAGTGTTAATTAGGGGCTTATGGGGGTCTATATTTACCCCCATGAGTGAGTGGGTTAATTAAGTGCTTATGTGGGTCTGTATTGACCCCCATGAGTGAGGGGGTTAATGAAGTGCTTTTGGGGGTCTGTATTGACCCCCATGAGTGACAGGGTTAATGAAGGGCTTATGGGGGTCTATATTGACCCCCATGAGGGAGGGGGTTAATGAAGTGCTTAAGGGGGTCTGTATTGACCCCCATTAGTGACACAGTTAATGAAGGGCTTATGGGGGTCTGTATTGACCCCCTTGAGTGAAAGGGTTAATGAATGGCTTATGGGGGTCTATATTGACCCCCATGAGTGACAGTGTTAATTAGGGGCTTATGGGGGTCTGTATTAACCACCATGAGTGACAGAGTTAATGAAGGGCTTTTGGGGGTCTGTATTAACCACCATGAGTGACAGAGTTAATTAAGGACTTATGCGGGTCTATATTGACCCCCATGAGTGAGGGGTTAATTAAGTGCTTATGGGGGTCTGAATAGACCCCCATGAGTGACAGGGTTAATGAAGGGCTTATGGGGGTCTATAATGACCCCCATGAGTGTCAGCGTTAATTAGGGGTTTATGGGGGTCTGTATTGACCCCCATGAGTTAGGTGGTTAATGAAGTGCTTAAGGGGGTCTGTATTAAGCCCCCATTAGTGACACAGTTAATGAAGGGCTTATGGGGGTCTATATTGCCCCCCATGAGTGACAGGGTTAATTATGGGTTTATGGGGGTCTGTATTGACTTCCATGAGTGACAGGGTTAATGAAGGGCTTATGGGGGTCTTTATTGACCCCCATGAGTGAGGGGGTAAATGAAGTGCTTATGGCGGTCTGTATTGACCAACATTTGTGACACAGTTAATGAAGGGCTTATGGGGGTCTGTATTGACCCTCATGATTGACAGGGTTAATGAATGGTTTATGGGGGTCTATATTGACCCCCATGAATGGCAGGGTTAATTAGGGGTTTATGGGGGTCTGTATTAACCACCATGAGTGAGGGGGTTAATTAAGTGCTTATGGGGGTCTGTATTGACCCCCATGAGTGACAGGGTTAATGAAGGGGTTATGGGGGTCTTTATTGACCCCCATGAGTGAGGGGGTAAATGAAGTGCTTATGGGGGTCTGTTTTGACCAACATTTGTGACACAGTTAATGAAGGGCTTATGGGGGTCTGTATTGACCCCCATGAGTGACAGGGTTAATGAATGGCTTATGGGGGTTTATATTGACCCCATGAATGACAGGGTTAATCAGGGGTTTATGGGGGTCTGTATTAACCACCATGAGTGAGGGGGTTAATTAAGTGCTTATGGGGGTCTGTATTGACCCCCATGAGTGACAGGGTTAATGAATGGCTTATGGGGGTCTATATTGACCCCAATAAGTGACAGTGTTAATTAGGGGCTTATGGGGGTCTGTATTGACCACCATGAGTGAGGGGGTTAATTAAGTGCTTATGGGGGTCTGTATTGACCCCCATGAGTGACAGGGTTAATGAAGGGCTAATGGTGGTCTGTATTGACCCCAATGAGTGACAGGGTTAATGAAGTGCTTATGGGGGTCTTTATTGACCCCCATGAGTGAGGGGGTAAATGAAGTGCTTATGGGGGTCTGTTTTGACCAACATTTGTGACACAGTTAATGAAGGGCTTATGGGGGTCTGTATTGACCCCCATGAGTGACAGGGTTAATGAATGGCTTATGGGGGTTTATATTGACCCCATGAATGACAGGGTTAATCAGGGGTTTATGGGGGTCTGTATTAACCACCATGAGTGAGGGGGTTAATTAAGTGCTTATGGGGGTCTGTATTGACCCCCATGAGTGACAGGGTTAATGAATGGCTTATGGGGGTCTATATTGACCCCAATAAATGACAGTGTTAATTAGGGGCTTATGGGGGTCTGTATTGACCACCATGAGTGAGGGGGTTAATTAAGTGCTTATGGGGGTCTGTATTGACCCCCATGAGTGACAGGGTTAATGAAGGGCTAATGGTGGTCTGTATTGACCCCAATGAGTGACACAGTTAATGAAGGGCTTATGGGGGTCTGTATTGACCCCCATGAGTGACAGGGTTAATGAATGGCTTAAAGAGGTCTATATTGACCCCTATGAGTGACAGTGTTAATTAGGGGCTTATGGGGGTCTATATTGACCCCCATGAGTGAGGGGGTTAATTAAGTGCTTATGTGGGTCTGTATTGACCCCCATGAGTGACAGGGTTAATGAAGGGATTATGGGGGTCTATATTGACCCCCATGAGTGAGGGGGTTAAATCAGTGCTAATGGGTGTCTTTATTGACCGCGATAAGTGACAGGGTTAATGAAGGGATTATGGGGGTCTATATTGACCCCCATGAGGGAGGGGGTTAATATGGTGCTTATGGGGGTTTGTATTGACCCCCATTAGTGACACAGTTAATGAAGGGCTTATGGGGGTCTGTATTGACCCCCATGAGTGACAGGGTTAATGAATGGCTTATGGGGGTCTATATTGACCCCCATGAGTGACAGTGTTAATTAGGGGCTTATGGGGGTCTATATTGACCCCCATGAGTGAGGGGGTTAATGAAGTGCTTATGTGGGTCTGTATTAGCCACCATGAGTAACAGGGTTAATGAAGGGATTATGGGGGTCTATATTGACCCCCATGAGTGAGGGGGTTAATGAAGTGCTTATGGGGGTCTGTATTGACCCCCATGAGTGACAGGGTTAATGAAGGGCTTATGGTGGTCTATATTGACTTCCATGAGTGAGGGGGTTAATGAAGTGCTTATTGGGGTCTGTATTGACGCTGATGAGTGACAGGGTTAATGAAGGGCTTATGGGGGTCTATATTGACCCCCATGAGTGAGGGGGTAAATGAAGTGCTTATAAGGGTCTGAATTGACCCCCATTAGTGACACAGTTAATGAAGTGCTTATGGGGGTCTGTATTGACCCCCATGAGTTACAGGGTTAATGAATGGCTTATGGGGATCTATATTGACCCCCATGAGTGACAGTGTTAATTAGGGGTTTATGGGGGTCTGTATTAACCACCATGAGTGAGGGGGTTAATTAAGTGCTTATGGGGGTCTGTATTGACCCCCATGAGTGACAGGGTTAATGAATGGCTCATGGGGGTCTATATTGAACCCAATGAGTGACAGTGTTAATTAGGGGCTTATGGGGGTCCATATTGACCCCCATGAGTGAGGGAGTTGATTAAGTGCTTATGGGGGTCTGTATTGACCCCCATGAGTGACAGGGTTAATGAAGGGATTATGGGGGTCTATATTGACCCCCATGAGTGAGGGGGTTAATGAAGTGCTTATGGGGGTCTGTATTGACCCCGATGTGTGACAGGGTTAAGAAAGGGCTTATGGTGGTCTGTATTGACCCCCATGAGTGACAAGGTTAATGAAGGGCTTATGGGGGTCTATATTGACCCCCATAATTGAGGGGGTAAATGAAGTGCTTATGGGAGTCTGTATTGACCCCGATGAGTGACAGGGTTAATGCAGGGCTTATGGGGGTCTATATTGACCCCCATCAGGGAGGGGGTTAATGAAGTGCTTATGGGGGTTTGTATTGACCCCCATTAGTGACACAGTTAATGAAGAGCTTATGGGGGTCTGTATTGACCACCATGAGTGACAGGGTTAATGAATGTCTTATGGGGGTCTATATTGACCTCCATGAGTGACAGTGTTAATTTGGGGCTTATGGGGGTCTATATTGACCCCCATGAGTGAGGGGGTTAATGAAGTGCTTATGTGGGTCTGTATTGACCACCATGAGTGACAGGGATAATGAAGGGATTATGGGGGTCTATATTGACCCCCATGAGGGAGGGGGTTAATGAAGTGCTTATGGGGGTCTGTATTGACTCCCATGAGTGACAGGGTTAATGAAGGACTTATGGTGGTCTGTATTGACCCCCATGAGTGACAGGGTTAATGAAGGGCTTATGGGGGTCGATATTGACCCCCATGAGTGAGGGGGTAAATGGAGTGCTTATGGGGGTCTGTATTGACCCCGATGAGTGACAGGGTTAATGAAGGGCTTATGGGGGTCTGTATTGACCCCCATTAGTGACACATTTAATGAAGGGCTTATAGGGGTCTGTATTGACCCCCTTGAGTGACAGGGTTAATGAATTGCTTATGGGGGTCTATATTGACCCCCATGAGTGACAGTGTTAATTAGGGGCTTATGGGGGTCTATATTGACCCCCATGAGTGAGGGGGCTAATGAAGTGCTTATGTGGGTATGTATTGGCCCCCATGAGTGACAGGGTTAACGAAGGGCTTATGGGGGTCTGTATTGACCCCAATGAGTGACAGGGTTAATGAAGGGCTTATGGGGGTCTATATTGACCCCCATGAGGGAGGGGGTTAATGAAGTGCTTATGGGGGTCTGTATTGACCCCCATTAGTGACACAGTTAATGAAGGGCTTATGGTGGTCTGTATTGACCCCCATGAGTGACAGGGTTAATGAATGGCTTATGGGTTCTATATTGACCCCCATGAGTGACAGTGTTAATAAGGGGCTTATGGGGGTCTATATTGACCCTCATGAGTGAGGGGGTTAATCAAGTGCTTATGGGGGTCTGTATTGACCCCCATGAGTGACAGGGTTAATAAAGGGCTAATGGGGGTCTATATTGACCCCCATCAGTGAGGGGGTTAATGGAGTGCTTATGGGGGTCTGTATTGACCCCAATGAGTGACAGGGTTATTGAAGGGCTTATGGGGGTCTATATTGACCCCCATGAGGGAGGGGGTAATGAAGTGCTTATGGGGGTTTGTATTGACCCCCATTAGTGACACAGTTAATGAAGGGCTTATGGGTGTCTGTATTGACCACCTTGAGTGACAGGGTTAATGAATGGCTTATGGGGGTCTATATTGACCCCCATGAGTGAGGGGGTTAATGAAGTGCTTATGTGGGTCTGTATTGACCCCCTTGAGTGACAGGGTTAATGAAGGGATTATGGGGGTCTATGTTGTCCCACATGAGTGAGGGGGTTAATGAAGTGCTTATGGGGGTCTGTATTGACTCCCATGAGTGACAGGGTTAATGAAGGACTTATGGTGGTCTGTATTTACCCCCATGAGTGACAGGGTTAATGAAGGGCTTATGGGGGTCTATATTGACCCCTATGAGTGAGGGGGTAAATGAAGTGCTTATGGGGGTCTGTATTGACGCCAATGAGTGACAGGGTTAATGAAGGGCTTATGGGGGTCTATATTGACCCCCATGAGGGAGGGGGTTAATGAAGTGCTTATGGGGGTCTGTATTGACCCCCATTAGTGACACAGTTAACGAAGGGCTTATGGGGGTCTGTATTGACCACCTTGAGTGAAAGTTGTTAACGAATGGCTTATGGGGGTCTGTATTGACCCCCATGAGTGACAGTGTTAATTAGGGGCTTATGGGGGTCTATATTTACCCCCATGAGTGAGTGGGTTAATTAAGTGCTTATGTGGGTCTGTATTGACCCCCATGAGTGAGGGGGTTAATGAAGTGCTTTTGGGGGTCTGTAGTGACCCCCATGAGTGACAGGGTTAATGAAGGGCTTATGGGGGTCTATATTGACCCCCATGAGGGAGGGGGTTAATGAAGTGCTTAAGGGGGTCTGTATTGACCCCCATTAGTGACACAGTTAATGAAGGGCTTATGGGGGTCTGTATTGACCCCCTTGAGTGAAAGGGTTAATGAATGGCTTATGGGGGTCTATATTGACCCCCATGAGTGACAGTGTTAATTAGGGGCTTATGGGGGTCTAAATTTACCCCCATCAGTGAGGGGGTTAATTAAGTGCTTATGTGGGTCTGTATTGACCCCCACGAGTGACAGGGCTAATGAAGGGATTATGGGGGTCTATATTGACCCCCATGAGTGAGGGGGTTAATGAAGTGCTTTTGGGGGTCTGTATTGACCCCCATGAGTGACAGGGTTAATGAAGGACTTATGGGGGTCTATATTGACCCCCATGAGTGACAGGGTTAATGAATGGCTTATGGGGGTCTATTTTGACCCCCATGAGTGACAGGGTTAATGAAGGGATTATGAGGGTCTATATTTACCCCCATGAGTGAGTGGGTTAATTAAGTGCTTATGTGGGTCTGTATTGACCCCCATGAGTGAGGGGGTTAATGAAGTGCTTATGTGGGTCTGTATTGGCCCCCATGAGTGACAGGGTTAATGAAGGGATTATGGGGGTCTATATTGACCCCCATGAGTGAGGGGGTTAATGAAGTGCTTTTGGGGGTCTGTATTGACCCCCATGAGTGACAGGGTTAATGAAGGACTTATGGGGGTCTGTATTGACCCCGATGAGTGACAGGGTTAATGAAGGGCTTATTGGGGTCTATTTTGATCCCCCATGAGGGAGGAGGATAATGAAGTGCTTATGGGGGTCTGTATTGACCCCCATTAGTGACACAGTTAATGATGGGCTTTTGGGGGTCTGTATTGACCCCCATGAGTGACAGGGTTAATGATTGGCTTATGGCGGTCTATATTGACCCCCATGAGTAACATTGTTAATTAGGGGCTTATGGGGGTCTATATTGACCCCCATGAGTGAGGGGGTTAATTAGGTGCTTATGTGGGTCTGTATTGACCCCCATGAGTGACAGGGTTAATGAAGGGATTATGGGGGTCTATATTGACCCCCATGAGTGAGTGGGTTAATGAAGTGCTTTTGGGGGTCTGTATTGACCCACATGAGTGACAGGGTTAATGAAGGACTTATGGGGGTCTATAATGACCCCCATGAGTGACAGGGTTAATTAATGGTTGATGGGGCTCTGTATAGAGCCCCATGCGTGATGTGTATATATATATTTTTTATAACGGGTCCTTTAAGGACCCGCAACACAGGAATTTAGAATGTTCATTGCAGCAGGGGTCCCTGATCGCGTGCGATCGGGACCCCCACTCCGATGGTTAATGTGGGGTTAATGCGGGTTTCCGAGCTTATCTCGGATCCCTTCTTGGCTAAGTTGTACGTGCCTGGGCAGTCCAGGGTCTTTGAGCCTTGTTTTCGTTTTTTTCACCAGCCATTTTTTCTCTCGTTTAGGGGATTTTCGTGTGTCTGAACTCGGGAATTTGGACTTAAATGGAGGTGTAACTTCACTTTCAGAGGTTCTGGGTGCCCCACTTGCTGTGTGTAAGCTTTGTATGTGTTTTTAGTGGGTAATATGTGTCTATATCTTTGATAATCATAGCATGAGAGCAGCTGTTGTGGTCCCTGATTTTTTGCAGATTGGTATTAACCTCATGCGTACTGTGGTGTATGTTCCCCTGGTACTTGAAATATGTCATGTGGCAATGTAATAAAGCCAATAATGTATGTTCCAATATAGAATAGGATGACTGATATATTTAAATAAATATATATATTTTTCACAACCACATTTAAGCTTCTGTGAGTGTTAGGTATCATTTGTAAAACAGTTACATGTTTGTTTCTTGATATTTACTCATGTACTGTGTCTTTAATTGCTTTATGTGTCTTGCAGTATTACTTTTAATACTAAAATGTGCATTACCAGTCCAAAATATATACCAAAAATTGGCCTATTTGTTCTTTGGTGATTGTTCTGCAATTAATCCTAATGTATTTCTATGTTTTGACATGCTCTTAATATACAGTATTGCATTTTTAATAGCTGTTAGAGCTCTAATAAGCATTTGAAAAATTCATTGCTTTTATATGGTATAAATTAAGCTGAAACCAACCTTAGATTTCAAATTACTCTGGAGTTTAACAAACAAAAAATGAAAAGAAAAAAATATAATAAATAATTGGAAGCATTAATATTGCTCTCAGATATTTTGTTACAGAGCTGTCTCTTTAAAAAGTATTACACCAACAGATTCAAAAATGTAATGAAGTATGTGAAGGTATTGTAAAACATACTATAAATCAAAGGTAACCAATTGCTAAATAGTATATTTAAAACATTGTCACTTTCCTAAAAGCTTTCAAAATTAATTAACTGTTCAAAAATTCTCTGAGAAAACCAATTCATAACTTGGTGATAAGCATAATACATAGTGTAGAGTATTTGCATATTCATCATTAATGATCAGAGCTACACCTTACAATCCTTAGAAAAGCGTTGCCCAACTCCATCCCTCAAGAGCCTGTATCCAACAAGGTTTTAAGGATATCTTGTACTGGGAGGTCTACCTGTGCTTACATTTTGTTTACTAGTCTGGATCTGGCCCTTGAGGACTGCTGTAGGGAATGCCTTGCTTAGTCAACCTGCTACAGATCATCTTATATTTCCATGATCCTCCACCTGCAACAGTATCATTAATTTCCCCTAGCAGCGACATAAGCTAGTCTCAAACCCCCATGACTGTATTAAATGTCATTGGGATCTCACCCAACAGTTTGTGAAGCTTAAAAAATTCATACCTTGTAGACAATTGTTATGCTCTGATATCAACATGTATAAATAGAGTGCAGTTTCGGATAGAAAGGAGTCAAACATTTAACATTTTTCATCACTAGTAATTATAAAAGTACAGTATGGGCTTTATGTTATCCACAATATCAAATGATTTGCTGATCTTTTTATCTGCAATCTAATGTATGTTTTCTTTGTATCTCAGAGCCGTGCACAATAGGAGAGAGAGAAATGGAAGATCACAATATACAGCTGAGGTGGACAAGTGACAAAAAACTTTACATTAGACATGCAGATTTTGTGGGATTTGTGTGTAAACCTGGATATGAGATATCTGATGATTCACTGCTTAGAGTACAATGTGAGCGAGGGTTCCTGAAATATCCAAAATGTGCCAAATTTGGTAAGTATCTTAAATTGCATGTCTAACATACTGTATATACAATAAAATAAATGATCAGAGTGCCACTTTTACCCAAATGATCTATATAAGTGGACACTATTAAGTGAACTTATGCATTGGTTAAAGAAACTGTAACTCAAGAAAAATGGCAATTGTTTGTGAACATTACCAGCTTTGTAAACCATGGATATAATTTTTTGTGTGAAAATCAGATGTTTTGAAAACTAAGTGATTGCTCAAAACTGATTTATAAGTAAACATTACTTGTAATTTTGCCTATGCGAGACCTGGATTGGAGGCCATAGATTGCATGAGTTTCTGGTTAAACATTATTTTACATGTATTCTTCTGTTACTTATATACACTTAAATACATAAACCCCAAATTACACTTAATTTTAATATTAAAATATTAAAATATTACTAATTGTCACTAGACATCACCAATACCTACCTACCCTATACCCTCTACCCCCACTTTAACACATCCCCCCAATTACATAACCCCCATCCATATCTCCTTGCAGCATACCCCCTATTGCATCCAACACTAATTGACAGTTTGCATCCAACAACCCTCCCACACACACACCCTGTGCTATCTACACCATATCATTACCCTTGCACTCTACATATTTCATAACATGTATAAATGCAGATAGCATGTACACATTTTATTTAAACATATCTACATAAAACACCTTTTATTTTATACACTTGAGTGTGCAGGGATTGCCTGTGTTTCTGTCAGTGTGCTTCCTATGGTTACTTATTTGGGACATAAACATACATTACAATTATGTTAAAATCTTACAGGTATTAATATTATTTTTTATTTCCATTTTTTGTATCGCGCCAACATATTCTGTATCTCTATAAAGGGGTTAAATACAAAGAAAAAATATTAATTAATATTAATATTAAACACATGGTAAAAAGTACAGGGCCCTGTTTAAAATCTTACATGCATGTTGTTTTTTTCAAAGCAACTTATAAGATTGCAAACTTGCAATCTAAAGGGCAGAATAAAAAAAAAGGTGAAGTTATTAAAAGGAAGAAACAAGAGCTTGGCAAGTAATTGAAAACAGAGTACAGGGTTAATAATTAGTGATTATCAGCCTCATTTAATTCAAGCCCAGTAACTCCAACGTGAGCCTTGCAGTGGCTACATACTTGAGATTTGCCCTACTTATGTTGCTATTAAATTGGAAGGGCTGCGCGCTACGAGCGAGAGACACAAAAACGCAATGCATACTGTTGCACGTTGGGTTAAAATTTTATGTATTCAGGGGTTTGATTTTATGTAATGTATGCTTATGTATGTGTTTTGTAATTTATGTTTTTTTTATTTTTTGTAATGTTAATTTTTTACTTTCTGTAGTGGTGGTTTTTAATTTTTGTAATGTAGTTTTTTTTTATTTTCTGTGATCTAGGTTTTTTATTTTTTGTATTCTAGGTTTTATTATTTTTTTGTAATTAGTGGGGTGTGGGGGAGTTTAATAGGGGGTTAGGTAGGTAGTCTAGGTGTTAATAGGTTAGGGTAGGTGTTATCACTCTCTCCTCCCTATCTCTCCCCTCTATCCCCCTCTCCCTATTCCCTCTATATCTCTCCCTATCTCTCTCTCCTTCTATCCTTCTCTCTCCCTCCATCCCTCTCCCTATCTCTCTCTCCCTTCCTAGGTCTCTTTTTCTCTCCCTCCCTCCCTCTCTCTCCCTCCCTATCTCTCTCCCTCCCTATCTCTATCCCTCTCTCCTTATCTCCCTCTCCCTCCCTCCCTATCTCTCTCTCCTTCCCTATCTCTATCTCCCTCTCTCCCTACCTCTTTCTCTCTCCCTCCCTATCTCTATCTCCCTCCCTATCTCTCTCTCTCTCCCTCCCTCCCTCTCTCTCTCCCCCTCCCTCTCTCTCCCTCCCTCACTATCTCTCTCTCCCTCACCATCTCTCTTTCTCTCCCTCCCTAACTCTCTCTCTCTCTCCCTATCTCTCTCTCTCTCCCTCCCTATCTCTCTCTCCCTATCTTTTTTTCCTGTATGGCTTTGTGAGAGAGACCTCCTGCATGGCTGTGGGAGCTGCCACTAAGCACTTGGCAGCTCCCATGGCAGTCCTAAGTGGCTTGTGGGCATTCAAGTGAACGTCCATAACCACATTATGCAGCTGCTTCATTCTGATTGGTTGATGCTGCAGCTGACAGATACAATACAAATACAATTCCTAGCACAGTGCATGTAGGCTCAGCTGGGGTGAGCATTACAACGCTCTATATGAAATATAGCAGCACTAGAGAAAGTCACCAGGCAAGGGGAAAGGCACACAAAGGGTTAATTTAAAGTGATAGATGCATCTTTTTAACAAAATCATATGAAAGAAGACATGACAGCTGATATACAGATATAATGAAAGTTTTTTCTTTAAAATAATGTAAATTACAATACTAAAGTGATGGATAATTTTTTGGGGGGGCACTTGCCCATTTGCCCCTATGCACCAGCTGCCCCTATAAATAAGACCACTTAACTTAACCAAAGGCCCCTCCAGCGATTCGTCCCTAGGCAAGGGCCCTTCCTAAATGTCCACAGGTCTGGCACCCCTTAGGAAAAAAAGAAACATTAAAATGAATAAAGAAAAAAATAAACACAACATCTAATTAAAAACATTCTAAACAGAACACTTACCTTTCTGCGATGCCCCAGTCCTCCTTGTAGTTTTCTCCGGCAGGGCCCCTGCAAAGAAATCCGCCAGTTTAAAAAAATGTCAAAAATAACGGCGCAAATAAGGGTGCTCTTGCCTGCTCCGCTAAAATTTTGAAATGGCGCCTCCCGATTGGCTGAAATGCTATCAATCATTTTTCAGCCAATCTGAAGGGTCCAAGGTGTGAGCCAATCAAAATGGGATAATCCATATATCCCATTCTGATTGCCTGAAGTAACTGTTCAATACTAATCCAATCAGAAGGTGCTATTGCCTTCAGCCAATTAGATTGAGACACACCCCACGGGGTGTATCCCATTGTGATTGGCTCAAAGCATCTTCTGATTGGCTGCAATCTGATTTACAGTTATATTTTTTTAATTCTATGTTATATAAGTTTTTTTATTTTTGATAATGTCATTTTTTTTCAGTAATTTTTTATTTTTATTTTGTGTAATCAGTGGGGTAATAGGGATTTTATTAAGGGGTTAAGTACGTAGTGTAGGGGTTAATTGGGTGGAGGGGGGGTAATAGTATAAAGGGAGTTAATAGTGTAGAGGGGGTTAATAGTTTGGAGGGGAGTTAATAGGGTAGATAGTGGTTAATAGTGTAGAGGGGGTTAATAGGGTAGAGGGGAGTTTATAGTGTAGAGGGGGCTAATAGGGTAAGGGGGTTAATAGTGTAGAGGGGGGAGACTAGTGAAGTGTTTAGACTTTGTGTCATGAGGGTCCTGGAGGACCCTCATGGCACTTATAGTGTTAATATTGGGGTTAATTATTGTCCCATAAGGGTCTGTATTCACCCTTATGGGACTGATGTGGTTAAGTTTTGTCCCATAAGGGTCTGTATAGACCCTTATTGGACTGATGGGCATAATTCATGTCCCATAAAGGTCTGTATAGACCCTTATCAGACTTAGGGGGTTAATTAGAGGCTCTTGGGAGTCTCTATAGACCCCCATGAAGGATAGGGATAATGTTAGATGCCTGGGGGGGTACTTATAGTACCCCCGCAGCAGGGGTTAACTTTTTAGTTATCGCAGGTCCTTTAAGGACCTTTACGGTCCTGTAAGGACCCGCAAGGTGGGACATTTGAATTTTGAAATGCAGAGGGGGTCCCCATTGGTAACCCCACTGCAAGGGGTAATATGGGAATACTGCAGGGAGCCCAATGCGGACCCCCAGCATAGGGGGATTCATTTTAGGTGCCGGGGGGGGGGGTACTTGAAGTACCCCCCATAGCAGGGCTTGAGTATTTAACTGCTGTGGAGGTCCTGATTGGGACCCCCGCAGCAAGTGCTGATGTTGGTGGCCTGCGGCTGGTCCCGCAGGCTTTAATTAGCTATGATGGCAATCTGTTTTGCCATTGGCTAAGTCAAACCCATGCTATGGGTTTGACTAATTGATTAGATCCTGGCCGCACATCCAACGTGTGAGCGACTGGGTTAAGATTTTGCTTCTCTCGCAGCCCCTTCCAATTGATTAGCCCCTTCCAATTCACAAGCACGTAGTCCTTAAGATCTACATGTTGGACTTACGAGGCTGGAAATTAATATGGCCCAGAGTCAGCAACCTCTCTGAAGGGGGTTCTTAATTTATCAGTGGAGAATGATAGATAATTATTATGGATGATCATTTGATCAATCTATGGGTTATCTAACCACCTACATATGTTTTTTGCTTTTGCTTTGTATTGCCCCCCACAGTTACATATCTATACAGAGAAGTTGTAGCGCTATGCTTTATATGATTGTATTCGCAAGAAAAACGCTACTGGAGTCTCAATACAATAATTTTAAAGTGTAGCAGTTGACAAATTCACAAATTACATAAATAATTATAAATGTAACTGCTTTTGGTATGGAGGTGCTTATGAGACCATAGATGGTGTGAAGAAGCTGACTTTGATGGACCAATGTCATGCTCTAAGAATAGGAGCTAGATATTTTAGTTAAACAGTGATCTTTAAAAAAACATATTCCAGTATTAATTAAATAAATAGTTAATATTAAATTTACTTTCAAACACCAACTCCTCTCATGTCTACACAGCAATCTTGTGTCTGACCTTTTTGGACCGACTCCCAATCAGAGTTGCAGTCAGAGTTGACCTCATGATGTGTGGAGACAAGTATCTCAACTAAAGGTTTAGAAGCCTATGTTTGAAAATAAGTTTAATATTGAATACTTTTTTCATTCTGTCAGAGTCTTTATATTCTGACATTTGAATAGAATGCTCATTTAATTTATATTTTGTTATTTTTTTTAGGCATAGGTGAGAGCTGCGGTTTACCCCCCATAGTACAGTTTGGTGACACTATAACAGAGAGGAAGGCTGTGTATGCATCAGGAACATTTGTGGAGTACAAGTGCCCAGAGTATTATGAACTGCAAGGAAACAAAAGAGTTAGGTGTGAGAACGGAGTGTGGGAAGATGCACCGGTTTGCACAGGTAAGAGTACAGAAATACTCTAAAGGAATTCATTAATGCATGGATATTTATTAACAAATAGGGGAAACAGTGTAATAAAGCAAATTAAAGTTATTTAAGATGTTGCAAACAACAGCATTTAAGGCTGCCCCAAGTCCAAATGTATACTTCACCTCTGCCAGTTCTGCTTTCTGTTGAGCAACCAGTGTTGGCTTTTTAGCCAATCACAGACCATAGCCCAGAATATTTTGATTTCCACAATTGACTGAGAAGACTCTGTTACCATAAAAGAGAACTGTCTGTCACATGGCGCCAGGGTAGAGATGATCCTGTGTAGTTCGCCACTCATTGCAGGCATGGGCCATGTTAACTCCTTACTTGTTGTTTGTAAATAAATGTTTCTTTTTCATGGACACATAGTTCTCAATTATATATTTCCTTTGTTAAACTTCTTACTTTTTTTTACAGTATATTGCCCCCTTATGGACACTGTTGGTTTCCAAATGTTACACTTTTTTTCAGTCTTTTTTTTGGTATATTTCATTCAGGCAAAGTATACAAAATGCTTTGTTTTCAGCTTATATCTTTCATTTACTTTTGTTTAAAAGGTGACACTGATATTTCCAATTTCTTATTGCTGAAGTTTAAGGTTTCACTAAACCAGCTTATCTATCTTACTTTGCTTAGAGTTCAATGTTAAATTGGTAGTTCCGATTCACGTAAATACATATACTGCTCCCAATATTGAGGGCCAGTTTGGAAACTCTTCATTTACAATTAAACATTACATTCATATCCTGTAGAGTTTTAAACTTAAGTGAATATTTACACTTTTTAAATGATGCAATTAGAGTGTGTGTTTTTTCTACACTCTAATGTGCTTTAAGTTAATACCTCCCATTCACTGCACAGTAAAAGCTACTGCCCATATTTAAAGATATTCCATTGCATACATATGTTTTAAGCACTATAATGCTCCAAAAATGATCTTAGTTTGTTTATTAGGCCTGGGTGTTGTTACTTAGATGCGTACAAAAAAATTGTCCTGTGGATCCTATTTAGGAATCCTTGAACAACCAACCAAGGTTGTACAGAAACACCCTTTTATGCAGCCTTTATTTTAATTATTATTGCAACATACTAATTTTAAAAAATTCAATCTTTATTTGTACATTTAAAATATTGTTAAACATGCAACAATTAAAAAATTCATGTTAAACCCAAGGTTTTTAATCCTTTGGGGTTTTTTTGACGTCCAGCAAATTATTAAAGGTTTACTTAGGTTTTATTTTTGTTGTTATTCTATTCTTTGCTTTGATCACATCTTTTTTATTTAATTACTTTATTAGGCTCCAGTCAATAAAATATTTTGTTTTTCAATTCAACTGTATTTGTGTATTTTTGGTTATTTTTCCTTGATCAAATCCTTATCAGGTACCTTGATTTTTAATCCACATAAGATAGGAGTTTTCTTTTATAATACTTTTATCTGTTTATAGTTTTGTTTATTCATACAGCACTTCACTTGAGTATATGCTTTAGGTGCCTTTATGTTTCTCTTGTGTTAATCTTTTACCCTCTTTCTTTATGTTAATTTTGTGATTCTATTACTTAAAGTGCATTTGAATTCAAATTGTGCTATTCAAAACTGTTATCTTAAAGTGTTTGTGCTATTGTGACTTAGTGCTAATTTATTCTTATATTGTTGAATTAACCTTTTACCTCGTGACTGTTAGTTTGTCACAGTCACTACTTTACCTTTTTAATTTAAAGTGCTGGTGCTGTCCTATTTTTTTAAATGTATACACTCCTGATTTTATGCTGTATCTTAAACTGTATGTTTAATTAATGCTTCTGTCTATTCGTTTTTTAAAAGGAGGTTGTGTCCTCCTTTTCTTCAGTTTTTTTGCTTTTTTTGCTTTAATTATGCTTTCACTCCTTTTTGCTTTTTCTTGCTTTTCTATTTTCTTATTCTTGTATATTGCTCTGTTGTTTCTATATTGTCAATTTGTGGTAAAAGTATTGGCTTCCTATCTTTCTTTTAAGTTAGTAGTGATCCTGGAGCTATAGAGCTATATCTATCATGCTCCACGCTATGTTGGTCTGCGCTGTGATCGCGCTTACTGATGATGTCACAATCTCCCGATGCACGTTTTGTGAGGCTCTATCAGTCTCTCACTCATCAGGGGCACAGTGCTGCCTTCTTTGTGGAGCTATTTATAGTTTCTATGGCAATTAGTTAACTCTTTGTGTTCCAGAATGTTGTTGTTCATACTTTATTTTCAAATGTTGCTTTTAACATTCTTTTTTATTATATTTATTTTCTACTATTACTATATTGTATTTATATTATATAAATATGTGTATTGATTTTAATTAACAATGAAATTACTTTCAAAGTGATACTTCTAACTTGCTTTATTTTATTTATGTTTTATATTTATTATTGTATTAATGATTTTTATAGCTAAAGATGGTATTCTAATTCTTTTAATTTTTCATATTTTTGAATAACAGTTTTTAATCTTGTATTTTGTTTTATTAGAGGTTCTTTCATATGAATACTATATATATAAATTCTTCATTTAAGCCTTGTGGGGTTTTTTGTATCCTTTTCATATATTAAGTCAAGGTATTTTTATTTAATATTTTATTTCATAAGAGGTTCTTTCAAATGAATGCTGTATATGTAAATTCTTCATTTAAACCCTGTGGATTTTTTGTATCCAATTGAAATATCCATTTTGCCTCTTGACACAGTAGGGGCCTCATTCTATTATCGGCCGCAGCCGTTGCGGGGCCGCAAGGACCGGCCGCAAGCTATTCTGCTATTCTATTCCCTTACGGCCGGGGATTCCGGCAGGCTTGCGGCCGGTGCCTTGCTATCTCTTGCGGCCGCTCGCGCCGGAGGAAAGCCTTTGATCTAAAATGGCCGCAAGAGATTTGCAATTCAATTGCTCCGGGAAACCTCTCTGCAAGGCTAAAAACGAGCCGCAGTTACTTGCAGGAAAAAGGTCTCGCTAGCACCAATTAAGCACATAAAATAGCTCAAATAAAGCCATCCTGCACTTTGAGAAGACTATAAAGGGATTTTAGGTGTTAGAAAAAATAGCACATAATTACCCTATACTCAAATCCGTAAAATATTTGTTTTTTAATATCCGTAAAATATCCATGTAAAAAGTCCAGAGTGCTTGGAGCACTTCAGACACACCCACGCCGCAGCCGGCAAATAAACAGTTAATTTGAACTCGGGTTTGGGCAGATGTGCAAGCTTGAGAGTGGGTTCCTTTTAATCCTCATGTCCCCCAATATGATCCCTAGCATTTACAGAGCTGTACAGTGCAGGCTTGAATTTATTTTTCAGTTTTTATATTTCACAGATTACGGCCGGTTCCAAGATATGCGGCCGGCCGTAAAAGGAGATCCTTGCGGGGCCGTATAATAGAATCGCGAGTTAACTGAACCCTCGCAAGGAATCGCAGCCTTACGGCCGATTTACGGCCAATAATAGAATGAGGCCCTAGGTGTTTATCTTAATCTCCTCTTCTTGCTGTTTTTGGTATATGATCAATACCTATGAATTTCAAACAGTATGGATTATTGTTGTGATTATGACATACATGTTTTGCTATTGGGGTATCTTTTAAATTTAAAACATCATTTACATGTTCTAATACACAGCGTCTTAACTGTCTTTTGGTTTTGCCTGTGTATTTTTTATTCCATGAGCAAATTATTTGGTAGATAACACCTTCAGTTAGACAATTTATATTGTGTCTTATCTTCAAATTCCTTAATCCTGTTGTATCTTGAAATTCTTTTTTTTTTTTTTTTAAATGGACATGCTTTACATTTGCTGCATGCTTTACAGCCTTTTTGGCCTTCTATTAGCCAGTTCTTCTTATTTTTCTTTTCTTCATAATGGCTATGTACAAGAAGGTCTTTTAGGGTTTTTGCTCTTCTGTATGTGATTGTACTTTGCTCTGTAAGTACTTCATCCAGATCTATGTCTTATTCCAAGATGTTCCAGTGTTTTTGCAATATAGATCTTATTTGTTGAGATTGACTACAGAAGTTTGTGAGGAATCTTATAGGTTGTTGTTTTTTGTCACTTTTATTTTCAACCAATAATTGATTTCTATCCTGTGTTAAGGCCCTATGATATGCTTTCTTCAAAAAAGTTTTTTGTGTATCCTCTTTGAATGAATCTTTCCTGTAGTTCTTTAGCTTGTATTTTGAATTCTTGTTGGCTGCTACAGTTTCTTTTTATACGTAAATACTGTCCTATTGGTATGGCTTTCTTTGTTGAAATTGGATGGTGACTCTTCCAATGTAATAATGAGTTTGTTGCCGTTGTTTTCTATAGGTTCTTGTTGCTAGTTCTTTTTTGGAATTTACATAGATGCTTAAATCTAGGAATTTCACTATTTCTTTATTGAACTCATATGTTAATTTTAAATTTTGTTCATTATTGTTCAATTTTTTATTTTGAGTTTTTCTTCAGAGCCTGACCCTATGACCAGTATATCGTCAATGAATCTCATCCATAGTTCTATTTTTTGTGTATAAGATTCATTGTTTTTAAATGCTTGATTATTTACACGTTTTAAATGATGCAATTAGAGTGTGTGTCTTTTCTACACTCTAATCTGCTTTAAGTTAATACCTCCCATTCACTGCACAGTAAAAGCTACTGCCCAAATTTAAAGATATTAAATTGCATACATATGTTTTAAACACTACCACAATGCATTTATATATTGCAGGTTTGTACCTCTCATTCACTAAAATGTAAATACTATTTCCTCTGTTAAGTATGTATATTTTCCTGGGTGAAATATACCAAAACCCTAAGATTGAAGCACCTTGCCTAGTTGGAAAAAAAACCACAGTGTCCATAAGGGGGCAATATACTGTAAACAAAGTAAGTAGTTTAACAAAGGAAATATATAATTGAGAACTATGTGTCAATAAAAAAAACTAAAATTATTAACGAGACACAAAACTCACAAAGTAACATTTATTTACCAACATCAAATTCAACTTTGTAACAGTTATTTAATAATATTTTGGGGAAGATATCGACAATATTTAGAAACATGATTGCTGAAAAATAACACCATAAGAAATATTGCAGTTATTTATAAATTAGACTTTTTGAAGTTAGTAGATATTACAGGTGATCAAATACATAATTGTGTTATATTTCTGATTTTAAATCAGTCATATTTTAAATATTTAAGAGAAATAAAAAAAAGTTAATTTTTAAGGACTAATAAATATGCTCATTATTAAGTAAAAAAAAAAAAAAAGGTATACTATTTTGACTTTTCTCTCTTTCCAGTCAAATTTGAATAAATCTTTATGAGTTATACCTTTTATAAATTTTGGCAAAAAACTTGCTCGGTACACTTATCAAAGCTATAGCAGCAAATAAACACAAAATACTTTACTTTAAAAGCATGTGAAGGCATGGAAATACATTAGAATTATTTGAACAGCAGTCTCTATGGAACAAATTTGTAATAAAAAATTTTTTATACAATATTTTGGACTGGTCATGCATATGGTAATATTAAAAGTGTTACCGAAAGATGCAGAAAGCAATTAAAGACACAGTACATAACACAGTAAATTGCAAAAAAAATATGGAACTAGCTGACAAATGATACATAGGCTCAAATGTGGACTTTAAAAAAACAATATATATATATATATATATATATATATATATATATTCATTAACATATTTTAGTCATATCTATATTGGAACAAAAACTAAATTACACTGCCACATGACATAAATCAAGTACAAGTGGGGAAAGGGGAACATCCACATGTCTGGAAACACACAGGGCTCATAACAGGTGCTCTAATGCAAAGATTATTAAAGGGAAAGACAAACCTCTAATAATATTCTGCAATATTGATTATCACCACACCACATTCCCAGTGGCAGCTGGTGACTTTCCAACTTGGTGAGGCAGAAAACAGAGACCTGGCCCCTCTGCTTACATTGACTCCACCTAACAGTATAAACCCCCACCTCCCCTTTGTAACATGTTACCACAACATGTATAGACCCTGCCTAGTGACGCAGTCTCCACCCACAAAAGAGATCCCATAGAGAAAGACAGGGATAGAGATAGAGGGGGGGGGGGGGGATAATGAGAGATGTGGTAAGTTGGTATATTGTTACAGGTTTTTTTTTTCCTGCTCTGCCATTTTTATTTTTGGACAACTTTTTTTCAGATTTTTGTTTTTTGGAACACAGTGTAACTGGACTGGATTACATAATCCAGAGGCTTATGCATCTTTTGATTTTAGCAGATGAAGATGTATGTAAGTTCTATGCACATTACTTATGTATGATGAGATTTATATTCATCAGAATCTGGTTACTGTGGTATAGTGAACACAAGTGACCCTAGATGTTACTATACATCATTATTATTATACAGTAATACATTTAACCCTTTAGGGGTCCCCTTTTTATCAAACAGCCTCTTGCCCTTCCTGGATCCGCCCACACCACACCCATGATATTAATGCACAGTCGTATACATTTCTGAGTTTGCTCTGTGTATATAACAAAGTTTGTTAGACCGTTATCACTGTTAAGGTTTTGGGCCATCAACATACATAACATTTATGTAACGTTAATTTATTTCTAGTTAGATGCTCTTCCTGTATACCCATCCCTTCATGCATTTGAGTACTGTAATCATATGTTTGCATGTCACTAATCTTCAGCTAATTGGGATGTGATGTTGTATGGGCGAATGTTTACACTTTCAATGTTAAAAGTGATGTTTATATAACCATTTGAAAAATAATTTCACATACTGGTGTACCTAAAATCTGCATGAAGTGGGCCATCCTTCTGAAATAATTATCCCTTTTTACTGTCCCTAACATTTTTATGTGAACATTGCAGGCTATTACAGTAAAACAGGTATGGTTTCCAAGTGATCACATGTATTAATCGTCACTATTTTAGGTGTTATTCTCACCATTTTGGATATCATGCTTGAAGTAAATTCTTGTTGATGCTTATTAATACTCAGGAAAAATATAAATTGTACTACTGTTCAGTATCACCATTGACCTGAAGGGTTGTTATCCAAATGACAGTTAATGTTAGTAATTAATCAATGCAAGAACACTTGATAAAATTTCAAGAAATGATTATTGTTAGACATCTTGTCACATGGCCTACAGCAGTGGTGTGGGACTTTACAGGATGGGTGTAGCCAAGATTGGCCTGATGGAGGTGGGTTTGCTGTTGCTTCATATGCCTCCCTACAGCCTCCATGTGTGTTTGTGGGCCTTCCTGAAGAGCTTGAAAACATAATTGCAATCCACCTTGTCCTGATTTGTCCCTGAATCCCCATATCCCTGTGCCTCTACCAAGTGTGTTACTTGCTCCTGGCCTGTGCTTTGTAGAGATATACTAATGTAGGCAGCATCAATGTCACCCCGTCCTGTCTTTCATGGCCGAGACTGCCCATGTTGCCATTTCTCACACATTATTTTCTTTGAGCTAAGGTCCTGGTGTGGTTGCCCTACGTTCCCATGGATGTGGGTAGATGATCTGGGTCAGTAGTGTGGTGTGGTGCTGATCAATAGTGTTTCTGAGGATTATTTGAGATGTGTCTATCCCTTTGATAATCATTGATTGAGAGCAGCTGTTGTGGTCCCTGATTTTTTGCAGATTGGTATTAACCTCATGCGTACTGTGGTGTATGTTCCCCTGGTACTTAAAATATGTCATGTGGCAATGTAATAAAGCCAATAATTTATGTTCCAATATAGAATAGGATGACTGATATATTTAAAAAAATATCTATATATATATTTCACAACCACATTTAAGCTTCTGTGAGTGTTAGGTATCATTTGTAAAACAGTTACATGTTTGTTTCTTGCTATTTACTCATGTACTGTGTCTTTAATTGCTTTATGTATCTTGCAGTATCACTTTTAATACTAAAATGTGCATTACCAGTCCAAAATATATACCAAAAATTGGCCTATTTGTTCTTTGGTGATTGTTCTGCAATTAATCCTAATGTATTTCTATGTTTTGACATGCTCTTAATATACAGTATTGCATTTTTAATAGCTGTTAGAGCTCTAATAAGCATTTGAAAAATGCATTGCTATTATATGGCATAAATTAAGCTGAAACCAACCTTAGATTTCAAATTACTCTGGAGTTTAACAAACAAAAAATGAAAAGAAAAAAATATAATAATTAATTGGAAGCATTAATATTGCTCTCAGATATTTTGTTACAGAGCTGTCTCTTAAAAAAGTATTACACCAACAGATTCAAAAATGTAATGAAGTATGTGAAGGTATTGTAAAACATACTATAAATCAAAGGTAACCAATTGCTAAATAGTATATTTAAAACATTGTCACTTTCCTAAAAGCTTTCAAAATTAATTAACTGTTCAAAAATTCTCTGAGAAAACCAATTCATAACTTGGTGATAAGCATAATACATAGTGTAGAGTATTTGCATATTCATCATTAATGATCAGAGCTACTACACCTTACAATCCTTAGAAAAGCGTTGCCCAACTCCATCCCTCAAGAGCCTGTATCCAACAAGGTTTTAAGGATATCTTGTACTGGGAGGTCTACCTGTGCTTACATTTTGTTTACTAGTCTGGATCTGGCCCTTGAGGACTGCTGTAGGGAATGCCTTGCTTAGTCAACCTGCTACAGATCATCTTATATTTCCATGATCCTCCACCTGCAACAGTATCATTAATTTCCCCTAGCAGCGACATAAGCTAGTCTCAAACCCCCATGACTTTATTAAATGTCATTGGGATCTCACCCAACAGTTTGTGAAGCTTAAAAAATTCATACCATGTAGACCATTTTTATGCTCTCTTATCAACATGTATAAATAGAGTGCACTTTCTTATAGAAAGGAGTCAAACATTTAACATTTTTCATCACTAGTAATTTTAAAAGTACAGTATGGGCTTTATGTTATCCACAATATCAAATTATTTGCTGATCTTTTTATCTGCAATCTAATGTATGTTTTCTTTGTATCTCAGAGCCGTGCACAATAGGAGAGAGAGAAATGGAAGATCACAATATACAGCTGAGGTGGAGAAGTGCTAAAAAACTTTACATTAGACATGCAGATTTTGTGGGATTTGTGTGTAAACCTGGATATGAGATATCTGATAATTCACTGCTTAGAGTACAATGTGAGCGAGGGTTCCTGAAATATCCGAAATGTGCCAAATTTGGTAAGTATCTTAAATTGCATGTCTAACATACTGTATATAAAATAAAATAAATGATCAGTGCCACTTTTACCCAAATGATCTATATAAGTGGAAACTATTAAGTGAACTGATGCATTGGTTAAAGAAACTGTAACTCAAGAAAAATGGCAATTGTTTGTGAACATTACCAGCTTTGTAAACCATGGATATAAATTTTTTTTTTGTGAAAATCAGATGTTTTGAAAACTAAGTGATTGCTCAAAACTGATTTATAAGTAAACATTACTTGTAATTTTGCCTATGCGAGACCTGGAATGGAGGCCATAAATTGCATGAGTTTCTGGTTGAACATTATTTTACATGTATTCTTCTGTTACTTATATACACATAAATACATAAACACATATTTACACTTAATTTAAATATTAAAATATTAAAATATTACTAATTGTCACTAGACATCACCAATACCTACCTACCCTATACCCTCTACCGCTGCTTTAACACATACCCCCATTTATATAACCCCCATCCATATCTCCTTCCAGCATACCCCCTATTGCAACACTTATTGACAGTTTGCATCCAACAACCCTCCCACACACACACACTGTGCTATCTACACCATTTCATTACCCTTGCACTCTACATATTTCATAACATGTATAAATGCAGATAGTATGTACAAATTTTGTTTAAACATATCTACATAAAACATCTTTTATTTTATACAATTGAGTGTGCAGGGATTGTCTGTGTTTCTGTCAGTGTGCTTTCTATGGTTACTAATTTGCGACATAAACATACATTACAATTATGTTGAAATCTTACAGGTATTAATATTATTATTATTTCCATTTTTTGTATCGCACCAACATATTCTGTATCTCTATACAGGGGTTAAATACAAAGAAAAAATAAATGCAATATTAAACGTAAAAAGTAGAGGGCCCTGTTTAAAATATTACATGCATGGTGTTTTTTTCAAAGCAACTTATAAGATTGAAAACTTGCAAACTTGCAATCTAAAGGGCAGAATAAACAAAAAGGTGAAGTTATTAAAAGGAAGAAACAAGAGCCTGGCAAGTAATTGAAAAGAGAGTACAGGGTTAATAATTAGTGATTATCCGCCTCATTAAATTTCAGCCCAGTAACTCCAACGTGAGCCTTGCAGAGGCTACATACTCGAGATTTGCCCTACTTCCGTTGTTATTAAATTGGAAGGGCTGCGTGCTACAAGCGAGAGAAAAAAAAACGCAACGCATACTGTTGCACGTTGGGTTAAAATTATATGTATTGAGGGGTTTGTTTTTATGTAATGTATGCTTATGTATGTGTTTTGTAATTTAGATTTTTTTATTTTTTTATAATGTTCATTTTTTATTTTCTGTAGTGGTGTTTTTTTATTTTTTGTTATGTAGTTTTTTTTATTTTCTGAGATCTAGGTTTTTCATTTTTTGTAGTTGGTGCTTTTTTATTTTGTGTATTCTAGGTTTTATTATTTTTTGTAATTAGTGGGGTGTGGGGAGTTTAATAGGTAGTGTAGATGTTAATAGGTTAAGTTAGGTGTTATCCCTCTCTCCTCCCTATCTCTCCCCTCTATCTCCCTCTCCCTATCCCCCCTATATCTCTCACTATCTCTCCTTCTCTTTATCCCTCTCTCTCCCTCCCTCCCTCTCCCTTTCTCTCTCTCCCTTCCTATGCCTCTTTCTTCCTCCCTCCCTATATCTCTCTCAAAACCCTATCTCTCTCCCTCCATATCTCTATCCCTCTCTCCCTATCTCTATCTCCCTCCCTCCCACCCTATCTCTATCTCTCTCCCTATCTCTATCTCCCTCCCTCCCTCCCCCCCTTCCTATCTCTTTCTCCCTCCCTATCTCTTTCTCCCTCCCTATCTCTCTCTAACCCTTTCTCTCTCTCTCTCCCTCCCTCCCTATTTCTCTTTCTCTCCCTCTCTATCTCTCTCTCTCTCCCTCTCTTATGCCTGTCTCCCTCCCTATCTCTTTGTCCTTCATGGCTTTGTGAGAGAGACCTCCTGCATGGCTGTGGGAGCTGCTACTCAGCACTTGGCAGCTCCCATGGCAGTACTAAGTGGCTTGTGGGCATTCAAGTGAACGTCCCTAACCACATTATGCAGCTGCTTCATTCTGATTGGTTGATGCTGCAGCTGACAGACACAATACAAATACAATTCCTAGCACAGTGCATGTAGGCTCAGCTGGAGTGAGCATTACAACGCTCTATATGAAATATAGCAGCAGTAGAGAAAGTCACCAGGCAAAGGAAAAGCTACACAAAGGGTTAATTTAAAGTGATAGATGCATCTTTTTAACAAAATCATATGAAAGAAGACATGACAGCTTGTATACAGATATAATTAAAGTTTTTTCTTTATATAAATGTAAATTACAATACTAAAGTGATGGATAATTTGGGGGGGGCACTTGCCCATTTGCCCCTATGCACCAGCTGCCCCTATAAATAAGACCACTTAACTTACCCAAAGGCCCCTCCACTGATTCGTCCCTAGGCAAGGGCCCTTCCTAAATGTCCGCAGGTCCGGCACCCCTTAGGAAAAAAAGAAACATTAAAATTAATAAAGAAATAAACACAACATCTAATGAAAAACATTCTAAATAGAACACGTACCTTTCTGTGATGCCCCTTTCCTCCTTGTAGTCTTCTACGGAAGGGCCCCTGCAAGGAAATCCTCCAGTCTAAAAAAAAATTAAAAATTACGCAAATGAGGGTGCTCTTGCCTGCTCCGCTAAAATTTTAAAATGGCGACTCCTGATTGGCTGAAATGCTGTCAATCATTTTTCAGCCAATCAGAAGGTGCCAAGGTGGGAGCCAATCAAAATGGGATACACCCATATATCCCATTTGGATTGGCTAAAGTAACTGTTAATCAATACTAATCCAATCAGAAGGTGCTACTGCCTTCAGCCAATTAGAATGAGACATACCCCACAGGGTGTATCCCATTGTGATTAGCTCCAAGCATCTGCATCTTCTGATTGGCTGAAATCTGATTTACAGTTAATTTTTTTTTATTCTATGTAATGTATGTTTTTCTATTTTTGATAATGTAGTTTTTTTTCACTAATTTTTTATTTTTATTTTGTGTAATTAGTGGGGTAATAGGGATTTTATTGGTGAGTTAGGTATGTAGTGTAGGGGTTAATCGGGTGGAGGGGGGGTAATAGTGTAGAGGGGGGGTTAAAAGTGTAGAGGGGAGTTAATAGGGTAGATAGGGGTTAATAGTGTAGAGGGGGTTAAAAGGGTAGAGGGGAGTTAATAGTGTAGAGGGGGTTAATAGGGTAAGGGGTTAATAGTGTAGAGGGGGGATACTAGTGTAGTGTTTAGACTTTGTGTCATGAGGGTCCTGGAGGACCCTCATGGCACTATTAGTGTTAATATTGGGGTTAATTATTGTCCCATAAGGGTCTGTATAGACCCTTATGGGACTGATGGGATTAAGTATTGTCCCACAAGGGTCTGTATAGATCCTTATTGGACTGATGGGGATAATTAATGTCCCATAAAGGTCTGTAAAGACCCTTATGGGACTAAGGGGGTTAAATAGAGGCTCATGGGAGTCTGTATAGACCCCTATGAGTGATAGGGATCATTTTAGAAGCCTGGGGGGGTACTTATAGTACCCCCGCTGAAGGGGTTAACTTTTTAGTTAACTCAGGTCCTTTAAGGACCTTTACAATCCTGTAAGGACCCGCAAGGTGGGACATTTAAATTTTGAAATGAAGAGGGGTCCCCATTGGTACCCCCGCTGCAAGGGGTAATATGGGGACACTGCAGGGGTCCCAATGGGGACCCCCAGCATAGGGGGATTCATTTTAGGTGCCGGGGGGGGGGGTACTTGAAGTACCCCCCCATAGCAGGGCTTGAGTATTTAACTGCTGTGGAGGTCCTGATCAGGTCCCCTGCAGCAAGTGCTGATGTCGGGGCCTGCGGCTGATTCTGCAGGCTTTAATTAGCTATGATGGCAATCTGTTTTGCCATTGGCTAAGTTAGACCCATTGCTACGGGTTTGACTAATTGATCGTATCCTGGCCGCACATCCAACGTGCGAGGGATTGGGTTAAGATTTTGCTTCTCTCGCACGTTGCTTTCAGCCCCTTCCAATTGATTAGTGACGTAAACCCAGGAGAATTTCAAGCACGTAGGCTTTAAGAACTACACGTTGGACTTACGAGGCTGGAATTTAATATGGCCCAGAGTCAGCAACCTCTGTGAAGGGGGTTCTTCATTTATCAGTGGAGAATGATAGATAATTATTATGGATGTTCATCTGATCAATCTATGGGTGATCTAACCACCTACATATGTTTTTTGCTTTTTATTGCCCCACATGTCTATACAGAGAAGTTGCAGGGGGGGAATAATGTATGATACTAAGCTAACAAGGCATTTGGTTACTATTATCTATTGTTCCATTGTTTAAATAATAACTACTAGCGCTATGCTTTATATAATTGTATTTACAAGAAAAACTCTACTGGCGTCTCAATAAAATAATTTTAAAGTGTAGCAGTTGACAAAATCACATACATAAATACTTATAAATGTAACTGCTGTTGATATGGAGGTGCTTATGAGACCATAGATGGTGTGAAGAGGCTGACTTTGATGGACCAATGTAATGCTCTAACAATAGGAGCTAGATATTTTAGTTTAAAAAAAAATCATATTCCAGTATTAATTAAATAAATAGTTAATATTAAATTTACTTTCAAACACCAACTCATCTCTTCAATCTTGTGTCTAACCTTTTTGGACTGACTCCCAATCAGAGTTGCAATCAGAGTTGACCTCATAATGGGTGGAGACAAGTATCTCAACTAAAGGTTTTGAAGCCTATGTTTGAAAATAAGTTTAACATTAAAAACTGCTTTTATAAATAATTGAATAGTAATTTGAATAAAGATCAATATTTAATTAAAACATCTAGCCCCTGGTGTAAGGGTGATATGGTAATAATTAACATTCTGTCATAGTCTTTATATTCTGACATTTGAATAGAATGCTCATTTATTTTTTTATTTTTTTTATTTTTTTAGGCATAGGTGAGAGCTGCGGTTCACCCCCCATAGTACAGTTTGGTGACACTATAACAGAGAGGAAGGCTGTGTATGCATCAGGAACATTTGTGGAGTACAAGTGCCCAGAATATTATGAACTGCAAGGAAACAAAAGAGTTAGGTGTGAGAACGGAGTGTGGGAAGATGCACCGGTTTGCACAGGTAAGAGTACAGAAATACTCTAAAGGAATTGCGTAATGTGGATCAATTAACCAATAATAATAAATAGTGCACATTAAAAAGATCAATAGAGATCTAAAAAGGTTGAACTTGAGGGACTAACTCTTTATTCATCCTCCAATACTATACTATTAATAATTATTTAATCAACAAATTAATAAATAACTAATCCGCCTATTGCAGATCAGAGGAGATCTTAACAGGTTGAACTTGATGGACTGAAAGTCTTTTTTCAACCTTAATTACTATGTAACATTATTTTGTAATGCATTGATATTTAATAACAAATAGGGGAAACAGTGTAATAAAGCAAATTAAAGTTATTTAAGATGTTGCAAACTACAGCATTTAAGGCTGCCCCAAGTCCAAATGTATACTTCACCTCTGCCAGTTCTCCTTTCCAGTGAACAACCAGTGTTGGCTTTTTAGCCAATCACAGAGCATAGCCCAGAATATTTTGATTCCCACAATTCACTGAGAAGACTCTGTTACCATAAAAGAGAACTGTCTGTCACATGGCGCCAGGGTAGAGATGATCCTGTGTAGTTCCTCCGAAATGAGCGGCTTCGCCACTCATTGCAGGCGTCGGCCATGTTAACTCCTTACTTGCTGTTTGTAAATAAATGTTTCTTTTTCATGGACACATATTTCTCAATTATATATTTCCTTTGTTAAACTTCTTACTTTGTTTACAGTATATTGCCCCCTTATGGACACTGTGTTGGTTTACAAAAAGTTACACTTTTTGTCAGTCTTTTTTTTGCTATATTTAATTTAGGCAAAGTATACATACTTAGAAAAATGCTTTGTTTTTAGCTTATATCTTTCACTTACTATTGTTTAAAAAGTGACACTGATATTTCCAATTTCTTATTGCTGAAGTTTAAGGTTTCACTAAACCAGCTTATCTATCTTACTTTGCTTAGAGTTCAATATTAAATTGGTAGTTCTGATTCACGTAAATACATATACTGCTCCCAATATTGAGGGCCAGTTTGGAAACTCTTCATTTACCATTAAACATTACATTCATATCCTGCTAAAGTTTCAAACTTAAGTGAATATTTACACTTTTTAAATGATGCAATTACAGTGTGTGTTTTTTCTACACTCTAATGTGCCTTAAGTTAATACCTCCCATTCACTGCACAGTAAAAGCTACTGTCCATATTTAAAGATATTCCATTGCATACATATGTTTTAAGAACTATAATGCTCAAAAAATGATCTTAGTTTGTTTATGAGGCCTGGGTGTTGTTACTTAGATGTGTACAAAACATTTGTCCTATGGATCCTATTTAGGAATCCTTGAACAACCAACCAAGGTTGTACAGAAACACCTTTTATGCAATTTTTTATTTAATTACTTTATTAGGCTCCAGTCAATAAAATATTTTGTTTTTCAATTCAAATGTATTTGTGTATTTTTGGTTATTTTTCCTTGATCAAATCCTTATCAGGTACCTTGATTTTTAATCCACATAAGATAGGAGTTTTCTTTTATAATACTTTTATCTGTTTATAGTTTTGTTTATTCATACAGCACTTCACTTGAGTATATGCTTTAGGTGCCTTTATGTTTCTCTTGTGTTAATCTTTTACCCTCTTTCTTTATGTTAATTTTGTGATTCTATTACTTAAAGTGCATTTGAATTCAAATTGTGCTATTCAAAACTGTTATCTTAAAGTGTTTGTGCTATTGTGACTTGGTGCTATATTTCTTAGATTGCTGAATTAACCTTTTACCTCCTGACTGTTAGTTTGTCACAGTCACTAGTTTACCTTTTTAATTTAAAATGCTGATGCTGTGCTATTTTTTTTAATGTTTACATTCCTGATTTTATGCTGTATCTTAAACTTTATGTTTAATTAATGCTTCTGTCTATTCGTTTTTTAAAAGGAGGTTGTGTCCTCCTTTTCCTTCCGTTTTTTGCTTTTGTGGTTTAATTATGCTTTCACTCCTTTTTTCTTTTTCTTGCTTTTTTATTTTCTTATTCTTGTATATTGCTCTGTTGTTTCTATATTGTAAATTTAAGGTACAATTATTGGCTTCCTATCTTTCTTTTAAGTTAGTAGTGGTCCTGGAGCTATAGAGCTATATTTATCATGCTCCACGCTATGTTGGCGTGGTCTGCGATGTGATCGCGCTTACTGATGATGTCACCATCTCCCTACGCACGTTTCGTGAGGCTCTATCAGTCTCTTACACATGAGGGGCACAGTGCTGCCTTCTCTGTGTAGCTATTTATAGTTTCTATGGCAATTAGTTAACTCTTTATGTTCCAGAATGTTGTTGTTCATACTTTATTTTCAAATGTTGCTTTTGACTTTCTTTTTTATTATATTTATTTTCTAGTATTACTATATTGTATTTATATTACTTAAATATGTGTATTGATTTTAAATAATAATGAAATTACCGTATATACTCGAGTATAAGCCGACCCGAGTATAAGCCGAGGCACCCATTTTACCACAAAATACTGGGTAAAATGAGTGACTTGAGTATAAGCCGAGGTTGGGAAATGTGCTGCCCCCTGTGTCCCTCTTGTGCCCTCTGTGTCCCCCTCTCTCTCCGTGTCTCTTCTCCCCTCTCCCTTCCCTGTGTCTCTTCCAACCTCTCCCTTCCCTGTGTCTCTTCGCCCCTCCCTTATCACCCTCCTCAACTCCTCCCCTCAACCACCCTCCTCATCCTCAACCTCCCTCCTCATCTTCAACCCCCTCCTCAACCTCCCTCCTCATCCTTAACCCCTCCTCAACCTCCCTCCTCATACTCCCTCCTCAACCCCCCCATCCTAAACCCCCCTCCTCAACCCCCCATCCTCATCCTCTCTCCTCAACCCCCCATCCTCAACCCCCCTCCTCAGCCTCAACCCCCCTCCTCAACCCCTTATCCTCATCCTCAACCTCCCTTCTCATCCTTAACTCCCTCCTTAACCCCCCCATCCTCAACCCCTTCCTCACCCCCCCATCCTCAACCCCCTCCCCAAACCCCCCATCCTCATCCTTCCTCCTCAACCCCCCATCCTCCTCCTCAACCCCCTCCTCAACCACCCATCCTCATCCTCTCTCCTCAACCCCCCTCCTCAACCCCTCCTTCTCATCCTCAACCTCCCTCCTCATCCTCAACCTCCCTCCTCATCCTCCCTCCTCATCCTCAACCTCCCTTCTCAACCACCCTCCTCAACCCCCTCCTCAACCTCCCTCCTCAACCCCCCAATCCTAAACCCCCTCCTCAACCTTCCTCCTCAACCCCCCCATCCTCAACCTCCTCCTCAACCCCCCATCCTCAACCTAAACCCTCTCCTCAACCCCTCATTCTCATCCTCAACCTCCCTCCTCATCCTCAACCTCCCTCTTCAACCCCCCCATCCTCAACCCCTTCCTCAACCCCTCCATCCTCAACCCCCTCCTCAAGCCCCCATCCTCATCCTCCCTCCTTAACCCCCCATCGTCATCCTCTCTCCTCAACCCCCCTCCTCAACCCCTCCTCCTCATCCTCAACCTCCCTCCTTATCCTCAACCTCCCTCCTCATCCTCAACCTCCCTCCTTATCCTCCCTCCTCATCCTCAACCTCCCTCCTCAACCCCCTCCTCAACCCCCTCCTCAACCTCCCTCCTCAACCCCCCAATCCTCAACCCCCTCCTCAACCTTCCTCCTCAACCCCCCCTCCTCAACCCCCTCCTCAACCCCCCATCCTCATCCTCAACCCCCATCCTCAACCTCCCTCCTCAACCCCAACCCCCCCTCCTCAACCTAAACCTTCCTCAACCCCAACCCACCTCCTCAACCTCAACCCCCCTGAACCTCCCCCCTCAATTCAAACCCCCTCCTCAACCTAAACCACCAGGCACCCAGTATATGCTAATGACGCGGCGCGCATGTGACGTCACACATGCGCGCCGGCGCCGGGTCAAGGAGCGGAGGCCGGAGAACAAGCAGGTAAGTGAGGGAAGAGGGGGGAGGTATTTAGGGGGGTTTAGGTGGAGGAGGGGGGTTGAGGTTGAGGATGGGGAGGGAAAGAGACACGGGGGGGTAGAGAGACACACTGGGGGTTAGAGAGACACACGGGGGGGTTAGAGACACACAGGGGGGTTAGAGACACATGGGGGGGTTAGAGACACAGGGGGTTAGAGAGGCACGGGGGGGTTAGAGAGACACGGGGGGCAGAGTGACTCCAGTATAAGCTGAGGGGGCCCTTTTTTGCCTTAAAAAAAGGGCTGAAAAACTCGGCTTATACTCGAGTATATACGGTACTTTCAAAGTACTACTTTTAACTTGCTTTATTTTATTTATGTTTTATATTTATTATTGTATTAATTAATTTTATAGATAAAGATGGTATTCTAATTACTTCTTTTAATTTTTCATATTTTTGAATAAAAGTTTTTAATCTTGTATTTTGTTTTATTAGAGGTTCTTTCAAATGAATACTATGTATATAAATTCTTCATTTAAACCTTGCAGGTTTTTTTTATCCTTTTCATATATTAAATCAAGGTATTTTAATTTTATATTTTGTTTCATAAGAGGTTCTTTCAAATGAATGCTGTATATGTAAATTCTTCATTTAAACCCTGTGGTTTTTTTTTGTATCAAATAAAATATCCATTTTGCCTCTTGACAAAGTAGGTGTTTCTCCCAATCGCCTCTTCTTGCTTTTTTTGGTATATGATCAATACCTATGAATTTTAAACATGATGGATTATTGTTGTGATGATGACGTACATGTTTTGCTATTGGGGTATCTTTTAAATTTAAAACATAATTTACATGTTCTAATACACTGCGTCTTAACTGTCTTTTGGTTTGTTTTTTTTGCCTGTGTATTTTTTATTACATGATTAAATTATTTGGTCAATAACACCTTCAGTTAAACCATTTATATTGTGTCTTATCTTATAATTCTTTAATCCTGTTGCATCTTGAAATTCTGTGGTTTTTAATAAAAATGGACATGCTTTACATTTGCCACATGCTTTACAGCCTTTTTGGCCTTCTATTAGCCAGTTCTTCTTATTTTTCTTTTCTTCATAATGGCTATGTACCAGAAGGTATTTTAGGGTTTTTGCTCTTCTGTATGTGATTGTACTTTGCTCTGTAAGTACTTCATCCAGATCTCTGTCTAATTCCAAGATGTTCCAGTGTTTTTGCAATATAGATCTTATTTCTTGAGATTGACTACAGAAGTTTGTGAGGAATCTTATAGGTTGTTGTTTTTTGTCACTTTTATTTTCAACCAATAATTGATTTCTATCCTGTGTTAAGGCCCTATGATATGCTTTCTTCAAAAAAGTTTTTTCTGATTTTAAATCAGGCATATTTTAAATATTTAAGAGAAATAAAAAAAAGTTAATTTTTAAGGACTAATAAATATGCTCATTATTAAGTAAAAAAAAAAGGTATACTATTTTGACTGTTCTCTCTTTCCAGTCAAATTTGAATAAAGCTTTATGAGTTATACCTTTTATACATTTTGTCAAAAAACTTGCTCGGTACACTTATCAAAGCTATAGCAGCAAATAAACACAAAATACTTTACTTTAAAAGCATGTGAAGGCATGGAAATACATTAGAATTAATTGAACAGCAGTCTCTATGGAACAAATTTGTAATAAAAAAATTTTTATACAATATTTTGGACTGGTCATGCATATGGTAATATTAAAAGTGTTACCGAAAGATGCAGAAAGCAATTAAAGACACAGTACATAACACAGTAAATTGCAAGAAAAAATATGGAACTAGCTGACAAATGATACATAGGCTCAAATGTGGACTTTAAAAAAACAATATATATATATATATATATATATATATATATATATATATATATATATATATACTCATTAACATATTTTAGTCATATCTAAATTCGAACAAAAACTATATTACACTGCCACATGACATAAATCAAGTACAAGGGGGGAAAGGGGAACATCCACAACGGAAAACACAGGGCTCATAACAGGTGCTCTAATGCAAAGATTATTGAAGGGAAAGAAAAACCTCTAATAATATTCTGCACTATTGATTATCACCACACCACATTCCCAGTGGCAGCTGGTGACTTTCCAACTTGGTGAGGCAGAAAACAGAGACCTGGCCCCTCTGCTTACATTGACTCCACCTAACAGTATAAACCCCCACCTCCCCTTTGTAACATGTTACCACAACATGTATAGACCCTGCCTAGTGACGCAGTCTCCAACCACAAAAGTGATCCCATAGAGAAAGACAGGGATAGAGATAGGGGGGGGGGGGGGGGATAATGAGAGATGTGGTAAGTTGGTATATTGTTACAGGTTTTTTTTCCCCTGCTCTGCCATTTTTATTTTTGGACAACTTTTTTTCAGATTTTTGTTTTTTGGAACACAGTGTAGGTGTGTAATTGGACTGGATTACATAATCCAGAGGCTTATGCATCTTTTGATTTTAGCAGATTAAGATGTATGTAAATTCTATGCACATTACTTATGTATGATGAGATTTATATTCATCAGAATCTGGTTACTGTGGTATAGTGAACACAAGTGACCCTAGATGTTACTATACATCATTATTATTATACAGTAATACATTTAACCCTTTAGGGGTCCCCTTTTTATCAAACAGCCTCTTGCCCTACCTGGATCCGCCCACACCACACCCATGATATTAATGCACAGTCGTATACATTTCTGAGTTTGCTCTGTGTATATAACAAAGTTTGTTAGACCGTTATCACTGTTAAGGTTTTGGGCCATCAACATACATAACATTTATGTAACGTTAATTTATTTCTAGTTAGATGATCTTCCTGTATACCCATCCCTTCATGCATTCTGTACTGTAATCATATGTTTGCATGTCACTAATCTTCAGCTAATTGGGATGTGATGTTGTATGGGCGAATGTTTACACTTTCAATGTTAAAAGTGATGTTTATATAACCATTTGAAAAATAATTTCACATACTGGTGTACCTAAAATCTGCATGAAGTGTGCCATCCGCTGAAATAATTATCCCTTTTTACTGTCCCTAACATTTTTATGTGAACATTGCAGCCTATTACAGTAAAACAGGTATGGTTTCCAAGTGATCACATATATTAATCGTCACTATTTTAGGTGTTATTCTCACCATTTTGGATATCATGCTTGAAGTAAATTCTTGTTGATGCTTATTAATACTCAGGAAAAATATAAATTGTACTACTGTTCAGTATCACCATTGACCTGAAGGGTTGTTATCCAAATGACAGTTAATGTTAGTAATTCATTAATGCAAGAACACTTGATAAAATTTCAAGAAATGTGGTGTGGGACTTTACAGGATGGGTGTAGCCAAGATTGGCCTGATGGAGGTGGGTTTGCTGTTGCTTCATGTGCCTCCCTACAGCCTTCATGTGTGTTTGTAGGCCTTCCTGAAGAGCTTGAAAACATATTTGCAATCCACCTTGTCCTGATTTGTCCCTGAATCCCCATATCCCTGTGCCTCTACCAAGTGTGTTACTTGCTCCTGGCCTGAGCTTTGTAGAGATATACTCATGTAGGCAGCATCAATGTCACCCCGTCCTGTCTTTCATGGCCGAGACTGCCCATGCTGCCATTTCTCACACATTATTTTCTTTGAGCTAAGGTCCTGGTGTGGTTGCCATACGTTCCCATGGATGTTGGTAGATGATCTGGGTCAGTAGTGTGGTGTGGTGCTGATCAATAGTGTTTCTGAGGATTATTTGAGATGTGTCTATCCCTTTGATAATCATTGATTGAGAGCAGCTGTTGTGGTCCCTGATTTTTTGCAGATTGGTATTAACCTCATGCGTACTGTGGTGTATGTTCCCCTGGTACTTAAAATATGTCATGTGGCAATGTAATAAAGCCAATAATTTATGTTCCAATATAGAATAGGATGACTGATATATTTAAATAAATATCTATATATATATTTCACAACCACATTTAAGCTTCTGTGAGTGTTAGGTATCATTTGTAAAACAGTTACATGTTTGTTTCTTGCTATTTACTCATGTACTGTGTCTTTAATTGCTTTATGTATCTTGCAGTATCACTTTTAATACTAAAATGTGCATTACCAGTCCAAAATATATACCAAAAACTGGCCTATTTGTTCATTGGTGATTGTTCTGCAATTAATCCTAATGTATTTCTATATTTTGACATGCTCTTAATATACAGTATTGCATTTTTAATAGCTGTTAGAGCTCTAATAAGCATTTGAAAAGTGCATTGCTATTATATGGTATAAATTAAGCTGAAAACAAGCTTAGATTTCAAATTACTCTGGAGTTTAACAAACAAAAAATGAAAAGAAAAAAATATAATAATTAATTGGAAGCATTAATATTGCTCTCAGATATTTTGTTACATAGCTGTCTCTTTAAAAAGTATTACACCAACAGATTCAAAAATGTAATGAAGTATGTGAAGGTATTGTAAAACATACTATAAATCAAAGGTAACCAATTGCTAAATAGTATATTTAAAACATTGTCACTTTCCTAAAAGCTTTCAAAATTAATTAACTGTTCAAAAATTCTCTGAGAAAACCAATTCATAACTTGGTGATAAGCATAATACATAGTGTAGAGTATTTGCATATTCATCATTAATGATCAGAGCTACACCTTACAATCCTTAGAAAAGCGTTGCCCAACTCCATCCCTCAAGAGCCTGTATCCAACAAGGTTTTAAGGATATCTTGTACTGGGAGGTCTACCTGTGCTTACATTTTGTTTACTAGTCTGGATCTGGCCCTTGAGGACTGCTGTAGGGAATGCCTTGCTTAGTCAACCTGCTACAGATCATCTTATATTTCCATGATCCTCCACCTGCAACAGTATCATTAATTTCCCCTAGCAGCGACATAAGCTAGTCTCAAACCCCCATGACTTTATTAAATGTCATTGGGATCTCACCCAACAGTTTGTGAAGCTTAAAAAATTCATACCATGTAGACCATTTTTATGCTCTCTTATCAACATGTATAAATAGAGTGCACTTTCTTATAGAAAGGAGTCAAACATTTAACATTTTTCATCACTAGTAATTTTAAAAGTACAGTATGGGCTTTATGTTATCCACAATATCAAATTATTTGCTGATCTTTTTATCTGCAATCTAATGTATGTTTTCTTTGTATCTCAGAGCCGTGCACAATAGGAGAGAGAGAAATGGAAGATCACAATATACAGCTGAGGTGGAGAAGTGCCAAAAAACTTTACATTAGACATGCAGATTTTGTGGGATTTGTGTGTAAACCTGGATATGAGATATCTGATGATTCACTGCTTAGAGTACAATGTGAGCGAGGGTTCCTGAAATATCCAAAATGTGCCAAATTTGGTAAGTATCTTAAATTGCATGTCTAACATACTGTATATACAATAAAATAAATGATCAGAGTGCCACTTTTACCCAAATGATCTATATAAGTGGACACTATTAAGTGAAGTGATGCATTGGTTAAAGAAACTGTAACTCAAGAAAAAATGGCAATTGTTTGTGAACATTACCAGCTTTGTAAACCATGGATATAAAAACATTTTGAGTGAAAATCAGATATTTTGAAAACTAAGTGATTGCTCAGAATTGATTTATAAGTAAACATTACTTGTAATTTTGCCTACGAGAGACCTGGAATGGAGGCCATAGATTGCTTGAGTTTCTGGTTAAACATTATTTTACATGTATTCTTCTGTTACTTATATACACTTAAATACATAAACACATAATTACACTTAATTTAAATATTACTAATTGTCAGTAGACATCACCAATACCTACCTACCCTATACCCTCTACCCCCGCTTTAACACATCCCCCCAATTACATAACCCCCATCCATATCTCCTTGCAGCATACCCCCTATTGCATCCAACACTAATTGACAGTTTGCATCCAACAACCCTCCCACACACACACCCTGTGCTATCTACACCATATCATTACCCTTGCACTCTACATATTTCATAACATGTATAAATGCAGATAGTATGTACACATTTTATTTAAACATATCTACATAAAACACCTTTTATTTTATACACTTGAGTGTGCAGGGATTGTCTGTGTTTCTGTCAGTGTGCTTCCTATGGTTACTTATTTGGGACATAAACATACATTACAATTATGTTAAAATCTTACAGGTATTAATATTATTATTATTTCCATTTTTTGTATCGCGCCAACATATTCTGTATCTCTATACAGGGGTTAAATACAAAGAAAAAATATTAATTAATATTAATATTAAACACATGGTAAAAAGTACAGGGCCCTGTTTAAAATCTTACATGCATGTTGTTTTTTTCAAAGCAACTTATAAGATTGCAAACTTGCAATCTAAAGGGCAGAATAAAAAAAAAGGTGAAGTTATTAAAAGGAAGAAACAAGAGCTTGGCAAGTAATTGAAAACAGAGTACAGGGTTAATAATTAGTGATTATCAGCATCATTTAATTCAAGCCCAGTAACTCCAACTTGAGCCTTGCAGTGGCTACATACTTGAGATTTGCCCTACTTATGTTGCTATTAAATTGGAAGGGCTGCGCGCTATGAGCGAGAGACACAAAAACGCAATGCATACTGTTGCACGTTGGGTTAAAATGTTATGCATTCAGGGGTTTGATTTTATGTAATGTATGCTTATGTATGTGTTTTGTAATTTATGTTTTTTTATTTTTTGTAATGTTCATTTTTTTTCTTTCTGTAGTGGTGGTTTTTAATTTTTGTAATGTAGTTTTTTTTTATTTTCTGTGATCTAGGTTTTTTATTTTTTGTAATTGGTGTTTTTTTTATTTTGTGTATTCTAGGTTTTATTATTTTTTTTGTAATTAGTGGGGTGTGGGGGAGTTTAATAGGGGGTTAGGTAGGTAGTGTAGGTGTTAATAGGTTAGGGTAGGTGTTATCACTCTCTCCTCCCTATCTCTCCCCTCTATCCCCCTCTCCCTATTCCCTCTATATCTCTCCCTATCTCTCTCTCCTTCTATCCTTCTCTCTCCCTCCATCCCTCTCCCTATCTCTCTCTCCCTTCCTAGGTCTCTTTTTCTCTCCCTCCCTCCCTTTCTCTCCCTCCCTATCTCTATCCCTCTCTCCTTATTTCCCTCTCCCTCCCTCCCTATCTCTCTCTCCTTCCCTATCTCTATCTCCCTCTCTCCCTACCTCTTTCTCTCTCCCTCCCTATCTCTATCTCCCTCCCTATCTCTCTCTCTCTCCCTCCCTCCCTCTCTCTCTCTCCCTCCCTCACTATCTCTCTCTCCCTCACCATCTCTCTTTCTCTCCCTCCCTAACTCTCTCTCTCTCTCCCTATCTCTCTCTCTCTCCCTCCCTATCTCTCTCTCCCTCCCTATCTCTTTTTCCTGTATGGCTTTGTGAGAGAGACCTCCTGCATGGCTCTGGGAGCTGCCACTCAGCACTTGGCAGCTCCCATGGCAGTCCTAAGTGGCTTGTGGGCATTCAAGTGAACGTCCATAAACACATTATGCAGCTGCTTCATTCTGATTGGTTGATGCTGCAGCTGACAGATACAATACAAATACAATTCCTAGCACAGTGCATGTAGGCTCAGCTGGGGTGAGCATTACAACGCTCTATATTAAATATAGCAGCACTAGAGAAAGTCACCAGGCAAGGGGAAAGGCACACAAAGGGTTAATTTAAAGTGATAGATGCATCTTTTTAACAAAATCATATGAAAGAAGACATGACAGCTGATATACAGATATAATGAAAGTTTTTTTCTTTAAAAAGATGTAAATTACAATACTAAAGTGATGGATAATTTTTTGGGGGGGCACTTGCCCATTTGCCCCTATGCACCAGCTGCCCCTATAAATAAGACCACTTAACTTAACCAAAGGCCCCTCCAGCAATTCGTCCCTAGGCAAGGACCCTTCCTAAATGTCCACAGGTCTGGCACCCCTTAGGAAAAAAAGAAACATTCAAATTAATAAAGAAATAAATAAACACAACATCTAATTAAAAACATTCTAAACAGAACACTTACCTTTCTGCGATGCCCCAGTCCTCCTTGTAGTCTTCTCCGGCAGGGCCCCTGCAAAGAAATCCGCCAGTTTAAAAAAATGTAAAAAATAACGGCGCAAATAAGGGTGCTATTGCCTGCTCCGCTAAAATTTTGAAATGGCGCCTCCCGATTGGCTGAAATGCTATCAATCATTTTTCAGCCAATCTGAAGGCTCCAAGGTGTGAGCCAATCAAAATGGGATAATCCATATATCCCATTCTGATTGGCTGAAGTAACTGTTCAATACTAATCCAATCAGAAGGTGCTATTGCCTTCAGCCAATTAGATTGAGACACACCCCACTGGGTGTATCCCATTGTGATTGGCTCCAAGCATCTTCTGATTGGCTGCAATCTGATTTAGAGTTATAGTTTTTTAATTCTATGTTATGTAAGTTTTTTTATTTTTGATAATGTCATTTTTTTTCAGTAATTTTTTATTTTTATTTTGTGTAATCAGTGGGGTAATAGGGATTTTATTAGGGGGTTAAGTACGTTGTGTAGGGGTTAATTGGGTGGAGGGAGGGTAATAGTATAGAGGGGGTTAATAGTGTAGAGGGGATTAATAGTGTGGAGGGGAGTTAATAGGGTAGATAGGGGTTAATAGTGTAGAGGGGGTTAATAGGGTAGAGGGGAGTTTATAGTGTAGAGGGGGCTAATAGGGTAAGGGGGTTAATAGTGTAGAGGGGGGAGACTAGTGAAGTGTTTAGACTTTGTGTCATGAGGGTCCTGGAGGACCCTCACGGCACTTATAGTGTTAATATTGGGGTTAATTATTGTCCCATAAGGGTCTGTGTTGACCCTTATGGGACTGATGTGGTTAAGTTTTGTCCCATAAGGGTCTGTATAGACCCTTATTGGACTGATGGGCATAATTCATGTCCCATAAAGGTCTGTATAGACCCTTATCAGACTTAGGGGGTTAATTAGAGGCTCATGGGAGTCTGTATAGACCCCCATGAGTGATAGGGATAATTTTAGATGCCTGGGGGGGTACTTATAGTACCCCCGCAGCAGGGGTTAACTTTTTAGTTATCGCAGGTCCTTTAAGGACCTTTAAGGTCCTGTAAGGACCCGCAAGGTGGGACATTTGAGTTTTTAAATGCAGAGGGGGTCCCCATCGGTACCCCCACTGCAAGGGGTAATATGGGAATACTGCAGGGGGTCCAATGGGGACCCCCAGCATAGGGGGATTCATTTTAGGTGCCGGGGGGTACTTGAAGTACCCCCCATAGCAGGGCTTGAGTATTTAACTGCTGTGGAGGTCCTGATCGGGACCCCCGCAGCAAGTGCTGATGTCGGTGGCCTGCGGCTGGTCCCGCAGGCTTTAATTAGCTATGATGGCAATCTGTTTTGCCATTGGCTAAGTCAAACCCATGCTATGGGTTTGACTAATTGATCGTATCCTGGCCGCACATCCAACGTGTGAGGGACTGGGTGAAGATTTTGTTTCTCTCGCAGCCCCTTCCAATTGATTAGCCCCTTCCAATTCACAAGCACGTAGGCCTTAAGATCTACACGTTGGACTTACGAGGCTGGAAATTAATATGGCCCAGAGTCAGCAACCTCTCTGAAGGGGGTTCTTAATTTATCAGTGGAGAATGATAGATAATTATTATGGATGATCATTTGATCAATCTATGGGTTATCTAACCACCTACATATGTTTTTTGCTATTGCTTTTTATTGCCCCCCACAGTTACATATCTATACAGAGAAGTTGAAGCGCTATGCTTTATATATTTGTATTCGCAAGAAAAACGCTACTGGAGTCTCAATAAAATAATTTTAAAGTGTAGCAGTTGACAAATTCACAAATTACATAAATAATTAGATATTTTAGTTAAACAGTGATCTTTAAAAAAACATATTCCAGTATTAATTAAATAAATAGTTAATATTAAATTTACTTTCAAACACAGCAATCTTGTGTCTGACCTTTTTGGACCGACTCCCAATCAGAGTTGCAGTCAGAGTTGACCTCATGATGTGTGGAGACAAGTATCTCAACTAAAGGTTTAGAAGCATATGTTTGAAAATAAGTTTAATATTGAATACTGCTTTTATAACTAATTGAATAGTAATTTGAATAAAGATCAATATTTAATTAAAACATCTAGCCCCTGGTGTAAGGGTTATTTGGTAATACTTTAACATTCTGTCAGAGTCTTTATATTCTGACATTTAAATAGAATGCTCATTTAATTTATATTTTGTTATTTTTTTTAGGCATAGGTGAGAGCTGCGGTTTACCCCCCATAGTACAGTTTGGTGACACTATAACAGAGAGGAAGGCTGTGTATGCATCAGGAACATTTGTGGAGTACAAGTGCCCAGAGTATTATGAACTACAAGGAAACAAAAGAGTTAGGTGTGAGAACGGAGTGTGGGAAGATGCACCGGTTTGCACAGGTAAGAGTACAGAAATACTCTAAAGGAATTGATTAATGCATGGATATTTATTAACAAATAGGGGAAACAGTGTAATAAAGCAAATTAAAGTTATTTAAGATGTTGCAAACAACAGCATTTAAGGCTGCCCCAAGTCCAAATGTATACTTCACCTCTGCCAGTTCTCCTTTCCAGTGAGCAACCAGTGTTGGCTTTTTAGCCAATCACAGACCATAGCCCAGAATATTTTGATTTCCACAATTGACTGAGAAGACTCTGTTACCATAAAAGAGAACTGTCTGTCACATGGCGCCAGGGTAGAGATGATCCTGTGTAGTTCGCACACTCATTGCAGGCATGGGCCATGTTAACTCCTTACTTACGTTGTTTGTAAATAAATGTTTCTTTTTCATGGACACATAGTTCTCAATTATATATTTCCTATGTTAAACTTCTTACTTTGTTTACAGTATATTGCCCCCTAATGGACACTGTGTTGGTTTCCAAATGTTACACTTTTTTTCAGTCTTTTTTTTGGTATATTTCATTCAGGCAAAGTATACAAAATGCTTTGTTTTCAGCTTATATCTTTCATTTACTTTTGTTTAAAAGGTGACACTGATATTTCCAATTTCTTATTGCTGAAGTTTAAGGTTTCACTAAACCAGCTTATCTATCTTACTTTGCTTAGAGTTCAATGTTAAATTGGTAGTTCCGATTCACGTAAATACATATACTGCTCCCAATATTGAGGGCCAGTTTGGAAACTCTTCATTTACAATTAAACATTACATTCATATCCTGTAGAGTTTCAAACTTAAGTGAATATTTACACTTTTTAAATGATGCAATTAGAGTGTGTGTTTTTTCTACACTCTAATGTGCTTTAAGTTAATACCTCCCATTCACTGCACAGTAAAAGCTACTGCCCATATTTAAAGATATTCCATTGCATACATATGTTTTAAGCACTATAATGCTCCAAAAATGATCTTAGTTTGTTTATTAGGCCTGGGTGTTGTTACTTAGATGCGTACAAAATAATTGTTCTATGGATCCTATTTAGGAATCCTTGAACAACCAACCAAGGTTGTACAGAAACACCTTTTATGCAGCCTTTATTTTAATTATTATTGCAACATACTAATTTTAAAAAATGCAATCTTTATTTGTACATTTAAAATATTGTTAAAGATGCAACAATTAAAAAATTCATGTTAAACCCAAGGTTTTTAATCCTTTGGTTTTTTTTTTGACGTCCAGCAAATTATTAAAGGTTTATTTAGGTTTTATTTTTGTTGTTATTCTATTCTTTGCTTTGATCACATATTTTTTATTTAATTACTTTATTAGGCTCCAGTCAATAAAATATTTTGTTTTTCAATTCAACTGTATTTGTGTATTTTTGGTTATTTTTCCTGGATCAAATCCTTATCAGGTACCTTGATTTTTAATCCACATAAGATAGGATTTTTCTTTTATAATCCTTTTATCTGTTTATAGTTTTGTTTATTCATACAGCACTTCACTTGAGTATATGCTTTAGGTATCTTTATGTTTCTCTTGTGTTAATCTTTTATCCTCTTTATTTATGTTAATTTCGTGATTCTATTACTTAAAGTGCATTTGAATTCAAATTGTGCTATTCAAAACTGTTATCTTAAAGTGATTGTGCTATTGTGACTTAGTGCTAATTTATTCTTATATTGTTGAATTAACCTTTTACCTTGTGACTGTTAGTTTGTCACAGTCACTACTTTACCTTTTTAATTTAAAGTGCTGGTGCTGTCCTATTTTTTTAAATGTATACACTCCTGATTTTATGCTGTATCTTAAACTGAATGTTTCATTAATGCTTCTGTCTATTCGTTTTTTAAAAGGAGGTTGTATCTTCCTTTTTCTTCAGTTTTTTACTTTTTTTGCTTTAATTATGCTTTCACTCCTTTTTGCTTTTTCTTGCTTTTCTATTTTCTTATTCTTGAATATTGCTCTGTTGTTTCTATATTGTCAATTTGTGGTAAAAGTATTGGCTTCCTATCTTCCTTTTAAGTTAGTAGTGATCCTGGAGCTATAGAGCTATATCTATCATGCTCCACGCTATGTTGGTCTGCGCTGTGATCACGCTTACTGATGATGTCACAATCTCCCGATGCACGTTTCGTGAGGCTCTATCAGTCTCTCACTCATCAGGGGCACAGTGCTGCCTTCTCTGTGGAGCTATTTATAGTTTCTATGGCAATTAGTTAACTCTTTGTGTTCCAGAATATTGTTGTTCATACTTTATTTTCAAATGTTGCTTTTAACATTCTTTTTTATTATATTTATTTTCTACTATTACTATATTGTATTTATATTATATAAATATGTGTATTGATTTTAATTAACAATGAAATTACTTTCAAAGTGATACTTTTAACTTGCTTTATTTTATTTATGTTTTATATTTATTATTGTATTAATGTATTAATTTTTATAGCTAAAGATGGTATTCTAATTCTTTTAATTTTTCATATTTTTGAATAACAGTTTTTAATCTTGTATTTTGTTTTATTAGAGGTTCTTTCATATGAATACTATATATATAAATTCTTCATTTAAGCCTTGTGGGGTTTTTTGTATCCTTTTCATATATTAAGTCAAGGTATTTTTATTTAATATTTTATTTCATAAGAGGTTCTTTCAAATGAATGCTGTATATGTAAATTCTTCATTTAAACCCTGTGGATTTTTTGTATCCAATTGAAATATCCATTTTGCCTCTTGACACAGTAGGTGTTTATCTTAATCTCCTCTTCTTGCTGTTTTTGGTATATGATCAATACCTATGAATTTCAAACAGTATGGATTATTGTTGTGATTATTACGTACATGTTTTGCTATTGGGGTATCTTTTAAATTTAAAACATCATTTACATGTTCTAATATACGGCGTCTTAACTGTCTTTTGGTTTTGCCTGTGTATTTTTTATTCCATGAGCAAATTATTTGGTAGATAACACCTTCAGTTAGACAATTTATATTGTGTCTTATTTTATAATTCTTTAATCCTGTTGTATCTTGAAATTCTTTGTTTTTTTTAAAAAAAATGGACATGCTTTTCATTTGCTGCATGCTTTACAGCCTTTTTGGCCTTCTATTAGCCAGTTCTTCTTATTTTTCTTTTCTTCTTAATGGCTATTTACCAGAAGGTCTTTTGGGGTTTTTGCTCTTTTGTATGTGAATGTACTTTGCTCTGTCAGTACTTCATCCAGATCTCTGTCTAATCTCAAGATGTTCCAGTGTTTTTGCAATATAAATCTTATTTGTTGAGATTGACTAGAGAGGTTTGTGAGGAATGTTATAGGTTGTTGTTTTTTGCCTCTTTTATTTTCAACCAATAGTTGATTTCTATCCTGTGTTAAGGCCCTATGATATGTTTTCTTCAAAACTTTTTTATGTATCCTCTTTGAATGAATCTTTCCTGTAGTTCTTTAGCTTGTATTTTGAATTCTTGTTGGCTACTACAGTTTCTTTTTATACATAAATACTGTTCTATTGGTATGGCTTTCTTTGTTGAAATTGGATGGTGACTCTTCCAATGTAACAATGAGTTTGTTGCCATTATTTTTTCTATAGGTTCTTGTTGCTAGTTCTTTTTTGGAATTTTCATAGATGCTTAAATCTATGAATGTCACTATTTCTTTATTGAACTCATATGCTAATTTTAAATTTTGTTCATTATTGTGCAATTTTTCTTATGAACTTCTTGAGTTCTTCTTCAGAGTCTGACCATATGACCAGTGTATCATCAATGAATCTCACCCATAGTTCTATTTTTTGTGTATAAATTCATTGTTTTCGGAGAATACTATATTATTTTCCCAGTGGCCTAAATATAAATTTGCGTAGTTAGGGGCACACAGCGTCCCCATTGCTGTGCCCCTTACCTTTTTTTACCACTGTTTGTTGAAGATAAAATAATTGTTATCCAAAACAAATTCAAATAATTTTATTGTAAATTTATTTTGGTTTTCACAATCCACTCCTTTAGAATCTAGGTATGCGTTCACTGCTTGTAATCCATGTTCATGTTTAATGCTTGTGTAGATGGATTCTACATCCATTGTTACCAATAGAGAATTGTTTGGTATTGTTATTCCATCTATTCTCCTCAATGTGTCTTTTGTGTCTTTGACAAATGATGGCAAAGTTGTTAAATATTTCATCTATATATACACTTGGATTTTGGGTTATGCTTTTTATCCCTGACACAATGGGGATTTGTTAGGCTTTTATGTATTTTAGGTATAGAATAGAATTTAGGTATAGTTGGTATTCTGTTTATAAGAAATTTCATTTCTGTTGTTGTTATCAATTCCATTTCTTTTGCTTCTTCCACTATTCTTTCTAACCTTCTTATACATTCATCTGTTGGATCCTCCTTAAGTTTCAGATAGCATTCTTTATCATCTAGTAATTTTTGAGTTTTATATAGTCTGTGGTATTTAATACCACTATATTGCCTTATATATCTGAAGGCTTTATAATGATCTTTTCATTTTTCTGTAATTCTTTTAATGCTTGATGTTCTTTTCTACTCAAATTATTACTTGATGTATATTTAGGAGTATTTTTATCCTATTCTTTAAGTTATTTTGTTACTAGTTCCACAAAGATTTCTAGTGGTGGTCAGAGTGAGAAGTTTGGTGTAAACTTACTAGGTATATACACTCTCCTTTTTTCTCTTTGTTTTCTCTTTGTTTGTTTTAGGCATTCTTGTTCTTCTTGTGACGTAGGTGTTTCTGTCTTGTTGAATTGGGATATTTGTGAATGGCCAACTTTCGGGCAAATAGATTAAGAGCTTTTACATGTTCAAACAGTTGAAATCTTGCTGTTGGTGAGAATGTTAGGCCTAGATTTAATACTCTTATTTATTCTTTATTTAAGGGAGATTTATACAAATTATATACTTGTAAGTTATCATTTTGATTAGTCTTTACTGTGTTTGTTGAGGATTCCAAACTCTCCTGTCTTTTGGTTCTCTGAGTAGCATTTGGTTGTTCGTCTTTTGGTTACTATGGATAAAAAACTTCTCTCATTTCTATTAACATTAGTTCTTTTTTTAGAGGAGGTATCACATATTTAATTGTCAGGAGGTTCTGTATCAGTTGCACTACTCTGACGTGAGTATCTTTGTTGTGAGTGAATCTTATTTTGCACTGTTTGGTAAGCTTTACCATTTTCAATTTCAATTCACAATCTTTTGTGTCTCTTATAAAGTTTTTCCTTTTTCTTTCTTTTAACTCATCCTTAAATGCATTGATTTCTCTTGTGAGCTTTTCTTGTAACTCTATGAATTCTTTTTGTGTTTCATATTTTCTACATTGCTCTTTTAGTTTTAAAATGTTGTTTTTTATTTTTTCCAACAGTACTTTTTCTTTGGTTATAATCAGCCTCATAAGCTCTGAAGAGCATGTTGTCATTATATTTTCCCATTGTTGTGTAAATTCACCATCTTGTATATAATTGTGTGGGTTTAACTGTACCTTCAATCCTCTTGGTACTATTGCATTTTTTATGTAGTTGCTTAGACTTGTAATTTCCCACCACTTTTGTAACTGTATTTTTTGTTTTTGCAATAACTGACTCTGTATTTCTTTAAATGTTAAATATTTTATTCTATATTCTCGTGTTATATTCATTTGAAATACCTCTTCTGCCTCTGCAGTTAGTAGGCCAAAATCAAACATTCCTTCTGAATTCATTTTATTTCTTATAGATCAAGAATGGGATTTTCTCCCTGCAATTACTTATAATGCTCAAAAAATGATCTTGGTTTGTTTATTAGGCCTGGGTCTTGTTACTTAGATGCATACAAAAAAATTGTCCTATGGATCCTATTTTAGGAATCCTTGAACAACCAACATAAACACCTTTTAAAGCTACACCCAATCCTTAGAACAGCATTGCTCAACTCCATCCTTCAAGAGCCTGTCTCCAACCAGTTTTTAAGAATATCTTGTACTGGGAGGTCTACCTGTGCTCAAATTTTGTTTACTAGTCTGGATCTGGCACTTGAGGACTGCTGTAGGGAATGCCTTGCTTAGTCAACCCGCTACAGATCATCTTTTATTGCATGATCATCCACCTGCAACAGTATCATTAATTTCCCCTAGCAGCGACATAAGCTAGTCTCAAACCCCCATGACTGTATTAAATGTCATTTGGATCTCATCCAACAGTTGGTGAAGCTTAAAAAAGTCATACAATGTAGACAATTTTTATGCTCTGATATCAACATGTATAAATTGAGTGCACTTTCAGGTAGAAAGGAGACAAACATTTAACATTTTTCATCACTAGTAATTTTAAAAGTACAGTATGTGCTCTATGTTATCCACAATATCAAATTATTTGCTGATCTTTTTATCTGCAATCTAATTTATGTTTTCTTTGTATCTCAGAGCCGTGCACAATAGGAGAGAGAGAAATGGAAGATCACAATATACAGCTGAGGTGGAATAGTGACAAAAAACTTTACATTAGACATGCAGATTTTGTGGGATTTGTGTGTAAAACTGGATATGAGATATCTGATGATTCACTGCTTAGAGTACAATGTGAGCGAGGGTTCCTGAAATATCCAAAATGTGCCAAATTTGGTAAGTATCTTAAATTGCATGTCTAACATACTGTATATACAATAAAATAAATGATCAGAGTGCCACTTTTACCCAAATGATCTATATAAGTAGACACTATTAAGTGAACTGATGCATTGGCAAAGAAACTGTAACTCAAGAAAAATGGCAATTGTTTGTGAACATTACCAGCTTTGTAAACCATGGATATAAAAACATTTTCAGTGAAAATCAGATGTTTTGAAAACAAAGTGATTGCTCTGAACTGATTTATAAGCAAACATTACTTGTAATTTTGCCTACGAGAGACCTGGAATGGAGGCCATAGATTGCTTGAGTTTCTGGTTAAACATTATTTTACATGTATTCTTCTGTTACTTATATACACTTAAATACATAAACACATAATTACACTTAATTTAAATATTACTTATTGTCACTAGACATCACCAATACCTACCTACCCTATACCCTCTACCCCCGCTTTAACACATACTCCCAATTACATAACCCCCATCCATATCTCCTTGCAGCATACCCCCTATTGCATCCAACACTAATTGACAGTTTGCATCCAACAACCCTCCCACACACACACCCTGTGCTATCTACACCATATCATTACCCTTGCACTCTACATATTTCATAACATGTATAAATACAGATAGTATGTACACATTTTATTTAAAGATATCTACATAAAAAACGTTTTATTTTATACACTTGCGTGTGTGGGGATTGTCTGTGTTTCTGTCAGTGTGCTTTTTTATGGTTACTAATTTGGGACATAAACATACATTACAATTATGTTAAAATCTTACAGGTATTAATATTATTATTATTTCCATTTTTTGTATTGCGCCAACATATTCTGTATCTCTATACAGGGGTTAAATACAAAGTAAACTAAATACAATATTAAACACTTGGTAAAAAGTAGAGGGCCCTGTTTAAAATCTTACATGCATGGTGTTTTTTTCAAAGCAACTTATAAGATTGCAAACTTACAAACTTGCAATCTAAAGGGCAGAATAAAAAAAAGGTGAAGTTATTAAAAGGAAGAAACAAGAGCTTGGCAAGTAATTAAAAAGAGAGTACAGGGTTAATAATTAGTGATTATGAGCCCAGTAACTTTAACGTGAGCCTTGCAGACGCTACGTGCTCGAGATTTGCCCTACTTACTTGCTATTAAATTGGAAGGGCTGCGTGCTACGAGCGAGAGACACAAAAACGCAACGCATACTGTTGCACGTTGGGTTAAAATTATATGTATTGAGGGGTTTGATTTTATGTAATGTATGCTTATTTATGTGTTTTGTAATTTCGTTTTTTTTGTAATGTTCATTTTTTATTTTCTGTAGTGGTGCTTCTTTATTTTTTGTAATGTAGTTTTTTATTTTCTGTGATCTCGTTTTTTTTATTTTTTGTAATTGGTGCTTTTTTATTTTGTGTATTCTAAGTTTTATTATTTTTTTGTAATTAGTGGGGTGTGGGGTGATTTAATAGGGGTTAGTAGGTGTTAATATGTTAGGGTAGGTGTTAGGTAGGTAGGTGAGGGGTTAATAGGTTAGGGTAGAGGGGGTAATTAGGATAGGGAGGAGGGGGGTTTATTAGTTAGAGGGGAGTTCATTTAGATTTATTGGTTTATTGGAGGGGTAGTGTAGTGTAGTGTTTGTACTTAGTGTCATGAGGATCCTGGAGGACTTATGGGGTTATTGTTAAGGTTTGCATTGTTCCATAAGGGCCTTTATAGACCCTTATGGGACTGATGGGATTAAATAGAGGCTTATGGGGGTCTGTATAGACCCCTATAAGAGATGTGGTTAAATGGAGTCTTATGGAGATCTGTATAGTCCCCCATAAGTGATGGGGTTAAATAAGCCTAGTTGGGGTTAAATAGGCTTAGATGGGGTTAAATTGATACAGTTAGTATTAAGAGGGGACAGTTGGGGTTGATGTGGTTTAGTTAGGGTTAATGGGGTAGGGTTAGGGTTAATAGTGTAGTGTAGTGCTTAGACTTTGTGTCATGAGGGTCCTGGAGGACCCTCATGGCACTTATAGTGTTAACCTAGGGGTTAATAGTGTCCTATATATACCCCTATTTCCTATATATACCCCTATGGGATTGAGGGTTTAATTTTTGTCTCATATTATAGTACCCCTGCGGTAGGGGTTAATTTTTTTATTTAGCGCAGGTCCTTAAAAGACCTCTGCGGCGCCAATTTAATTTTTTCAATGCAGCATGGGCCAGATTGGGACCCCGCAGCATAGAGGGGTTAATGTTAGTTGCAGCTGGGCAACTCACAGTGGAGTCATTTCCAAGAAGGAATTTAAATTCCTAGAAATCAGTAAACCACGGACTGCCACACTGTATCGGCTACCAAAGGTGCATAAAGATGAATTGAAACCTCCAGGTAGACCAATCATATCTGGCAATGGTAATTTATGTGAACAAGCAAGCAGATTTATTGATTTCAATCTACGATCATATGTAATCGATTTACGCTCATACCTTCGAGACACCATGGATCTCCTTAATAAATTGGATGGGATCATTCTATCAGATACTACCTATATGATTACCTGTGATGTGGAGTCATTATATACTTCCATCAAACATCAGATGGTAGAGAATGCAGTCAGTTACTTTCTGAACATGTACCAAGCTCAACAGCAGGAAATAAACCAATTTTTAATTGATTTACTGTATTTTGTCTTAACCCACAACTACTTCGTTTTTGATGACAGATTCTTCCTCCAAGTCAGAGGTACAGCCATGGGAACCTCATGTGCTCCCACATATGCAAACCTATATCTGGACTGGTGAGAGCGGGAAGTAGCCCTGGCCGATAATTTATCCAGGTATACACAACATATCCTCATCTGGCTCTGTTATATAGATGATTTGTTTCTACTGTGGGATGGATCAGAGGATCTCTTTATGGAGTATATATCAATCTTAAACCTAAATGATCTCAACCTAAGACTCACCTATACCATAAATCAAGCAAAAGTGGAATTTATGGATGTACTCATATACAAAGGTGAAGATGGTGCTATTTGCACTGAACTTTTCAGGAAAAAAACAGCAACTAACAGCATACTACACTTCACAAGTGCACATCTTCCAAGCACTAAACGTGCTATCCCCTTTGGTGAGTTTATGAGGTTAAGAAGGAACTGCTCGGATATCAATGTCTTTAAAACGAGAGCAAGCGAATTGAGGAAAAGGCTTAAAGCCAGAGGATACAGCAATAAAGCCACTAAACGAGCATTCCACAAGGCCTTATACCTCAAACGAGAAGATCTCCTGACCCCAAAAAGGAAACAAACACTGAATGACGAACAAATCAGATTTGTCAGCACCTTTAATGGCCCATGGAAAGAAGTACTCCATATACTTAATAAACATAGGAATGTACTTCAGACCGATGTTGACCTGAAAAAATGGCTCCCAGATAAGATACATGCCAGTTGGCGACGGGCTCCATAATTAAGTGACACGCTAGTAAGAAGCCACTTTGTCAGGAAAACAGTCAAATTATCTACAACACAAACCTTGGGAAGCCATAAATGTGGACATTGCAAATATTGTTCACATATTAAAAATACAACTTTGTTTTTTGGACCACATGGGTAATAATCACAAAGTGAGGAACTTCTTTAGCTGTAGTTCCAAATCAGTTATTTACGTGCTTGAATGCACATGCCCTAGTAAAAAATATGTTGGGATGACGAGTCGTGAGGTGAGAAAAAGGATAAGTGAACATGTTCGAAACATCAGGAACAGCAAGAGGGACTTGGAAAATGGATGCAAACTAACATCTGTTGCAAGACATTTCCACAAATTCCATAATTCAAATTCTGAAGAATTAAAATGTTGGATGATACAGTACATAACACTGGGCATCCGTGGAGGAAATCTAGAAAATGCTCTTGTTCGAGCTGAAAGCAGATGGATTTTCTTACTTAATACCATGACTCCATATGGACTTAATGAGAACATCAATTATACAGTTTTTCTATAATTTATGCAAGATTGATATTCTTTTGCCCTTTTTTTCATACCTATTTAATTTATTACTTTCATATTCATAGTTTACTTTTCAGTGATAATTATCATTCTATGTCTTCCCATTCTTATTTTCTTTTTCTATCATTACTGTCAGGTCTCATCAGTACATTGTTATCTATAGTTGTGCCCAATTCCTGGGGTCCTATGTGGCCCAAGCATGAGGGCAGATGCTGCCCTTGTTGGTGAGTTGGATGGAAATTATCTTTTTCCACTTCACCCCTTTTTCCCTCAATAAGGGGAGCATCTGTCATTTATTAACACTATTGCAGTTAGTACATTGTCCATTAGGGGTCACTGTATCTCTCTGGGTATATAAGGGAGTGAACAGGTTGATCAGCACAGCCCTATGAGGAAGCGATTCTAATCGCGAAACGCGCGTCGGTTTTAGCGCGCATGCGCAAGATTCGAATAGCGCATGCGCAATTTTTCCAGTGCTTTGAGCAGTGTTAGAGCGTCTGTGATGTCAGACGCCGAGTGAGTGATTCCATGTGAGTATCAGGTCTATGAGAGGGTGGCTGACAAGCAGGTAAGTCCTGAGCTTATTGTTATAGCATAGTAGCAGCCTCTTGTGTTACTATTCACCTGCCAGAGGAGCTACCATAAGGCTTTTTTCCTTATCATTAAGGCATCATTTAGAGTCATGTATACACTTATGCCATTATAGTGGCTAGACAGCATTATATTCCTCTGCATTAGTATATGTGTGCATACTGTCAGGTTTGTGTTACATTCTAGCACCTGTCCATTTGGGGAACATATCATAGGATGTAACCTAGTAAGCATCTACAATATATATGACTATAACACATTGCCTTTTGAGCCACCATAGTCCTTTATTTGGCTAGGACTAATCACATCAATTATTTGTATATCACCATTTTACACAGACAGGATCTCTTCTGTCTGGACCTTAGTGTATGTGTAGATATTTTTGCTTCCATTGAGTGCCCCTCCTTCTCAGGATACCCACAGCGCATCTTTGAAAGAACTCAATTTATGGGGACTATTATATTCAATTATTTGAACCAATTATAAATTGGTGGGGGATATTTGGGAAATTTGTTCCCTACATCAGCCTGATACTCACATGAGCAATCATCTAACCGTCTCTAGCACACTCTATCTTTTTATTACTTCTTTATTACTTTTGTTTTTCTTTCTCTTCCTTTCCCTTTTTTTCGGGTTACTGATATGTTATTTTAGAATAAAGCACTATTGTTTTTATTTTATCTGGTCTAAATTGCCCCTTTTTGGAAGCCTGCCATGATTTGAATTATTTGGCCATTTGGTTTTGCTACCTGCATATTCCATAGGCCATTCTATGAGTGGACTCCAAAACTCACTGGACTATGTCCTTTAATGTAACCAAGTAAGGTCCTTTGTGTCCTATTCATCTTCTCCACCACCATATGTTAATTACATTGATACATTTGTATTTGATCTGTGTTATAGTTGCCCTTTTTTCTTTCTTTCTTTTTATCTTGTATTATAGCAACTCACGGATCTTCTTTATCCATGATTTAGAGTATATGTGCTTCCCTACCATCCCCTTTTTTCCTGAAACTCACAGTACCCCTACGGCATGAGGGTAACCATTAATGTGCCGCGGACCCTTTAAGGACCCATGTTGTGAAATTTGAATTTTTTAATGCAGTGGAGGTCCCTATCGAGACTCCCGCTTCAAGGGTTAATGTAGGGACACTACGGGGGTCCCAATGGGGACCCCAGCATTGGGGGGTTAATTTGAGGTGCCGGGGGGTACTTGAAGTAAAAGTTTAATCATGTAGGGAGCCTGATCGGGGGTCTCTTTGGCTGCTTACACAGCAAATGTAAGGGTTTTTGCAGCCTTTGCAAGTCCTCCCCAGCACTCATTGGGCTTTGGGCTCCTTTGGCGTGTTACGGGCTAGCAAGCGGGGGACTTTGTGGCAATTTAATAGCATGATTGGAACGTAGCAGGACAGATCAAAGGGTTGCGTGCTGCGATGTTGCAAGTTGCACAAAATGTAGTCAATTTTCGTCCAGCCTGTGTTCTAAGACATAGGTCGGCAACGTAGAGGTTTATGAGCCTCAAGCCCTACATCTTTCACTACAGACTACTTTTTAAAACGTAGCCCTAATTTAATAAGCGTATATATTTGTGGGCACATCAGCTGTGAAAAATTGAGGTGATAGTGCTAAACCTGCACTATAAAGTAAAAAAAAAGTCATACAGTGCCTTTCAAAAGTATTCACCCTGCTTGGCATTTTTTGTGTTTTGTTGCCTCACAACCTGGAATTAACATGGATTGTTTGAGCATTTGCACCATTAAATTTTCAGAACATGCCCACAACTTTGAAGATGTTTTTTTTTTTTTATTGTGAAGCAAATAACGAATATGACAAATAACAGAAAAAGTCAATGTGCATAACTATTCACCCCCCTAAAGTCAATACTTTGTAGAGCCACCTTTTGCGGCAATCACAGCTCCAAGTCACTTTGGATAAGTCTCTATGAGCTTGCCACATCTTATCACTGGGATTTTTGCCCATTCCTCATTGCAAAACTGCTGCAGCTCCTTCAAGTTGGATGGTTTGCGCTGGTGAACAGCAATCTTTAAGTCTGACCACAATTGGATTGAGGTCTGGGCTTTGACTAGGCCATTCAAACACATTTACATGTTTCCCCTTAAACCACCCAAGTGTTGCTTTAGCAGTGTGTTTGGGGTCCTTTTCCTGCTGGAAGGTGAACCTCCGTCCTAGCCTCAAATCACGCACAGAGTGGTACAGGTTTTGCTCAAGAATATCCCTGTATTTAGCACCATCCATCTTTCCCTCAACTCCGACCAGTCCCAGTCCCAGCTGCTGAAAAACATCCCCACAGGATGGTGTTCTTTGGGTGATGTGATGTGCTGGGTTTGCGCCAGACAAAGCGTTTTCTTTGATGGCAGAAAAGTTCAATTTTAGTCTCATCAGACCAGAGCACCTTCCTCCATACATTTTGGGAGTCTCCCACATGCCTTTTCGCAAACTCAAAATGTGCCATTTTGTTTTTTGCTGAAAGTAATGGCTTTCTTCTGGCAACTCTGCCATAAATTTCAGAAAAAGAGGATAGACACTCCACTTAATTGCTAAACACTTATCTTTTATTTTAAGGAAGATACAATTATAATAATTAAAAATGAATTTATTATCAATGTTAAAATTAACAACGGCACTTAAAATACTTAAAACATAATTATCTTACACTGTTCCACCATATCGTCCATAAGTAAGAAAATTTGGTAATTGCACTGGATAATAGAGATATAGATTTCTAATGTGGAAAACAATATGATAAGTACAAATATACAATTACTCATCCAAAAGCAATGAATGTGCAAAACAAAAAGCTGACTGATATATAGTCATATTAAAATAATATAAAGTGCTAAGTGTTGACTATTAGAAAATATATAAAGTGCTTGCTAAGTAATTGGAAAAATCCGATTGTATGTGAAAGTGTATATACAAGAATCTGTCAATTTGTTTCACAAACTCCATGTGATTGCACAGCATTAAACATCAGTACATATCAATTTATAAAAATAACCTTATTATAAGTGCATAGTATATACATAATTCGCTATATGATTTCCACAAAATAAATTACAATTGGTAGACAATAAATATGTCCCTTTCTGTATTTTGTCCAAATTGATGAACAGTTATAATCAATGTATCACTGTAAAAATTCCTTGCAAATGTCATAAAGTTACTTATCTCATTTAACAAATGTATCCAGACTGTAAGCTTTTGTTGCACGCCGACTTGCTGTGCTAAGGATCAATGGCTTGGTTTTCCTGGCGAGTGGATACATATATTGCAACAAAAGCTTACAGCCTGAATACATTCGTTGAACTAAAATATAATGAGAAAAGTAACTTTATGACATTTGCAAGGAATTTTTACAGTGAAACATTGATTATAACTGTTCATCCATTTGGACAAAAAACAGAAAGGGACATATTTATTGTCTACCAATTGTAATTGTTTTTGTGGAAATCAAATAGCGAATTATGTATATACTATGCACTTATAATAAGGTTATTTTTATAAATTGATATGTACTGATGTTTAATGCTGTGCAACCACATGGTGTTTGTGCAACGAATTGACTGATTCTTTTATATACACTTTCACATATAATTGGATTTTTCCAATTACTTAGCAAGCACTTTATCTATTTTCTAATAGTCAACACTTAGGGCCTCATTAAATTAGCCCTCGTAGTTCTCTCGGTCCTCAGTTTTTTTGCTGTTTGCGAGGACCGAATCCCTCGCAGCCTGCTTTGCGAGATGACTCTGAAAAGAATAGGCTCTGAGAGAGCTACGGAGTCACACGCAGCCTTAAATCTTTGAGGTGAATCTCGCACCTCGGAAGAATCCCTACGGGTACAAAAAGTGCTAGCAAGGGCTCCTAAAGCCACTATGTGCTGCCTCGGAGCAGCCCGAGACAGCCATGTGATGCTCCCCCCTGCTCCATATACACATCCCCATGCTTCAGGGGTCCCTATAGGGACCCTCGCAGTGTAACCACATTAACCCCTTGCAGTGGGGGTCCCCGATCTGCATAGATAAGTCCCCCGCTGAATTTAAACATTTTAAATTCCCTGCTCCTTAAAGGGCACGCGGCACACTATTAACAATCCCGGCTGCGGCACCTAAAATTAACCCCCCCTTTATGCTGGGGGTCCCCATTGGGACCCCCGAAATCTCCCCACATTAACCCCTGGCTGGAGGGGTTCATAGAGACCCCCACAGCCCCCCCACATTAACCCCTGCACCGATCATGACCCCGCTGCATGTAAATTTTTAAATTCCCTGCCTCGCGGGTCCTTAAAGACTCCCATAAGGCCTTAATTAACCCCATAACTCATGGGGGTCAACACAGACCCCCATAAGCCAATAATCAACCCTATAACTCATAGGGGTCAATACAGACTCCCATAAGCCAATAATTAACCCTGTCACTCATGGGGGTCAATACAGACCCACATAAGCCAATAATTAACCAGGTCACGCCATTGACAATAATTAACCCTGTCACTAATGTGGGTCAATACAGACCCCCATAAGCCTCTATTTAACCCCATCAGTCCCATAAGGGTATATTATGACCCTTAAATAAAACAGCTCATTGGCTGTTTTCAATGCCAGTCAGTATCACAGCCAATGAGAAGGCGCAGATGTCTTCAGCCAATCACTCCGTGGGGGTGAATCCCATTGTGATTGGCTGAAGGTATCTGTGCCTTGTGATTGGTTTAAATAAAGATTGACAGGTGAGTTAGCCAATCAGGGTGGGATTTTGGGGTGTATCCCATCCTGATTGGCTCACACATTGACGCCTTCTGATTGGCTGAAATTTGATAGACAGCTTTTTCAGCCAATCAGATACCGCCATTGCCAATTTCCTTCCGGAAAAGGCTCCGGGAGGCTCATTAGCGTCGGGGATGTCTGCGAGTGCAGACCTCCGTTAGTTTTTTTATTTTTATTTTTTAGAGCACCGATGGTTCCAGGGCCCAGCCGGGGCAGAAGAGGAGGAGGCCAGGGACATCGCGGGGAGGTAAGTTGAATGTATATTTATATGTTTATATGTTTATTTTATTTTATTTTGTGTCTGTATGTTGTACTAATGTATTGTGTTTTTTTTAACAGAGGCCGCGCCGGAGAAGAAAAGAAGAAGGACGGGACATGCAGTAAAGGTGAGTAGAATATTTAGAATGTGTATAATGTTTATTTATTTTATGTTAATGTGTTGCACTAATTATTATTGTTTTTGGTTTTACCCCTAGGTTGGTGATCTGAAGAGACATCTACAAAGTTAAGTGCTCTTAATTATTTAATTTTAGCTTAGAATTAGGGTTTCTGGATGTAGTTAGGATGTATTGTATATTAGATAGACAGGGGGATGCATTTTATATAGTTAGAATTTTTTGTATATTAAATAGATTGTATGTTAGATAGATAAGGGGTATTGTATTTTATTTTATTTGTATTATATGTATTGTATTGTATGTAATGTATTGTATGTATGTATTGTATTGTGTATGTCTGCCTTTCCTTTTTAGGTGTGTATTTTTTTTCTGTAGTGGGGGGGGGTTTGCAATGTATTTTTTATTTTATGTAATGTAGGTTTTTTATTTTCTGTAATATAGTTTTTTTTATTTTTGGTAACTTACATTTTTTTATTTTCTGTAAGGTAGGTTTTTTTATTTTCTTGACTTAGGTTTTTTTATTTTCTTTCATTAGAGTGCTGGGGGGGTTATTAGGGGGTAGGTAGTGTAGGTAGGTAGTGTAAGTGTTAATAGATTAGTGTAGGGCGGGGTTAGTTTAGATTTAATGGTTTATTGGGGGTTATAGTGTAGTGTTTGTAGTTAGTGTCATGATGGTCCTTGAGGACCATCTCATGATGGTCCTTGAGGACCATCATGGCACTTATGTGGTTAATGTTAGGGTTTTAACAGCCCCATAAGGGTCATAATATACCCTTATGGGACTGATGGGGTTCAATAGAGGCTTATGGGGGTCTGATTGACCCCAATGAAGGACAAGGGTAATTAAGGCCTTATGGGGGTCTGTATTGACCCCCCCATGAGTTATAGGGTTAATTATTGGCCTTATGGGGGTCTGTATTGATCCCCATGAGTGACAGGGTTGATTAAGGCCTTATGGGGGTCTGTATTGACCCCCATGAGTTATATGGTTAATTATTGGCCTTATGGGGGTCTGTATTGACCCCCATGAGTGACAGGGTTAATTAAGGCCTTTTGGGGGTCTGTATTGACCCCCATGAGTGACAGGGTTAATTAAGGCCTTATGGGGGTCTGTATTGACCCGCATGAGTGACAGGGTTAACTAAGGCCTTATGGGGGTCAGTATTGACCCCCATGAGTTATAGGGTTAATTATTGGCTTATGGGGGTCTGTATTGACCCCCATGAGTGACAGGGTTAATAAAGGCCTTATGGGGGTCTGTATTGACCCCCCTGAGTGACAGGGTTAATTAAGGCCTTATGGGGTCTGTATTGACCCCCATGAGTGACAGCGTTAATTAAGGTCTTATGGGGGTCTGAATTGACCCCCATGAGTTATAGGGTTAAGTGCTTATGGGGGTCTGTATTGACCCCCATGAGTTATAGGGTTAAATATTGGCCTTATGGGGGTCTGTATTGACCCCCATGAGTGACAGGGTTAATTAAGGCCTTATGGGGGAAAGTATTGACCCCCATGAGTGACAGGGTTAACTAAGGCTTTATGGGGGTCTGTATTGACCCCCATGAGTTATAGGGTTAATTATTGGCTTATGGGGGTCTGTATTGACCCTTATGATTGACAGGATTAATTAAGTGATTATGGGGGTCTGTATTGACCCCCGTGAGTTATGGGGTTAATTTTAGTTGGCCGGGGTTAATATTTTTTAGCTGAAGTCCTTTCAGGACCTATACGGTCCTTTAAGGACCCGCGAGGCCGGAAATTTAAAAATGTAAATGCAGCGGGGTCACGATCGGTGCCGATCGTGGACTCCCACTGCAAGGGGTTAATGTGGGGGGCTGCAGGGGTCCCTGTGGACAAGCAGCAATGGGTTAATGTGGGGACACTCAGGGGGTCCCGATGGAGACCCCCAGCATACAGGGGGGTTACTTTTAGTTGCCGCTGCCGGGATTGTTAATAGTGTGCCGTGGGCCCTTTAACGAGCCACGGCAGGGAATTTAATAGTTTTAAATGCAGCGGGGGCCTGATCAGTGCCGATCGGGGACCCCCGCTGCAAGGGGTTAATGTGGGGGGGCTGCGGGGGGCCCTATGGACCACTGCAGCAAGGTGTTAATGTGGGGACACTTTGGGGGTCCCAATGGGGACCCCCGCATAGAGGGGGTTAATTTAAGGTGCCAGGGGGGTAGTTGGAGTACCCCCCACGGCAGGGCTTATGTGGAGGACTGTTGCGGAGGTCCCGTTTTAGACCCCGGCACTAATTGACGAGGTGTGGGAGCCTGTGAGATCGTCTCGCAGGCTGTCACTCCTCATGTACATTATCAAGTGTTCATACAGACGGCCCTGCTGCGTAGCTCAAACGGTGCTCGCAGCAGGGCTAATGTAATAGCGTTGTAACTTTGAGAAATTTTACAAAGCTGGAATTTAATAAGGCTGTTAGCACTTTATATTATTTTAATAGGACTATATAACAGTCAGCTTTTTGTTTTGCACATTCAATGCTTTTGGATGAGTAACTGTATTTTTGTACATATCGTATTGTTTTCCACATTAGATATCTACGGTATATCTCTATTATCCAGTGCAATTACCACATTTTATAAATTATGGATGATATGGTGGAACAGTATAAGATAATTATAATTTAAGTATTTTAAGAGCCGTTGTTAATTTTAGCATTGATAATAAATACATTTTTAATTATTATGATTGTATCATCCTTAAACTAATAGATAAGGGTTTAACAATTAAGTAGAGTGTCTATCCTCTTTTTCTGAAATATATGTTTATTTACACTAATTGATTTTTTCCACAAATTATATAATTTGATGATATTGGAAATATTACCCTCACATAGAAGGTTACTCCTTTTCTAGATTTAACACTCTGCCATAAAGCCCAAGTCTATGGAGCGTACAGCTTATTGTCATCCTATGTACAGATACTCCAGTCTCTGCTGTGGAACTCTGCAGCTCCTCCAGGGTTACCTTAGGTCTCTGTACTCCCTCTCTGATTAATGCCCTCCTTGCCCGGTCCGTGAGTTTTGGTGGGCGTCCGTCTCTTGGCAGGTTTGCTGTTGCGCCATGTTCTTTCCATTTGATTATGATAGATTTGATGGTTCTCCTGGGAGTCATCAAAGATTTGGATATTTTTTAAAAACCTAACCCTGACTTGTACTTCTCAACAACATTGTCCCTTACTTGTTTGGAGAGTTCCTTGGTCTTCATGTCAATGTTTGGTTAGTGGTGCCTCCTGCTTAGGTGTTGCAGCCTCTTGGGGCTTACAAAAAGGTGAGTATATGTAATGACAGATCATGTGACACTTAGATTGCACACAGGTGGACATCATTTCACTAATTATGTGACTTCTGAAGGTCATTGGTTGCACCAGAGCTTTATATGGGCATCATAACAAAGGGGGTGAATACATATGCACCTGCCAATTTTCTGTTTTCTATTTCTAAAAATAAGTTTTATGTATATATTTTTCTTTTTTCACTTCACCAACTTAGACTATTATGTTCTGATCCATCACATACAATTCAGATTAACAAAACATTAAACTTAAGGCTGTAACAAAACACGAAAAATGCCAAGCGGGGTGAATACTTTTGCAAGGCACTGTATGTGGGTGGTTGTGGACAGGGTAGGAGGAAGGGCATGTTATATGAGTTTAGAGGCTGAAGAGAGGTGTTGATGTTTAGAAGTCTAGGTCTAGAAGCAAAATAAAAAATGTAAATAGAAATGGGAAAATGACAGTTGGAGAGTGAATCTGCTGAGTGGGTGATATGAAGACCAGTGACATTAGTTGAGCCCCTGCAGTAATAGTTACTGAATCCTGATGGTAAATACAAATACATATACATGTATATAATGATCATACCGTCAGATGCATCATGGATTGAGTAATCAGTTCTGATGGTAAATGTAACTGAGAAAATGTCAGTTGGAAAGTGAATCTGCTGAGTGGGTGATATGAGGCCCAGTGACATTAGTTGAGCCCCTGCAGTACTAGTTACTGAGTCCTGATGGTAAATACATATACATGTATATAATGATCATACCGTTGGATGCATCATGGATTGAATAATCAGATCTAATGGTAAATGTAACTGAGAAAATTACAGTTGGAAAGTGAATCTACTGAGTGGATGATATGAGACCCAGTGACATTGGTTGAACCTTTGCAGAAACTGTTGCTGAGTCCCGATGATGAATGCAACTGAGAACATGAGTGAATCTGCTGAGTGGATGATATGAGACCCAGTGATATTAGTTAGACCCCTGCAAAAATGGCTGATCAGTCCTGATGGTAAATGCAAATGAGAAAATGTAAGTGAATCTACTAAGTGGATAATTTGAGGTCCAGTGACATTGAATGAGCCCATGCAGAAATGGATGCTTAGTCCTGATGGTAAATGCAAATACATATGCATGTATATAATGATCATACCATTAAATGCATCATGAATTGAGTAATCATCTGAATCTAATCATCATTAAATTGCAGTCCATTGGAATCATATTACATATTGGGAGTGATACAGGTATACCCCACTTAAATCTATCCTGTTTAGAGCTGATTCACTATAGAGCTGCCAGACCCCTTTTAATGCTAAACCCTACTATAATGCTGTTTTTGCCTGCCAGATCCCTTTTAACACTCTGATTTTCTATAGCATTTCTGATGGAAGCAGGGCTGGGCTTGCCACTGCATGGCCACAGCTACTGCTCACTGTCAGCCAATGGGAGTTGAGACCGTCATGATTGACGGTACTCAGAGATGCAAGTGCTCTAGAAGCCTCCGGCAAAGTAACCCTGCTGCAGGGGTCTCAAACGGGACCCCTGCAGGGTATCCGCATCAACCCCAATGATGTGGGGGTACCCACACATGACCCACATGATGCAGGGTCCCCATATTAACCCCTTGCTGCAGGGTTTCAATCGGGGACCCCCGCAATGTCCCCACATTAACCCCTGCAGCACAGGTCCCAATCAGGACCTCCGCTGCATTTCAAATTCCTAGCAGCGGGTCCTTAAAGGGCCCACGGCACACTAATAGTTAAGGCCGGCAGCGGGGGTACTGTAAGTACCCCCCGACACCTAAAATTAACCCCCTAAATGCTGAGGTCCTCATCAGGATCCCCACCTGATCCCTATATTATCCCTTGCAGCTGCGGTCCCGATTGGGACGCGATCTGGACACACGCTGCATTCAAAAATGTGTGGGTTCTTAAAGGACCGTAAAGGTCCTTAAAGGGCCTGCGCTAAATAAAAATTAACCCTATCACTCACAGGGCTCTATACAGAGCCCCATGAGCCCCTAATTAACCCTGTAACTTATGGGGGTCAATACATACCCCCATAAACCACTAATTAACCCTGTCACTCATAGGGCTCCATACATGTATGAATACATTTATAAGTTTTATATCTTTTTTCAAATTATTTAAATTATTTAAGAGGTTACTGTACTGGATATAAAAAGGTGTCTTTTCTTCTCTCTAAAATGATTATCTTTACATCTTTCCAGTATTTGGTCATAGATAAAAATTAATGAATAGTACAGAATAAGTGATAATATTACAATTAGGACCATAATTATTCCTCTGAGATATATAGTGATTCCAAAACTTTATTTGAAAGGCTCTGTATAGAGCCCCATGAGTGATAGGATTAAATTGAGGCTTATGGGGCTCTGTATAGACCCCCATAAGTGATAGGGGTAATTTTTATTTACCGCAGGTCCTTTAAAAACCTTTACTGTCCTTTAAGGACCCGCAAAGCAGGACATTTGAATTTTGAATGTATTGGGGGTCCCGATCACGTCCGATCGGGACCCAAAATGCAAGGGTTAATGTAGGGACCATGTGGGGGTCCTGATGGGGACCCCAGCATTTGGGGTCGAATTTTAGGTGCCGGTGGCGGTACTTACAGTTTTAAATGCAATGGGGGTCCCCATCGGGACCCCCACTGCAAGGGTTAATGTGGGGATCCTCCGGGGGTCACGATGTGGACTCCCAACATGGAATTAATGTGGGTACACTGCGGCATTAATGTCGGGACCCTGCATGGGTCCAATCGGGTCCCCTTCATCATTGGGGTCTAATGTAGGAGTGTGGGGGGATGTTTGGTGCACTGGGGACATATCGTGGATCATAAGTAAGGGCTTCTAAAGCCCTTGCAAGTCCTTCTGAGCACACGCAGGACTTCGTCCTGAATTTGTGCTTTGCGACCTAGTATACTTTTTCGGAGTGGGAGGGTTTGGGCATTTGAATAGGGATTTGCGTTTTCTGGGCTGCGAAAGTGAAACATCAAATGCTTCAGACCGGTGTAGGCTCAGCGGTGCAGGTCGGCCATTTTCGCAATGCTGTCAGTCGGAACCGGATCCGAGGTCGCGATATGGAAGCAATTGAATAGCAACATTGCCTCTGTTTTCCACCTGAGACCTCAGATCCCAAAAATGGAGCAACTGAATGAGGCTGAATATCTGGCTTAAAATAAACTACTATTTAACACATATTTCCTTTTTTTGATGTTAACAACCAATCGTGACAAATGCAGAATATATTTTGATAATATCTTGTGTATACCGATTAGTATATGCTGTTTGCAATGATTTCTTTTGTAGTTCTAATTTAGATTAATGTGGGACAGCAAATTTAAAGAACTGACATCAAACAAATATTAATCTTTAGAAGTACATAACTGTTCACATGTTAATTGATGTAACATAGAAATAACCTGACAGAAAAATTATTTAAAGAAAAAAAAAATATATATATATATATAACAGCGATGTCAGGGAATAAGCAGGCTAACAGGATTGTTGAGGATGTAGTAAAGGGAGAGTGTTGGCAGAAGAGGGCGAGAGAAGACCTAATGATGGCATTGACTGTGGTTTTGAGTGTGGATGTGCTTTTTATAGGCCATGCATTATACCACCTGCTTATTTCCATGTGGCTTTAATGATTTCTGTTAACCTCTTGTGGATTTTAATGGAGTCAGGGTTACCATTGCAGTTTATAGATGTAATTATGACATGTATTATTCACAATAGATGGTGTTCAAACATGTCTGCAGACTTCACACATCATACTAGCCTATATAAGTTTTATAATGCCCTATTTATGGCTATCATACTAGCCTATATAAGTTTTATAATGCCCTATTTATGGCTATGATGATCTTCTATATGTTAGCCATGCTTTACTTTCTTTCTTCTTAAGAGGTTGTAGTAAGTCTTATATTGACTCAGATTTTAGTAATAAAGAATACTCAGTGGCATTTTTTTCTCTTTATAGGTGCTTATATAGTGTCTTCACTTTATTAATAATTTTTACATTCTCCCAAGACTAGATTGAATAAAGAAATAAGCTGATATTTTTGGTTTTCATAATGGAGAATGTATTGGTATTTGCTCTGTGCTTTTAATTGTTGCTTCTTACATAACCAAATGAAGGGAAACTACACAAGACTGTAAATTGAAACCCCCACCCCTACTTCATGACATTAACCCCCATTTGTACAAATTACATAAAACTTTCTTCTGGCTGGTAAAAAGGTCACAGCTCTCTTTATTAATTAAAACAGGTATGCAACAAAACATATAATGCTTGCCCACCCAACTGTACTCGATCCACCTCACAGGGAACCCTGTGCCCCTAGAGGACAATAAAATTCCTTAACTTGTCCCTTACAATTTAATTGTGGGCAAGCACACCTGCCTTGCTGTGACATTCTTGCTTCCTTCCATTGTCTTCCAACACCTTTTTTCACCAATACCTCTATCACAGGAGGGAGGGTGGGACTTTCTTTCTCGTGTGCTCCCCTCTGCTGTGCTGAACTACTCCTCCCCCAGTCTTATATATAGCCCCTCCTTCCCCTTCCTGTACCAATCAATTCAAACTACATCCCCTGTCTCTAGCCATGGTCAAAACCTCCTTTCCCTCCACTACGTTCGGCCATGTGTATGCTGTTTCAGGATTACCTGGGTTATATGAAAAAAAAAAAGTATATACTGTAATATTATTGGGGCTGGAAGATAATTCACTGGGGCTGGGAGAGGTGATGGGGCAATTCACTGGGGCTGGAGAAGGTCACAGGGCAATTCACTGGGGCTGGGAGAGGTCACAGGGCAATTCACAGGGATTTGGGATAAATCACAAGGGCAATTTACTGGGGCTGGCGGAGGTCACGGGGCAATTCACTGGGGCTGGGGGAGGTCACTGGGCAATTCACTGGGGCTAGCGGAGGTGATGGGGCAATTCATTGGGGCTGGGAAAGATCGCAGGAGCAATTCACTGGGGCTGGGAGAGGTGATGGGGCAATTCACAGTGACTGGGGGAGGTCACAGTCACGGGAGAATTCACTGGAGCTGGATATATCACTGGGGCAATTCACTGGGGCTGGGGGAGGTAATGGGGCAATTTAATGGGGCGGGGGGAGGTTATGGGGCAATTCACTGGGGCTGGAGGGCAATTCACTGGGGCTAGGGGAGGTGATGGGGCAATTCACTGGGGCTAGGGGAGGTGATGGGGAAATTCCCTGGGGCTGGGATAGATCACAGGGGCAGTTCAATTCTCCTCTATCAGATGCATTCATAACCCAGCTCACTTGCATATACCTTTAATTAAAAAATGTCACTAAGTTTTCAGTGCTCTATTTGATGATGTAGAGTAGCATTTGTTTATTTAATTACACAAATAGTTTCTGCCACTTACAGTATATCCCTTTTTATCCATGTAATTCTGATTGGCCATATTTTTTCTGTAAATGACTGAGTGATACGTCCATAAATGCAGCTTTTCATTGTTCCAGACTGATATTAGCAGATATCAACCACATTTTAGACGTTTAATTGTAAATGTTTGTTTCACAGGATCTTGTATATTATCACAAACGGAAATGGAGAAAAACAGCATCTACATAAATAAAACTTTTGTTGATAATGGAGAAATTATTATGTTTCAGTGTTATGGAGGAATGGTACCAGAAAGCACCATGACAGCAACCTGCATCGACAGGAGTATACAATATCCAAGATGTGTAAAAAGTAAGTGCACTTTTGGCTGTCTTTTCAATTTATATATTCCTCTTGTGTGTCTTCTGGAAATTCATATATTTTATGGTTACAAGTTTATTTTATCAGCTGACTTTAATATCTAGAAGCTGTGCTCTGCATTAGTAGACTTCTTATCAACACATTTCCTTAAACCTAGCTTGGAACTGACTCACAACTAGTGTTACACAGCACAGAATGGTATGATTGTTTATATTATTTGCTTTTCAATTTGTAATTGTTGTTTGTTTCAACATGATTGTAAAGACAGATTCAGGCTACTTCACAAACTAATTTAAGCATAGATTTCTTATTGATGGATTCATACTCATTTCAAATTATTAACATGTCATGAGATATAAGATCTTATAATCCTTGTAAAACATTTTCTTAATAAAATAGTGATTGGAATAAAAACAACTGTTTGGAACTTGTGTATATAGGCACTATTATTAATGAAAATTACTCAGCCTCTTTGTCCAAATCCAAAGACCAATACTGGTATACGAGAAACCAAAAAATAAGAGAAATAGCTCCTCTTCTGTTGTTGTTCAGTCGTGTTTGACTCTATGTGACCCTATGGACTGCAGCATGCCAGGAGCATCTTATGTCTATAAGGTTTTCATAGCACAGATACTGGAGTGGGTTGCCAGTTCCTTCTCCAGTAGACCACAATTTGTCTGACCTCTCCACTATGACCTGCCCATCTTGGTTGACCCTACATACTAAACATCATAGCTTCATTGAGGTATACGAGCCCCTTCACCACAACAAGGTAGGAATCCAGAAATGGAGCTCCTCTTTTAGATAAGTCTATTTACCAAGAAACTTGTCAGTGTATTGATTAACTAATAAAGTGTTTTATGAACACATACTTGTACTACTAGTAATTTCCTAAACATTACAAGTATTATAGTAACAAATGACCTTTCAGAGAGGAAGAATTCATAACCTGAATATCCACATAACGGCGATAAAGAAAAAATTAAATACATTATATAAAAAAAATAAAAAAAAAAACTGGGCCCCAGGCACATGTGAATATATAATAATATCAATAATAGTAGAAAAAATATATATAGGAACTATAGGGTTTGGAATGGATGATTCCTTTAAATGAGCTACTAGCTGGTATATTCTTAAGTTCCTACAGTCTTCCCTCATATGGCAAAATAAATTTGCTAATCCTTGGGAGGACAAAAGTATGAAAATATATAAATAGTGTTTAGCTCAAAAAAGTGTGGTTAAAACCAATGTAGAAAAAAGCACATGGAAGTACTTTACTGGTTATGAAAAAAGGTTGAGGAGGGTTTATAAAAAATATGTACAAATAATGTGTTATAGCATACAATAGTGATGCAACTCCTGTTTGCCTGAGACTACTATATGTCATTAATGCTGACTGGCAATTCACAGTAGTCACAAGGAGTAAAGTAACACAGGCAAAAAATAGCTCAAACATATATAAACCTCTCTTTTGTAATCAATAAACCAAATAACCAGAGTACTTGCGCTTAGATGATAGTCCCGACGGTCCCGTTTCACCCCTTCTGGGGCTTACTCATGGGCTACTGAATTGGAGGTCTAGTGGGGCTTTTATAGCCATTTTTCATCCATTTCCGGTTGTGCAACGCTATTTAGGTCATTTCCGTTTTTAAAAAGTTAAGTGTAGCACTTAAAAACGTCCCCACGTTCTTTCCTTTCATTTCTGTTAATGGTGGCTTGCCAATCATACGTAATTTGCCAACCACACACTCCATTTTGTTTTATTCAAATTGTTATGCATGAATGCCAATCATGCGTTATTTTGCCAACCAACGCCATTTTGATCTCCCCTGTGTCTCTCCCCCTTCTGTGTCTCTCCAGTTGCTCCCCCCTCCCATGTCTCTGCAGTCTCTCCCCCTCCTTTCCTTCCTGTGTCTCTCCCCCCCCTACTCTCCCTCTCCTTCCTCTCCCTCCCGTGTCTGTCCAGTGTCTCTCCAGTCTCTGCCCCCCTCCTCTCTCGTGTCTCTCCGCCCGTATCTCCAGTCTCTCCAGTGTGCCTGCGCCTGTGCGCACCCCCCCGCCACTGTAAGAAGACCATTGTATATACAGTTAACCTGGGGGGGGGGGGGAGGCTGAGGCGATCTAGAGGTGGGTGAGGGGAACCAGAGGGGGGCCTCACGAGGCAGCAGTCATCACGCAATGTTAAAGTCGGGCCCGCAATGAGCAGCCAAGGCGCTCATTGCCCATGCGCAAGCCCGTAATTTTTGACATTGCGCGCAGAGAACTGGTGATTACGACAACTATAATATTTGATACTTGCGTGTGCTTTCCCCTCCATCTTTTTAATGCAAAAGTTACCAAGGCCTCCATTCAATTGCAATTTGAAACAGATAAAGAGCAATTCAATTGAACAAGCCCGCAGCTACATGGTCGAAAGCCAAAACCGTTAACCATGCACTCGTAAGTAGCATTTCAGGCCATGATCATGATCAATTAAGCATGACCGTAACTACCAATTTAGAAACAGCCAATAGTAAATGAGACTGTCATCATGACACCAGTAAAAAATGGCATTAAAAGGTCAATCAATTAGCGTTTAGAAGTCCGATATGCAATCAGACTTGCAATCCGTCAATGTACAAAATAATAAAAATGAATGAAGGAAATGTTCTAGTCCATGTGGGTGGCCTGATATGTATTAACACCTTGAATATCAAGATTGATACAACACGGAAATAAAATATAAAACAATACATTTTAAAGTGCCGTATTGATTTTTTATTTGCTTTTGCAATGCTGCAAACAGGTGTTTAACCTCCCTTGCAAGTCCTATCTGGTACTCGTAGGATTTTCTTCTACATTTGCCGTTGACGAGTTTGAAGGCAATTGTGGGCTTGAAGAATAGTAGCAATTGAATAGCGATTTGCGATTGTAACATTTACGGGCTTGAAAGATCAAAGGCTTAGATGGGTTGGAGTTGCAACCGCAGGGATTTTGAGCTTCTAACTGATAGATAAAAAAAAAAAAAACCTGTGTGAAACAGAAACATAAGTTATAAGAGGTTATACTTGATATCAAGGAGAGATTTACAGTAAGACAAGTTCACACAAATGCTTTTTAAAGAATCTCTGATTTATTTAACATTTTGGAAGCTCTTTTATACACAGATGTGTAGTGTAAAGTTACCATGAATCATTAAACTCTTGCAGCTGTGGTTTAAACATTTCTTAGAAAGCAAGTATCTATTGTCTGTAAAAGCTTATTGTTATCTTAGTAAAACATACTTAGCATGAATGTTTAAACTCTTGCAACTGTGGTTTAAACATTTCTGTAGTTTAAAAAGCAAGAATCTATTGTGTAATTGATTCTTGTTTACTTCAACTAAGATGATGCCAGATTGTATTGACCCTGGACATTTCTACACAGCTAAGCAAGGACAATTAACCCTTTGTGAATATTTTTTTTTCTATCACTAACCTGCAAACTGATTGGAGGTAGCTAAAAGACTCCCATTGAATAGCAAATTATTTTATGAGCTCCATTACGGGCACTTTTAACTACAATTTGCTCAATTAAATGGAGGCCCATGTCTGTGGGATCCTTAATGCCTGTGTGTTTTTACACAATAACTGAGAGTATTCTAAAATGTATCCAAATTAAGAGTTTTGTCAAGATGAAGCAACAGAGATGAATTGCAAAGGAAAAAAAATATTCACAAATGACAGACATATGCTTTTTCTATTTAGTTTACATATTTTGGGCATCGACTTTTTACAAATGTTGTTGAACTGGTAGTAGGTTCATATATCAAGAAATGTTGATTGTATTACCCTTTCAATTTTAAGCATTGAATTTATTCGTATTTGTTTTACTTATCATAACTTTTTTTTCTAGAAAAGTGTGGCTCTACCCCCAAGCTTATAGATGGAAAACTTAAAACTGAACAGTCACAGGACGGTTATGATTCAGATTCCTCTGTGGAATATGAGTGCAATGAATATTATGAGTTACAAGGATCTATAAATGTTAAATGCAACAATGGTCTGTGGTCTGAACTACCAACATGTCTTAGTAAGTACTGTGAGAAATGTTTGATAAAGAACATAATTCTATTTCCTAGCTTCTCAATAATACCAATGTCCTGTTACTTTCTAGAGCCTTGCAGAATCACCCAAGAAGAACTTGATAGGAATAATATAGAACTAAAATGGTCTGGTGATCTATTGAAAATTCACACTCACAACACAGAAGTAAATGTCAAGTGTCAGTCTGGCTTTCGTCATCCAAATCAACAGTCCCTAAAGGGTGAATGTAATGATGGAAGCATGAGTTATCCCAGGTGTTTTACTGGGAGTAAGTATGAGATTTACCTGTTATTTATTTCATCAGTGTATAACTGGAGAATGTTGATACAGACCTGTTTCACTATAAAGTAAGTTAAATAAAGAGGTGTAAATTCTATATTTTTTATTATTTTTTGTTTAATTAACATTTTCAAAGTGTGTAACCACAACTTGAATTTTTAACTTGCAATGTATTATCCCTGCTGAGCAATACTACCTAACAACCTCATTACATCCACCTACAGCCCACTAGCTTTACTATCAAGAAAGAGGCTTGTGATAAATGCATTTAGACCTCATATTTCCTCTAAACAATAGGTGTTCTAGACCATAGGGCACCTGTTTCACTTTGGTCACATATTAAAATAAATCTCTTAATACTGTAAAAAAGCTATTTCACCTAGCTTATAAGTCCCTGAAGAGGCATGTTTGTACATTATGAGGATATGGGCTGATTAGTATACTATTATTACTCATATACAGCTAATGAAGTTGTATTAGTACTCACTGGCTAATAGGTATGCTTTATAAAGCTTTAAGGCTGAAAAAGACAAGCACCTTGTGAATCAGGATTTTAAATATATTCTTTGTCCTTGAAAAAAAAGCTAATACATTTTGGATTAATTACATAACAAATTTGCTATCTTTGATCCTTCAAAATGGCATATATTTCACTGTGGTAGATTAGACACATTTTACAATTGTTTCCTGAGTGATAACTGTATACATTCACAGTCATATTACTTACATTTCAAATATATTAGCCTCTGTCCAGTTTATTTAATGTCCAAGTCGGAATAAATATTTTACTTTATTAGGTTGATTATCAGGCAATGTCCTAGTGACACAAGGCTTCTAGGAGAAGCAACATATGACCAGGAGTATACAACAATTGTATTGAGTGTTGAGCCATGATCTCCCTGTAGATGTGCCAGTAGATAACATGTCTGGTGAAGCCATTGGTCCCTCTCCTTTCCAGAGAATGGTATAGAAAGACAGGAACTGTATAGCTTACCTTATCCAATGTTGCATACTATACTAAGAGGGATAGCCCTCATAAATTCTGAAACATATCTCTTACTTCATTATATAAAATAAATGCACAAAAGGAACATACTAACAATATATTTTGAGACCCTACTACATTATGGATCCTCAGAAATAGTGAAACATTTATTCTGTTTCATATTGTGAGGATTTGACATATTTGTGAATTCCAGTGTGGTGGGGCCATAATATTTACTTTTTGTGCAATTATTTTATAGCATGAAACTAAACTCATATTTTATGGTTTATGGGAGTTTTCCATATGTACTGTCAAACTATGCTATATATTATCAGACTGTGTGATAGCACCTTATGGTACAGAATAGTGACACTATTAACACTTCTGTTTATTTTAATAATAGAGCATGTACAAATGAATATATTTTTTTTAGATATGGATACTGAATAATGTTACTTTATACACTTGCTGTATGTTAATTAATGCACTTTAATAAGTGGGAAATTAAAATGTATAAATACCAATACTTTATTGTATTTTTAGAAAGTATATGACTTTAATATTGTAGGTATTTGCCGTCTAAACCAAGAAACACTGGATGACAATAACCTGGAGCTGGACCCAAACCATCACAATGAAATTAATTATGGAGAAGAAGATGTTATACAATTCAGATGTAAACAAGGATTTATTAATGATGATGGGCTGGAAGGAAGTTGTGTTGCAGGAATTGTGACCTATCCCAAATGCAAACAAAAAAGTAAGTAGAATATTTCACAACTATAAAAATTGTGTAAATCAGTTAGTTAGAATTGTATCTATGTAACGTGTACATATTTAGACAATATTGTAGCTGATTTTTTACTAGAATAAGACATTGAGAAAGACTGATAAATCATTTGATAATATAAATTTCTCTTTTTAGTGAAAACAGACATGGGCCCCCATTCAATTGGACAAATTGTAATTACTGAAGCCCATAATGTAGCCCGTAAATGTTATTGATATTCAATTGGCCTCTTCTAATTACCTGCGGGTTACAAGCTAAAATTTCCTTTGGGATGTCAAAAGCGTCATGCCGAACCATCTCTGCCTTTGTTCTTTCAAGCCTGCACATGTTACAATTTCTAAAATCGCAAATTGTGATTCATTTGTAATAATTCCACAAGACAGCAATTGCTTTCAAACCCTTAAATGGCAAAAGTAGCAAAAAAACTTATGTTTTCAAAATAGGGCTTGCAAGTGGGTTAAACACCTGTTCTTAACACTGCAAAAACAAATATAAACACACTAATGTACTTTAAAATACTGAAAAGCAATGAAAGGCATTATAATTAATTACACAACAATAGGCCTCAATACAATATTAATTAATTTTTTTATATTTTGGTCACACTACATGACTAAATTGCCACACAAAAACATGAAACTGCCTGACAAATGATCCCTTACACTCACAGAGGCTCAAATGTGGACCCTCAAAATAATACTATATTAATTAATATATGTCACTCATCAGATCCATATTGGAAAAATAAACAGTGGCAGAATTACATTGCCACAAGAAATATCAAGTACTGGGGGAACATAGAAACACTAATGTAGTCCAACCCATCAGGAAGGGACACAAACACAAATGGAGGCTGTGCAGAGGCATGTGGAGCAACAGCTAACTCACCTGTATCAGGGCCAATCTCAGCTACGCCCATCTTGTAAAGTACCACTCCATTGCTGTTAGCCATATGGCAACATATATACCCATTATCATGTTGCGAACCCATATCAAGTGTTCTTCTATCAATGAATTCATAACATCACCTGTCATTTTGTGATCAACCCTTCAGGGGGATGTTAATACTCAACAGTATCACAGTTTATATGTGTATTAAACCTCACAAACCTCACCAAGTATGTTCTGCAAGCATGATATCCCAATGCTGAGAATCAAACCTAAAGTATTAATGACTAATACATGTGACCACTTTAAAACCACGCCTGTGTCACTGTAATGGTCTGGAATGTTCACATAACAATCTATTAAACAGTAACTCGGGCTCATAAGTTTACATATATATGTTACCTCATAATAAAGATGATGCATAGCATCTACTGGGGTCACATGTGGTCTCTACACCACAGCAACCAGAATCTGAATACAAAAAGAGGATCATCATAAATCACTCCATCTATTTGAAGTAATCAGTAATGTGCATAGCAATTACAACTGGTCTTCATCTGCTCAATTAAACAGATGCAAAAACTTCTGGACTATGTAATCCAATCCAGTTACACATATACAATGTGTTCCCAAAATAGGATAAAAAAACTAAAACAACCTGCATGTACAGTACATTGCTAAATACTGTAACTGTAACAATATAACAACTTACCTGATCTTCATCTGCAAGCATTACTGACCATTAGGTAGTTGTCATGCTATATCACTAGCCATAACCATTAATAATTATGTGTCATCTCACAATAACTGCTTAGCTGTAACCACAGTCAGTGGTCCAGGTGTACTATCACCGTCACCATCTGATTTTGTTTAGCAAGATTGACATCACATTAATCTGCTATACATGTTTTAGCACATTTTAAAGGTTACCCATTAATACAGCGAGGACACAAAGGTCAGCAGCCATATGCAGTGTTACTTACATCAGACATAAGTATCGGTTCTCATATCAATACTGTGGAGAAGATGACATCCTTCACTAGTACATGTATTTATTCTGACTTTGATTATCATTGTGAGACTTAGCAGGTCCACTGCCATTGCTGTATTTTTCTAAATATAAGCTAACAACAATCTTGTCTTATAAATCGGTATATATGTTTGAATTATAGTCTGAGCAACATGTTTAGGAGGGGCTGTCATTGATGGAATTCCTATCTGAGAGCCACTGTGAATATATTACATTTACAGTACTTCCTATTTTGAACTATGTTTGAAAATGAAGTTGATGCCTTCATGGACCTGAATTGTGCCTAGAAATCAAAATAAAACATACATTTAAAACAGAAAAAGGGCTTAAAAAAGATAGAGACTGCAGCATCTCTTCTCAAAGGCATTCCTCAGTGACCATCAATTGGTCAAATGTTAAACAGAACACTAAATGTCCACAGAGAAGAGGATCGTGGACCATTTGATGAGAGGTACAATAGCTACCTGTGTTCAAAATATAAACCATCACATAGGCTATGATCCTATAAACTGCAGCCAGGCTAGATTACATTAACATTTGGACCAATAGATTGTCACTGAGGAGTGCTGTTGAGAAAGTCCAATATATGTGCAGCCCCTACATCCTCCTGTGCCTTGGCACAGGGCCCAAACCCCCGTGGGTGCCCGCCTTCTCCCTAGTAGAGGGGGAGGGGTTGTGGGAGGTGAGGATCAGCCAGGCTACAGATGGATGGGGAGGCCTCTGGGGTGGAGGAAGAGATGCTTGGAAACAGAGCACGCCGTTTAGCCTCAATGTTTACCTGGAATAGCGCGCTATGGTTTGCTGAGTTCCGGTGCAGCCTGTCCTAGTATGAGTCCATCATGAGTTGGTGTTTCCTCACCTCGCTATGCTGACTTCACAGGATGCTCACTAGCCTTGCATGGTTGGCGGAGATACTGGCTTGTATTCCCTCTATTGATCACCACCAGCTCATGCACGAGGACTAGCATCTTCCCCTTGGTAGCCTCCGGTGGTAGAACCTGGGATGGAAGTTGGAGATGAGGAGGGGAAAGGAGTGGTGGCCCAGTGGGGAGTGGCTGTGGCCCAGCTGGAGTATGACTCTTTTGTGGTGGGGTGGGCCTAATGGTGGTGGTGAGAGCCAGGTTGTAGCGCTGCTGGGAGGAGGCGTAGGCAGTGAAAATCGACATGCATCGGTCCAATAGGAGAGCCCGGGTGATGAACCAAGTTGTCGGAGGAGGGGTGCAGTGGGGTCAAATGCCACTGGTGTGACTGACGGTCCAGCAGGTGACCCCCCTACACAGATGATTGGGTCCAACTCCTCTTGTTGTCTCCTCCTCTTGAGCCGGCTCCAGCCGTCCTCCTGCCAGCTGAAAGAGACAAAAGAATGGAATATGTGTTAATTATATTGAATGATACACATACAACATTCTGTTCATTCCTACCTATACTAGTTCATTCTATCCATCTCTTCATTCCTATCTGACCTCTTGTCTTGAACCTGGATATTTCACTAATTTTCTGCTATGAATATAGTTATATTTTGCTAGATGTGATCAATTCTTTGGATCATGAGATTGATTGTTAATGGCTCACGACTTTATCTTGATTCCGGGTGTGGCCTGCATCTGCATACACTGCAGTTGGCACACCCATAGATGGACTCCCTGTGTGTTATGTACATGTGGTGGCATGTTGGTGTATCTGATATTCACCTGATATGCAGGCTGGATCCTGTTGGGCCACCAGGCCTGGAGCTCCAGCGCCAGGCACCTGGCTTAGCAACTCCTCTCCCACTCATTGTATCTCACAGCCACTTGGGGGCCTCCACTTGGTGCTGCGACTGCACTGTCTTCCTTGGCCATCATCCTCCTCACCTTGGCCCTGACATCATCTAAGCAGTGCCTCACGAACCTCACATCCTTTTTTACTGAGCCCACTGCTGTAACTGCAGCCCCTACCTCCTTCCAGGCCTGGGCATAGCTTTCCTCCCCCTTAAAAGATAGTGGGGTGGTCACGGATGGCACAAAGGAGGATCAGCATCTCTTTGTGCGTGTAGTTAAGGGCCATGCATCTGCCCTGAGCCTCTTGCCCTGCCGACTGTGGACAGGGATTCTGAACTCCCTCCTCTGACCCTGAGGGCTGTTTCTCCTTGGCACTACTACCCCCCCCCCCCCTCCTGAACTTGATGTGCCTATAACTATGGGCAACTGCTCACCCCCTCACTTTCCACACCCCTCCTCTCTCCACCACTCTTCTCTCCTATTTACCTCTCTCCTCCACTCCTCCATTACTCTCCCCTTCACTCCCCTGACCTATCTATACGTGTATCTACGTGTGATATTTATGTTTATTTATATTATGTCTTTTTTTATTGCTGAAGAGACACAAAAATATCCCTTTTGTTGGGACACACACCCAATACCTAATCTCTTTGAAGAGAGTCCAATTTAAAATATAACTTTTATTGGTATAGCTTTAAAAAGTTAAATTCATTAAAAACTTGAAACATACTCACTATACATGAGTTTGAGTAATATGCCCCCTAGGTCAACAACCACGTATTTAAATTCTATGAAGCAGAAGAACTCTGGACATCCAGTATCTCACAAAAGTGAGTACAACCCTCACATTTTTGTAAATATTTTAATATATCTAATGTGACAACACTGAAGAAATGACACTCAGCTACAATGTTAAGTAGTAAGTGAACAGCCTGTATAAGTGTAAATTTGCTGTCCCCTCAAAATAACTCAACACACAGCCATTAATGTCTAATTAATGGCAACAAAAGTGAGTAAACCCTGTAAGTGGAAATGTCCAAATTGAGCCCAATTAGCCATTTTCCCTCACCAGTGTCATTTGACTAATTACAATGTCTCAGGTGTGAATGGGGAGCAGGTGTGTTAAATGTGGTGTTATCGTTCTCACACTCTCCCATACTGGTCACTGGAAGTTCAACATGGCACCTCATGGCATAGAACTCTCTTAGGATCTGAAAAAAATAATTGTTGCTCTACATAAAGATGGCCTAGGCTATAAGAAGATTGCCAAGACACTGAAACTGAGCTGCAGCACGGTGGGCAAGACCATTCAGGGGTTTCACATGACAGGTTCCACTCAGAACAGGCCTCGCCATGGTCGACCAAAGAAGTTGAGGGTACATGCTCAGCGTCATATCCAGAGGTTGTCTTTAGGAAATAGACGTATGAGTTCTGCCAGCATTGCTGCAGAGGTTGAAGGGGTGGGGGTTTAGCCTGTCAGTGCTCAGACCATACGCAGCATACTGCATCAAATTGGACTGCATGGAAGACCTCTTCTAAAAATGATGCACAAGAAAGCCTGCAAACAGTTTGCTGAAGACAAGCAGACTAAGGACATGGATTACTGGAACCATGTCCTGTGGTCCAATGAGACCAAGATAAACTTATTTGGTTTAGATGGTGTCAAGCGTGTGGGGCAGCAACCAGGTGAAGAGTACAAGGACAAGTGTGTCTTGCCTACAGTCAAGCATGGTGGTGGGGGTGTCATGGTCTGGGCCTGCATGAGTGCTGCCGACACTGGGGAGCTACAGTTCATTGAGGGAACCATGAATGCCAACATGTACTGTGAAATACTGAAGCAGAGCATGATCCCCTGCCTTCGGGGACTGGGCCACAGGGCAGCATTCCAACATGATAATGATCCCAAACACACATCCAAGACAACCACTGCCTTGCTAAAAAAGCTGAAGGTAAAGGTGATGGACTGACCAAGCATGTCTCCAGACCAAAACCCTATTGAGCATCTGTGGGGCATCCTCAAACCGAAGGTTGCGGAGTTCAAGGTCTCTAACATCCACCTGCTATGTGATGTTATCATGGAGGAGTGGAAGAGGACTCCAGTGACAACCTGTGAAGCTCTGGTGAACTCCATGCCCATGAGGGTTAAGGCAGTGCTGGAAAATAATGGTGGCCACACAAAACATTGAGACTTTGGGCCCGATTTGGACATTTCCACTCACTTTTGTTGCCAACGGTTTAGACATTAATGGCTGTGTGTTGAGTTATTTTGAGGGGACAGCAAATTTACACTTATACAGGCTGTTCACTTACTACTTTACATTGTAGCATAGTGTCATTTCTTCAGTGTTGTCACATGAAAAGATATAATAAAATACTTACAAAAATGTGAGATACTGAAATCAATTCTCTATTGCTCTATTACTGTACTAAAGTGCTCAGTGCTGGATGTTGTATCCTTTGAAATATTGGTAGTAAATAAAGTGACAGTGCTAAATAAACTTCTTATAGTAAATCATAAAACTAAGGGCTGTTTCAAATGTCAATCATGTGCAGCATGCAAATACATTAAACCAACTAAAACATTTCCTTCTGCAGATAGAAGAAAACATTTTAAAATGAATCATCTGCTCACTTGCATATCAGAGGGAGTGATTTATTTAATGGTAGGCAAATTTGGATAAAATATGTAGGTAATACTTGTCGAGAAGAATTTCAGAACATTTATACAGTATTCAAAAGGAGCTCAACACACGAATAGCTGTACATATTAACAACAAACAAGAGGCAAAATAAAATCCATTTATTTAATTGCCATTAATAGTATCCCTAAAACTAGGAGGGTTGATCTGGATAAGGAACTCCTCAAAAGAGAGGCTAAATGGATTTACACATTAAAAATAAAAATAAAAACATTAGGCCTAATGAAGGTTTCACTTTTTCTCCCTTCATTTAAAGGAGTATGATGAGTGAGCCAATTCCTTCCCCTTTACTTTATGATGTAAAACATTTGTGGCCATCCAAAAACAGTTCTTTATAAACTTGAGTACTATCAGGCACTAGAAGCTATTTTAGTCTATGTTCAGATGGAATACTATCCCAATATATATATATATGCATATATAAAGCCATACGACATCTTGTATAAAAGGACAAAAAGACAATATTCATGTATATAAATGTTTTTTGTTTTTTTATTTTCAACATGCATAAAAGACAAAATACATAAAACACAATACAAAAAACATATACAAACTTGTGCAAAATAGATTATAGATTTTACAAATAGACAAAGTTATATTTCTTGCAAAGTGTATTCTTTATTCTTCGTAAGAGTTTTCAGACTCTTTTCTTTCTCTTTATCTTTCCCCTTCATAAAGAGAAAAGGAAAAAAAATGTTTACATGTATATAAATGTTGAATATTCGGATTTCAACAGACATTGGAAAGGAAAATTAGTAAATGGAGTATGTTTAAAGGGCTAATGGATATGCATTATTGTAAATAGGTGTGTAAATAGTTTGGAATCATATCAACTTTAAGAATTGTACAATAATTAATTCACTAATATGATGAATAATTTAAGGTAGAATTGGACTACCAGCATACAATGAAAGATATCAATGAAATATGTTTGGGTAGAAAATAGCAAAAGGAATTAAAATTGAATGATTATTGTAATCAATACTTTCAAGAATAACAATAATATTATTGTTATTTTGTAAGCAAGGTCCTAGCATGAGTCATTAACTATTGACTTGGACATCATAATATCTACAAATACAAAGATTACATTAAGTCTGTAACACAACACTTTAGTAAACAAAAAATAAGTATGGATACTATTGAGGAATACAGATTCAATGGAAATTAATAACACATTTTCATTGTGGCTAATTCCAGGAGTTTTTTTATAATGTGTTGTTATTCAGTATCCTCACATAATCTCAATTAATAATATTCTCAAGGAACAATTATTCCCATCAATATGTGCTATATAGTTCCGAGTATACCAACTATTAATTAAATTCAATATTGTTAATATTTGGAAGAGAACAGTCGATTCATTGTTTTAACCGAGGGTGGTGTTTCAATAGTAAGTGCTAACTAGAAGCCGTTTCCTTTGGCGCGTAACCCATGATGAAAATAAGAAACGTGCGGCTGGTTAGACGCTATACACGCGAGATTACGTGCCCCACATTAATGACGTCACTAGACAGAATCTAATGGTGGAAACATGGGGTAGTGGTAGCTCGCGTATTCTCCTCAGATTAGGCCTCCCACAGACTTTAAAACGCAGGTTCTGGATTCATATTTTGAACAAGACTAATGGTGTCTTTGTAAGATGGGTCCTTTATTTAAAAATAGAAGGAGACTAAGGCTCTTAATCAATATTACAGTCAGGTCCATAAATATTGGGACATTGACACAATTCTAATCTTTTTGGCCCTATACACCAACACAATGGATTTGAAATGAAATAAACAAGATGTGCTTTAACTGCAGACTTTCAGCTTTAATTTGAGGGTATTTACATCCAAATCAGGTGAACGGTGTAGGAATTACAACAGTTTGTATATGTGCCTCCCACTTTTTAAGGGACCAAAAGTAATGGGACAATTGGCTGCTCAGCTGTTCCATGGCCAGGTGTGTGTTATTCCCTCATTATCCCATTTACAAAGAGCAGATAAAAGGTCTATAGTTCATTTCAAGTGTGCTATTTGCATTTGTTGCTGTTAACTCTCAATATGAGATCCAAAGAGCTGTCACTATCAGTGAAGCAAGCCATCATTAGGCTGAAAAAACAAAACAAACCCATCAGAAAGATAGCAAAAACATTAGGTGTGGCCAAATCAACTGTTTTGAACATCCTTAAAAAGAAAGAACGCACCGCTGAGCTCAGCAACACTAAAAGACCTGGAAGACCGCGGAAAACAACTGTGGTGGATGACCGAAGAATTCTTTCCCTGGTGAAGAAAACACCAGTTTTCCCAGTTCACAACAGTTCACAACAGTTGGCCAGATCAAGAACCCTCTCCAGGAGTTAGGTGTATGTGTGTCAAAGTCAACAATCAAGAGAAGACTTCACCAGAGTAAATACAGAGGGTTCACCACAAGATGTAAACCATTGGTGAGCCTCAAAAACAGGAAGGTCAGATTAGAGTTTTCCAAACAACATCTAAAAAAACCTTCACAGTTCTGGAACAACATCCTATGGACAGATGAGACTAAGATCAACTTGTACCAGAGTGATGGGAAGAGAAGAGTATGGAGAAGGAAAGGAACTGCTCATGATCCAAAGCATACCACCTCATCAGTGAAGCATGGTGGTGGTAGTGTCATGGCGTGGGCATGTTAGCTGCAAATGGAACTGGTTCTCTATTATTTATTGATGATGTGACTGCTGACAAAAGCAGCAGGATGAATTCTGAAGTGTTTCGGGCAATATTATCTGCTCATATTCAGCCAAATGCTTCAGAACTCATTGGACGGCGCTGCACAGTGCAGATGGAAAATGACCCGAAGCATACTGCAAAAGCAACCAAAGATTTTTTTTAAGGGAAAGTTGTGGAATGTTATGCAATGGCCAAGTCAATCACCTGTCCTGAATCCGATTGAGCATGCATTTCACTTGCTGAAGACAAAACTGAAGGGAAAATGCCCCAAGAACAAGCAGGAACTGAAGACAGTTGCAATAGAGGTCTGGCAGAGCATCACCAGGGATGAAACCCAGCGTCTGGTGATGTCTATGCATTCCAGACTTCAGGCTGTAATTGACTGCAAAGGATTTGCAACCAAGTATTACAAAGTGAAAGTTTGATTTATGACTGTTAATCTGTCCCATTACTTTTGATCCCTTAAAAAGTGGGAGGCACATATACAAACTGTTGTAATTCCTACATCGTTCACCTGATTTGGATGTATATACCCTCAAATTTAAGCTGAAAGTCTGCAAGTAAAGCACATCTTGTTCGTTTCATTTCAAATCCATTGTGGTGGTGTATAGAGCCAAAAATATTAGTATTGTGTCGATGTCCCAATATTTATGGACCTGACTGTAGTGGCCCCAACCAAGTACTATATAAATGATTTAAATGATACTGGATATTATCCAAAATCCACAATACCATCAATAGTGGCAAGATTATTCTTCTTTGACTAATTGGTTCACTGTTCAGCACTTTGGCACTATACAATTCACTTGTTCATGATTTCATATTTAGCACTGTCACTTTATTTATTACCAAGATTTCTCATTTCAATATTTTTTATTGTCAAACAAAGCCAGTGTTGTTACAAATATTTTTCTTAATAAAGTTTTACAATGTTTAAGAAGGAATTTGTTTGTTATGCAGAGTATATTATTTGTTTAACACTGATAGAAAACATTTCAACATTTTCTATTTTCTAAATTGAAAGGTTGTAAGAAGGTCTATAACAATCTTGATACAATAAACAATACTGTTCAACTTGAACAAACAAACAATACAATAACTTGAACTTCAATTATGTTCTTGAACTTGAACTTCATATGTTTATGTTCGGAATCTTCATATATCATCCAAATATTGTACCTATTACGACTAGGAAATGACCGCCAACCAGTCACTCTCCCAGCCCGTACTATGAGTTCATCCAGCTCCTGGGGTTGACGAAGGGGGATCTGGGTTTATTTTTCCGGGGAGTTTAGACAGGCTTATAAAGGTTAATGTGTAATTATCTGTTTAAGTAATGTCTATAGCGTGCGTTGAGGAGAGCCATGGGTTCCATAATTCTAGAAATTGAGGGTATGTGTTTGCTAAAGAATGCAACAGTCTGTCATGAATCATAATGTTATTTAACTTGTTCATTAATTCTTGAATGTTTAAAGTAGAAGACTTCCATTTTTTGGCTATATGGCTTTTCGTTGATATCATTATATGACATCAAAGTAGCCATTTGTTTTGTTTTCTAGCTATCAATGGATTGATTTTGCCTAGAAGGCATGTTTCGATTGTGGGGGTTATAGTAATTTGCAGGATCAAAAGAGATAATTTGGTCATTGTCATGCCTTTACCACCATTTTTTTGAATCCTTGCTTAAGTAAATCCAGATTGAAGCAGTAGTAAGCGTGGGGATTAAGTTAGTTAGTTAAGTTACTAAGTGATGTTTTCTATTAATCCGATTCCATTTGGAGAGTAAAAGTCTAAAGATAGGATAACTCAGTCTATTTATGTGTGTGTGTGTGTGTGTGGGGGGGGGGGGGCTTAGTCATTTGGGGACCAAACAATAGAATCCCATTTAAATACCTATAGGGGTTGGTGTGTTATTGAATGCGCTTGGGGTATGAAAACCAATTGAGCTGCTCTGAAGTACGATCTCAGATTGGGCCAGGTAAGTCCTCCAATTTTTTTACTACTAAAAAGAAGCATTTTAGATTTGTGTGTTTTTTAAAATTATTATTCCATATGAACCCTTCGTTAACTGCTTTTGACATTTTTCTATTTCTTTCCGTATCATGAGGATGGGAAGGGAGCAGAATGGATATAGTATTTGTGGCAAAATATTCATCTTTATGGAAATGATGCGTCCCATGCAGGAAAGCGGGAATTTGCTCCATTTTTTGGTATCTTCCGTGAGAGTTTTTAGCCTAGGTGTATAATTAGCCTTGTACAGCTCAGAAGGCCAGGGATCAAATGGATTCCTATATACATGATGTGACTAGTGGGCCAAGTAAATGAGTATTTGCTTTTCAGCTGCTCAATAGTTTGTTTGAACATATGGGCTCTGAAAGCCTCAGTCTTGTTTAAATTGATTTTGAGCCCTGAGACCTGCCCGAAATGTTCCATCAAGACTTTTATGGTTCAGTTTGGGGCCACAGGATGTCAACTGCAAATAGGCAGCACTTGAACGGTTGTAATCCCACTTGAACCTCCTGAATTTGTGAAGTTGAGCGAATGGTTTGGGCAAGGGGTTCAATTGCCAATACAAACAATAGGGGGGATAAGGGGCACCCCTGTCTTGTTCCTCTCTGTATGTTTATCACATTCTTATTGTCTCCCTGAAGCTTTAAGTAAAAAGTCTAGTGCTATTGTGTATAAAGGCTAGTTAATTTGGTGAAGTAAAATATATTCAGAACTCTACTTATTTTATCCCCCGCCTGTCTGAGCGGCACAAAGCCTACCTGGTCTTTGTGTATCATTTTTGGGAGAAACTTTGTAAATCTGGTGGCCTTGAGTTTCGCCAACATTTTTAAGTCCCCTTTGAGTAGCGATAGAGGGCGATAATCTTTGGCCTCAAGGGGATATCATCCAGGTTTAGGGAAAATAATTTAGTTTGCCTGATTAAATTCAGTTGGTATTTGTTCCCCTTTTAATGTACCATTATATAGTTGATTTAAGTAGGGGATTAATAATTTTGAAAAGGTTTTGTAACAGATATTAGAGAAGCCAACTGACCCCAGGGATTTTCCCAGTTTCAGATTTTTAATGGTTTCACTAATTTCAGAAGATCTAATATTTTGGGGGTTTTTAAGTTTGATAGATTTGATTCTGGTTTTGTTTGGACCTTAGTCTTCTAGCCAGCATGGGAGAGAGTTTATTCGCTTAGCTATACAATTTGTGTTGCGTTTTACGAAGGGCTATTTCAGTTTTATAGTTAGTAGATTATTCAATTCTAGTCTAATTTTGTTGATCTTGGATTTAGTAATGGAGGAGTAACTATTTTGATTTTGTCTTTCTAGTGTGTGTAGCTGTTGTAGAAGTTTAGTTTCTTTTAAGTTTTATTTTTTTTTGTATGTAGAGGCTATTCTTGTAATTGATCCCCTGATGTAGGCTTTATGTGCTAGCCAGAGCCAGCCAATTTTGGTTTCTGCGGTATCATTGCATGCAAAATACTGTGGTAGTTCTTTAGAGATTTGGGTTTGCGTTTCAGGGTTAGATAATAGTGATTCATTAAGTCTCCAATTTAATACTTTTTTCAGATTTGTTCCAAGATCAAGATTTATGACCACTGCCGCATGGTCTGACCATAGGCAAGGAATGATTAGGGCATTTTTGGAGTGGTCAAACAGTTCGGTGTCAGTATACAGGACATCTATTCTTGAATATGTATTATGTCTGGGTGAAAAGTATGTGTATTCCCTTCCATGCAGGTGATGTCCCATCCAGGAATCAATTAGACCATTTTTCTGTAGAAGTGTATCAATTTTCCATATTTTTTCCAAGTATCTTGAACATTTGTTACTCCCTGACCCGTCTAAAGTGGGTTGAAGGGTTACGTTAAGATCTCCTTAGTTGGGCCATAAATATTTACCAAAGATATTTTTCCATTTAATATCGAACCAGTGAGTATTATGTGATTCCCTTCTTTATCTATTTTTTTGCTTTCTATTTTGAATGTAAAATCTTTGTGAATTAAAATTGCTGCGCCTGCCCTTTTAATTTTTTGATTTATAGTATAGAAGATGGGATAGTCCTTGTGTAAATATGTGGGAAAATTTGTTGGAGGCAAAGTGTGCCTCTTGTAAAAATATTACTGAAGACTTATATTTTTCATAAAATAGAAATGCTTTCCTTCTTTTGAGTGGTGTGTTAAAACCCCTGACATTATGTATTATTTTTTTTAATGTTATGTCAGTCATATAATGGAAAAGGGGAGGATAGAACAAATCTCATTTGAATTCTGACAATAAGGTCAGCTCTTTTTTAATGTCAGTCATTTTTGGATTAGAGGTAGGATCTGGGGAATGAGTAAATATTATCTTTAAGAAGATAATTTATGAGGGGAAGGATCCCTCTCATTGAGTTTACAGGAGTCCTGTTTGAACTGGATGCTTGAGTGGAGTTACCGATAGGAATCATAAACCAAATAAAAACAAAATAAAGCAACATTATAAACCAGTAAATATTAGTCATTACAAGATGAATTCTCCTAACACTAATTATAGTGAAAATTAAGACTGGAGGGAAGGGTACCTTAACTAGAACCACTAGTTTCACCCAGAGGAGAATAAACTGGAATCTGAAACTGGAAAAATCCAGTGACTTTACCAAAGGTGATGTCGAGCACCCTATATCTAGGGATAAAAAAATTAGAGTGAAAATGAAACCTAAAAAGTTGCAGGTTTAACATTACTAGTCAGATCTGAAGGAGACTCTGTTTTCTATTGATGAGTCAAGAAATACTAATATACCGTATATACTTGAGCTTAAGCTGAGTTTTTCAACCCTTTTTTTAAGGCTGAAAAAGCCCCCCTTGGCTTATACTCGAGTCACCCTACTCCTGCTGCTCTCTCCCTCCCCTGTTTCTCTCACCCCTCCCCTGTGTCTCTTCCCACCCTCACCTGTGTCTCTTCCCCCTCTCCCTCCCCTGTGTCTCTTTGCCTCCTCCTCTCTCCCCCGTGTCTCCTTCCCTCCTTCTACCTCGTGTCTCATTCCCTCCCCGTCCCTTATCATCCTCCTCATCCTCCCTTCTCATCACTTCCCCCCTCTCCAATTACCCACCCCTCCCTTTCCCTCAATTGCCTTCATCAGCTGCTCCACACATGTGACTTCACGTCATTAGCATATGCCGGGTCCCGACAAAGCCAGAAGACGCACAGAGGAGGAGCTGATGAAGGTGAGGGGAAATATGTGGTTAAAAAATATGTGGTTAATGTTGAGGTCAGTATTAAGACTTCAACAATAGTAAGTTAAATATACATCAAAAGATAAGTATATAAGCAAAATTTTCGGTAAACCATATTGACATTACAATCTGTCTTATTAGTTTTCCCCTTGAACACTAAGATCAATGGTCTTCTTTTACTCTAAGCAGAGTTAGAAATTAGAGTAGAGATAATGTTATTGTCTAAATCAAGGTTTACTTTTAATTATATGAGTTAATAGCTTTCTCAGTCCCTCCTGCCATTGAGTAAACTTGCTTGTTTTGCGTTTTTTTAGACTGTTTGAACTTTGGAATCTCAGTCCATGAACAAGTGGGTCTGGGTAATTTATGTTGCTTGTTCAGTAGTGATTGAATCATAGAGGAGGTGTATTGTTTCAGATCAGGTACTGGTCTAGGGATGCCTCTAAGCCTCAGGTTATTTCTGCTTTACCTATTTTCTAGTTCTTCATACTTATCCTCGAGCTCAGTAATTTTGGATGCATTTTGAGATATTTCTCTCTTATCTTTTTCTTGAGCTTTAACTGTTTTGTCTGAAACTTCCTCCAGAAGTTGTGTCATTTGTCCCAAGACATACAAATCTTTTCCAAGATTGTCAACAGCTTTTGTGATATATTCTTGAAGCAGTTTTTCAAATTTTGCCATCGATTTGTCTGAGACTTCTATGTGAGGGAGAACAGGGCCTGGATTGTCTTTACTGTCAGACATATCTGATTGGTCTAAACCTGGGAGCTGCGTAGGTGGTTGTTTAGGTTCAGAAGATTTAAATAGTTCTTCAATGTTTTTGCTGGAGACATTTCTCTTGTTTTTCCCCATTTTATGGATGTGTGTGAAGCCTTAGTAGAAGGAGACATATATTGGAAGCTGTCTCTGCTTAGAGTAAGCTTTGTTAGTTTATGGTTGTTCTTTTAAATCTGTTGCATTTACTGTTTCAGGGGGTATGCTGTATTTCTCAAGTTAGATGATTTATTTTTTTAACTCAGAGTCTCCTCAACTTAATATGATAAGGTTAACATATCTGTTTGTCAAGTACATTTTCAAAACTGTCACTAGATAACATGATAGGATAGTTTAGAATGATAAACCACTAAGATTTCCACAGAGAGATCTTGTTTGTCCACTTATTTAAGTTTCAATAACTGGAGATGAATGAATTTCATGGTGAGGTATTTTGAAGTATTATTGTAATTCCCTCCACAGACACTGTAGTTTTAATTTCTTAAAGTGGTCCACTCTAGTAGGGTTTTATTAGTGGGTATCCAGGCCTAAATTAGCTAGGTGCAAAGATGTAGGAGAGCAGTCCAGTGTGTTAGGTGTTAGCCTAGATTGTAGTGTTGCTCTTGCTCTGGATATTTGCTGGCTAATGGCTTTTTGCACCAGCAAAATAGAGTCTTAGGTTATTGATGAGGACCCAATATAAGCTGGGGTGATTGAATGAATGAGGGGACCTTTCTTATTATGTTTCTGTGGGCTAGGTGGCTATCAGCCTTTTCTCCCCTATTGCGCTGTGTACCCTTAACTCCACCAGCAGTTTCTGTAGGGTATGTAGCCCACTATTTGCCCACCTCACCCAGGACTTTTCTCTTTTCTGGAAAGAGAGCAGTCTTGTGATCAGTTCCTTGGGGTCAGAGTTGGATTCTGAGGCCATGGGGTTTAACCTTTAGGGCCTTTTCTTAAATGGTTTATGGGCCTGCCTGTGTGATTCTCCTAGGTCTCCTTGTTTAAGCTTCAGGTGGTCAATTTTAGGCCCTCTATGGCGCAATCTCTGTTTCCCGACAATACACTGGCTTGGTCTCTAGTCTTACTGACATCTGTGGATCGGCACATGCTTCCCCCAACTGTAATAGATTTTCTGGCAATCAATATTTGCCTCAGATGATTGAGGATCCTCAGCTCTCTGCTTCCTCTTTTCAGCAGTGACCATTACCAAGATTTTAAAAGATACTACATCTAGCACTGAGCACTTTAATAATAGAGCAATATAACATTGATTATGTCCAGAGTTCCTCTGCATCATATAATTTAAATACGTGGCTGTTGACCTAAGTGGCATATTACTCAAACAAACTCATGTATACTGTCTATGTTACAAGTTTTTAATGAATTTAACTTTTTATAGCTATATCAATAAAAGTTTCAAAGAGATTAGGTATTGGGTGTGCCCCAGTAAAAATTAGCTTTACGGAAATTGTCTTATTAGTGCTTAACACTACAAATTGAATAAAACACATATATGGGTAATTTAGAAAAAACTTTAGAAAAATCTTTAATGAAAACTGGACAGCAATGATTAAAAAAATTAAAAAAAAAGGGGGAAACTGCCACTAATCAATTATAGAATGGGAAATTGTCAGCTTAAAGTAACTTATAGAGGGTTGTGGTGCACTCTTTAAACCACAGCCACCTTGAAAATTTAGTGGATACCAAATTTGCATATGACCGCAATCCAAGGTATCCTATATATAGAATACCCACATAATAAACCCTTTTGTTGGTATATTATGTGTAATAAGACCTAGCGTGGTCTAGGTAAATAATGGTAAATAATGTGGTAGCCTGCAGTTCGCAATTGGCATATAAAAATGTATGGGTGGATATACCAATGGAGTATATATGTGGAGTATTCTATTAAGACACACCAATGTGTGTAATTCTCCCCAAAATTACTTATCTATACTTTCTGTTTTCGCCCATTGGTCCCCACACTTGCTCCACTGTAGTCTGTTAAATGGTATTGAGTTGGCAGTGGTTAGTGCCCTGCCTATCCTCCAATTTGAGATACTCAGTGTCTCGGCGTCTCCATTAGCTGTGGAGATTTGCGCTTCCTGGTTAGAGCGTGCATCTAAAATGTGTGACGTCATGCTACGCCTGCCTACCTAACATGTTTCTACGTCTTAACGTCTTTCTCAAAGGATTAAGGGTGTGCCCCAACAAAAGGGATGTTTTTGTGTCTCTTCAGCAATAATAAATGTGTCAATACTTATCCATGAGAGCTCCCCAATAAATATTTTTTGGTTAAAATCACAACGCTTTGAGCAATCACTTTACTAATTAATTCATATTATGTGTTATCATGTGATATATGTTTTCAAGGATTAATTGTAAAACAGGTATTTAAGAAATAGAAATCAATAATACCTTTAGAACCTGCTCTGTTCTGCTCTGTTCTGTACTCTCTCCCTCTCTCAATGCTCCAACCACCAACTCTGGGACCTGCGTGCTATTTCATGAAAAAATACAATACAGTCAACGCTGGGGTGGATAAAACGCAGCTATATTATCGCTACCTGTTAATCATAATCCGATAGCCTGCTTTTATTGGCTCACAGGTCTGTGGTGCAAACTGTAAATATGGGATTGGATTGTAACTGCGGACCCCATGTATTCCAACCCACTAACAACTTGCGGTTGTGGGAATTGTTTATGGTTTTAGACTTTAGCCCTTAATTGCGCACTTGAGTCAATTGGATACAGACATAATTGTAACAAATTTCTAACCCACAGACATGTGGCCTGTATAAAGGTTATTACAGGCTTGGAATTGAATGGGGGCCATTGTGTTTACTGTATCAAAACTTAATTCACAGAACTGGACAAGACATTGAATAACATTCAAAGCATCCAGTTACCTATAAGGGAATATCCAAACTTAAAACAAGGAAATGTTGAATACATACTTCAGAACAACTAGCAACCCAGTGTCATTAGTACCATATATTAACCAATATGGAAGACTATTTGTTATTTATTTACCCCCAAATTACATTGTCCTTGCAGGAAGCTTCATACATTCTAATTATTTTCCCTAAATGCTTAGATGTATTCTATTGCCATAAGCCTGAAATTTAAGTCTTTCAGCCTCCACACGTAAACCTTGCTATTTTAAGTTGTATTTCAGGGGGAATGATTATATGATCTGACAATATTTAAGCAAGCCTGTAATTTACTTCTTAGACACACCAATAGTAAATAAGTCCGTCATCATGACGTCAATAAAACATGGAAGTTAAATGTAAATTGCAATCGGAGACTAATAATTAATTTGTGCCAATCTAGCACTGTATAAAATTCATTAGAGCACCTGTGGAAGTCCATGTGAGTCTCGTGTTATTTATTAACCTCTTGAGCCCCAGGATCGATATTACTCAGAAATAACATTTAAAAATTATAATTTTTAATTGCATATTTGTGGGTATGAGATTGTGCTGCAATTAATTCCATGCCTTTCCATTATTTTAAAGTACAGTATGGTGTGTTTAATTGCTGCTAAAGCATTAATAAGCATTTTGAAAAGCCCTTGTGAATCCTATTTATATTTTTTGACAGAAACATGATACTTTTTCAGTTGCTGTATAGACATTATTTGTGAGCTAGAGCTACTGGTCTAATAGCATATCATTTTTGTGTAACTTTAATTACTTTGCACTCGTAATGTTCGAACTGTGTTAAAACCAATGAAGTTGTAAGCCTTAAGTTCTTTGGCTGACCTGTAGTGATTGTGGGCAGGTAACTTGTAATTGGATTGCGAGTAGCTAATAGAATATGTGGCAATATTAAATGTGTGTAACATCATTAATGTTTGTTTGTGTGGGGATTATACGGGATCTCTAGAACGCTCCTTGCTGTCTTAATCCTGAGCTGGAGTTGCACTTCCATTTATTTATTTCTGCCCTCATGTCTAGTTGTTCAAAACACAAAAGGATCTAAAGTGTTTCAGTATTTGATGAACTTGAATGTCATAAAGACGTGGAATTTTTTCCAATTCCATAACAAACAATAATAATAATAATTTGATTATGTTCAACCTTGTATTTATATTTTGCAGATGCCTGTTACATAAATAAGGAGGATCTTGATAAAAATAATATAGAAATATGCTCCCGTCAACAATATGTGGAGTATTTTGAAAGTGGAATAAACATAGAATTCAAATGTAAAGCTGGATCTAAACTAAAAAGAATAAGAAACAATAGTCTCAATAAAAGATGTGTTAGAGGTATCGTGACATACCCCGTTTGCGAATAAAGGTAAGTACAGAAGTAAGCCTCTTACTTTTTTAATTGTTTTATTGACATGGAAACTAATTGGGTCTATTTATTTAGAAGTGGGTTAAATAATACTTATCATATCCCCTATGCATGTCTCAGACTTAAATTACCATAATTTGCAGTGTTTGTCCAACTTACTCCACTTACATACTATCAGGACTATTAAATTGGAGCTACTTTTTAAAACGTACAGTGCCTTGCAAAAGTATTCACCCCGCTTGACTTTTTACTTATTTTGTTACATTACAGCCTTAAGTTCAATATTTTGTTAATCTGAATTGTATGTGATTGATCAGAATACAATAGTATAAGTTGGTGAAGTGAAATGAGAAAATGATATACATAAAACTATTTTTTTAGAAATATAAAACAGAAAATTGGCATTTGCCTATGCATTCACCCCCTTTGTTCCCCTTTGTTATGAAGCACATAAAAAGCTCTAGAGCACACACAAGGGGTGTTATTTCTGGCCTGTTGGACTGATCTCTTTCCATTAGTTCCATATGAACCCGTTACTATGAGATTGCTTAATTGTTTGCATGCAAACACGCGAGTCCGACGGTGAACTAGTTTACAAAATAGCGTCTCTCACTCGTAGCTCGCAGCCCTTTCTAATTTAATATCAACGTAACTTGGGCAAATTTTAAGCACGTAGCCCTTACATGCTAAGCGTTGGACTTACACGGCTGAAATTAAATATGGCCCTATGTTTTCTGCAAAGAAGAATATCCTTACAATTTCTGTACAACTTCATTCCGTGTCCTCTTGTTTTTGTTCCCCTTTTTCTAAAATATATTTGCATCCTCACTTTATTAAGCACTTTGATATATTTGCAGATATCTCTCATATCCCCTTTTCCCTCTCTCCTTTAATCTAGACATTTTACTGTCATATAGTCTCCTAATAAGTTGTGTCTTTTAGACCCTGCATCATTTTAGTCACCTCCTTTGAATTGTCTCTAATTTATTATCCTTTTGGGGGTCTGGTCTTCAGAAGTGGGCACTGTATCTAGATGAAGTCTGACTGGGGGTCATAGTAACAGTAGTACTGACCGTTATCTACTGCTAATTCCTCTTCCAATATAACAAAGCATCCTACTGGCTTTTCCTGTTGCTTTTGTTGCATTGTCTACTTTTTAATTATCAGATATAATAACCCCCAAGCATCTTTCCTCTTCTGTAGCTATCATGAAAAGGCTATTTACATTTTCTACATTACTATTTCTAAGCATAATTTACACTTATGAGCCTTAAAGGACAACTGAACCGTAGATTTTTACACTAAATAAAAATCTATCTATTCTTTACCTTTAATAAACAATTTAATGAAATATATGACATTTTGTGCTTACTGGCTTTATTTTGACACTTATATTGTTAAGTAAAGGGGTTGTCATTTTGTCTTTCAAATTCTCCCAAATTATCTTGTTTAGCTGGAACTTGCAACTGTATATGTATAGATGATGTCACCATTCATAGGGAGACATCCACAGAGGAAGCATAAAGTGCTCTTTTAAGAGCCCTTAATGACCCCAAAATGTTTAGGTTCAGAACTTTTAGAGCCCTACTCCCCAAATAAATTATCCAGTAATAAGCTATTTTATGACCATCATTTGATCCTTACATATCTATGAGATCCACCTGGCGGGTGCAACACTTGTTAAATATATATAAAACCACTATTTTGAAGGAAGACACATCCTATTCTTCAAAGAGTAGAAATATGTATCTTCGTTTAACATTTGGATCTCTAACCAGTGGTTATTTACAAGCTCTATTAGTACTAAAGTATGTCTTATAATGAAGTTCACCAGTAATTTTCTTGCATTTTAATACTTTGTAGATTAGGCTTCTGTCTGAAGAGCCGAGCAAAGCAACAAGCAAATCAACTCTCTGCAAGTGGAAGAATATTCAGCACATATTGACCCATCTGATACATATGGTGGCTACTTGGTAGCTGAATTTCAGAAACTTATATAACTTGTCATTTTTTTTTCTTTACAGTGGCTGTGATATCATTAAACTGTATATTTTCTTCTCAACACTTTTGTTTTATTTGGTATCAATCAATAGAAACAATAAGAAGCCAAACCCCAGATATTGAACATATTGAAATGTGTATCTACCGCAAATATTCACACACCAAAGGAAATATTAAAATAATACACGTAAATATTATTAAAATGACACTAAAGTCATACCTTTTTTGCATTATATAAGTATGGAGATCTACAGGCTATTATTATTATTATTATTGATGAGTCCTGTTAAACTGCGGTATGGTCTTGCCCACCGTGCTGCAGCTTCAGCGTCTTGGCAATCTTCTTATAGCCTAGGCCATCTTTATGTAGAGCAACAATTCTTTTTTTCGGATCCTCAGAGCGTTCTTTGCCATGAGGTGCCATGTTGAACATCCAAGGACCAGTATGAGAGAGTGTGAGAGCGATAACATCAAATTTAACACACCTAAGACCTTGTAACACTAACGAGTCACATGACACCGGGAAGGGAAAATGGCTAATTGGGTCCAATTTGGACATTTACACTTAGGGGTGTACTCACTTTAGTTGCCAACGGCTTAGACGTTAATGGATGTGTGTTGAGTTATTTTTTAGGGGACAGCAAATTTACAATGTTATACATGCTGTACACTTACTACTTTACATTGTAGCAGTGTGCTATTTCTTGAGTGCTGTCACATGAAAAGATATAATAAAATATTTACAAAAATGTGAGGGTTGTACTCACTTTTGTGAGATACTGTATATATATATATATATATATATATATATATATATCACATATATTAGTTGTGGTAATTGCGAGTTGTCGTCACACAATGTTAAAAGATCCGGGCTTGCGCATGCGCAATGAGCAGTGAAGGCGTCATTGGGGGCCTTGCGATGAGCGATGTAGGCGAGACACAGGGGTGATAGAGTGGGGAGGGTGTAGGGGGGGGGGGGGAAGACACAGGAGAGGGGGAAAGAGACGCAGGGGTGAGAAAGTGGGAATAGACATTTATTGCGAGGCCTGAAAGTTGCAGGTTGGACGACGCCTGCAATGAGCGGCATAAAGTAGAGGGAGCTCATTGCAAAGCATCACAGTGGCGAGGTGGCTGATGTCTTGCAATGAACGCCGAAGTCTTTCATCGCGAGGACTGTAAAGTAGACGGGGGGGGGGGTGGGAGAGGGGGAAGAGACACCGGGGTGAGAGTGGCGAGAGGCTCAAGGCACTCATTGCAGACCTCGCGATTAGCGCCGGAAGCCTGAAAGTTGCGGGTTGGACAATGCCTGCAATGAATGATGTAAAGCGGAGGGGGGGAGACGCTCGCAAAGAGATTCGAAAGTGCTCATTGCGAAGCATCAAAGTGGCGGCTTTGTTGAGGTCTGCAATGAGCGGCGACATCGCTTTTTGTGGGGCTCCTGATGAGTGTCTTCATCGTTCAACGCGAGGCCCGCAGCTTGCCATTATATATATATATATATATACAGTATATATATATATACATATATTACACACACAGTTGTGCTCAAATGTTTGCATACCCTTGGCGAATTGATAATATACTGTATGTACCATTTTTAAAGAAAACATGAGTGAGCGGGCAAAACACATTTATTTTATTTCTTATGGGATTCATATTCAACTTTAGGTTATAACAGAATGGCACAATCATAAAACAAAACATGGCAACAAAGAAAAAAATTAAATGACCCTGTTCAAAGTTTGGATACCCTCTTTGGTCGTCTTGCATGAACCACATGTTTGAGATCTCCCCAGAGTGGCTGGATGATATTAAGGTCAGAAGACTTTGATGGCCACTCCACCTTGTTCTACTGTAACCACTTGGCCTTGTGCTTAGGGTCATTGTGATGCTAGAAAATCCATGGGCAGCCTTTGTGCAGAAGAATGCAAATTGTCTGCCAGTATTTTCTGATAACATGCTGCATTCATCTTGACATCCATTTTCACAAGATTCCCCCTGCCTTTAGAGCTTGCACACCCCCAAAACATCAGTGAGCCACCACCATGATTCACAGTGGGGATGGTATTTTTTTCACTATAGGCCTTGTTGACCCGCATCCAAACATAGGACCATATTCAATTGAGCGGATTTGAGATCCAGAAGCCCGTAAGTGAGGTTGCAAGCTAGTTTGCTATTCAATTGGTGTCCTTTTGCGGGCTCAGAATGGCTTACGAGTTATGGCCTTTAAAAAATGGCACTATCAAACTCATAACTTACAGCCTCCAGAAGCCTTTGATCTCTCACTATTACTGCAATATGTTACGAACCTCGCTCATTGGGCCTTCAGCGCTCATTGCGAGTCTCTCTCCCCTTCTACTTTGCTTACCACTATAGTTACCTATTATTTGATGTGAGTGAGGTGGTGCTGTTTCTGCTAACTTTTCTTACCCTTGAAAGTGCCTCTAATTCCTTGATACCATGCCAAGACGTCAACGCTTCCTACTCACCATGCACACACCTTTCATATCTCCTTCCATATGCACACCCACACAACATTCATGCTTTACTTACCACTATAGTTACCTATTATTTGATGTGAGTGAGGTGGTGCTGTTTCTGCAAACTTTTCTTACCCTTGGAAATGCCTCCAGTTCCTTGATACCATGCCAAGACTTCAACCCTTCCTACTCGCCATGCATACACCTTTCATATCTCCTTCCATATGCACAACCACACACTGTTCGTACTTTACTTCACAGTACAGTTACTTATTAACTTGATGTGAGCAAGGTGGTGCTGATTCTGCTTACTCTTCTTATCCTGGGAACTGCCTCCATTTCCATGAGGGTGACGTGGTGCTGCTTCTCCCTAAGCTACAGTGTAAAGACATATCTGCAAATCTTAAATAGGTTATTCCCCCCTCAAGCCCAGATTAAAATGAATGTAAATACTAATATTTCTAAATATACATCTTACCCATCCAATGTTCTTTTGTCAAATTACTCTGTAAAGAAGACATAATTTTCTTCATGATGATGATGAGGTGGTGCTGCTTGTGCTACCTCTTCTTTTGCTGGAAAGTCTCTGTGTTCTTGATGATGATGATGAAAAGGTGGTGCTTCTTCTCGCTTTTCTGTTGCTGAAAAGTCTCTGTGTCCTTGATGATGATGACAATGAGCTGGTGCTGTTTCTTCTTTATTGTTGCTGGAAATTCTCTGTGTCCTTGATGATGAGGTGGTGCTGTTTCTTCTTTATTGTTTCTGGAAAGTCTCTGTGTCCTTGATGATGATGATGAGGTGATGCTGTTTCTTCTTGCTTTTCTGTTGTTGGAAAGTCTCTTTGTCTTTGATGATGATAATGAGGTGGTGCTGATTCTTCTTTATTGTTGCTGGAAAGTCTCTGTTTTCTTGATAATGATGATGAGGTGGTGCTTTTTAGTCTTGCGTTTCTGTTGCTGGAAAGTCTCTGTTTTCTTGATGATGAAGATGAGGTGGTGCTGTTTCTTCTCATTTTTCTTTTGCTGGAAAGTCTATGTATTCTTTATGATCATGATGATGATGAGGTGGTGCTGTTTCTTCTTGCTTTTCTGTTGCTGGAAAGTGTCTGTCCTTGATGATCATGATGATGATGATGAGATGGTGCTGTTTCTTTTTTATTGTTGCTGAAAAGTCTGTTTTCTTGATGATGAGGTGGTGCTGTTTCTTTTTACTTTCCTGTTGCTGGAAAGTCTCTGTTTTCTTGATGATGGTGATGATGATGATGAGGTGGTACTGTTTTGTCTGGCTGTTTTCTGTCTCTGTGTTCCTTATGATGATGAGGAGGTTGTGTTGTTTCTTCTCGCTTCTCAGTTGCTAGAAAGTCTCTGTGTTCTTTATGATGATGATGATGATGATAAGGTGGTGCTGTTTCTTCTTGTTTATCTGTTGCTGGAAAGTCTCTGTTTTCTTGATGATGATGAGGTGTTGCTGTTTCTTCTTTCTTTTCTGTTGCTGGAAAGTCTCTCTGTTTTCTTTATGATGATGATGAGGTGGTGCTGTTTCTTCTTGCTTTTCTGTTGCTGGAAAGTCTCTGTGTTCTTGATAATGATGATGAGTTTGTGCTGTTTCTTCTTTCTTTAATGTTGCTGGAAAGTCTCTGTGTTCTTGATGATGAAGTGGTGCTGTTTGTTCTTGCTTTTCTGTTACTAGAAAGTATTGCTGTTTTCTTGATGATGATGAGGTGGTGCTGTTTTGTCTTGCTTTTCTGTTACTAGAAAGTCTCTCTGTTTTCTTGATGTAGATGATGAGGTGGTGCTTTCTCGATGAAAGTGATGTGGTGCTCCTCCTACTCAGTTTCTGTGTGCATACACTGGTGGTATGATTTCTCTTCTTACAATTATTTATATCTAAATTTTGCACAGCGATCTTTCAAAGCACAAAACTTATCAGTGTGTTTTTATTGAAATCTTTGAACCCCCAAAATAAGTTTATTTTTGAGAGCATCGCTAATGCATTCAACCGGTCCTGGGTCATGGTGCTTCTTAAAAAAGGTTTTATCCTCTTCAATGTGGAGATGCATCTTTCTGATTCTGCAGTCATTGGTGTTATAATGAGGATTCTTAATAATTTCACTGTCTCAGTGAAATCATCCTTCATATTAGCATGAATCAAAGTTATCCGACATTTACATTTTCTGGAAACAGTCAACTAGATCATCTCTTTGCTCGTAGATGACATTCACTGTCCTAATGTTGAAGTTCCAATGTGTCTATGCACCTCTTGGAAGTCTTCAACCAACTACCTAATCCAGAACTGTAGTCCTTTTTGGAGATTGTGAAAAAAAAGATGGTAGACCGGATAGGTTGCAAAAAAAATTCTAACTCTTGCAATCTTTAAAACTGCTTGTTCCATTATTAGATTCAGTTGCTGAGCATAACAATGAATGTAGTGTGCGTTAGGGTACACGTCTTTTTTTTTTTTTTTAATCCTCTAAGTTTTCAATCATCACACTGGCACCATCGTAACTTTGAGCTATCAGTTTTAGTTTGTCGTTTAACTCTGGGAGAACAGTATTTAGAATTTTTAGCACAACAGTCGCAACCGATTCTGCATCAGTCTCTTTCAGTTCCGTGAAGCCATAAAATCTTTCAACAACAGTGATTGTTGTCAATATATCGATATATAAAAACTGACTGTGTCTTTTTGAAAATATCAGTCGTATCATCCGCTTGTATTGCCACAAACTTGGCTTCCTTAAGCTGCTGGAGAATAACTTCCTTAATAACTTCCAGCATGCAGTCCAATAGCTTATTCTGTACAGTTTTGGAGGTGCCCTTGAAAACCGTTGCAGTCTTTAAAAGCTGTTCCATTGCAGTATCAATACTGGCAACCAAATCCACTAGGCCTCGAAACACTGCTGGATTTTGCGATATTTCACTTTCATCATGTCCTCTTAATGCCAATTCAAAAGCACCACAAAAGCAATGACACCACCAAATAAGTTGCACGGAAAACAAAATAAGGATTTCCGTGCAATGCTTCCACAAAGCCAGTCTTTCTTTTTGTACCAGTCGATATAAAAATTACGGACATATTCCTAGCCTCAATCTCTTGCTTGTTGCTAAAGATTTATCTCTGGCTTGTGAGGTCCTAACCGTTTACTTCCAGCTTCTCTTCATATGTTAGGTTGTAGAAAGGCTTCAGGAGTAGCGAGTCAACAGTATTCATGTATACTAATAATATGAAGAATGGATCACAGCATTAAATTTTTAAATATGTAACAAAGTACTTGGCCTTCAATCTAAGTTACCCAACTACGAAATATATGAATGCTTTAGCTTGTTTAAGCTATGTGTGATTTATTTTATGTGACTTTATTTGGGTCAAATACACTTTTGAGGCTGTACGAAAGTGTTCTTCTTCGTTCAACACTTATATTGCTTTCCTGCTTTCCAATTTTCTTGTCCAATTTTCCCAAAAATTGCTCACCAAATACATAGAGGTAGTACCTTTTTAAACTCTTTTTGTTATTTGTGAAAAGCAAATTGTAAGCATATGTACATCATGCACAGTCAAGTTCTTAGAAATGTCACATTTCTCAAAATAATAAGTACTTAAACCATATTAGCCATGCAAAAAGGTGTCACCTTGATATAATTACCCATAATACATATACTTTTGCTATAAACTCACCCATGATCAGCACTGCAGCAATGTCATGGAGCAAAATAACAATCAGTTTAATTCATTAATATAAAATATAGATTGAAAACACTCATGTGACAAGACTACAGCAATATTATAATTTGCATATTACATAAATAAGCACACTAGTGCTTGCATCTATAACCATTGACAGAAAAATGAATGCAATGACACTCACCATTGGCTCTCCTTCTTGGGGTGTCTGTAAGTGTAGTAGTTGACATACAAATCCAAAAAAGTCTGCAGCCGCAGAGTGTTTGGACCTGGGGGTGATATAAACCAAGCAAATAAATCAGAGAGTTCAAACCTTCCTCTAGGCGCATTGACAGAAAAACCAACACAATGACACTCACCAACAGTTGGCTCTCCTTCTCAGGTTGTCTTCAAGTGTAGTAGTTGACCAATGAGTTAAAAAAAAGTCTGTAGCCGCAGAGTGTTTGGACCTGTGGGTGATAAACCAAGCAAACAAATTGGAGAGTTCAAACCTTTCTCTATGCGCATTGACAGAAAGATGAATGTAATGACACTCACTAACACTTGGCTCTCCTTCTCGGTGTGTCTTCAAGTGCAGTAGTTGACCAACGAGTACAAAAATGTCTGCAGCCGCAGAGTGTTTGGACCTGGGAGTGATATAAACCAAGCAAACAAATCAATGATGCAATACCCCAACTGTTCTTTAAAACACTTATGAAACCAAGCGGGACTATATATAGGCCCCAACCATACCTAAAAAACCTATATTACACAAAGCGGGACTATAAAAAAACTATTATGTCAAGCGGGACAATATTGGCCCCAACCATAACTAAAAAAAAAACTATTATGTCAAGCGGGATTATATAGGCCCCAACCGGACCTTAAAAACCCACATTACACCAAGCAGGACTATATAGGGCCAAACCGTACCTAAAAAACCTTAAAATACTAAGCCATGACTATATAGGCCCCAATCAGACCTTAAAAACCCACATTACACCAAGCGGGACCATATAGGCTCCAACCGGACCTTCAAAACCCACATTACACCAAGCGGGACCATGTAGACCCCAACCGGACCTTTAATACCTTAAAATACCAAGCGGGACTATATAGGCCCCAACCGGACCTTTAAAACCTTAAAATACTCAGCGGGATTATATAAGCCCAAACCGGACGTTAAAAACATACATTACACCAAGCAGGCCCAAACCGTACCTAAAAATCCTTAAAATACTAAGCAGGACTATATAGGCCCCAACCAGACGTTAAAAACCCACATTAAAGCAAGCGGGACCATATAGGCCCCAACCAGACCTTTAAACCACACTTTACACCAAGCGGGACCATATAGACCCCAGCCGGACCTTTAAAACCTTAAAATACCAAGCAGGGTAGAGCTCTGTGGCAGGCTGGGGAAGACAAGAGGGCAGCAGTCTCTGCACAGCCCGAGTCAGGCACCAATCGGAGGGGGAACAGGGGGAGACCCATTGAAACCCATGGATCGGGTTTCGAAGCCTTCAGCCCGCCGCACAGACCATGGGACGGCTGTGCTGCATGCAGGCGCGGGCCCTCTGGGTACTTACAGAAGAAACAGTCACCAGCAGGAGAGGATCCCTGCTGCAACGCAACCACACCTGCGACACCCCAGGAGATAAGGGGTGCAGGCAGCAGAACTCTTCCCAGCAAGTCCTAATTTAAGAGGCAGGCGAGAAGGCGATACCCCTGCACCCAACACGGCCCAAGAAGCCCCTGGAATCCCCCCCCCCCCCCCCCCCAGGAGAAGAGGCCACCATATAGCACCCCACAACCCTCAACTATACCCCCACCCTGAGGGGAGATGTTTTGTTTGTGGGAGGGAGGCCCTAATTCTTTACAGCCTCCATTTTGATCCACACATGTGGCTGAGGCACTCTCATCCCACTTAGTGTTGTGCTATAATACCAGGGACTGACAATAGGGAGGAAAGCTCCCCATGCAGCACATCCCTTATTCAGCACATCTTAGACTTTGCTCTGATCAACAGAGATTCTGCAAAAGTGACTGAAGTGGATCACTGGGAACAGCTTAAGATTTAATAAAGACTGTCACTGCATTCACCTGAATGAGCCCTTTACTCCAGGTTCTCCTGAGTACCCTATGAAGCCCTTCTACAGAGATTATTCATATTGTCTAAAGTATACATAATTTCGGTCACACAAGTTTGTAATTTGCAGTCTGACCCACCCAAAGTCAAGAAAAAGAACTTCACACTGCAGCCAGAATATTTCTCATATTCTGATCTCTACCGCCATCTTCTGGCTGTATATTATATTGGCTTTAAAGTCTAATTTACAAGCATTTTTTAATCCATGTACATTGCATTTTACACAAGAAATTCCTCAATTACACCTAAAGAGCCCGGATTGGACCTCTACCTAGATCCATTCTCTGGAAAAGGGGAGAACCACTTTTTTTCCTCTCCCGGGCTGCATACGTTTTGATACGCCAAAGTATCCTTGCAATCAACATGGAGTAAAAATATGAGCGGCAGGGGGCTCTGAATGAGGCACAACCTCAAACATCAGCAGGACTCTCCCTAGAATCATTACACTACCCTTGCATTAAATGACAGACTTTAAGGGGGATCCCGTATGACCACCTGACCCCAAATACCAACTACCCCTAACTTGTCAGAAAACAGAAATAGAGATTCATCTCCGTCCGCTCAAAATGGGCAAACCAAAGAAAAATATACCTCCAAGGAGCATATCGGAGCACTTTAACAAGCCCGAAGCACCCCCTTCTCTACCACAAAGTTCACCCTCCAGGCAATCTGAATCATCAGAGATTGAGGGGGAAGAAACAAATATTATGCCTGACATGAATCTATCTGCCAAATCAATTGCTACAATTGGACAAATGCTACAAGCTCAATTGGCTCAACTGGTGAGAGAGATCAGGAAAGATCTATATGAGCTGGGCCAAATAACTAATCTGTTAGAGGAAACAACAGCCCACATTTTGGAGGCTCACGAACATGATAGAGCTGAAATCTCATCCTTGGCTTCTAAAGTTCTAGCCCAAGAAGAAAAAATAGATGACCTGTAAAACAGGTCAAGGCGACACAACATTAGAGTGTTGGAGTGTTGACCCTCAGCAATCCAAACCGCCCGACACCTGATCCAGACCCACAGCAGACTCTCACGACAGATCCCTCAGCAGCATCTTCCAGCAGGCTGGACTCTGCTCAAGCAACGGCGGATGGATGATTTTCTAAATATTTAAATGTTTATTTAAAAAAAAAAAAAGCAGTTATGTTCATTCAGATAGGATGGTATTGCATAACATTAAGGGCTCTTCATTTCCGTTTGCAGTAAGGGGGTTACTGGCTGACTTCTCTCTCTCTCATACTTTGCTAAACTTCTATTTCTTAGGTTTATAGTAGTATAGCTATTTGGGGTAACTAACCTAGTGCCTGTTGGAGCCCTTTGTGGGGTTCTACCTATATTTCCATTTATTTGGAAAGAATGTTTAAGGCTATCTTATTGTTTTATAGCTGTTCTCACATTGTTCTCACATTAGTAGAAATGTCAGTATGCTAAATTTCCTAGTGCCTGTTGGAGCCCTTTGTGGGGTTCTACCTATATTTCCATTTATTTGGAAAGAATGTTTAAGGCTATCTTATTGTTTTATAGCTGTTCTCACATTGTTCTCACATTAGTAGAAATGTCAGTATGCTAAATTTCCTCTTTACCTTTCCCATCCCTAAAGGCGTTCTTAAACATACCAGTCTGATTCTTCCGACTTCCCAGGGAGTGGTGGCAGAGCTCCTGCGACTTCTTGTCATTCGGCCCGCCTCTAATCCACTAAGGTAATTACACTAGTGCAGTCCTTTTGGGCCTCCACAATCTCTAATGGCTAGTTCACACTATAATTTCATTACACATAATGTAAGGGGCTTCAACTTCCCTTACAAGAGGAGGAAGGCCTTTATCTCATATAAGAAAAACAAAGCCCTCTGTACTTTTCCTCCAAGAGACCCACTTTATCCAAAATAAAATCCCCTCGTTCTTGCACAAAGATTATCCATTATTTTATGCCTCATGCCAGAAAACAAAAAAAGCAGGAGCAGCTATCCTGATTCACAAAAACTTCCCATTTAATATAATTCACAAAAAATAGACAAAAAGGGCAGCTTCAGTATCCTCACAGGTACAATATTAGGCACTAAGATTACCTTGGTTTCCATTTATGCCCCTACTACAGCTCCACATAAAACTCTCATACATTTACTAGAGACACTAGATGCTCAAGAAACTGGCAAGATAATCATAGGGGGAGATTTCAATCTAGTTTTAAATCAAGACCTTGACAGGTCCAAAGGGCCAAGTGTTAATCGATTTCTTGAAAAAATTAAACAAATTAAGAATCTCATGCTAAAACTAGGCTTGGTTGATGCCTGGAGGGGTTTTTACCCAACAGAGAGGGAGTACATATTTTACTCGCCTACTCACAAATCATACTCCAGGATTGACACTATTTATAGATGCTACTTTATTAGAAAAAGCTAAATCTTTGGATATTATCCCTTGCTCATGAGCGGACCACAGTTTAGTGTCTCTAGTTCTAAATCTAAACCCTAACTCAGATATGCCAAATGCGCGGCGGATAAACAATATGCTACTGTCAAACCCTGATAAACAGGACCAAGTTACAAAGGAATTAAAGGAATACTTTCAAATAAACACTAACCCTCATACTAGTATAGGCTGGCTATGGGTAGCGCATAAGGCGTATATTAGGGGCACGTGCATATGCCTGGCCTCCTCTTATAAGAAAAATTTAAGAAAACAGGAGAACTCATTGACAACAGAACTTCTCAAACTTGAGAAACAAAATCAGCAATATCAATCAGATCAAATTCATCAGCGGATTGATGCTATTAGATTAGAACTTGATAGTATCCTCTCTGATCAAACAGAGAAGGCCCTAATAAAAACTCAAAACAAATTTTTCACCCAAGCATACAAACCCGGCCCCCTCTTGGCCATGAAGGCTAAATACCAGCAATCTAAAATTAAGCAGATTAAGACAATAGGCTCAGTTACGATGGACCAGGCACAGATTCAGGAAACTTTCCTTAAATTCTACCAAGACATCTACACCTCACACACAAAAACTTATGAAGATCTTCTGGCTCATTTTCTGGATAGACTAAATCTCCCCGCTTTGGAAACTTCAGACTTACTGAAGAAGTCAAAGATACGATTAAATGTCTAAAATTAGGTAAATCCCCGGGGCCGGACGGCTTCTCTAATTTATATTATAAATGCTGTTTTGGCAAAATTTTGTTTCAAAGGTAACTTCATAAATCTCCTCAAAACCTACTATCATTTCCCTAAAGCAAATGTAAAATTACCTGGTTCTAAGAATCCACTCCTAAACATCCAAAGGTGCACAAGACAGGGATGCCCCCTCTCTCCTTTACTTTTTGCCCTGGCCATGGAGCCATTGGCACAGACAATTAGAATCTCACCCAAAATCCAGGGTTTGTCTTTGGGTAATCAAAATTACAAATGTTGTCTCTTTGTGACTATCTGTTATGCACGTTAACAAACCCTACCACTTCTGTCACAGCCCTTATGGAAGTTCTGAACAATTTCAAGTTAATCTCAGGCCTACGAGTCAATGTAGATAAGACTGAGGCTCTAGGATGCCAGCTTTCAAATTCAGATCGGGAATTATTAAAGAACTCATTTAACTTTTCTTGGCCCAAGACTCACTTAAGTTACTTAGGAATAAAAATCACTCCAAATATCTCAGATCTTTACAAATATAATTATCTGGCTCTTTTTAAGGAACTATCAGCCGACCTGGAGAAATGAAATAAATTAAAAATGTCATGGTCTGGCTGAATAAACTCCCGCGAAATTCTTCTGCGAATATTATATTATTTTACATCCTTACCTATCAAGGTTCCCATTGCAGACCTAGATCATTTTCAAAAGCAAATTATGAGATTTATTTGGCGCCATAAAACTCCTAGAATTAACAAATCTGTAATGTTTAGGCAGAAAGACAAAGGTGGACTTGCGTGCCCGCACCTTAAGTTCTATTATAGAGCGGCCCAAATCTAATTTATACCTCAAGCACATTCCTTAGAGCATCAGCCTATCTGGGTACAGATAGAAAATCACCAATTACAACCCCTTGGGTGGGACAAGCTGGTATGGCTTCCAAAATCTCAGCGTTCGCTAATTAGAAGTTCTAACCCCATTATCAGATTGTCCCTAATGTGTTGGTCCTAAGCTATCTCTAATTGTCATTTAGCACCTGACTTATCTCTCCTTTAACCACTTCTCCTTCCTTTTCTAACAACCTTTCCACTGACTCAAAGGCTTGGTGGAAAACTCAAGGCCTAGACTGAATAGGTGCATGGGTAATTGAAGATCAAATTATCAATCTTGAATACTTAAGGGGCAACTTTGAACTCCAACTGGAGGAGCATTTTTTTTAATTTCTGTAAATTTAGACTTTTTTATAATGACCATGAAAAGGTGATTAGGCCTTCCCAAGGCTAACTGGATGACTCGCATCTGCAAAGATGCTCCATAAACAAAAGGTATTCTAGGCCAAATATATGAAAACTTCAATAACTACCCTGAAAATTATAAACCTAAATACATGATTAGATGGGAGGAAGACCTGGGTCAGAATTGGGATATGAACAAATGGGGACAAAGTTGTCAGAGATTTGCTAGAGGCTCTTTTAATTATAGCTTATTAGAAACTTCACTAAAGGTTCTCCACAGAACCTATATCACTGAGAGACTTCATAGAGTAAATCCTCAAGAATCCGCTACCTGTTTTAGGGGATGCCCAGACATAGGATCCTTTATCCACACGTGGTGGACCTGCCCAAAAGCCCAAAATCTATGGTCTGAAATAACTCAGTTGGCCTCAGACCTACTATGCACCCAGATAACACCCTCTATTGAAGTCTGTTTATTGGGACATAACAATTGCCTCCTAACAAAATCCCATAATAAATAAAAAGGTAATAATAAATAAATAAATTACTCCAATATATACTATTAGCAGTTAAAAATCATATTGCCAAGAGGTGGAAAAATGCTGACCTATGCTTAAAAGAAATTATTAATTAGATAAACTTCATAATGATTAAAGACTCATAAACACAGTTTCCGACACATATTCTACATTCTTATTCATTTGGGAAACTTGGATTTCCTCGACTCACAGTATAGATTTAAGATAAAAGGAAAAAAAAGAGAGTGTGTATATATATATATATATATATATATATATATATATATATATATATATGTTTATACATAAAATACATTTCTGTTGGACTGTTGTGTGTGGATCTGAGGCGGGCTGCTCGGGAGATGCGGGGCCTGGTGCCCTCAGTGGAGACCGGATTGAACAGTGAGTTGACGCTCATTATCATTATAGTACTAACTTTAAGATTGTGGACAAAAAAAAATTATATGTATATACATATATACTGTATATCCCGCCTTTACTTCCTTACCTTCCCTTTCCTCTTCTTATTATCCCTGTTTAGCTATATATTTTTATTGTTGAAAACGGAAAATGGTTGGTGGTGACGCTCACTTAAAAATTAATAATGTATATTTTCAGGCCATGTTGATTCCTTATTTTTTGTGTGTGTATCCTTTACACCAACATGTACATGCCATGGTTTGTGACTGATATAATTTTGTTTCCCTTCTGTTTTATCTTACGTTTACTTGCGAGCCAATAAAAATTATTGAAACAAAAAAAAACCAAGTGGGAATATATAGTCCCCAACCGGACCTTAAAAACCCAGATTATACCAAGCGGGACATGTAGGCCCCAAATGGACCTTTAAAATCTTAAAATACCAAGCGGGACTATATAGGCCCCAACCGGACCTAAAAAAGCAGATTACACCATGTAGGACTATATAGGGCCCAACCAGACCTTTAAATCTTAAAATACCAAGCTGGACTATATAGGCCCCAACCAGACCTTAAAAACCCACATTACACCAAGCGGAATCATGTAGGCCCCAACCGGACCTTTAAAACCTTAAAATACCAAGCAGGACTATATAGGCCCCAACCGCACCTTAAAAACCCACATTACACCAAGCGAGACCATGTAGGCCCCAACCGGACATTTAAAACCTTAAAATACCAGGCAGGACTGTATATATATACTAGCGACTTGCCCATCAAAAAATTATGGCAATAATATTTGAAGCCTTGGCAATGTTTTTTTGCCACAGAATGTAAGGCTTTGGTTCTTCTGAGTACCTTCGGTGCTCATTGTGAGCCTCGCGCTGAGCGCCTTAGGCGCTCATTGCGCGTCTATCCCCTTGTGTACTTTTGCTCCTCTGAGCACCATTGGTGCTCATTGCAAGCCTCTCCCATTGTGTACTTTTGCTCCTCACGCTCATTGCATGGCTCGCAATTAACATTGGGAGCCTCTCCCCTTGTGTACTTCAAGTTTCGTGCTTTGCAACGATCATCTTCGGCGCTCATCGCAGCCTAAGTACTGCAGGCCGCGATATGAGCACCTACGGCTCATTGCTCCCGTAACTTTTAAAATTGCCTCTCTCTCCAGCATCTCCCCCTGTCCCTGTGACATAATGAAGCAGAGCATGATCCCCTCCATTCGGAGACTGGGCCGCAGGGCAGTATTCCAACATGATAACGACCCTAAACACACCTACAAGATGACCACTGCCTTGCTAAAGAAGCTAAAGGTAAAGGTGATGGACTGGCCAAGCATGTCTCCAGACCTAAACCCTTTTGAGCATTTGTGGGGCATGCTCAAACAGAAGGTGGGGGAGTGCAAGGTCTCTACCATCCATCAGCTTCGTGATGCCTTATGGAGGAGTGGAAAAGGACCTCAGTGGCAAGCTCTGGTGAACTCCATGCCCATGAGGGTCAAGACAATGCTGAAAAATAATGGTGACCACACAAAATATTAACACTTTGGGCCCAATTTGGACATTTCCACTTAGGGGTGTACTCGCTTTTGTTGCCAATGGTTTTGACATTAATGGCTGTGTGTTGAGTTATTTTGAGGGGACAGGAAGTTTACACTGTTATACAGGCTGTACACTTACTACTTTACATTGTAGCAGAGTGTAATTTCTTCACTGTTGTCACATGAAAAGATATAATAAAATATGCACAAAAATGTGAAGGGGTGTACTCACTTTTGTGAGTTGACTATATATATATATATATATATATATATATATATATATGTGTGTATATATATATATATATGTGTATATATATATATATATATATATATATATATATATATATATATATATATATATATATATATATATATATATATACAGTGGATATAAAAAGTCTACACACCCCTGTTAAAATGTCAGGTTTCTGTGCTGTAAAAAAACGAGACAAAGATAAATCTCAGAACTTTTTACACCTTTAATGTGACCTATAAACTGTACAACTTAATTGAAAACAAACTGAAATCTTTTAGGTAGAGGGAAGAAAAAATATAAAAATAAAATAATATGGTTGCATAAGTATGCACACCCTTAAACTAATACTTCGTTGAAGCCCCTTGTGATTTTATTACAGCACTCAGTCTTTTCGGGTATGAGTCTATCAGCATGGCACATTTTGGCTTGGCAAGATTTTTCCCACTCTTCTTTGCAAAAACACTCCAAATCTGTCAGATTTCTAGGGCATCTCCTGTGCACAGCCCTCTTCAGATCATCCCACAGATTTTCAATCAGATTCAGGTCTGGGCTCTGGCTGGGCCATTCCAAAACATTAATCTTCTTCTGGTGAAGCCATTCCTTTGTTGATTTGGATGTATGCTTTGGGTTGTTGTCATGCTGAAAGATGAAGTTCCTCTTCATGTTCAGCTTTCTAGCAGAAGCCGGAAGGTTTTGTGCCAATATTGACTGGTATTTGGAACTGTTAATAATTCCCTCTATCTTAACTAAGGCCCCAGTTCCAGCTGAAGAAAAACAGCCCCAAAGCATGATGCTGCCACCACCATGCTTCACTGTGGGTATGGTGTTCGTTTTGTGATGTGCAGTTTTGTTTTTGCGCCAAACATATCTTTTGGCCAAAAAGTTCAACCTTGGTTTCATCAGACCATAACACCTTTTCCCACATGCTTTTAGAAGACTTCAGATGTGTTTTTGCTAAATGTAGCCTGGCTTGGATGTTTTTCTTCGTAAGAAAAGGCTTTCGTCTTTCCACTCTACCCCATAGCCCAGACATATGAAGAATATGGGAGATTGTTGTCACATGTACCACACAGCCAGTACTTGCCAGATATTCCTGCAGCTCCTTTAATGTTGCTGTAGGCCTCTTGGTAGCCTCCCAGACCAGTTTTCTTCTTGTCTTTTCATCAATTTTGGAGGGAGCTCCAGTTCTTGGTAATGTCACTGTTGTGCCATTTTTTCTCCACTTGATGATGACTGTATTTACTGTGTTCCATGGTATATGTAATCCCTTGGAAATTCTTTTGTACCCATCTCCTGACTGATACCTTTTAACTATGAGATCCCTCTGATGCTTTGGAAGCTCTCTGTGGACCATGCCTTTTGCTGTGGGATGCGACTAAGAAAATTTCAGACCAACTAGAGCAGCTGAACTTTATTTGGGGTTAATCAGAGGCGATTTAATTGATGGCAGGTGTATGTTGACTCCTATTTAACACGATTTGGAATGTGATTGCTTAATTCTGAACACAGCTACATCCCCAGTTATAAGAGGGTGTGCAGACTTATGCAACCACATTATTTTTCTTTTTTTTCTTCTTACCTCCACCTAAAATATTTCAGTTTGTTTTTCAATTGAGTTGTACAGTTTATAGGTCACATTAAAGGTAGAAAAGTTCTGAAATGATTTATCTTTGTCTCATTTTTTTACAGCACAGAAACCTGACATTTTAACAGGGGTGTGTAGACTTTTTATATCCACTGTATATATATCACCTATAATAATTGTCAAACTGCGAGTTGTTGTCACGCTTGCGGGCCTAGCGTAGCCATAAGTCTTGCGGGCTCCGGTTCGGGCTCCGGTTTTACATGTTGGGGGAATTTAATAGGGCTGCTATATTCTTTAAGATGTAGAACCCTATTGTTTTACTCTGACCTACACTTATGCAGACTGTTGCACGGCTGACTGAACAGAACATTTTTTTAAAGCCTTTAATTTATTTATTTCAACTGGAATCTACTATTAGTATTGCTCTTGACTTGACAAACAGAGGGAGCTCTCGAAAAGTAGACATAATATTTATGAATATGTATGTCCAATAAAAAGGTATCACTAAAAACTGCAATACTCTGATTATTTATCTGGATTACTGGACACTCACAGATACCTCCTCTTCATATATATATATATATATATATATATATATATATATATACACACATCTATATATATATACATATACAAATACATAAATATATATATATACATACATACTGTATATATACAGTATATATACAGTATATATATATATATATATATATATATATATATATATATATACAGTATATACACATATACATATAAATAAATAATCAGAGTATTGCGGTATATAGTGATACATTTTTTATTGGGCAAACATATTTATAGTTTTCATGACTAGCTTTCGAGAGTGAACCTCTCCTTTTCAAATCCGAAGCAACTAATTACAGGGTGTTTAAAAAAAATTAAAAAAATTTTCTTTTCAGTAATCATTTTACATCATGGATATGTTTTGTGTTGTATTTTTTTTCCCTTTTTTCTCTGTTTTTTTCTCTGGTTTATTTCTGAGCTATCCCTATGTCTCCTTACAATTTTATAGTATTTCAAACTCTCAAGATGTACAAATATTTACGACCCTATTTATTTACTTTGACCTACACTAATACAGACCTGTTCACAGCCCTCTGAACAGAAACCCCTTTTTCTTCATTTCCATACATTGCACCAATTGCATGTTAAAAAAGTTATAAATTGATTTGCAGCTCAATGAGGAAAATAAGTATTTGACCCCTTTGTCTTAGTACTTGGTGGCAAAACCCCTGTTGGCAATCACAAAGGTCAGACGTTTCTTGTAGTTGGCCAACAGGTTTGCACACATTTCGAGAGGGAATTTGTCACACTCCTCTTTGCAGATCCTCTCCAAGTCATTAAAGTTTTGAGGCTGATGTTTGGCAACTCAAAACTTCAGCTTCCTCCACAGATTTTCTATGGGATTAAGGTCTGGAGACTGTCTAGGCCACTCCAGGACCTTAATGTGCTTCTTCTTGAGCCTTGGCAGTGTATTTTGGGTCATTGTCATGCTGGAATACCCATCCACGACCCATTTTTAATGCCCTGGCTGAGGGAAGGAGGTTCCCACCCAAGATTTGATGGTAAATGGCCCGGTCCATCGTCCCTTTGATGCGGTGCAGTTGTCTTGGTCCCATAGCAGAAAAACACCCTCAAAGCATAATGTTTCCACCTCCATGTTTGATGGTGGGGATGGTGTTCTTGGGGTTATAGGCAGCATTCCTCCTCCTCCAAACACGACGAGTTGAGTTGATGCCAAAGAGCTCGATTTTGGTCTCATCTGACCACAACACTTTCACCCAGTTCTCCTCTAAATCATTCAGATGCTCATTGGCAAACTTCAGACGGGCCTGTACATGTGCTTTCTTGAGCAGGTGGACCTTGTGGGTGCTGCAGGATTTCCGTCATTGACGGTATAGTGTGTTACCAATTGTTTTCTTGGTGACTATGGTCCCAGCTGCCTTGAGATCATTAACAAGATCCTCCCATGTAGTTCTGGGCTGATTCATCCCCGTTCTCGTGATCATTGAAAACTCCACGAGGTGAGATCTTGCATGGAGCATCAGACTGAGGGAGACTGGCAGTTATTTAGTGTTTCTTCCATTTGCGAATAATCGCAGCAACTGTTGTCACCTTCTCACCAAGCTGCTTGGCGATGGCCTTGTAGCCCATTCCAGCCTTGTGTCGGTCTACGATCTTGTCCCTGACATCCTTGGACAGCTTTTTGGTCTCGGCCATTGTGGAGAGTTTGGAATCTGATTGATTGTGGAGAGGTGTCTTTTCTTTGGACAGGTGTCTTTTATACAGGTAACGAGCTGAGATTAGGAGCACTCTCTTAAAGGGAGTGCTCCTAATCTCAGCTCGTTACCTGTATAAAACACCCCCGGAAATCTTGCTGATTGATAGGGGATCAAATACTTATTTCCCTCACTGTAGCGGAACCCATCACTGTTTTACCATGTTTTATGATTATTATGGTTAAAATATGATCCTACTATATGTATGTTGGTTGATGCTCTGCAGAATATTGTCCCAGACATTTGCAGCTACTTGGCATGGGAGATAATCCTGTTACAGCGACTCCGCATAAGATAAAGGAAGTCTATTGTATACAGTGTTTTCATTCTCAGATAAGAACAAAGAAGTGTAATTGAATTAATGTCTGATTGTATCAAAGTTGCCAGGGAGCCTCGGAGAGGTGTGACCCACCTATTGTTCTCTTTAAGTGTATTGTGCGGCCAAATATGGGCATGTGTATTGCCTGTGGGAAGAGATTGGTATAAATATTTCTGCAATAACAAAATAAAGTCAGTATTCATTTGACTCCCAAATTGTGTGTCGTCCAATATGGGAGGTCGGGAATGGTGAAACTGTAGTGCCTCTTGGGTATTTTACCGTATACCACCGGAGATATTGGACTGCGTGTTCCAGCTCCGTTACATTTGGTGGCAAGTGTCGGAATTGTTCCCACGTTCAGAAGGACAGCTACAGGAGACACCATTCCGTGGAGTACAAATTGAGGGCAACGCTAGTATCCGTACAGCGCCCCTGGCTACAGCAGGATGGAACCGGCTAGTTTTCAGACAGCGTTCCATCATGAGGAGGAGGAGGCGGCCGCGGACTACAGGGATGCAGACAGAAAGGAACTCATGGTTACAGTACCTCTTATTACCCCACAGACTGAGTTTCAAAGAGAACTCCAAAGCAGACTGGCCTTTTTCCCAGGTATGCTTCCCATAAAAACCTTGGAATGGTTAATGACAGATGTCCACAAATTCATAATGGAAAAGCAGCGGGCACGGGAGCGGTCCATCTTGGGAGCTGCTAACCCACCTCCCACCATTAACCCCCCCCCCCCAGCACTGCGTCCGGGTGGTGGGAACTACCAAACCCCTCCACGGTACATCAGGTGCCACACGTGTAACCAGTAGGGCCACATGCAGAGAGACTGTTCCAGAAACAGAAACCGCTCCACTTGGAATACTCCAACTAATTCCCCTCCCCAGCGACAGTGTGTACCCCAGGGGGCCGAAGGTGTCGTCCTTCCCCCCCAGCGGCAGTGTGAACCCCAGGGGGCAGAAGGGGTCGTCCTTCCCCCCCAGCGGCAGTGTGAACCACAGGGGGCAGAAGGTGTCGTCCTTCCCCCCCAGCGGCCGTGTGAACCCCAGGGGGCAGAAGGTGTCGTCCTCCCACCCAGCGGCAGTGTGAGCCCCAGGGAGCTGAAGATGTCGCCCTCTCCCCCCAGCGACAGCTTACCCTAACAAGGGGAGACACCAATCCCCCAGACGGCGCAGATGGGACCAGGGTCTCTGTGCCTGACCTACCGGGATGCTGGACAGCCTGTCCAGATCCCCAACTACTCTCACTGGGACAACCGGAGGAGGGGGTAAGTACAAATTCCCTTCCCCAGCTAACTCCTAATGTGGCTCTAGGGTTAACAGAGGAAATGTTAACCCCCACTGACCCCCACCTTTCCCTGGCTACTGAGCCGGAATACGTCCCATGTACCCCAGCAGAAGAGCTGACAGTGGGGCAGAGTGCAGTCGGCCTCTGCCCTCCCTTTGTCCCTTGTACAGAGCAGGATGTCCTGCAGGATATACCAGCAGAAGAGCTGGCATCAGGGCAGAGTGCCGCTGGCCTCTGCCCCTCAAGTCCCCTCAGCGTGTTGCCCCATCACCACAGCAAAATATCCAGGTACCTGGTTAGACTTCCCCCCAAAGGAGAGATGTGTGACGAAGTTCCCTTCACCACTTTGGCTTGGAGAGGACTGTTTGCCAGCCTCCTGCCCTGCGACTATGGCCCTGGGACATATTGCCCTTTGGAACCAGTGTTCGGCCATACCAGAGTGTATGTCACTCATTCTGGCCCTTTACATACAGGGGGGTCATTCGGTACTTGCCCTGTGTGAACCCTGATACCCCAGATAACTGTGACATGAAGCCCATTCATATAATGAAAGACTATGGGAAAGACTTTAGCTACATGGCAATTGAACTGTGTGAAGAGGATCTGAGCGCTATTCGGTAGTTTTGTGCGCTCAGATCCCAGCTATCTGGGGATATGGGAAATGTGAGTAAATGTGAATTGCAGTAATGCTGATGGGTTGTCAAACTAGAGAATTGACCAACAACTACTTTTGTCCGGACATCCCCAGGCCGATCCGTTGGGATCAGACCGTGTATGCCGGCTTATGGTCACGGAGAGGTGTGTAGCGGAACCCATCACTGTTTTACCATGTTTTATGATTATTATGGTTAAAATATGATCCTACTATATGTATGTTGGTTGATGCTCTGCAGAATATTGTCCCAGACATTTGCAGCTACTTGGCATGGGAGATAATCCTGTTACAGCGACTCCGCATAAGATAAAGGAAGTCTATTGTATACAGTGTTTTCATTCTCAGATAAGAACAAAGAAGTGTAATTGAATTAATGTCTGATTGTATCAAAGTTGCCAGGGAGCCTCGGAGAGGTGTGACCCACCTATTGTTCTCTTTAAGTGTATTGTGCGGCCAAATATGGGCATGTGTATTGCCTGTGGGAAGAGATGGGTATAAATATTTCTGCAATAACAAAATAAAGTCAGTATTCATTTGACTCCCAAATTGTGTGTCGTCCAATATGGGAGGTCGGGAATGGTGAAACTGTAGTGCCTCTTGGGTGTTTTATCGTATACCAGCAGAGATATTGGACTGCGTGTTCCAGCTCCGTTACACTCACTGACCTGAAAATCAATTTATAACTTTTTTGACATGCGTTTCTCTTGTTTGTTTGTTTTTTGTTATTCTGTCTCTCACTGTTAAATTACACCTACCATTACAATTATGGACTGATCATTTCTTTGTCAGTGGACAAACTATCAAAATCCGCAGTGGATCAAATACCCCCCCCCCCCCATTGTATATATGTATTTTTGTGTGTATGTACATATACAATAACCTCTATAATAGTTACAGTGCCTTGCAAACGTATTCACCCCTTTGACTTTTTACCTATTTTGTTACATTACAGCCTTAAATTCAATGTTTTGTTAATCTGAATGTTATGTGATGGAGGCTCATACTCAAAAAGGCAGTTTAGGATCAGATCAATGAGCAGTGAGCATGAGGGAACCCAAACCGACCAATCCAGTACTGCTTAATTCCATAATTCCGCTGAGAGACCCATGGTATTATACTTTAGATTATTTATTATTACATCTGCAGAAATGTATTGTTCCAATGTTTTACAATATCAAAATATTTCTGCTAGTTAAACACTATGGGCCCCATTACATTTGGATGCATAGCTGAGCAAAAAGGCTTGATCGTAACTAATGGAGCTACTTCTCCACCCCAATCGGATCCCCTACATACATTCCACTAAACTATGGTGCACTTACCAGGTGTACTTTAATATAGTCCCTAAATTATACAGTCACCTCTCAGCCTGCTTCAATGTTTGGCGATGGGCCCCCCATACTAACTCACTCTGTACACACATACATATATAAAAAAAAATTCTAGAGATATTTGGACTCTTGCTACCTTACCTTTGGTAGATTCTTTGTATCCTTTATGTGTCTGGGTCTCCTCTTCTTATGTGGAAGTACTTTGTCCTATGTCTTATTACAAGTGGCCGTTGGATGGTTTGCAGTTAAACCACTAAATTGGATGGTTTGCCGTTAAACCACTAAAATGCGCAGCACAGGGAATGAGTATGAAGTTAACGGCCAAACCGAGCAAACCAAAAAACAAGAAAAACACAGAAAATACAAAAACAAATACAACAAAAAGACCACTGATAGCACGGGAGAACAGCCAGGACATCTGGAAGTGAGGTGAAACACAAAGTTATGTCTCATTTAAGCAGTTTCGGCACTTGAAAATCAGCTAAGCGAGAAAAAAATGTCGGCCGTAAAAAATAAAAACAGGTCTACATGACCCCAAAAACACAGCCAGCGACATACGCGGTAGAAAAATACTAATAGGAAGGACGCAAAATGCTTGCGAAATGCGTAAAACATAGACTAACACTGCCATTTTACAACACTAACTTACACATTTACACATTAAGATTCTGAAATGGCGGATTTCCCGCCTAAACCAACAGTTGTCTCGCTCATGCAGCCTATCTATAGGGCACACTTGCCACAGAACTGACACTTTCTCCTCAGGTGATAACAGTCTGAGTGGACATTTTCTGCTGCTGGAAAATCCAAAGAGATTGTTAGCTCTTCAGGATACTGATTGCTGAATAATAAATACAAATAGGTAAAGTATATTAAAGTATATATATATATATAGATATATATATATATATATATATATAAATACATGGAGGAGGAGGTGACTTTAGGTTGCTGAGGGGGCCCAAATGAGACTGTGGGGGGCTGGTTGGGTTGGCTAAGGTGGGAGTGAGGCTCGGGGGGCCTCACTAAACTACATAAAAATGCAAACAGAAAAAAATATGTACATTTGATTTATGAAAGAACTAGGTCTCCCCCCCCAAGCAGGGCCTAGGTGCAGGGCCCAGGTGCATTGCATCGGTGGTAGTTCGGCCCCTGTATGTCATTGTATTATTTATAGCAATGATACAATTATATTATATGTATTTAAAATGCTATAAGATATGTTTTTTGAAAGGTCTATGAGGGTACACAGAAAGTAGAAATGAGCCTACAGTATTTGGTTTTACAAGGAGGTCCTCCATACTCATACTAATCAAGCCTAAATCTGGCTTAACATTAAAAATCAGACAGGATAATGTTGTATGCAAGGCAGTATGGCATTAAAGTACTTGTCTTTACACCATTTCACCATTCAAATTTTTCTGCTTGCATCCTATGATAAAAACCTGTGAGAAAGTAAAGGATTTATGCCAGTGTTCCTCAACAGCCAGACTTGGGAATAGTGCTAGTGCTGGAGGCCTTACTTTATGCAACTTGAAAGATTGAAAATGAGGAAAAAATTTCTTGTCATTGACATATTTGTGAATCGACTCATGACTAGATTCTCCAAGGCAGTCCTGGTTTGTGACTAGCTGGCCAGCTTAAAGGTATATTACGCAAGGGAGCTTGGTTATTATTGTATTTGATAGAGGAGAATTTATAGTGTCTGAAAAAAAAATTCCATGAAAAAATACTAAAATAAAGTTATCACCTGAAGTCTGCCCTTCTGTGGGAAGTGGCATGATTTCAAACACTTCGCTTTCCTTTAGATTTCTGTCCCTTCATTCACTACATCCCAGGGGATACTTCTCCCAGCCTCAGAGATTTGCCCCTATAAGCCCCCAGCCCCAGTGAATTGCCCCATCACCTGCCCCAGCATCAGTGAATTGCCCCGTAACCTCCCCAAGCCCCAGTGAATTGCCCTCATCACCTGCCTCAGCCCCAGTCTATTGCTCTCCAGCCCCAGTGAATTGCCCCGTGATCTCCCCCAGTCCCAGTTAATTTCCCCATAATGTGCCGCAGCCCCAGTGAATTGCCCCGTGACCTCCCCCAGCCCCAGTGAATTGCCCCATCACCTGCCCCAGCACCAGTGAATTGCCCCATCACCTCACCCAGCTCCAGTGAATTGCCCTCGTCACCTGCCCCAGCCCCAGTGACTTGCACCATGTCCTCCCCCAGCCCCAGCGAATTGATCTCCAGCCCCAGTGAATTTCCCCATCACCTGCCCCAGCCCCAGTGAATTGCCCCATGACCCCAACCAGCCCCTGGGAATTGCCCTCCGGCCCCAGTGAATTGCCCTCCAGCCCCAGTGAATTGCCTTGTGACCTCCCCCAGCCGCAGTGAATTCCCCTTCAGCCCCAGTGAATTGCCCCATACCCCAACCAGCCCCAGTGAATTAACCCATGATCTCCCCCAGCCCCAGTGAATCGCCCCATCACCTGCCCCAGCGAATTGCCTGTGACCTCCCTCAGCCACATTGAATTGCCCTCCAGCCTCAGGGAATTGCCCCATCACCTGCCCCAGCCCCAGTGAATTGCCCCATCACCTGTCATAGCCCCAGTGAGTTGCCCTATAACCTCCCCCAGCCCCAGTGAAATGCCCTTCAGCCTCAGTGAATTGCCCCATTACCTGTCCCAGCCCCAGTGAATTGCCCATCAGCCCCAGTGAGTTGCCCTGTGACCTCCCCCAGCCCCAGTTAATTGCCCCATGACCTCACACAGCCCCAGTGATTTGCCCCATCACTTGCCCAGTGAATTGCCCCCTCACCTGCTCCAGCCCGAGGGAATTGCCCCGTGACCTCCCCCAGCCCCAATGAATTGCCCTCCAGCCCTAGTGAATTACCTTGTGACCTCCCCCAGCCCCAATGAATTTCCCCTCCAGCCCCAGTGAATTGCCCTGTGACCTCCCCCAGCCCCAGTGAATTGCCCCCATCACCTGCCCTAGCACCAGTGAATTGCCCCATCACCTCCCCCAGCCCCAGTGAATTGCCCTCCAACAGCAGTGAATTGCCCCATCACCTGCCCCAGCCTCAGTGAATTGCCCTCATGACCACCCCCAGCCCCAATGAATTGCCCCATGACCTCCCTCAGCCCCAGTGAATTGCCCCCATCACCTACCACAGCCCCAGTGAATTTCCCTGATCACCTACCTCAGCCCCAGTGAGTTGCCCTCCAGCCCCAGTGAATTGCCCGTGACCTCCACCAGCCCCAGTGAAATGCCCCATCACCTGCCCCAGCACCAGTGAATTGCCACATCACCTCAGCCAGCCCCAGTGTATTGCCCCATCACCTGCCCCAGTGAATTGCCCTGTGACCCCCCCAGCCCTAGTGAATTGCCCCATCACCTCCCTCAGCACCAGTGAATTGCCCTAATCACCTGCCTCAGCCACAGTGAATTGCCCTCCAGCCCCAGTGAATTGCCCTGTGATATCCCCCAGCCCCATCACCTGCCCCAGTGAATTCCCCCATGACCTCACCCAACCCGAGTGAATTGCCCTCCAGCCTCAGGGAATAGCCCTGTGAACTCCCCCAGCCCCATCACCTGCCCCAGTGAATTGCCCCAGCACCAGTGAATTGCCCCATTACCTCCCCAGCTCCAGTGAATTGCCCTCGTCATCTGCCCCAGTTCAGTGAATTGCCCTCCATCCCCAGTGAATTATCCTTTGACCTCCCCCAGCCCCAGTGAATTGCCCCATCACCTGCCCCAGCACCAGTGAATTGCCCCATCACCTCACCGAGCTCCAGTGAATTGCCTCATCACCTGTCCCAGTCCCAGTGAATTGCCCCATGACCTCCCCCAGCCCCAGGGAATTGCCTCCTCACTGGCTCCAGCACCAGTGAATTGCCTCATGACCTCAACCAGCCCTGGTGAATTGCCCTCCAGCCCCAGTGAATTGCCTTGTGACCTCCCCAGCCGCAGTGAATTGCCCTTCTACCCCAGTGAATTGCCCCATCACCTCCCTCAGCCCCAGTGAATTGCCCTCATCACCTGCCTCAGCCCTAGTGAATTGCCCTCCAGCCCCAGTGAATTGCCCTGTAATATCCCCCAGCCCCATCACCTGCCCCAGTGAATTGCCGATTGACCTCACCCAGCCCCAGTGAATTGCCCTCCAGCCTCAGGGAATAGCCCTGTGAACTCCCCCAGCCCCATCACCAGCCCCAGTGAATTGCCCAAGCACCAGTGAATTGCCCCATTACCTCCCCAGCTCCAGTGAATTGCTCTTTTCACATGCCCCAGTCCAGTGAATTGCCCTCCATACCCAGTGAATTACCTGTTGACCTCCCCCAGCCCCAGTGAATTGCCCCATCACCTGCCCCAACACCAGTGAATTGCCCCATCACCTCACCCAGCTCCAATGAATTGCCCTTGTCACCTGCCCCCCCAGCCCCAGTGAATTGCACCATTGCCCCATAACCCCACCAGCCCCAGTGAATTGCCTCATCACCCACCCCAGCCCCAGTGAATTGCCCCATGAGCTCCCCCAGCCCCAGTGAATTGCCCCATCACCTGCCCCAGCCCTAGTGAATTGCCCCATCACCTGCCCCAGTGAATTGCCCGGGACCTCCCTCAGCCGCAGTGAATTGCCCTCCAGCCCCAGGGAATTGCCCCATCACCTGCCCCAGCCCCAGTGAATTGCCCCATCACCTGTCATAACCCCAGTGAGTTACCCCATAACCTCCCCCAGCCCCAGTGAAATGTCCTTCAGCCCCAGTGAATTACCCCATTACCTTTATCAGCCCCAATGAATTGCCCACCAGCTCCAGTGAGTTGCCCTGAACCTTCCCAGCCCCAGTTAATTGCCCCATCACCTCCCAAAGCCCCAGTGAATTGCCCTCCAGCCCCAGTGAATTGGCCCATGACCTCCCACAGCCACAGTGATTTGCCACATCACCTGCCCCAGTGAATTTCCCCATCACCTGCCCCAGCCCCAAGGAATAGCCCTGTGACCTCCCCCAGCCCCAATGAATTGCCCTCCAGCTCCAGTGAATTGCCTTGTGACCTCCCCCAGCCCCAAGGAATTTCCCCTCCAGTCCCAGTGAATTGGCCTGTGACCTCCCCCAGCCCTAGTGAATTGCCCCCATCACCTGCCCCAGCCCCAGTGAATTGCCCCTGTAACCCCCCAGCCCCAGTGCATTGCCCCATCACCTGCACCAACCCCAATGAATTGCCCTGTGACATCCCCCAGCCCCAATGAATTGCCCTCCAGCCACAGTGAATTGCCCTGTGACCGCCCCAGCCCCAATGAATTGCCCTTCAGCCCCAGTGAATTGCCCCATGATGTCCCCAGCCCCAGTGCATTGCCCCATCATCTGCCTCAGCCCCAGTGAATTGCCCAGTGACATCCCCCAGCCCCAATGAATTGCCCTCCAGCCACAGTGAATTGCCCTGTGACCCCCACCAGCCCCAATGAATTGTTCTCCAGCCCCAGTGAATTGCCCCATGACCTCCCCAGCAGCAGTGCATTGCCCGATGACCTCGCGCAGCCCCAGTAAATTGCCCCATCACCTCCCAAAGCCCCAGTGAATTGCCCTCCAGCCCCAGTGAATTACCCCATGACCTCCCACAGCCCCAGTGATTTGCCACATCACCTGCCCCAGTGAATTGCCCCATCACCTGCCCCAGCCCTGAGGAATTGCACCGTGACCTCCCCCAGCCCCAATGAATTGCTCTCCAGCCCCAGTGAATTGCCTTGTGACCTCCCCCAGCCTTAATGAATTTCCCCTCCAGCCCCAGTGAATTGCCCTGTGACCTCCCCCAGCCCTAGTGAATTGCCCGCATCACCTGCCCCAGCCCCAGTGAATTGCCCCTGTAACCCCCCCAGCCCCAGTGCATTGCCCCCTCACCTGCACCAGCCCCAATGAATTGCCCCGTGACATCTCCCAGCCCCAATGAATTGCCCTCCAGCCCCAGTGAATTGCCCCATGATGTCCTCAGCCCCAGTGCATTGTCCCATCACCTGCCTCAGCCCCAGTGAATTGCCCCATGACATCCCCCAGCCCCAATGAATTACCCTCCAGCCACAGTGAATTGCCCTGTGACCGCCCCCAGCCCCAATGAATTGCCCTCCAGCCCCAGTGAATTGCCCCATGACCTCCCCAGCCCCAGTGCATTGCCCGGGGACCTGCCACAGCCCTAGTGAATTGCCCTGTGACCTACCCCCCTCACCTGTCCCAGCCCCAGTGAATTGCCCAATGACCTCCCCAGCCCCAGTGCATTGCCCGGGGACCTGCCCCAGCCCCAGTGAATTGCCCTGTGACACACTCTCACCCTCAGACACTCACCCACAGACACTCACCCACACACAGACTCACCCTCAGCCTCTCACCAACACACAAACTCACTCTCAGACTCTCACCCACACACACAGGCTCACACTCTCACCCACACACAGACTCACTCCCAGACTCTCTCACGCAGACATACTCTAACACAAACATTCACACTCTCACAGACTCACTCTCACGCACACAGACATACACAGACTCACACAGACATACACACTCACTCACTTCTACAGACACACTCCCTCACACAGACAAACACATTCACTCACACAACACACACACAGACACACACGCCAGCCCCCCACTTCTCCATCCTCCCTCCTCCTGAAACCTCCGAGCTGTGCTCGGAAATAATCGGAAGAAGTGGTGATGTTGCGGCTGATGTCACGGCTCTTTGATGATTGGCAGAAAAGCTAATCAGCCCACACATGCACAGTTAGGTAAGCTACAAAATAGACATCCGTACTCAAGATGGCTGCTTACAGCAGCTGCTGCAGCAGCTACTGGTGGTGTAAACATCACCCCCAGCACATTTTTTATTTTATTGCAAAACCTGTTTGCATTATTTAATGCAAACATTTTTGCATGGTGGGTTATGATTGCATTCTACAGGATGCATTCATAACCCACCTCACTTGAATATGCCTTTAATCACATCTGAACTCTACCAGCTATTTCATTAATTCATCATATAACTAAAGCACACTTATTTGGAAAATTGAATTTAAAAAAGAGGCTTGCCACATGCACATATACTTTTAATCCTGCAAGAAAAAGATAAATTGAATACAGCAGACAGAGGGGATTCAGTAATTACTGCTGAACTGCCACATCCAGAAACACATTTAAAACTTTACGAGATTGTAACTCATAGAATGATTCATGGTCCATGTGGAGATATCAATACAAATTCACCATGTATGGAAAATAAAAAATGCACAAAAGAGTTCCCAAAACAATTTCAAATGCAAACTTATGCTAATTGTGATCGATAACCTTTGTAAAAAAGAAGAGAAGGACACACAGCTAATATCCGTGGCCACAAGGTAGATAATAGATATGTGGTTCCATACAATCCACATTTGCTGATGAAGTACAATGCACACATAAATGTGGAAGCTTGCACTTCTATCAAAACCATAAAATATGTGTATAAATATATATACAAAGGATATGATGCAGCAACTGTTGTTGTGCAAGGTGCACAACATGAACAAGACAATCCAATTTTACATGACAAACTTTCATCTTATTTAGATGATCGCTATGTAAGTGCTCCAGAAGCAATGTGGCGTCTTCTCAAATTTGAGATGCATGACCGGTCACATGCTGTGTATCGATTAGCTGTCCATTTGCCACAAAGTCAATATGTTTGCTTCACTGCAGGTGATTAAATAAATGCTTTAGCAAAAAGTGAACAAAGAGCAACAACACTTACTGATTGGTTTCAATTAAATTGCCAGGACACTGAGGCCAGACAATTTTTATACATTGACATTCCACAGCACTATGTATTCATAAATGGCCAATGGTGACAATGAAAAAAAGATAATCATAAAATTATCCCACAAATGTATACCGTTAGCCCAAGCGACATTGAATGTTTCAGTTTAAGATTACTTCTTTTACATGTTCCCTGTGCACAAAGTTATGAACATTTATGCACAGTGAATGACACAGTTTATGATACTTTTCAATTAGCTGCAAGACATCAAAACTTCCTGGCAGATGAAACAGAAGGGTAGAAATGTCTAGAAGAAGCAGCACTATGTAAATGCCAAAGCAAATGAGAGAACTGTTTGCTTTCATTTGTATCTTTTGCAATGTACCTGAAGCATTAGCTTTGTGGGAAACATTTAAATTACATATGTGTGAAGACTTCTTGAAACGTTACAATGAGACCATTGCGCTATTAATTTTTTTTTTGAATTACTAGTAAAAGCACAAGAACTAGTTGGAACTTTAAATGCATTACAATTGGAAGCATATAACGGCATCACAAATGCAATAGACGATGACATGTTCAAAGAGCTTATTTCTATCTAGATATCCCTGGTGGATCAGGAAAAACGTATCTATATATTTTTTTGATGAGTTGCATTCGAGCACAGGGTCATAGCCATTTGCAACAACGGGAATTGCCACAACTTTGTTAGAAGGTGGTAGCACTGTGCATAGTAAATGTAAACTGCCACTTCCCTTTCTAGAAACATCAGTGTTGGATAATCAAATGAATTCATTACAAGCCAAAAAAATAAAAAAAAGTAAATTAATTATAATAGATGAGGCAACAATGATGTCATGTCATGCCCTGCAATGTATTGATCGATTCTTAAAATACGTTATGGGTAATGATTTGCCATTTGGTGGAAAGGTGATGTTGTTAGGAGGAGATTTTAGGCAAACATTACCTGTGGTGCCACATGGCAATAGGACTGACATTGTCGAAACGTGTATAAAGAGAAGTAAACTGTGGAAAATATTTACACACCCAAAATTAGAAATAAATATGAGATCTGAAGGCTAAAATCAATTCAATGATTGGCTAATTTAAATTGGAGAACGACAACATCAAAACATAACTAATCTACCTGATGATACTGTTGAAATTAAAATCAGAAATGATTTGCAAAGAGTCACTAATATCAACAATCACCCCTTTGACTTTTTACCTATTTTGTTAAATTACAGCCTTAAGTTCAATGTTTTGTTAATCTGAATTCTATGTGATGGATCAGAACACAAAAATCTAAGTTGGTGAAGTGAAATGAGAAAAATATATACATAAAACTACTTTTTAGAAATAGAAAACAGAAAATTGGCATGTGCGTGCATACAGTATGTATTCACCCCCTTTGTTATGAAGCTCATAAAAAGCCCTGGTGCAACCAATTACATTCAGAAGTTACATAATTAGTGAAATGATGTCCACCTGTGTGCAATCTAGTGTCACATGATCTGTCATTACATATACACACCTTTTTTGAAAGGCCCCAGAGGCTGCAACACCAAGGCAAGAGGCACCACTAACCAAACACTGCCATGAAGACCAAGGAACTCTCCAAACAAGTAAGGGACAATGTTGTTGAGATGTACAAGTCAGGGTTAGGATATAAAAGAATATATCCAAATCTTTGATGATCCCCAGGAGCACCATCAAATCTATCATAACCAAATGGAAAGAACATGTCACAACAACAAACCTGCCAAAAGACGGCCGCCCACCAAAACTCATGGACTGGGCAAGGAGGGCATTAATCAGAGAGACAGCACAGAGACCTAAGGTAACCCTGGAGGAGTTCCATAGCAGAGAATGGAGTATCTGTACATAGGATGACAATAGGCTGTACGCTCCATAGAGTTGGGCTTTATGGCAGAGTGGCCAGAAGAAAGCCATTACTTTCAGCAAAAAACAAAATGGCACGATTTAAGTGTGTGAAAAGGTATATGGGTGACTCCCAAAAGGTATGGAGGAAGGTGCTCTGGTCTGATGAGACCAAAATGTAACTTTTGTGCCATCAAAGAAAACGCTATGTCTGGCACAAACTCAACATATCACATCACCCAAAGAACACCATCCCGTCATCATCATCGTTTTTCCGCATCCGGGACTAAGAAATTACTCAGAGTTGAGGGAAAGATGGATGGTGCTAAATAGCAGGATTTGAGGCTAGGACGGAGGTTCACCTTCCAGGAGGACAATGACCTCAAACATACTGCTAAAGCAACATTTGAGTGGTTTAAAGGGGAAACATGTAAATGTGTTGGAATGGCCTAGTCAAAGCCCAGAACTCAATCCAATAGAAAATCTGTGGTCAGACTTAAAGATTGCCGTTCACAAGCGCAAACCATCCAACTTGAAGGAGATGGAGCAGTTTTGCAAGGAGGAATGGGCAAAAATCCCAGTGGTAAGATGTGGCAAGCTCAGAGAGACTTATCCAAAGTGACTTAGAGCTGTGATTGCCACAAAAGGTGGCGCTACAAAGTATTGACTTTAGGGGGGTGAATAGTTATACACATTGACTTTTTCTGTTATTTTGTCCTATTTGTTGTTTGCTTCACAAGAAAAAAAAAAAACATCTTCAAAGTTGCGGGCATGTTCTGTAAATCAAACAATCCATGTTAATTCCAGTTTGTGAGGCAACAATACATGAAAAATGCAAATGGGGTGAATACTTTTGCAAGGCACTGTATAAACATAAAAAATATAGATGCCTGGAATCTAAATAATGAAGTTTTAAAATTAATCAATGCACCCCAAAAAACTATTAGAATGCAGATTCTGTTCTGGCTGATGACAAAGACAGTGAATCTAACTTTACTATGGAATTTATTAATTCTTTAACTCTTTCTGGAATGCCACCACATATTTTGCAACTTAAAAAAGGGGCAATTGTAATGGGACCAGATTAATTGTGAAGGATTTAAAAGATTGTGTTATCCAGAAATTATGAATGGTACACATAAAGGTGAACTAGTTATTATACCCAGAATGGATTTGGCTCCTAGTGAGAGTGGTTTGCCTTTTGTCCTTCAAATGAGACAATTTTCCCATTATCATTATCATAAATCCCAAGGACAAACTTTCAAATCTGTGGGTATTTTTTTTCAGGAACCTGTATTTGCACATGGCCAACTGTATGTTGCATTTTCAAGATGCAATAATCCAGAGGAAATTAAAGTTAATATTGAAGAAAACCCAAGTCAAGGTGATTTATTGGAGGATGGACCCATTTTTAGCAAAAACATTGTGTACTCTGAGGTTCTGTGACTCATTTTAGAGGACCACTATTCCACTAAGGAAACTCTATAAAACTGCAAAAAACATAGAGAATAGTGGTTATAACCCGCGGATGAACTTTTATGTCTGGCGGTCTCTTTTTAGAGGACCACTATTTCACATAGGAAACTATATGTGCCATTTTCAAGAAATACAAGAATAACAACAAAAAGTGAAGGAAAAAAAATACAAAACAAAGTAACATATTGGAATGTGTTAGAAGTTACCTTTTTGCATGATTGGCCCCACAAAACAATTAGGTGGCATTTTCGTACAATTCAAGGTTAAATGTTAGTATTTTAATCTACTATTTGACATGTTAAGATTGTATTTTTTACAGGTGTGCAAAGTTCTTTCATTGTATATAATTAAGGATTTATGTTAGTAGAAGGATAACCATTTGTTAATAAATTGAAATGTATAATTAAATACAGAGTATTGATCCAGGGAGTAAGCAGATCGCCAGTTAATGGGGTCAGGAAGGAATTATTTTTTTCCTCTTTGATACAATTGGCTTAGTTTCAATGGGGGGTTTTACTGTTTGCCTTCCTCTGGATTCACTACCTATGGGGTTTACCACTACTTGAAAAAAAAGTTGCATGTTACAAAACATTATGTAATGGTTGCAAATACTTTTTCAGAGAAAGTTGACCTATTCTTATGTTACTCATGTATACCTATTATTCTTGCATACGTTAGAATTAAAATAGTTAATATTGTTCAAAACTGATGGTTTTCCTGTTGGTGAAATACAATTTGAAGGTTAAAAAAAAATAAAAAAACTTTATTATAATTGTTGTACTTCTTTGTAGATAACAAAAAGGTTAAGAGTGTCAGAGACTCACATTGTGTGGCAAACAGCTTTCCCAGCCTTAAAATTGTATTGCCCCAACATTTTTGACGGGCAAGTCGCTAGATACAATATATTATTCATATGAAAATTGAGAGCCTCACTTGTTCCCTTTTCCCCAATTCTACTGTCTTGCCCTTCTTGCTCCCCATTTCCCCCTCACTATAGTTTTTTATCTCTTATCTCCATTCTCCTAATTTAAATATTAAGATATTAACTTTAATATATATATTTGTATTATTGTACAGTAAAAGGAATCACAATGTGCATTGTTACTGTTGTGGCTTTGAACCAAGGATGCTGTTTTCTTATACTTTTTTTTTTTTTACATTCCAGGACTAAGACATGCATGTTTTATATGTTATCAATCAGCCCCTAACTTTGTTAAATATTTAATTTTCTGAACAGTGTCACTGGTCTTTTTAAATCAACAGTGAAATGTTTTGTGGAGGACACCTAGTTGGTGCTTTTTGTAATAATTACCAAAAAAATAGATTGTTGTAAAAATACTAGATTCAAACTTTAATACAAATGTAGTTTATATGAATAAGACATTTACATGAGTAATGGGTAAAAAGTGGGATAGGATATTTCATTAGTTTGAGTCTTAGTGTAACTCAAATAAGGGTTCATCTATAACCAAGGTAGGGTTTCTGAACATCTTTATCATTACCCTGCTATGGTAAAACAGTAGCTACAAAGTAGAATAGAATAGTTTTTTTAGGAGCCCCTCTGACATAAGTGGGTAATCAAGATGCCCCTAAAATTTGGTATGACAGATTTTCAGATAAGAAAGTAGACTACTACACGGAGAACGGACCGCAGATTACACGTGTATAAATATAACATTTTTTAACACAAGCACAGGGAATTCCGTCAGAGGAAACTTGGCTAAAACTCTCATGTGTATTTGAAACACATATTAAAAAAGCTGATAAGTAATGAGAAAATGACAGACAGTTTGTTCTGTAAGGATAAAAGTTACAGTGTATGATTCAGAAATACCCAGAATGGAAAAAGCACTTAGAAATGTACATCTGGATGTCCTACACGTAGGCTGAAAGAGATACATGGAATTTGCTAATGTTAGATAATACTGAGTACTTCAACATAAGATACAGGAATCAATTTCCTTTCACTGTTTCATTTGTAACACATTTATGTGGCTAGTATATTGTAATAAATTAACACATATTAATGATTTAAAATCAATGTTTATTTATAACACTTTAAAAATTGGTTCTTTATAATACGATCAGTTAAAATAGATAAATCTCTGAGTTTTGACGTCTTATACAATGTTATATATTTAGTTTGATCTTATATTTGCAATATATGCTTTATTTGTATCTGTTTAAATAAGCTTTGAAACATGGGGCCCTATTAAATTCCAGCCTCGTAAATAAGAGGCTTCTACTTAAGCCCTACGTACTGCAAAGTTTCTCTAACTTACAATGCTATTAAATTAGCCCTGCTGCGAGCAACGTATGAGCTACGCAGCAGGGCCATACGTATCTACACTACGTAAAGGAGTGACAGCCTGCGAGATGATATCGCAGGCTCCCACTCCTCATCAAGTGCTGCGGGGGTCCTAAAAGGGACCTCCGCGGCAGTCCCCCACATAAGCCCTGCCGTGGGGGGTACTCCAAACCCCCCCCAGGCACCTAAAATGAACCCCCCCTCAATGCGGGGGTCCCTGTCGGGACCCCCAAAGTGTCCTCACATGAACACCTTGCTGCAGGGGTCCATAGGAACCCCCGCAGCCCCCCCACATTAACCCCTTGCAGCGGGGGTCCCCGATCGGCACTGATCAGGCCCCCGCTGCATTTAAAACTTTTAAATTCCCCGCCGCAGCTCCTTAAAGGGGCCGCGGCACACTATTACCCAATCCCGGCCGCGGCACTTAAAATTAACCCCCCTCTATGCTGGGGGTCCCCATCGGGACCCCCGAAGTGTCCCCATATAAACCCCCTGCAGCGGGGGGCCCCGATCGGCACCGATCGTGACCCTGCTGCAATTCAATTTTAAATTTCCCGCCTCGCGGGTCCTCAAAGGACCGTAAAGGTCCTGAAAGGACTCGCACTAAAAATATTAACCCCAGGCAACTATAATTACCCCATTAACTCATGATGGTCAATCCAGACCACCATAAGGCCTAAATTAACCCATTAACTCATGGTGGTCAATACAGACCACCATAAGGCCTAAATTAACCCATTAACTCATGGTGGTCAATACAGACCACCATAAGGCCTAAATTAACCCATTAAGTAATGATGGTCAATACAGACCACCATAAGGCCTAAATTAACCCATTAAGTAATGATGGTCAATACAGACCACCATAAGGCCTAAATTAACCCATTAAGTAATGATGGTCAATCCAGACCACCATAAGGCCTAAATTAACCCATTAACTCATGGTGGTCAATCCAGACCACCATAAGGCCTAAATTAACCCATTAAGTAATGATGGTCAATCCAGACCACCATAAGGCCTAAATTAACCCATTAAGTAATGATGGTCAATACAGACCACCATAAGGCCTAAATTAACCCATTAAGTAATGATGGTCAATCCAGACCACCATAAGGCCTAAATTAACCCATTAAGTAATGATGGTCAATCCAGACCACCATAAGGCCTAAATTAACCCATTAACTCATGATGGTCAATCCAGACCACCATAAGACCTAAATTAACCCATTAAGTAATGATGGTCAATACAGACCACCATAAGGCCTAAATTAACCCATTAAGTAATGATGGTCAATCCAGACCACCATAAGGCCTAAATTAACCCATTAACTCATGGTGGTCAATCCAGACCACCATAAGGCCTAAATTAACCCATTAAGTAATGATGGTCAATCCAGACCACCATAAGGCCTAAATTAACCCATTAACTCATGGTGGTCAATACAGACCACCATAAGGCCTAAATTAACCCATTAACTCATGGTGGTCAATACAGACCACCATAAGGCCTAAATTAACCCATTAAGTAATGATGGTCAATCCAGACCACCATAAGGCCTAAATTAACCCATTAAGTAATGATGGTCAATCCAGACCACCATAAGGCCTAAATTAACCCATTAACTCATGGTGGTCAATACAGACCACCATAAGGCTCTATTTAACCCCATCAGTCCCATAAGGGTATATTATTACCATTATGGGCCTGTTACAACCCAACATTAACCACATAAGTGCCATGATGGTCCTTGAGGACCATCATGGCACTAACTACAAACACTACACTATAACCCCCAATAAACCATTTAATCTAAACTAACCCCCCTCTACACTAATCTTTTAACACTTACACTACCTACCTACACTACCTACCCCCTAATAAACCTCCCCAACACTCTAATTACAAAAAACAATAAACCTACAGCACAGAAAACAAAAAACCTACAGTACAAAAAACAAAAAAACCTACAGTACAGAAAAAAAAAAAAATTACAACCCCACCCCCCACTACAGAAAATAAAAAAATTACACACCTGAAAAGGAAAGACAGATAAACACAATACAATAATACATATAATACATTACATACATTACATACAATACATGACATTACATATAATATATTAAATATAATATATTAAATATAATATATTACATATAATATATTACATATAATACATTACATACATTACATACAATACATGACATTACATACATTACATATAATGTATTACATATAATATATTACATATAATATATTACATATAGTCCTAATCAAATACCCCCTATCTATCTAACATACAATCTATTTAATTTAAAATAAATCCTAACTATATCAAATACATCCCCCTATCTATCTAATATACAAAAAATCCTAACTACATACACAGACCCTTATTCTAAAATAAAATAAAATAATTACAGTCCTAACTACATACACAGACCCTTATTCTAAAATAAAATAAAATAATTACAGTCCTAACTACATACACAGACCCTAATTCTAAGCTAAAATCAATAAATTAAGACCACTTACCTTTAAGATGTTGCTTCAGATCACTAACCTATGGGTCAAACAAAAATAAAAATTAGTACAAAACATTAACATCAAATAAATAAACATTATATACATTCTACATATTCAACTCACCTTTACAGCATGTCCAGTCACTGTTTAGCTCTTCCGGCGCGGCCCTGTTAAAAAAAAAAACACAATACATGAATACATGAATACAATATATAAACAATAAATAAAATACACAAATAAACATCTAAATATACATTTAACTTACCTCCCCGCGTAGGTCTGTGTATGTAGTTAGGATTTTTTGTATATTAGATAGATAGGGGGATGTATTTGATATAGTTAGGATTTATTTTAAATTAAATAGATTGTATGTTAGATAGATAGGGGGTATTTGATTAGGACTATATGTAATATATTATATGTAATATATTATATGTAATATATTATATTTAATATATTATATGTAATGTCATGTATTGTATGTAATGTATGTAATGTATTATATGTAATATATTATATGTCATATATATTATTTGTAATATATTATATGTAATGTCATGTATTGTATGTAATGTATGTAATGTATTATATGTAATATATTATATGTAATATATTATATGTAATATATTATATGTAATGTCATGTATTGTATGTAATGTATGTAATGTATTATATGTAATATATTATATGTAATATATTATATGTAATGTCATGTATTGTATGTAATGTATTTAATGTATTATATGTATGTATTGTATTGTGTTTATCTGTCTTTCCTTTTCAGGTGTGTAATTTTTTTGTTTTCTGTAGTGGGGGGTGGGGTTGTAATTTTTTTTTGTTTTCTGTACTGTAGGTTTTTTTGTTTTTTGTACTGTAGGTTTTTTGTTTTTTGTAATTAGAGTGTTGGGGAGGTTTATTAGGGGGTAGGTAGTGTAGGTAGGTAGTGTAAGTGTTAATAGATTAGTGTAGAGGGGGGTTAGTTTAGATTAAATGGTTTATTGGGGGTTATAGTGTAGTGTTTGTAGTTAGTGTCATGATGGTCCTTGAGGACCATCATGGCACTTATGTGGTTAATGTTGGGTTGTAACAGGCCCATAATGGTAATAATATACCCTTATGGGACTGATGGGGTTAAATAGAGCCTTATGCTGGTCTGTATTGACCATCATGAGTTAATGGGTTAATTTAGGCCTTATGGTGGTCTGTATTGACCATCATGAGTTAATGGGTTAATTTAGGCCTTATGGTGGTCTGTATTGACCACCATGAGTTAATGGGTTAAATAGAGCCTTATGGTGGTCTGTATTGACCATCATGAGTTAATGGGTTAATTTAGGTCTTATGGTGGTCTGGATTGACCACCATGAGTTAATGGGTTAATTTAGGCCTTATGGTGGTCTGGATTGACCATCATGAGTTAATGGGTTAATTTAGGTCTTATGGTGGTCTGGATTGACCATCATGAGTTAATGGGGTAATTATAGTTGCCTGGGGTTATTATTTTTAGTGCAAGTCCTTTCAGGACCTTTACGGTCCTTTGAGGACCCGCGAGGCGGGAAATTTAAAATTGAATTGCAGCAGGGTCACGATCGGTGCCGATCGGGGCCCCCCGCTGCAGGGGGTTTATATGGGGACACTTCGGGGGTCCCGATGGGGACCCCCAGCATAGAGGGGGGTTAATTTTAAGTGCCGCGGCCGGGATTGGGTAATAGTGTGCCGCGGCCCCTTTAAGGAGCCGCGGCGGGGAATTTAAAAGTTTTAAATGCTGCGGGGGGCCTGATCTATGCAGATCGGGGACCCCCCCTGCAATGGGTTTATGTGGGGACACTTCGGGGGTCCCGATGGGGACCCCCAGCATAGAGGGGGGTTAATTTTAAGTGCCGCGGCCGGGATTGGGTAATAGTGTGCCGCGGTCCCTTTAAGGAGCCGCGGCGGGGAATTTAAAAGTTTTAAATGCTGCGGGGGGCCTGATCTATGCAGATCGGGGACCCCCCCTGCAATGGGTTTATGTGGGGACACTTCGGGGGTCCCGATGGGGACCCCCAGCATAGAGGGGGGTTAATTTTAAGTGCCGCGGCCGGGATTGGGTAATAGTGTGCCGCGGTCCCTTTAAGGAGCCGCGGCGGGGAATTTAAAAGTTTTAAATGCTGCGGGGGGCCTGATCTATGCAGATCGGGGACCCCCCCTGCAATGGGTTTATGTGGGGACACTTCGGGGGTCCCGATGGGGACCCCCAGCATAGAGGGGGGTTAATTTTAAGTGCCGCGGCCGGGATTGGGTAATAGTGTGCCGCGGTCCCTTTAAGGAGCCGCGGCGGGGAATTTAAAAGTTTTAAATGCAGCGGGGGGCCTGATCTATGCAGATCGGGGACCCCCGCTGCAAGGGGTTAATGTGGGGGTGCTGCAGGGGTCCTGATAGAGACCCCTGCAGCATGGGGATGTGTATAGGGTGCAGGGGGGAGCCTCACGCTGCTGTCTCGGGCTGTTCCGAGGCAGCACGTAGAGGCTTTCGGATCCCTTGCGTGGACTTTTTGTCCACGTAGGGATTCTTACGATATGCGAGACTCGTGCATAGATTTAAGGCTACGTAGCTCTCTCGGAGCCTATTCTCGGCCATTTTCTCGCAGTCATATCGTAAAGCAGGCTGCGAGAGATTCGGTTCTCGCAAACAGCAGGAAAACTGCCTTTTGCGAGCACCGAGAGAACTACGAGGGAGAATTTAATAGGGCCCATGGCTTGGGTGTGATATCTGTTACAAAATATCACTAAGGCTGTTTATTAACTTGTTATTGCAATTTACTGAGAAGAATAGACTATGGGCCTCATTAAATTCCAGCCTCGTAAATAAGAGGCTTCTACTTAAGCCCTACGTACTGCAAAGTTTCTCTAACTTACAATGCTATTAAATTAGCCCTGCTGCGAGCAACGTATGAGCTACGCAGCAGGGCCGTACGTATCTAAACTGCGTAAATGTAAATGAGGAGTGACAGCCTGCGAGATGATCTCGCAGGCTCCCACTCCTCATCAAGTGCTGCGGGGGTCCTAAAAGGGACCTCCGCGGCAGTCCCCCACACAAGCCCTGCCGTGGGGGGTACTCCAAATACCCCCCCGGCACCTAAAATTAACCCCCCCCCTCAATGCGGGGGTCCCCTTCGGGACCCCCGAAGTGTCCTCACATGAACACCTTGCTGCAGGGGTCCATAGGAACCCCCGCAGCCCCTACACATTAACCCCTTGCAGCGGGGGTCCCCGATCGGCACCGATCAGGCCCCCGCTGCATTTCAAACTTTTAAATTCCGAAGTGTCCCCACATTAACCCCCTGCAGCGGGGGGCCCCGATCGGCACAGATCGTGACCCTGCTGCAATTCAATTTTAAATTTCCCGCCTCGCGGGTCCTCAAAGGACCGTAAAGGTCCTGAAAGGACTCGCACTAAAAATATTAACCCCAGGCAACTATAATTACGCCATTAACTCATGGAAAACTGCCTTTTGCGAGCACCGAGAGAACTACGAGGGATAATTTAATAGGGCCCTATGTCATTAATGTTAGTGAATAAACTTGTGATAACTTTTCACAGCTATATACATATGTTGCTGTTTATTTGTGAATTGCTGTTTTTACACAGTGTTTGTTTTGGTGTCTAAAGAAATTTGTATTAAATTTATTCAAGTGATTACATTTCCAATATCATATACACTATGTACATAAATAGAAAACACAACAAAATACACACTATGTACATATAAAGAACTAAGTGAAGAAACAAAATATATATATATATATTGTGCAAAAGTGCTTTATAATGGTGTTACTATCGCCGCTATTTTGCTTTGTGACAGAGACGCTGTCATTTAACTAAATATACCTCGTGGTCTCACAATTTAAGGCCATTGCTATATCATATAATTATTCTTGTCTATTACAATATACTAGCCACATAAAGGTGTTACTTATTTTTTGTTATCTTCTTTTACTGAATCTACCTTTGTGGCAAAGAGCATTCCCTGGCTTACAATTTCTCACAAAAGTGAGTACACCCCTCACAGTTTTGTAAATATTTTATTCTATCTTTTCATGTGACAACACTGAAGAAATGACACTCTGCTACAATGTAAATTAGTAAGTGTACAGCCTGTATAACAGTGTACTTTTGCTGTTTCCTCAAAATAACTCACACAGCCATTAATGACAAAACCGCTGAAAAAAAAAAGTGAGTACACCGCTAAGTAGAAATGTCCAAATTGGGCCCAAAGTTTAAATATTTTGTGTGGCCACCATTATTTTCCAGCACTGCCTTAACCCTCATGGGCATGGAGTTCACCAGAGCTTCACAGGTTGCCGCTGGAGTCCTCTTCCATCCCTCCATAATGACATCACGGAGCATTGTGGATGTTAGAGACCTTGCGCTCCCCCACCTTCCATTAGAGGATTCTCCACAGATGCCCAATAGGGTCTAGGTCTGGAGACATGCTTGGTCAGTCCATCACCTTTACCTTCAGCTTCTTTAGCAAAGCAGTGGTCATCTTGGAAGTGTGTTTGGGGTCATTATCAGTGAATGTTATAACTCCAACTAGAGACTTGCTCGTCCAAAAATGAGTGCAAGAAAATTGTAAGCCAGGGAATGCTCATTGCCACACAATGTAAGGCTTTTGGTCCTCTGAGTACCTTGGGCAATTATTGCGAGCCTCGGGCTGAGCGCCTTCAGCGCTCATCGCCTAGCTCACAAGGAGGGCCTTCGGCACTCATTGCGAAGCTCTCTCCATGGTGTATTTTTGGTCTTGTGAGCTCCTTCGGTGCTCATTGCAAGCCTCTCCTCTGGTATAGTTTTGGTGGTCTGAGCACCTTTGGCACTCATTGCAAGCCCCGTGCTGAGTGCCTTCGGCGCTCCCTGCCTAAGTCCTATGGGGTTGTAGGGATGAGCACCCATGGCGCTCATCTCCACCAGCGCAAGGAGTGCCTTTGGTGCTCCTTGCTTGGCCGCAACCGCTTTGCGAGCCCGCAGTTTTAACGTTGCGTTACCAATGGATTTTGGCAAGCCCACGCTGCTGAGAACTATATATGTGATAGGTCAGTTCTCTGGCAATGTTAATCCACTAGGAGAGCAGCCTCTCCATACATAACTTTGGACACTCATATGGGGACCAGACCAGTACCATAACAGTCTGTTCTAACTTCTTTTACAGATTCACTAACAACAACTGCCCCATTTGAGTGGAATTCTGTTCTCTAAATGTACATCACTATTATCTGCATATGCATAACTGATTAACGTAACCTCATTAACAGTTATGTTCCAAGCATAGAGTTACTCTTCCCCATATGTACAGGGAGGATCACATTAGCACTGAAGAAGAGATTGGGAAGGAAATATGATTCAAGCTTCACAACAGTCCAAGTAGAGAAGAGTATAGAATGTCTAAAGCAATAGGTACATATAAATCCATGTAGAATATGTGAGCATACACATGCTGTGGATATGCAAGGAATATCTGGTGGCAGATGTCACGTGACATCTGTATTGTATTCTGCAATTACAGCCTTACATATATTGGCTAATCAGTAATGGGAATCAAATATCACACTGGATGCAACAACGTAATGATTCTAAGACATGCCCATACATGATGACATTAGCATGACCATGGAATGTCGGGATGCTTATCTTCAAGCGTTGTTCTGACTGTGATCTGGAAGAAACACACAATAAACATATTATGATGAACATTACACATGCTATTTGAGCAGCTACCAACAGATCAGGGTATGTTGGTACATACAGTATGTTTACATGTTATTTAGTGATATCTGGAAGATGATGATGGATAATTCTAATTCTAATGTTATGGGAATATCACAACTATTACACATTGATGCGTCTTTGGAGATCCACATGTGGTGTTTTACCTTGGATGTGGTCAAGAGGATATCCACAAGGAGATCTGTTCTCCCAGGACACATCCTCAGGATCTTTGGGAAAATAAAGGTAGACCTCCATTAATGGAGTTGGTATTTATTCCTTCTTCTGCATGCATGCACATGTTTTCTGCAAATATTTACAATGTAGTCGACGTTGGTGTAGCTGATGTTATGTTGCTGTATATGTTGTTTTCCTTTGTCTGTGTGGTTACCCGATGAGTTGACAAAAGGCAGCACCTCTGTAAAGGCAATATGTTGAGAATATTAGAGTCAAACATAATCCACTGTAATCATTTTGATTTCAACATTTATTTCTACTATAAAAAGTGATCACATCTTTGGGACCCTTCCTGTTATCTGCCTGTGACTGCTGGTGTCACAGGCAAAGGAAAGATCCCATCTTAGCATCCCATGCTGAACATTGATTATCGTTTAACATATGCTTGTATGTTAATATTTCCAGATTGTTATTAATTGCATTGACTTCTAGTGGATGAGGATTAGCATGATCAGACAATGTGAAGATTACTGTTCTGTACTCATCAATGTCCCCCAGACAGTTGGCCTGTACTGCTATATTGTGCAGACAACAGCAGGCCATGATGTTCTGACAAACCTTATCAAGGGTATACTGTAGCTCCCCTTCACTGGAATGTAAACACCTGAAGCGCATCTTAAGCACACCAAAAGGTGCGCTCTATTACATTCCAGCATGTGGCATGGGCGTCATTGTACCTCTCCTCTGCCTTTGCATGCGGATTGTTCACAGTTCTCAATAACCATGGCAAACACCCATATCCTGCATCACCTGAAGTAAACAAAATGGGAAATGTAGATATTAATGTTATGTTGTGATGTTTGTTAAAGCGTATGGATGTATACATAATGTTTCATGTGATGTTAGTTTATGGATATGAGGGTCTGAACGTCATACTCCTATGACCAGATCACACAGTGTTATGCACAGCAACAAGCCATGCTGCAATGGCTCAGGCAGTGTTACTCCCTTAGTCACATGTGAACGTCAGAGCAATATAGTGGAACATGATTTATATTTTAGGGTATTTTCTCTTGGTAAAATATGCTTGCCTGTGATGGAAATTGACCAGACTGGAAGTAGTGATATGTGGAGGATTGACGCAGGATATGGGCATCGTGAGCACTTCCAGGGAAGCCTACAAACACACTTTGTATGAGCATGTTTGCATCACAAACAACCTGTACATTGATAGAATGATAGTGTTTACGATTTCTAAACCGTGTTTCCTTATCTTTAGGAGGTATCAATGTTACATGTGTGCAATCAATAGCACCTAGTACATTAGGGATACCTCCTATTAGATGAAAAACAGATTACACCTACAAGGTCTATTCCACAGTGTTGGGGAAACTGATCAGATAAATGTGCTCAGACAGCTTGATAAGCTTGTCTGAGACATTGCTCCTACAATACTACCAGTGTTCTGGAAACTATCAAATGCAAGAAAGTATATTGAGGCTAACATCCGTGTCATTCCTGGCATGGCTCTATTGGTCCGTGAGGAAGGCTCAAGGTCCTCCCTCAGGACCGCATAGAGCTCCTCAAGACTGGCACAGATTAGCCTAAAAAGCTTATACACTTCCCCATCAGTTAACCCCTCTAACGTTACTCTCTCCCTGTATACTTTCGGTGCCCGGACCCTCCTTGCAGGCTCCTGTGCCTGCTCACCTCCCTGTGGCGGTTGCTGTGCCAGCAGTTCCTGGTCACTAGGTTGTTCATCAGCCTACCCCAGTACATCATCTGCTTGATTGTGTGGTTCTGGACCACCTTGAAGCTGTTCACCCACATCAAGATCATCCTCCTGAGTGAGATGTAAATGAGATGATCTTTGTATTTTTAGGATCCACATTAGGACCTCTGTAAGTGACAAAGGGTTAATATGGCAGCCATTTTCATGTATTTGGGTTGCAATTTAATGAGGTTGTGTGTCTTTAACAGCTTCCAGCATCTTGCAGCATGGCATTTCCTTTTGGCATATGCATGATCATACAACATATGAAAAAATAAAATAAAATGTTTGTTTAGCTATTTGATATTTGGGAGTTGTTGTGCAAGTAATTGTAATGCCTTCCATTGATTTGGCCATATTTTAAAGTGCATTGGTGTGTTTTTATTGTGTTTTGCCGTGTGCCAAACTAGTCTGCAAACCCTTTAGCGGGTCTTATTGGAAACCTGTAAGCTTTGGGCCGCCATTTGCTGTTTGCAGGCTTGATTACCGTTGTGGTCTTGAGCGATTTTAGCAATTGAATAGCGATTTGAAAATTTAACGATCTGAACTCTTGCGGATGTGAAAGATCAAAGGCTTTGGGAGGCTGTAAATTCCGGGTTTAACAACCACAACGTTTTCAAGCCCAAAACACGCACAAAAAAAACGCCAATTGAATCAAAAATTAGTTTACAGACTCCATTACAGGATCCAGCAACTTACATTCGCTCAATTGCATGGGGCTCAATGTATTAATAATGTTATTGAGATAATCAATATGACTGTACAATGGACTTGTTTGGCAATGTTATTGAAAATAAAATAAATAATCATTTAATACAGCAACTTTGTACATTTATCTTTTATTTTTATTTGTCTAAATATATAACTTAAGCCCCACACTTGACCATTCCTCTTTTTTATGTTTAATTATTACTGATATCAAACAATATCAGCTTGTTGCCATCTACATTAGTAATATCAATAATATAAATAAAAATTAAATTAAACAAGACAGGTTTTAACACTGATATCTGAAGCATTGTACGAGTAACATTTACAATATCGGAATTTTTCACCTATCCAGCACTACAGAAACCACATGTGCAAAACAAATCTTACAAACAACTTTGGGTAAATTAGTGAATGAAACTGAATCAACATTGTTGTAGAATATTTATAAAGGTACAGTAAACACAAATGATAAAGGCAAAACAAAATTATGAAGTAATACAAACACTATACAATGCAATAAAACATGCAATGTGATGCGAAAGGAGTTGTGGTTCATATTCTATAGAGCTTATAGAGCTCATAGATGTATAAACAGTCATGTAAAAAAAACTCCCAGTAGTCCCAATGAGCTCTCAAGATGAGGCATAATTCTGCTTCCAAATAAACACTCATCCATGCCAAGAGAATATAAAAAAACATATAGTATATACTCGAGTATAAGCCGACCTGAGTATAAGCCGAGGCACCTATTTTACCACAAAATACTGGGAAAACTTAGTGACTCGAGTATAAGCCGAGGGTGGGAAATTTGCTGCCTCTTGTGCCCTCTGTGACCCCCTCTTGTGTGCCCTCTGTGCCCCTTTCTTGTGTCCCCCCTCTCTCTACCCTGTGTCTCTTCACCCCTCTCCCTCCCCTGTGTCTCTTCCCCTCCTCTCTCTCCTCTGTGTCTCTTCCCCTCCTCTCCCTCCCCTGTGTCTCTTCCCCCCTCTCCCTTCCCTGTGTCTCTTCCCCCTCTCCCTTCCCTTTGTCTCTTTTCCTCCCCCTCCCTACCCTGTGTCTGTTTCCCTCGCCCTCCCTTATCACCCTCCTCAACCCCCCTCCTCATCCTCCCTTTTCATCCTCTCTCTTCAACCCCCCTCCTAATCCTCTCTCCTCAACCAGCTCCCCAACCCCCTCCCCCTCCTCAACCCCCCTCCTCATCCTCTCTCCTCAACCCACTCCTCAACCCCCCTCCTCAACCCCCTCCTCAACCACCCTGCTCATCCTCAACCTCCCTCCTCAACCTCTCTCCTCAACCCCCTTCCTAATCCTCAACCCCCCTCCTCAAGCTCCCTCCTCAACCCCCCTCCTCAACCCTCCTTCTCAATCCCCCTCCTCAAACCCCTCCTCATCCTCAACCTCCCTCCTCAACCTCCCTCCTCATCCTCAACCCCCTTCCTCAACCTCCCTCCTCAACCTCCCTCCTCAACCCCTCTCCTCCACTTCTCTCATCAACACCCCTCCTCAACCCCCCTCCTCATCATCAACCCCAATCCTCCTCAACCCCCCCTTCAACCCCCTCCTCATCCTCTACCCCCCTCCTCATCCTCAACCCCCTCCTTATCCTCCCTCCTCAACGTCTCTTCTCAACCCCCCTCCCCTCCTCAACCCCCCTCCTTATCCTCAAACCCGCCTCCTAATCCTCTCTCCTCAACCCCCCTCCTCATCCTCAACCCCCATCCTCATCCCCAACCCCCCTCCTCAACTTCTCTCCTCAACCCCCCTCCTCATCCTCAACCCCCCGCCTTAACCCCCCTCCTCATCCTCAACCCGCTCCTCAACATCTGTCCTCAAAACCCCTCCTCATCCTGAACCCCCCTCCTCAACTTCTCTCCTCAACCCCCCTCCTCAACCCACCTCCTCACCCCCCTCCTCATCCTGAACCCCCCTCCTCAACATCTCTCCTCAAACCCCCTCCTCATCCTTAACCCCCCTCCTCAACCCCCCTCCTCAACCCCAATCCTCCTCAACCCCCCTTCAACACCCCTCCTCATCCTCAACCCCCCTCCTCATCTTCAACCCCCTTCTCATCCTCCCTCCTCAACCTTTCTTCTCAACCCCCCCTACCCTCCTCAACCCCCCTCCTCATCCTCAAACCCCCTCCTCAACATCTCTCCTCAAACCCCCTCCTCATCCTCAACCCCCCTCCTCAACCCCCCTCCTCATCCTTAACCCCCCTCCTCATACCCAGTCCTCCTCAACCCCCCCTTCAACCCCCCTCCTCATCCTCAACCCCCCTCCTCATCCTCAACACCCTACTCATCCTCCCTCCTCAACCTCTCTTCTCAACCCCCCTCCCCTCTTCAACCCCCCTCCTCATCCTCAACCCCCCTCCTCAACCCCCCTCCTCCACCTCAACCACCCTCCTCATCCTCAACCTCCCTCCTCAAACCCCCTCCTCATCCTCAACCCCCCGCATCAACCCCCCTCCTCATCCTCAACCACCTCCTCAACATCTGTCCTCAACCCCCCCTTCTCATTCTTAACCCCCCTCCTCAACTTCTCTCCTCAACCCCCCTCCTCAACCCCCCTCCTCACCCCCCTCTTCATCCTCAAACCCCCTCCTCAACATCTCTCCTCAAACCCCCTCCTCATCCTCAACCTCCCTCCTCAACCTCCCTCCTCAACCCCCCTGCTCAACCCCAATCCTCCTCAACCCCTCTACAACCCCCTCCTCATCCTCAACCCCCTCCTCAACCTCCCTCCTCAATCTCTCTTCTCAACCCCCCTCCCCTCCTCAAGCCCTCTCCTTATCCTCAACCCCCCTCCTCAACCCCCCTCCTCAACCTCAACCCCCCTTCTCAACCTCTCTCCTCAACCCACCTCCTCATCCTCAATCCCCCTCCTCAACCCCCCTCCTCAACCCCCCTCCTCAACTTCTCTCCTCAACTCCCCTCCTCAACCCCCCTCCTCATCCTCACCCCCCCTCCTCAACCCCCCTCCTCATCCTCAACCACCTATTCAACATCTGTCCTCAACCCCCTTCTCATTCTCAACCCCCCTCCTCAACTTCTCTCCTCAACCCCCCTCCTCAACCCCCCTCCTCACCCCCCTCCTCATCATCACCCCCCCTCCTCAACATCTCTCCTCAACCCCCCTCCTCATCCTCAAACCCCCTCCTCAACCCCCCCTAATCCCCACCCCTCCTCATCCACAACCCCCCTCCTCAACATCTCTCCTCAAACCCCCTCCTCATCCTCAACCCCCCTCCTCTACCCCCCTCCTCATCCTTAACCCCCCTCCTCATACCCAGTCCTCCTCAACCCCCCCTTCAACCCCCCTCCTCATCCTCAACCCCCCCTCCTCATCCTCAACACCCTACTCATCCTCCCTCCTCAACCTCTCTTCTCAACCCCCCTCCCCTCTTCAACCCCCCTCCTCATCCTCAACCCCCCTCCTCAACCCCCCCTCCTCCACCTCAACCACCCTCCTCATCCTCAACCTCCCTCCTCAAACCCCCTCCTCATCCTCAACCCCCCGCATCAACCCCCCTCCTCATCCTCAACCACCTCCTCAACATCTGTCCTCAACCCCCCTTCTCATTCTCAACCCCCCTCCTCAACTTCTCTCCTCAACCCCCCTCCTCAACCCCCCTCCTCACCCCCCTCTTCATCATCAACCCCCCTCCTCAACCTCTCTCCTCAAACCCCCTCCTCATCCTCAACCTCCCTCCTCAACCTCCCTCCTCAACCCCCCTGCTCAACCCCAATCCTTCTCAACCCCTCTACAACCCCCTCCTCATCCTCAACCCCCTCCTCAACCTCCCTCCTCAATCTCTCTTCTCAACCCCCCTCCCCTCCTCAAGCCCCCTCCTCAACCCCCCTCCTCATCCTCAACCACCTATTCAACATCTGTCCTCAACCCCCTTCTCATTCTCAACCCCCCTCCTCAACTTCTCTCCTCAACCCCCCTCCTCAACCCCCCTCCTCACCCCCCTCCTCATCATCACCCCCCCTCCTCAACATCTCTCCTCAACCCCCCTCCTCATCCTCAAACCCCCTCCTCAACCCCCCCTAATCCCCACCCCTCCTCATCCACAACCCCCCTCCTCAACATCTCTCCTCAAACCCCCTCCTCATCCTCAACCCCCCTCCTCTACCCCCCTCCTCATCCTTAACCCCCCTCCTCATACCCAGTCCTCCTCAACCCCCCCTTCAACCCCCCTCCTCATCCTCAACCCCCCTCCTCATCCTCAACACCCTACTCATCCTCCCTCCTCAACCTCTCTTCTCAACCCCCCTCCCCTCTTCAACCCCCCTCCTCATCCTCAACCCCCCTCCTCAACCCCCCTCCTCCACCTCAACCACCCTCCTCATCCTCATCCTCCCTCCTCAAACCCCCTCCTCATCCTCAACCCCCCGCATCAACCCCCCTCCTCATCCTCAACCACCTCCTCAACATCTCTCCTCAACCCCCCTTCTCATTCTTAACCCCCCTCCTCAACTTCTCTCCTCAACCCCCCCTCCTCAACCCCCCTCCTCACCCCCCTCTTCATCATCAACCCCCCTCCTCAACATCTCTCCTCAAACCCCCTCCTCATCCTCAACCTCCCTCCTCAACCTCCCTCCTCAACCCCCCTGCTCAACCCCAATCCTTCTCAACCCCTCTACAACCCCCTCCTCATCCTCAACCCCCTCCTCAACCTCCCTCCTCAATCTCTCTTCTCAACCCCCCTCCCCTCCTCAAGCCCTCTCCTTATCCTCAACCCCCCTCCTCAACCCCCCTCCTCAACCTCAACCCCCCTTCTCAACCTCTCTCCTCAACCCACCTCCTCATCCTCAATCCCCCTCCTCAACCCCCCTCCTCAACCCCCCTCCTCAACTTCTCTCCTCAACTCCCCTCCTCAACCCCCCTCCTCATCCTCACCCCCCCTCCTCAACCCCCCTCCTCATCCTCAACCACCTATTCAACATCTGTCCTCAACCCCCTTCTCATTCTCAACCCCCCTCCTCAACTTCTCTCCTCAACCCCCCTCCTCAACCCCCCTCCTCACCCCCCTCCTCATCATCACCCCCCCTCCTCAACATCTCTCCTCAATCCCCCTCCTCATCCTCAACCTCCCTCCTCAATATCCCTCCTAAACCCCCCTGCTCAACCCCAATCCTCCTCAACCCCCTACAACCCCCTCCTCATCCTCAACCCCCTCCTCATCCTCCCTCTTCAATCTCTCTTCTCAACCCCCCTCCCCTCCTCAACCCCCCTCCTTATCCTCAACCCCCCTCCTCAACCCCCCTCCTCCACCTCAACCCCCCTCTTCAACCTCTCTCCTCAACCCCCCTCCTCATCCTCAATCCCCCTCCTCAACTCCCCTCCTCAACCTCCCTCCTCATCCTCAACCCCCCTCCTCAACCCCCCTCCTCATCCTCAACCCCCCTCCTCAACATCTCTCCTCAAACCCCCTCTTCATCCTCAACCCCCCTCCTCAACCTCTCTCATCAACCCCCTCCTTAATCCCCCTCCTCAACCTCTCTCCTCAACCCCCTCCTCAATCCCTCTCCTCAACCCCCCTCCTCAACCCCCCTCCTCAACTTCTCTCCTCAACTCCCCTCCTCAACCCCCCCTACTCATCCTCAACCCCCCTCCTCAACCCCCCTCCTCATCCTCAACCCCCTCCTCAACATCTCTCCTCAACCCCCTCCTCAACCTCAACCCCCCTCCTCAACTCCCCTCCTCATCCTCAATCCCCCTCCTCAACCCCCCTCCTCAACCCCCCTCCTCAACTTTTCTCCTCAACTCCCCTCCTCAACCCCCCTCCTCATCTTCAACCCCCCTCCTCAACATCTCTCCTCAAACCCCCTCCTCATCCTCAACCCCCCTCCTCAACCTCTCTCCTCAACCCCCTCCTCAACCTGCCTCCTCAACATCTCTCCTCAAACCCCCTCTTCATCCTCAACCTCCCTCCTCAACCTCCCTCCTAAACCCCCCTGCTCAACCCCAATCCTCCTCAACCCCCCTACAACCCCCTCCTCATCCACAAACCCCTCCTCATCCTCCCTCCTCAATCTCTCTTCTCAACCCCCATCCCCTCCTTAACCCCCTCCTTATCCTCAACCCCCCTCCTCAACCCCCCTCCTCCACCTCAACCCCCCTCCTCAACCTCTCTCCTCAACCCCCCTCCTCATCCTCAATCCCCCTCCTCAACTCCCCTCCTCAACCCCCCTCCTCATCCTCAACCCCCCTCCTCAACCCCCCTCCTCATCCTCAACCCCCCTCCTCAACATCTCTCCTCAAACCCCCTCTTCATCCTCAACCCCCCTCCTCAACCTCTCTCCTCAACCCCCTCCTCAATCCCCCTCCTCAACCTCTCTCCTCAACCCCCTCCTCAATCCCCCTCCTCAACCCCCCTCCTCAACTTCTCTCCTCAACTCCCCTCCTCAACCCCCCCTACTCATCCTCAACCCCCCTCCTGAACCCCCCTCCTCATCCTCAACCCCCTCCTCAACATCTCTCCTCAACCCCCCTCCTCAACCTCAACCCTCCTCCTCAACCCCCCTCCTCATCCTCAATCCCCCTCCTCAACCCCCCTCCTCAACCCCCCTCCTCAACTTCTCTCCTCTACTCCCCTCCTCAACCCCCCTCCTCATCCTCAACCCCCCTCCTCAACCCCCCTCCTCATCCTCAACCCCCCTCCTCAACATCTCTCCTCAAACCCCCTCCTCATCCTCAACCCCCCTCCTCAACCTCTCTCTTCAACCCCCTCCTCAACCCCCCTCCTCAACATCTCTCCTCAACCCCCCTCCTCAACCTCAACCCTCCTCCTCAACCCCCCTCCTCATCCTCAATCCCCCTCCTCAACCCCCCTCCTCAACCCCCCTCCTCAACTTCTCTCCTCAACTCCCCTCCTCAACCCCCCTCCTCATCCTCAACCCCCCTCCTCAACCCCCCTCCTCATCCTCAACCCCCCTCCTCAACATCTCTCCTCAAACCCCCTCCTCATCCTCAACCCCCCTCCTCAACCTCTCTCTTCAACCCCCTCCTCAACCCCCCTCCTCAACATCTCTCCTCAAACCCCCTCCTCATCCTCAACCCCCCTCCTCAACCTCTCTCCTCAACTCCCTCCTCAATCCCCCTCCTCAACCTCTCTCCTCAACCCCCCTCCTCAATCCCCCTACTCAACCCCCCTCCTCATCCTCACCCCCCCCTCTTCAATCTCCCTCCTCAACCCCCCTCCTCATCCTCAACCCCCCTGCTCAACCTCTCTCCTCAACCCCCCTCCTCAACCTCAACCCCCTTCCTCATACTCAATCCCCCTCTTCATCCTCAACCCCCCCAACCTCAACCCTCCCATCCTCAATCTCAACCCCCCTCCTCAACCCCAACCCCCCTCCTCAACCTGGGCGATGAGAATGGGGGGTTGAGGATGATAACGGAGGGTGGAGGTAAAGAGCCACGGGGGTGCAGAGAGACACAGGGGGTAAAGAGAGACACGGGGGAAAGAGACACAGAGGTGGAGATACACTGGAGAGAAATAGAGACAAGGGGGTGGAGAGACACTGGGGGAAAGAGAGATACGGGTGTGGAGGCTCGAGATTAAGCCGAGAGGGCCCTTTTCAACCTTAAAAAAAGGTCTGAAAAACTCGGCTTATACTTGAGTATATACTGTAAGTAACAGAGTCATTAACAGAAATAACAAGAGTAGTGTTCATTTCCTCTTATGTGTAATTAATAATGTGTAATCAATAATGCATAGCTTTCAAGTAGATCATTAAAAATAACTTTTCAATTTATTAGGTTTTTAAAAAGTTGAAATTTTGTGAGAGACTTACATTGATAAACATTTTTCCCCATCATCTTTTAAGCTGGAGGTACCCCGACCTGTATGTCAGGGTTTAATACTGTTTAGTACTTGCAATTTATGAAAGCTGGACCAATGCAGTGGCACTTTAATTGAGATGCAAAACTTCAAACTGGCTTGAAACACACATAAAAGTACCAAACATCAATAAAATAGATTATTAATTCAGTCATTATTACAGTTAAGGGCAGCGATACGTATTAAAGGACCACTGTAGATTAGGGGGAAAAACATTGTTAAATTTGCATCATTAGCCGCTATTTAAGCCATAGATGTAAAGCTATTTTCAGAGTGGGACTAGTAGGATTTGCCTTCTACAAAGCATGTGGGAGGAGATGTAAAATGCTTAAACAGCGGAGTCAACAAATCTACATTCCTCCTTCCACTCCGTATTAGATAATAAAAATAGCAGAACCCCCCCAACTCCAAGCTAGCAGGAAGACAAGCAATATCTACTAAAATAAAGATTTTACCCAAAAATGCTTTTATGCCCATGGTAATCACAACTTAACATTTTTTACAAGCACAAACATAAGAAATGTTTCCCAATCTACAGTGGTCTTTACCTCTGTAATGCCACAGCAAGAGGATCTTGTTATTTTAGTTATGCATTGTTCATTAATACAATCCCCAATTAATAAAGTATAATAGCAATATTCAATATTAAAGGACCATTGCATGCACTTTTTCTTTGTTGCCTTTGATAATGTTTAACAATATATTTCTTTTTTGAAAATGAATCCCCTGAAGCAGAATATACTGCTTTAAATGTATAAGTGTCTTTGGGGGTCCCTGGCAGCCCATGTGCAGCAATATAGCTGTAATGAGATCTAGAGTCCTGCATACTCTCTGCTCCTGCATTGTCAATAGTGAGAGAAATGTGAGGGATTGGGGCCGAAGTAGAAGGTGGGAAGATTAGGAGATTCGGTCTTGGACATGGTGGCATTTCCATTAAGTTTAAACAAGTGTTATTCAATATTTTTTAATAAAGAAAATAAATAATAATGTTTAAAACACGCTCTTTTAAATGCATGATAAAAATATCCATTCCATGTTATTATTATTATTATTATTGTTGTTGTTTATTTGTTTATTTGTAACACGCCGACATATTCCAAAATGCTATACATAGGTTACAATCAAGGCAAAAACAATAAAAGAATTAATATGTTGTAAAGGATGGAGGGCCCTGTCCATGAGCTTGGAATCTGGTGTCCAAAGTGCTTTCTCCAAAGCCCCTTGCAAGATTGAAAACTCGCACACTTACAATCTAAAGAGTTTGGGTGAGGTACAGGAGAGTGAAAGATAAGTTGTGTAAGTTAAGGTGGAAGGTGGCAGGCTTCTTTAAACAGATGTGTTTTTAGGAAGGATTTGAAGGTTTTGAGGCAGGGAGATAGTCTGGTAGAGCGAGGCAAGGAGTTCCAAAAAATAGGGCCTGCACAAGAAAAGTCCTGAATGCAGGAATGTGAGGAGGTAATAAGAGAGGTGGAAAGAAAAAGGTCGTTAGCAGAACGAAGAGGGCAGGTGGGGGAGTATTTGGTGATGCAGAGATATAAGGGAGTGCACTGTTGTTGAGGGGTTTGTAAGTTAGGGTTATGATTATAAATGTTATTCTTGAAGAAACAGGAAGCTAGTGGAGTGATTGACAGAAAAGTGCTGAAGACACTGAGCGTTTGGTACGGTAGATGAGTCTAGTGGAGGCGTTCATTATGGATTGAAGTGGTGAAAAGTGTGTTATCGGGAGGCCAACAAGGAGGGAGTTGCAGTAGTCAAGACGAGAAATGATGAGAGAGTGTATTAGAATCTTAGTTGTGTCTTGTGTGCTGTAATGACATATTTTAGAGATATTTTAGAGATGAGAAGCAGGCAGTATTTTTTTAGTGACTGTATGGGAGGTGGGAGTGATGCTTGCATTGTTGATAGTGAGAGAGATGTGAGGGATTGAGGCTGAAGTAGAGGGTGGGAAGATTAGGAGATTTGGTCTTGGACATGTTGAGTTTGAGGTGGGGGGCGGACATCCAAGAGGATATACTTGACAGGCAGTTTCTAGACGTGTTAGAAGAGAGGGGGCTAGGTCTGGTGTTGAGAGCTAGATTTGAGAGTCATCTGCATACAGATGATACTGAAATCCAAAAGATGTTTATTAGGGTCCCAAGTGAAGTTGTATAGATGGAGTAGAGGAGGGAGCCTAGGACTGAACCTTGGGGTACACCGTCAGAGAGAGATGAGAAGAAGAGGTGCCAGAGAAGGATACACTAAATGTTCGATCTTGGCGGTATGATTTGAACGACAAGAGAGCAGTGTCTCGGATACCAAAGGTGTAGAGGATTTCGATTAGAAGAGGGTTGTCAACTGTGTCAAAGGCAGCAAAGAGATCTAGAAGAAGTAGAATAGGAAAGTGACCTTTTGACTTGGTGGTGAGCAAGTCATTAGTGACTTTTGTGAGAGCTGTCTCAGTGGAGTGTTAAAGTCGGAAGGTGCCAAGGAGGGAGTTGGAGGAAAGTCTTCAGCCATTAGACAGGAAGGGACGGGAGGAGTTGATATTAATGATGTGAAATAGTGCTGTTTGGCAAGGTTAAGGGCAGAGAAGTAGAAGCGCAGCATAAACTTGTAATGAAGAAAAGTTCCTCCGTAGTCGTTCAGCAGTGCGGGAGCACCTCTGAATGTATCCTGTTTGTGTGGTGTGCCATAGTTGTGGATGAGAGCGAGGGCTTCTGCGTGTAGCTATGGGGGCAAGGGTGGCAAGGGTGGAGGAAAGAGTCGAGTTGTAATATGAGGTGGCAGTGTCAGGGCAGTTGAGTTTGGTGATGGGGATGAGAAAGATTTATAGCACAGTGGAGAACTGTTCTGGGTCAAGTGCATGCAGGTTTCTATGGGTGATGCTGGGTGAGGCTGGGTTGAAGAATGGCAATGAGAGAGTGGTGTGGTGAGGTTGAAGGTTAAGAGGTGGTGGTCAGATAAAGGGAGTGGACGGATGACTAGGTTGGAGGTGGTGTGGAGGTTGGTGAAAATAAGGTCAAGGGAGTGTCCGGCATGGTGAGTTGAGGAATCTATAAGTTGTAGGAGCCCGAGGGAAGAGGCAAGAGAGAGAGTAGTTTAGAGGCTGATGAGGAGGTGGGAGTGTCAATGGCAATGTTGAAATCGACAAGTATAAGTGAGGGAACGTTGGAGGAGAGAAAGTGAGGGAGCCAGGTGGAGAAATGATCCAAGAATTGAGAGCGTGGTCCCAACGGGTGATAAATCACAGCCACACGTGGAGAGAAGAGGTGGATAGTGTGCACTTCAAAGAATGGGAATTGGAGGGATGGGACAGGAGATGTCCCTTTAAATTCATTTTCAGATTAGAATATCTTGTTCCAGCTAAATGTTTGTTTCTACCCAAATAAGGACATTAAGGAGATGGTCTGGGGTTTTTGGTGAGAGGCAAATCTAAAGCATTTTAAGATATGATGAGAGGATGAACAATGATCCATAGCCTACCCCCACTGTAAAGGTTTGTTGCCATGGAAGACCTCAAACACAGCAAGTCTCCAGCCAATGGAGATCATTGAAGTAATGGTATACATTGGGCCCTATTCAATTCTCAAAATCTCAATTAGTGAAGCCCGTAATATTGAATTGGCCTGCTTTTAGCTGCCCACAATCTATTTGCACTCTACAGGCTTAAAATTCCTGTGGTTGTCAAAATCATAACTCTGACCCATCTAAGCCTTTGATCTTTCAAGCCGCAGATGTTACAATCTTTAAAATCGCAAATTACCTTCAAACCTGTAAATGGCAAATGTGGCAAAAAATGATATGAGTACTAGAGAGACCTCGCAAGGGAGTTAAACACCTGTTCGTAACACTAAAAAAGGAAATAAAAACACAATACTGGACTTTAAAATAAAGGGAAAGCGATGAAAGACATTAGAATTATTTGCACAACAGTCTCAAGCTCGCAAATCTGCAATAGATTTTTTTTTTACGTTTAATTTACGTGTTATATCAATCCCGGGAATCAAGGAGTTTATACATATCAGGCCACCAAAATGGACTATAAAAGTTTCTTCATTCATTTTTATTGATTTTTAAATCGCTGGATTGCGAGCCCGATCAAATATTGGACGTCTAAACCCTAACTGATTGATGTTTAAACACCATGTTTTACTGTTGTCATGATGACGGTCTTATTTACTATTGGCTGTTTCTAAATAGTTCTTATGGGCTTGCATAATTGATCATGATCATGCCCTGAAATGCTACGTACAACCGTACGTAGCATTTCATGGTTCTGATCATAATTACATAGTTACATAGTAATTTAGGTTGAAAAAAAACTTCAGTCCATAAAGTTCAACCTTTTTAGATCTCCTCTGATCTGCAATATAGATTGGTTTATGGATTTGGCTTTCGGCCATATCATTGCGGGCTTGTTCAATTAAATTGATCTGTAACTGTTGACATTTTTTTGGGGGGAATTTAATAAGGCCCATAATGTCTGAAAATTTAGCAGCTTCTTCCTAGACCCCCCCCCCCCCACCCCCCCCCCCACTGACCTTCTAGTGGGTTGATATCAGCAGCAGCTGAGTCTTAATTTGACAAGACTGACCCGCAAACTACGGCAAGCTTTCCCATTGATATTTTTCACATCCAAAATATTATGAGTGACTCTTTCTCACTTTTACATAAGATTGCTATTCATTTCAGAGTTTACTGAACACTCGCAAATTACAGCTGACGCGTGAATCAGAAAGGTATCAAATTTCTGAACGAAAATGCACAGGTACTAAACACCACCTGCAGCAGTTAAAGAAACAATATAGGCACTATAAATCCAAGAAAAAAGCATTGAAGTTTATTAGAATAAATAACTAACATTCTTATAGGCAGATATGTAGGCAATCATGCAAATGGGAACAGAAAATGCATTGCTGAAAGCCAGGTAAAGAGATAGTACATGTCTAAATAGCATCAAACCGCATATAACTGCATTATAAATAATATGCTACAGTCACAAAGGCACAAAAGTGGAAATGAAAAATACATATCTAAACAAAAATTTTGAGTTATTGCATGTATATTGAAACACCAACTATTGGCAATATTACACCTCCACATAACATATTACAAAGTCCAAGGGAACATAGACCACAATACACAAGAGGTTAATACCAACCATGAAACATACATGCACCACAACAACTGCTCTAAAGCATGGACTGTTAAAAGGATAGACACACCCCAGTCAATACTCAACAACAGTAGGGATCCTCACCACAGTATAGTACTGACAGTGACTATGTCTCATCCATGGGAAGGCATGTCATCTACACAATAACCTTGGGTCTTATACACTGGGGTTTGAGATATTTTATCATTACACAGACAAGTGGGTGACACTGATGGTGGCTAAATGGGGAGGTGAACACCACAGCTATATCAATAAATAGCAGAGGCCAGACACTGGAATTTCATAGATACAGTCTTCATCTGGAGGGATCTTGGATCTCAGGAAAATAAAATCTATCACTGCCTCCACTTCTTCCATGATCTTCTACACTGAGCTGCAGGCCAGCTTTTGCACTCTCTTCTTTCACCCTCAATAGTTACTCCTCACTTTCAGCCATCAAAGTAATATCATCAGTGTAGGTTGTTGATATTTCTTCCAGCAATATTAATTCTGATTTGGATTCATCCTGCACGGCCTTACGCATGATAGGTTGAATAAATAAGGTGACCATTTACAACCATGTTGCACATCTTTTCCAATCTTGAACCAATCGGTTGTCTCATGTTTGGTTCTGACCATGGCTTCTTGGTCCACATACAGATTCTTCTAAAGGCAGATAAGATCTTGTACTTTGATCTCTTTAAGAACTTGCTACATTTTGTTGTGATCCACACAGTCAAAGACTTTAGAATAGACTATGAAGAAAAAGTTAAAATTTTTCATGAACTCTCTTGCTTTCTCTATTATCTATCGGACACTGGTAATTTGATCACTTGTGCCTCTTCCTCTGAGGAACCCGGCTTGCACATCTGGTAGTTCCCGGTCCATATATTTTTGGAGTCAAGCTTGCAGGATCTTAAGCATTACCTTGTTAGCATCTGAATTTAAAGGAATTGTTCGATAATTGGAGCACTCTTTGGCACAGCATTTTTTTGCATTGGGATGTATACTGACCTTTCTCAGTCTATTGGCCATTGTTGAGTTTTCCAAATATGTTGGCATGAGGCAAACAACAGTTTCACAGCATCATCTTATAGAATTTTGAATTGTTTAATTGGGATTCCATCAACTCCTGCAGCAAGGAATCCTAGGGCCCATTTCCCTTCACTCTCCAAGGTGTCTAACTCCAGTTTATTGGACAAGCTATTTAGGTCATCACTGCTGTTAAGATCCGTCCTTTGTAGATATTTAGTGTATTCCTGACACCTCTTTTTTATCTGATCTTCTTCTGTTAAGTCCCTACCATTTTTTGTCTTTTATCATGCCCACTTTTGCAGGAGAGGTGCCTTTTAGGTTCCCAGTTTTCTTGAAGAGATCTCTTGACTTAATGGGAACTTCAATCTGAATTGTGATTGTGATTGTTTTCCTTTTAGGTTTTGTATTTGTATGTGTTCTGTCCATTGTGATCAATATTATTCTCTCTTAGTCAGAAGGTAAGGCCTCTCCAATCACATTTTAGAGCTCAAAACTTCTTATTGCTGTTACACCGAAATGATAAATACAATCTGTATACACAACATTCTCTTTCTTTTTTATTATAATGATTATTACTGCATATTATTATAATTTGAAAGTTCAAGTTATCCATTGGTTCTATGGATAGTGTGATCTTGAATTCTCAGTTTTGCTCTGCAAAGTAGTCCGTTGTTGTTATATATAATATCCACGAGGTGGCAGCAGAATTTCTCTTTAGATATTTAAGCTGTTATTGCCTGCTATTGCATGTGATGGTGCTGAATATTAGTTTTTCCACCTCTCATAAGCTTATGATTAATTATATTCTACTGCCAAATACCCTATTCCAGAGGCCTATGCCTCATAAAACACCTATTTGCAAGTACGTTAGTAGTGTGCAAAATATGTTTGGTTTATTGTGGTGGAAATTGTCCTATGATTTTAAAATAGAAAGCAGGAGCTTAACACCTTTGCTAGCCATGTCCCTCCTCCATTATTAACTTTAACAACAAAAATTGATTTGGCCTACTAAAAATCTTTACACTTACAGTTACTAATCTTTAACATTCTTACAGAGAATGCCTCAGGATAGTGTCCACCACACATGTTATTTAGCTGAGGGTTGTAAGGGTCAAACATAATATTTAATTAGAATGCCCACCAATACAGTTGTTCTGTCTACTCTTCATCAGGCTATTGTGCAAAAAAAGGGACACAGGTATTGCAGTAAATATATGCACATGGTATGAGAACTGGATAAAAGGCAGGACACAAATGGTTGTGGTAAATGGAACATACTCAGATTGGACTAATGTGGTAAATTGGGTTCCTAAGGGTTGAGTATTAGGTCTTCTTCTTTTTAACATATTTATTAATGAAGTTAGAAGTAGGCCTGAAAAGGAAAGTCTCCATATCTAATGACAACAAGTTGTGCAAGGTAGTTAAATTAGTAAATTATGGGCCCTATTAAATTCCAGCCTCGTAAATAAGAGGCTTCTACTTAAGCCCTACGTACTGCAAAGTTTCTCTAACTTACAATGCTATTAAATTAGCCCTGCTGCGAGCAACGTGTGAGCTACGCAGCAGGGCCGTACGTATCTACACTGCGTAAATGTACATGAGGAGTGACAGCCTGCGAGATGATATCGCAGGCTCCCACTCCTCATCAAGTGCTGCGGGGGTCCTAAAAGGGACCTCCGCGGCAGTCCCCCACATAAGCATTGCCGTGGGGGGTACTCCAAACCCCCCCCAGGCACCTAAAATGAACCCCCCCTCAATGCGGGGGTCCCTGTCGGGACCCCCGAAGTGTCCTCACATGAACACCTTGCTGCAGGGGTCCATAGGAACCCCCGCAGCCCCCACACATAAACCCATTGCAGGGGGGGGTCCCCGATCTGCATAGATCAGGCCCCCCGCAGCATTTAAAACTTTTAAATTCCCCGCCGCGGCTCCTTAAAGGGGCCGCGGCACACTATTACCCAATCCCGGCCGCGGCACTTAAAATTAACCCCCCTCTATGCTGGGGGTCCCCATCGGGACCCCCGAAGTGTCCCCATATAAACCCCCTGCAGCGGGGGGCCCCGATCGGCACCGATCGTGACCCTGCTGCAATTCAATTTTAAATTTCCCGCCTCGCGGGTCCTCAAAGGACCGTAAAGGTCCTGAAAGGACTCGCACTAAAAATATTAACCCCAGGCAACTATAATTACCCCATTAACTCATGATGGTCAATCCAGACCACCATAAGGCCTAAATTAACCCATTAAGTAATGATGGTCAATCCAGACCACCATAAGGCCTAAATTAACCCATTAAGTAATGATGGTCAATCCAGACCACCATAAGGCCTAAATTAACCCATTAACTCATGGTGGTCAATACAGACCACCATAAGGCCTAAATTAACCCATTAAGTAATGATGGTCAATCCAGACCACCATAAGGCCTAAATTAACCCATTAAGTAATGATGGTCAATCCAGACCACCATAAGGCCTAAATTAACCCATTAACTCATGGTGGTCAATACAGACCACCATAAGGCCTAAATTAACCCATTAAGTAATGATGGTCAATCCAGACCACCATAAGGCCTAAATTAACCCATTAACTCATGGTGGTCAATACAGACCACCATAAGGCTCTATTTAACCCCATCAGTCCCATAAGGGTATATTATTACCATTATGGGCCTGTTACAACCCAACATTAACCACATAAGTGCCATGATGGTCCTTGAGGACCATCATGGCACTAACTACAAACACTACACTATAACCCCCAATAAACCATTTAATCTAAACTAACCCCCCTCTACACTAATCTTTTAACACTTACACTACCTACCTACACTACCTCCCCCCTAATAAACCTCCCCAACACTCTAATTACAAAAAACAATAAACCTACAGCACAGAAAACAAAAAACCTACAGTACAAAAAACAAAAAAACCTACAGTACAGAAAAAATAAAAATTACAACCCCACCCCCCACTACAGAAAACAAAAAAATACATTACAACCCCACCCCCCACTACAGAAAATAAAAACAATTACACACCTGAAAAGGAAAGACAGATAAACACAATACAATAATACATATAATACATTACATACATTACATACAATACATGACATTACATATAATATATTAAATATAATATATTAAATATAATATATTACATATAATACATTACATACATTACATACAATACATGACATTACATATAATATATTAAATATAATATATTAAATATAATATATTACATATAATACATTACATACATTACATACAATACATGACATTACATATAATATATTAAATATAATATATTAAATATAATATATTAAATATAATATATTACATATAATATATTACATATAGTCCTAATCAAATACCCCCTATCTATCTAACATACAATCTATTTAATTTAAAATAAATCCTAACTATATCAAATACATCCCCCTATCTATCTAATATACAAAAAATCCTAACTACATACACAGACCCTTATTCTAAAATAAAATAAAATAATTACAGTCCTAACTACATACACAGACCCTAATTCTAAGCTAAAATCAATAAATTAAGACCACTTACCTTTAAGATGTTGCTTCAGATCACTAACCTATGGGTCAAACAAAAAAAAAAATTAGTACAAAACATTAACATCAAATAAATAAACATTCTATACATTCTACATATTCAACTCACCTTTACAGCATGTCCAGTCACTGTTAAGCTCTTCCGGCGCGGCCCTGTTAAAAAAAAAAAACACAATACATGAATACATGAATACAATATATAAACAATAAATAAAATACACAAATAAACATCTAAATATACATTTAACTTACCTCCCCGCGATGTCCCCGGCCTTCTCTCCTTCAGCCCCGGCTGGGCCGCGGAACCATCCGCGCTCTAAAAAAAAATAAAAAAAAAACTAACGGAGGTCTGCACTGGCAGACCTCCCCGACGCTACTGAACCTCCCGGAGTCGTTTCCGGGAGGAAATTGGCATTGGCGGCTTGTGATTGGCTGAAAAAGCTGTCAGCCAATCAAAAGTCGTCAATGTAGGAGCCAATCAGGATGCGCAGATGTCTTCTACCAATCACTCCGTGGGGGTGTATCCCATAGTGATTGGCTGAAGGCATCTGAGCGTTGTGATTGGTTCCCATAAAGATAGACAAGTGTTTTAGCCAATCAGGGTGGGATATTGGGGTGTATCCCATCCTGATTGGCTCACACATTGACGACTTTTGATTGGCTGAAATTGATAGACAGCTTTTTCAGCCAATCACAAGCCGCCAATGCCAATTTCCTCCCGGAAACGACTCCGGGAGGTTCAGTAGCGTCGGGGAGGTCTGCCAGTGCAGACCTCCGTTAGTTTTTTTTCTTTTTTTTTTTTAGAGCGCGGATGGTTCCGCGGCCCAGCCGGGGCTGAAGGAGAGAAGGCCGGGGACATCGCGGGGAGGTAAGTTAAATGTATATTTAGATGTTTATTTGTGTATTTTATTTATTGTTTATATATTGTATTCATGTATTCATGTATTGTGTTTTTTTTTTTTAACAGGGCCGCGCCGGAAGAGCTTAACAGTGACTGGACATGCTGTAAAGGTGAGTTGAATATGTAGAATGTATAGAATGTTTATTTATTTGATGTTAATGTTTTGTACTAATTTTTTTTTTTGTTTGACCCATAGGTTAGTGATCTGAAGCAACATCTTAAAGGTAAGTGGTCTTAATTTATTGATTTTAGCTTAGAATTAGGGTCTGTGTATGTAGTTAGGACTGTAATTATTTTATTTTATTTTAGAATAAGGGTCTGTGTATGTAGTTAGGATTTTTTGTATATTAGATAGATAGGGGGATGTATTTGATATAGTTAGGATTTATTTTAAATTAAATAGATTGTATGTTAGATAGATAGGGGGTATTTGATTAGGACTATATGTAATATATTATATGTAATATATTATATTTAATATATTATATTTAATATATTATATGTAATGTCATGTATTGTATGTAATGTATGTAATGTATTATATGTAATATATTATATTTAATATATTATATTTAATATATTATATGTAATGTCATGTATTGTATGTAATGTATGTAATGTATTATATGTAATATATTATATTTAATATATTATATTTAATATATTATATGTAATGTCATGTATTGTATGTAATGTATGTAATGTATTATATGTATTATTGTATTGTGTTTATCTGTCTTTCCTTTTCAGGTGTGTAATTTTTTTTTGTTTTCTGTACTGTAGGTTTTTTTGTTTTTTGTACTGTAGGTTTTTTGTTTTTTGTAATTAGAGTGTTGGGGAGGTTTATTAGGGGGTAGGTAGTGTAGGTAGGTAGTGTAAGTGTTAATAGATTAGTGTAGAGGGGGGTTAGTTTAGATTAAATGGTTTATTGGGGGTTATAGTGTAGTGTTTGTAGTTAGTGTCATGATGGTCCTTGAGGACCATCATGGCACTTATGTGGTTAATGTTGGGTTGTAACAGGCCCATAATGGTAATAATATACCCTTATGGGACTGATGGGGTTAAATAGAGCCTTATGCTGGTCTGTATTGACCATCATGAGTTAATGGGTTAATTTAGGCCTTATGCTGGTCTGTATTGACCATCATGAGTTAATGGGTTAATTTAGGTCTTATGGTGGTCTGTATTGACCATCATGAGTTAATGGGTTAATTTAGGCCTTATGCTGGTCTGTATTGACCATCATGAGTTAATGGGTTAATTTAGGCCTTATGCTGGTCTGTATTGACCATCATGAGTTAATGGGTTAATTTAGGTCTTATGGTGGTCTGGATTGACCATCATGAGTTAATGGGTTAATTTAGGTCTTATGGTGGTCTGGATTGACCACCATGAGTTAATGGGTTAATTTAGGTCTTATGGTGGTCTGGATTGACCATCATGAGTTAATGGGTTAATTTAGGTCTTATGGTGGTCTGGATTGACCACCATGAGTTAATGGGTTAATTTAGGTCTTATGGTGGTCTGGATTGACCATCATGAGTTAATGGGTTAATTTAGGTCTTATGGTGGTCTGGATTGACCATCATGAGTTAATGGGGTAATTATAGTTGCCTGGGGTTATTATTTTTAGTGCGAGTCCTTTCAGGACCTTTACGGTCCTGTGAGGACCCGCGAGGCGGGAAATTTAAAATTGAATTGCAGCAGGGTCACGATCGGTGCCGATCGGGGCCCCCCGCTGCAGGGGGTTTATATGGGGACACTTCGGGGGTCCCGATGGGGACCCCCAGCATAGAGGGGGGTTAATTTTAAGTGCCGCGGCCGGGATTGGCTAATAGTGTGCCGCGGTCCCTTTAAGGAGCCGCGGCGGGGAATTTAAAAGTTTTAAATGCAGCGGGGGGCCTGATCTATGCAGATCGGGGACCCCCGCTGCAAGGGGTTAATGTGGGGGTGCTGCAGGGGTCCTGATAGAGACCCCTGCAGCATGGGGATGTGTATAGGGTGCAGGGGGGAGCCTCACGCTGCTGTCTCGGGCTGTTCCGAGGCAGCACGTAGAGGCTTTCGGATCCCTTGCGTGGACTTTTTGTCCACGTAGGGATTCTTACGATATGCGAGACTCGTGCATAGATTTAAGGCTACGTAGCTCTCTCGGAGCCTATTCTCGGCCATTTTCTCGCAGTCATATCGTAAAGCAGGCTGCGAGAGATTCGGTTCTCGCAAACAGCAGGAAAACTGCCTTTTGCGAGCACCGAGAGAACTACGAGGGAGAATTTAATAGGGCCCTATGTTTGGCCACTGCAAATGGAAGCAGATTAGATTTAACACACATAAATGTAAAATTATGCATTTGAGAAGCAAAAATAAACATGCAATTTATAACTGCAGAAAAGTATTTAGGAGTTTTGTGGACAGACACTTGCATAGCCATGCCCAATGCCAAATAAGAGGGGTATGCATTAAGAGGGGTATAGAAGCGAGGTAAGCAAATATAATTCAAAATCCATAGTACACTCTAATTTGGAATATGGCAAACTTCACACGGGCCTGTACATGTGCTTTCTTGTAGTGTGTTACCAATTATTTTCTTGGTGACTATGGTTCCAGCTGCCTTGATATCATTAACAAGATCCTCCCGTGTAGTTCTGGGCTGATTCCTCACCATTCTCATGATCACTGAAACTCCACGAGGTGAGATCTTGCATGGAGCACCAGACGGAGGGAGACTGGCAGTTATGTTGTTTTTCTTCCATTGGCAAATATTCGCACCAACTGTTGTCACCTTCTCACCAAGCTGCTTGGCGATGGTCTTGTAGCCCATTTCAGCCTTGTGTAGGTCTACAATCTTGTCCCTGACATCCTTGGATGGCTCTTTGATCTTGGCCATGGAGGAGAGTTTGAAAGCTGATTGATTTATTGCTTTTGTGGACAGGTGCCTTTTATACAGGCAATGAGCTGAGATTAGTAGCACTACCTTTAAGAGAGTGCTCCTAATCTCAGCTCGTTACCTGTATAAAAGACACCTGAGACCCAGAAATCTTGCTGATTGATAGGGGATCAAATACTTATTTCACTCACTGACCTGCAAATCAATTTATACATTTTTGACATGCATTTTTCTTGTTTCTTGTCTCTCACTGTTAAAATACACCTACCATTAAAATTATAGACTGATCATTTATTTGTCAGTGGACAAACGTTCAAAATCAGCAGGGGATCAAATACTTTTCACCCCCACTGTAGGTCTCGTACCACCCATACTCTTCTCCAGTAATGTGGTAGGCACCTTCTGACCTGAGGGGCTCATCTTCTGGTGTCATATCGTTATGTCTATGTGTCTTGTCTATGAGATTATCTTAGCGAAGATTCTGGAATGGGTTACCAGTGCCTTATCCAGTGGAGCGTGATTTGTCACACCACTCTGCTATGACATGCCCATCTTGGGTGACCCTATAGCTCACAGCTTCATTGAAGCTCACAAGCCCCTTCACCATGACAAGGAAAGACTCAAATTTGGCCTTAGATCTCCATTGGTTTTAGCACAGCTCAATTATTACGAGATCTAACTAATTAAAGTTACCCAAAATCTATATTCTATTAGACCCGTAGCACTAGCTCACAAAAAAAATCTAACCCGCAACTGAAAAAAGTATCACTTTTCTGTCAAAAACAGTAAAATATTAACAGCATTTAAATACACAACACTGTACATTGAAATTATGGGTAGACACGGAAAGACATTAGAATTAATTGCACAACAGTCTCAAACCCACAAATATGCAAATAATTTTGATCCCGGGTTCCAAGCGTACATATAATGAAACCCACATGGACTAAAATAGATGATCTAATGCATTTGAAAGATTGCTAGATTCCTTGATTAGTCTAATTTACTAGTGGCTGTGTCTAAGAAGCAAATTATAGGCTTGCGTAAATATTGTCAAATCATATGATTACACTGCTTGAAACTAGTTAAAAAGGCAGGGTTTATGAGTTTATGCTTAAGGAGGTAAATTGCAGACTTGAATCAATAGAATACATCTAAACATTTAGTGAGAAAAAAACAGCGAATTTACAACTTTGAAGCATTTGCTGGGTTCTAATAGAGTAGGGCCACTAGTTCCTATACATATTAAGAAGACACTTCTCTTGTCTAAGCTATAGGGTCAACTATACTTTGTTATATTAAATGTTTTGTTGACCTCTACACTATGAAAATACAGTACATGTATGATAATTATTTGCCTGTTGGAAACGGGACCACTAGTCCTGAATAAAGGCTTGTTGCCTGGCTAGTGGGCCCCCAAACCAGATAGCTTGTGAGGACTACCATATACCTAAGTGTGAAGACCTCCACAATTGACACACCTAAAACATATTATCATTCTCCCAAAGCCAACCTGAAGCTGCCTGGCAATAATACAGCTCACATAAATATTCAAAGAAGAACTAGACAGGGGTGTCTTCTGTCCCCTATCCTTTTTGCATTAGTGATAGAGCCCTTAGCCCAAGCCATCAAGTCCAATCCGGAAATTGGTGGCTTTGAAGCAGGACTCCAATATTTTAAATGTTCCCTCTTCACAGGCGATCTAATATGTACTCCGACCGAACCCACTTCCTCTATACCGGCATTAATGAATACTATTAACAATTTTAACCAATTCTCTGGTCTCAAAATTAATTTGGAAAAAACTGAAGCACCAGGAGCCGAATTACACCAAGCTGAATTAGAGTACTTGAAAAGAACTTATAATTTTATATGGCCCAAAAATCATATCAACCACCTAGGGGTTAATATTACATCAAAGGTATCAGAGCTGTAAAAGGCCAACTATCTTCCTCTCTTTAAAAATGTTTTATTAGACATGACCAAATGGACTAAATTCCAAATATCCTGGACAGGCCGTATCACTGCGGTAAAAATGAATATCCTGCAGAGAATACTATGAGCCACATTCAATTGCTGTTTTGTGAGATCCAGGAGCCTGTAAGTAAACTTGCAAACTAATTTTCTATTCAACTGGCAACTTTTTTCAGGCTCCGAATGTCTTACGAGTTACGGGCTTAAAAAAAATGGCGGCAGTTAAACTGGTAACTCACACTCTCCAGGAGCCTTTGATCTGTCAGGGCTGCAAGACTTGCGATCACGAAAATCGCTAATCGCTATTCCATTTGCCAAAATTGATGAAAAAACTGAAGCCGCAATCATGCTTGCAAACGCCAGATGGTGGCCCAAAGCTTATGGGATGCAAATAGGACCCGCAAAGGGCTTACAGAATAATTTGTAACACTGCATATTACATAATTACATAGTTACATATTAGTTTTGGACTATGGCTTGGGCCTGGACTGGGATTAAGTTATCCGTTTTATGGTGCATTAATCCTAATTTTAAGGGATTATATGGTGTTCGTGATATCACACAGTCCTGCTGGGGTAGGCTTGAACTAGGTTCTTGTTAAGCCCCATTGAAGATGCAGGTCGTGACATTGGTGGCAGTGCTGGGACCTCTGTGGAGTACAGAAAGATGGCAACTTATAAAGAGATGTCTGCAACAGAGGAGGAGGAAGCGATCAGGAGATTCCAGAGATGGAAAGCAGCAATGCCAAAGGATATTACTACAGAGCAGTTGATGGATCTAAGGACACAGATCATACAGGCGGTACAGGAGGAGTGGAGAGGGGTAAGCAATGGACCTTTTTCAGCTCCTGTGGATGGGGTGTGTTTATCCCCAGTATAAACAGATAATTTTGTGGTGACCCGGAAAGGACTGTCAAGGAATGCGCCTTCTAAACAAATAGATGGTGTTTCTAAGACTATGGCCAGGTCACAAGCTAATGGAATAGATGAGGAGGTCACCCTGGAAGAAGAATATGCTTATTGGGTGGGACTTGTGGGGATATCTCATGGGGGGGTCCTGTTTTTCATTAAGGATGGAGGAAGCACATTAAGACATTGTATATGGGGATCCGGATTTTGGCTTGGGGACTAAAAGAAGACAGCTGAGTTTGTTTTCCAAGCGCTGTCAAATGCTAGGACTGGAGCCAGGCTCCCAGACAGCAAGCTTACCTTGGCCTTTGATCCAGCAGGAGTTACAGCTAGAGGTGGAATATGTAGACTTCCTAGATGAAGCATCCCTGGATGGGTTGTGGCCACCCACTTGGGGGGCTCATGCCAGTTAGACACGGAACAGAACCACCTAGCAGAGACTACAGGCTGGGTCAGAAGAGAAAAATATGGACTGTAAACTAAGTGGGGAGGATCACTGGATAACCATTGTCCAGGAACCAGCCACAGACCCTGGAGCAGAAACAGCAAGCAGTCCTGCTCTCCAGACTATGCAGGAGACAGTAACAGCCGGTGCTCAGGGGCTGCCTGTATCTACACACCAGGCAGTCTCAGATGGAGAGAGCCAAGAGGTTCTGCCTGAGGATCAAGAGACCAAAGAGCCAGAAGGAGGTGAGAGCTGTACCCATTCAGTAGTTCCAGAGAAAGGAGGCTTCGAGACAGTGAGCATAATGCAACCCCAAAGAGTGGAGATCCCAGATAAGTTCATCAGAAGGAGTACAGACTGGCAGATGCAGCAGGTACTATTGTTTTATGGGATGCCCCAGAATAATGTTTTCCCTAACCAAGGGGGAAAGAAGGGGCATTGGCCCTGGCATTTGGGGGGTGGGATAGATATAACTTGTCATAAGCAGTTACTGGAACTGACTAGGCCCCTGGGACCATTTGAATTGGGTAAGCCCATTAAATTCCCTGGGATGCCAACACTGGACAGGGGAAGTAGCAGAATGGTGGCCTCTTGTGGTCCCCTAGGTCCAGTGATGGTTGTAAATACCACCAGCTGTTTGTACTGGCTTGGTTGGGGAGAGGGGCCCCAGGATTATCCCAGAGTGTGGTTTGTCACTGGGCCTCCCTATGTTGACTCCCGTGCAGCTGGCCAAAGACACTTTTGATGTACCACTTGAAGGGAAGGGCCGCTGGTCTGGCTTTTTGGGAGGGGGGTTGTCAACTGAACCCCAACAGCTTATGGCAGAACTGCCCATTACTCTGGCATGGATGACACCAGAGAAGTGCACTAGCCCACTCCTGTATCTCAGTTCATTCAAGAGAATGTTCAGGTCTGACAAAGGGAAACATGTGCTCCTCAATTTTACACCTGGGACTGAGTACTGTTCCAGAATCAGCAGGTCAGGAGGTCTCCCTGGCCTAGAAGGAGAGGGTTTTGCTGGGAAAGGATCCTCTCAAGTTTTGCTGGACCTACTAGCTTGGGTGTACTGTTTTCCCTGGACTGCCTTGAAGGGCCTGTGGCCCTCCATGCCAGCAACTGAGGCCCTCGCTTCGCGGCGCTCCTTGCCAGCAAATGCGGCGCTTTGCGAGGGCCGCATTTCTCTCTGTGTCTCTTCTCACCCTCTGTGTCTCTCCCCTCCTGTGTCTCTCGATGCGCATGCCGCGGCCCTCGTTACGCGAGGGCTGCAGGCTCGCTACGCGAGCCCGCAAGCGTTAGCAACAGCTCGAGCAGGCTCGCCTGCTCACAACTATATATGTGATGGGGCTTACTGATTGGCCAGCCTGTGTGCCAAAAACTTGTATAAAATGTGCCAATTAATAAAGGTATACAATGGTATCTACTTACATAAACAAGGTGTAAGTGTCTTTCTGTGCATTAATCCTAATTCTAAGGGAATATATGGTGTTCCTGATATCCTGAGGCCATCTTCTCTACCAGAGGTAGTAAGAATTACACGCTCCTGCTGAACTAGGCTTGAACTAGGCTCTTTTCAAGTCCCATTGAAGAAGCAGGTCGTGACAATCAAGTTCAAGCATTTTAGATCTTTTCTGATCTTTTTAATATGTGGATTATTTGTTAATAATTGTTATTTTATCCAGAGGAAGGCAAACAGAAAAAAAAACAATTGAAACTTTGCCAATTGTCTCATAAGGGGAAAGAAAAGCAAAATTATTTCCTGACCCCATAGAGTGGCAATCAAATTTCTCCCTGGATCAATATTCTTTTTAAAGTTATCTATCGAATTTGCTGTCACCACATCCTTTGGTGGAGAATTCCACAGTTTAACCACCCTCACTGTTAAGAACCCTTTTCTTTCTTTAAGGTGAAATCTTTTTTCCTCTAACTTCAAAAGATGTCATCTTGTCAGTTGAAAACAAAAAGTTCACTTAACAAAGCCTTATATTGACCCTGGATGTATTTAAATAGGGTAATCATATCCCCTCTTAGACACTTTTTTCCTATTGAAAACAAGTTTAATTTAGTTAGTCTTTCTTCATAACTTAGCCCCTCTACTCCCCTAGTTTTGTCGTCATTCTTTGTACTTTTTCAGCTCTAAAATTTCATTTTTATGAAGTGGTGCCCAAAATTGTACTCCATATTCCAAATGAGGACCTACTAGGGATTTGTACAGGGACAGAATTATATCTGCTTCCTTTGCTTCTATACCCTTCTTAATACATGCTAATATTTGCAGCTGCTGCTTGGCACTGAGCACTGATACCTAGGTGGTTGTCCACAAGTACTGCCAAATCCCTTTCAAAATCAGATACCCCTAGATTTGCTCCATTAAGATTATAAATTGCAGGGCTATTTTTCCTTCCCAAATGCATAACCTTACATTTATTTGTATTAGATCTCATCTGCCATTTTGCCACCCATTTCTCAAATTTATGCAAATTCCTTTGTAGGGAAAGTACATCATTATCTGATTTTATTATCTTGCACAACTTAGTGTCATCAAGTCCTACTTCTACGTCATTAATAAATATGTTAAAAGGAAGAGGAACCCCACTTACCACATTAGTCCAATCAGAGAATGTTCCATTTACAACAACCCTTTGCTTCCTGTCTTTTAGCCAGCTCTCGATCCATGAGCAGAGATTTACTGCAATTCCCATTTCTCTAAGTTTGCTCAATCGTCTCCCATGTGGCACTGTATCAAAAGCCTTTGCAATATCCAAAAAGACTACATCTAATGAGTTGCCCTGATCCAAGTTCCTACTAACCTCCTCATAGAAACTAATTAGATTGGTCTGACATGACCTATCTTTCATAAATCCTTGTTGTTACTTATGATCTTGTTCAAATAGATATACAGTATTCTTGTATACTGTCCCTTATTAATCCTTCTAAAAGCTTCCCAACTACAGATGTGAGGTTTAAATGTCTACAATTCCCCGGATTTGCTCTTGCTCCCTTTTTAAATATAGGTATCACATCTGCTTTTCTCTAGTCATCTGGTAGCGACCCTGTGGGGAGTGAGTCTTGAAAAAATAGATATAATGGTTTGGCTATTACAGAACTCAGTTCCCTCAGTACCCTTGGATGTATTCCATCAGGTTCTGGGGCTTTATTAACATTTATTTTTTCCAAACTCTTTTGAATTTATTCCTGCGTTAACCAATTATTTAGTGATGGTAGTGTAGCCCCATTTTGTTTCAGTCTCCCAACCACTGGTAGCTCCCTTGTATAGACAGAGGAAAATAACCTATTTAGCTCATCTGCCTTTTCCTGGTCACTAATTATCAGACGGCCTGTGTCACATTGTAATGCTCCTATAGCTTTCTTCCTCGCCTTATTCCCATTAATATATTTAAAAAATATTTTAGGGTTTGTCTTACTCTCCTTTGCAACTGACTTCTCATTTTCTATTTTTGCCAGTCTAATAGCTCTTTTGCAAGCCTTGTTGATTTTCTTGATATTCAGAAAAAAATGCATTTGTTCCCTCCTTCTTGTATAATTTAAATGCATGTATTTTTTTCCTTATCATGATCTTTAAATCATTGTTAAGCCACATGGGATGGTATTTACTCCTATTCATTTTATTTTCACATGGTACATGCCGATGTGTATGTATATTTAGTAAGGATTTGAATGTTGTCCATTTATTTTCACAATTTTTCCCTGTAAGTTCTTTATCCCAGTCTATATGTTGTGTTGCTGCCCTTAGCCCATTAAAGGTAGCCCTTTGTATTCAATCTCAAATTAGATGATGTTGTGATCACTTTTCCCCAAGGATTCCCCTATTTTAACATTTGATATTATATCAATAGTACTTGTGATGACTAAATCCAAGATAGTCTCATTTCTAGTAGGTTCTTGTATAACCTTGGCCAGATAATGATCCCTGAATGAACTAGCTGAACTGCTGGTCTCATTTATCCAGTTTATCTCAGGGTGTTTAAAATCTCCCATTATTAGAACTTGCCCATGCTTAGCTGCATTATCTATCTGCAGCAATAGTTGCAGTTCATCACCCTCAATTGTATTTGGGGGTTTATAACATATTACTACCAATATGAGTTTAGAATTAGCTCCTCCACTATTTAATTTAACACACAAAGATTCAATGTTGTTGCTCATTCCACTATAAATATCTTCTCTGACTACAGGTTTAAAACCAGGCTTAACATACAGACAAATCCCTCTTCCTCTTCTACCATTACCCTATCTTTCCTAAATAAGTTATAACCATCCAAATTAACTGTTCAGTCATGAGATTCATCCCACCATGTTTCAGTAATGCCTATTAAGTCCCATTTTTCGTGTACCGCTAATAATTCTAGCTCGCCCGTTTTCCTAGGCAAACTTCTTGCATTAGCAAGCATACACTTTATGTTGCTATGGCTCTGCCATCGTGACGTGTTTGTCACTGTATTTGAGTCACCTAGTAATACCTCCCTACTGTCTATTGTAACCCTCCCCCTTCTCCTCCCCAATGGGTAGATAATTCATCCCTTTCCCCCTCTACCCTTTCTATCCCTATACTTCTATCTAGTCCCTCCCCCCACTACTAGTTTAATAATTCCCCCAGCCGTTCTACCATCCTTTCCCGTAGCACAGCAGCTTCCTCGTCATTAAGGTGCAATCCATCACTGCTATAGAGATTGTACCCAAGTGAGAAGTCAGCCCAGTGCTCTAAAAACCCCAAACCCTCTGTCCTGCATCACATATTTAGCCATGCATTAACCTCCCTAAGCTTCTTCTGTCTCCTTCGACTAGCACATGGCACAGGTAGTATCTCAGAAAATACTACCTTGGAGGTCCTTGCTTTAGGCTTATTCCCTAGTTTTCTAAAATTATTCTTTAAGACACTCCATCTTCCACTTACTTTGTCAGCCCCTCCCAATAATGTATCTACCCGATCCACAACATGTCGAACCTGACCACTTGGGAGACAGCAGACTGTTTGATTGCTGGAATATGGGTGACAAATCAGCCTTTCTACATTCCTAATAATAGAGTCCCCTACCACCAAAGCCTGTCTGTTGCTCTGCCTATTCTGCCTTCCCACTCCTCCAGAAGAAGTGTTCTCCCAGCTGTTAGAGGGAACAGCTCTATCTGGCATTGCCATTCCTGAATAGATACCCCCAACATTTTCACTCAATCTGGCAAATCTGAACTGGTATGCTTCCTCCACCTGATCCCCCTGCTTCCCCTTGTAACTGTAACCCAGCTACCTCCCTGGACATCCTCACTAGCCCCAGCTCCACCCTCCATGCTAGGCCCAGCTAAACTGTGCTCCCTTTCCAGTGGAGCAATATCACTCAGTGCTGCAATTCTCCTCTCTAGTTCTCCAATTTGAGCCTCCAGAGAGACAATATGCTCACACCTGTCACAGATGTGGACCCTGGATCATCTGTACCAATAGTGCATACATGTGGCAGGATGTACACTGAGTGAGGTTGCCACTGGACTGACTCATGCTTTGCAGTTACAAAAATACAGTGAGAAAACAAATCAATATATTTGTATAAAGATTGCTTTTCTGCACCTTAACCCAAACAAAACAAAATATTTAAACAAATATATTTTGTTGTCTATTTTTTTCTTATAATACCCCTTTTCTTTGAACTCCCTTCTTTTATTTAAACTCCTACACTTACACACTAACTTCACTTACACTAGAAATGTTGGCAAGCTCCCAAGTTCACTCCTTCCCCTGTTAAAATAGACCCTGCCTACTCACCTGCAGAATGATTACAGAGCACAGGACAGAAAACACTCTTTAGCTTCCTGCAAAAAAAAAAAACATTTCCACATTGGGTTGTAAAGGTCATGCATATTCCAATACCAAAAGCCATGCTGCAACATGCTGAAAGCTATTAAAGACACACTACCTAATTTAATTGCAACACAAATACATTTAAATGGCTGACCTATTAACCCTAATGTGGACCCTATAAATACAAAGATCATCTTAGATACATATCACTCATCACATCTACATTGGAAACACAAATAGTGGCCATATGTCACCACCACATGGTATATATCAGGTACCCGGTGAAAATGTTATTATTTGTTTTTCAGTCCTTCAGTCGTGTCCGACTCTCTGAGACCCTAGGGACTGCAGCACACCTACTAATGTCTCTGTCTTTGCATATCCAAAAGGTTTGTATGCCAAAGATACTGGAGTGGGTTGCCAGTTCCCTCTCTAGTGGACTGGGATTTGTCTGACCTCTCTGTTATCACCTGCCCACCTACACTGGCCCTACATGGTATAGCTCACAGCTTCATTCGGGTACACAAGCCCACTCACCACCACCACTTAGCAAACCACAAGGGGACCGGGGGAACATACACCACACTAATCTGCTCAACACATGGAGACTGTGCAGAGGCACGTTGATCAACAGTCAACTCTCCTCCTTCAGGGATCATCACCATAGCTGGTGGCCATGTGCCAGGATGTATCTCCATTATCATTTGATGACATCCCATTAACTGTCTTGCTATCAATCAAGTCACATTATCACCTGTCATGTTCCTATCAGGCCTTAAGGGGAATGTTGATACTTCACAGTATCACAAATTGGACCTTGCATGTGTATTAACCCTTTATTATGATATACCATATATATTAGAATATGGTATCTTATGATATTATTATTATTATTGTTATTTTATTTATTAATCTATTGCATAGTAACTAGGGCTCATTAGTTTACAGATGTAGGAATGTGACACAATGTGATGTATGTGGATGTCCCATAACTCAAAACATTGAAAACACATTGACACGGTGAGAAAGGTATAACAACGCTTTATTTTGTACACAGAGCACAATCAGAATTGTACAGGACTCTGCATTAATATCATGGACGTGGTGTGGGCGGACACCAGCAGGGCAAGAGGTTGTGCTTGTGAACAAGGGGATAACTAAAGGGGGTAATGTTATAGTCTAGAATAAGCATGATGCATAGCATCTACCAGGGTCACATGTTGTCACTACACCACTGCAACCGGAATCTGATGCAAAAAAGGAACATCAGAAATCAGTCTATTTAATTGAAAAAAACATTAATGTGCATATCACTTACAACTTGTCTAGATATGCTCAATGAAAAAGATGAACATAATCATGGATAATGTCATACAGAACTATTCCTCGCATAGTGTGTTGTCAGATATCAAGGAATAAAACAACTAAGTCAGAGATACTTAACAGGTTAGTTCTATGGACATGATAACCCACTCTGAGAGCAACCTCTTTTAGCTCACTTGTGCCCTTCACAGGGAGAAATATCCTGTAGTACATCAGTCTGGTCTCACTCAAAAGAGTGACCCAGCCCCGAAATACCAGGCGATTCTACCCTGAACAGGAAAAACAGCAAACCACAGACATGTTTCAGCCCCTAAGGGCATCGTTAGTGAGGTGCAGCTGAATTCCCTAAGGCACAGTGAGCAAGGGGTCCATGTCTGGTGTCCCCTATCACCCTTAGGGAGAATAAACCCTAAAAGTAACTTGCATATACAAAACAACTAAGTCAGAGGTGTTCATCAGAGAAAAAAAAACTATCCTTAATAGGTTAGTTATATGGACATAATAACCCACTCTGAGAGCAACCTCTTTTCACTCACGTGTGCCCTTCACAGGGAGAAATATCCTGTAGTACATCAGTCTGGTCTCTCAAAAGAGTGACCCAGCCCCAGGCAATTCTACCCTGAACAGGAGATACAGCAGACCCCAGATGCGTTTCATCCTCTATGAGGTGCAGCTGAACTCCCTAAGGCACAGTGAGCAAGGGGAGTAGGTAACCAGATTTATATGAAAAAAACAGCTGAGGTATTTTTTTGTTTTCAGATGAGCACCTCTACTCTTTTTGCATAGAAGGAATAATCTGAAATTGATTAGCAGTATATGTGACTCAGAAAGAGGAGGTGGAGGAACATGCCTCCAGGGTCGTGAGATTGGGCTATTAACACCTACAGAGACAATAACAATATATCAATCAGAACACAATTTGATTGACTTCAACATCTCATCTCAACGGCAATCCACATTGAAAATCAATTGCAGAAACATAACCATACGTGTACACATTCGGTATCCAGCCAATAGTATGTCAACATTAATACAAAATGAGATTCATTGTGGAGTGTGGATGAGGAGGACTTAGGGCAGTGGTTTTCGATCCTCTCTCAGGAGCCATCTGACAGGCCATGATTTATGGGAAACAAAAACTGGGGCAACTAGTATTCAACAGGAGGTGGAGCCTTATATTGCTTCCCATGTGTATTCACACTGTTTCACACAAATCATGGTCTGTGTGGTGGGTCATGGGGAAAGGTTTGACAATCACTGACTGGGGCATTTTCATACCGTCTTCCTCTTTCTGACCACTGGGCCCACACCTTTTGGAACCACGTGCTTCCTCCCCCTACCACGGACAGGAGGTGTTGGATCGAGGGGTGCATCCAACTGTGGTGGCTGTGTATCAGCTGTCGTTGGCGGTAAGGGGTGAGATGAGGAGGCTGTAGGCTCTGGCTGTGGTGGTGGAGCTTGTGGAATGGGAGGCTGTAGTGTAGGCACGTGGGCTTCAGCCAAATGTATCAGCCGCGCCAAGTGATGTGTCTGGGCTTGTCTGTCCCTGTGAGTCATTTGCTCATAGGGACAGGCAATCCGAAGATTATGCCTCCTTACCTCACCATGTATTGCTTGGATGCTTTCCACCTGGCCGATCGCAAGTTCATTCTGCCGTGCAAGCTGAGCTGTCAGGAGTTGGACTGCTCCAATCTCGTGCTCATCAGACAAGCAGATGTCACTCAAGGTGCCTGTTGCTGGGACATGACCTCTGTCTCCGGACGATGTTGATCTCTGGATGTGCTGTGGTGAGGCCAGAGGTGTTGCTCGTTGTGTCCGTGTACCCTGTAGGGATAAGGATGGTGTTGCCAGAAGGGAATCTGTCGACACTTGAGTCTTGCTGGCACTGGAGATGGTGTTGTTGCCACTGAAGATAGTGCTGCTGACAATGTAGATGTTGTTGCCTATGGTGTTGGATCGGTCTGTTGGGGCAACAACAGCTGTGGCTTCAACAGCTGCAGCAACAGCTGGGGCAACAATGGATGCGTCATCTGCCGGGGCAACAATGGCAGCGACATCTGCTGCGGCAACAATGACTGCGACAACTGCTGGGCCAACTGCTGAGACAACCACTATTGAGAAAACCACTGCTGTGGCAACATCTGCTGTGGCCCGGTAAGGAGTGGGAGAGGATTGGGGTCCGGCACATGTATTGCCTGAATGTCACCAGTTGGCAGTAGTGGGCCTGGTGAGAGTGGTCCCCATGAGCTCGACATCCCTGCAGGTGGTTGGTGGCTCATTGAACCTCCAGTAATTTGGAAGGGCTGGGAACGTGCCCGTGATGTGTGGGAGGGCCCAGGGGGTGATTCCCACAATGGTCCTGCTGCTGATGGGCCATTCTCTGGTGATGGGCCCTCTGCTTCCTCCACCACCACCTGCATTAGTGTTAGTGGTGGCTCTGGTGGAGCCACTGCCTGTGTCTCTGCGGGCGGGGTACGCCTCATGGGTATTGAAATGAGAGGACAATAGTATTTGAGTATTGAATCTCTGAACAATTGTTTGCGGTGTGTTTCCATATCCCTGACATCATGGTCAGTTTTAATTGGCTGTGGTGATTGTTTCCCGCAGGTAAACATTGAGCTGTATCATGAGCATTGTGGATCATGGCTTATATCAATATATATATCTATAGCTAGTGTGGTGTGCCATTTGCAGTTCATTAAGACACACGCTCATTTGAATCTGCTGTGCAGTGTGTGAGACTGACCAATCTGTGACCAATACTCAGCAATGGGTGTTAACATGCTTATGAGACATGGTCCAGGTGGGGCTAGCACATGACATGCACATGCAGTTCCTCAGAGTTTGTATACGCATATGCTGCAGTGTGCACACAATACATGTACTCTTTTAGATGTAAAATCATTGTGGATCTAGAGCTGTACCTCGTTTAACGCTGGGGCTGGCTTCTAAGCAGTTGGAGTGTTAAGTGACACAGCTTTAAACAGTGCAGTGTAACATGGGAAAGATAGGTATAGGGGAACTCATGACCAATAATAGACAATTGCAACTGATATTCAGATTTATACTGTTTTGTTTTCTATTAACTTGGAACAAACAACAAACATAACACTAACACAAACTGCATTGGCAACTGCTATTCAGATTCCTTTTTAACCACAGGTATTGGACAGACATTTCATTGATAACAATATATTTTTATATTTACATGTTTATTGATGCCCCATATATCTGTAGTCAGAACCAGAAATCTTACAGTGCTATTGTATGTCATTCATCTATGTGTGTGGGGTTCATGTGTGTGCATATAAGGGTGTGATGGTACATATGAGACTCATCTTGCAGGGTTTTGTGATAGCCAGTGTCCAACTGTCCTGGAAGACCCACTAATACTGCTGGCTCCAACAACTCCTTCATAGTCCTCTCATATCCACAGAATGTAATGTTTAGTGGCGGGCCACCACCGGTCCCACGGGCTGCTCTTGCCTCCGCTGCCATCTTCTTCTTCACCTTCATCTGGCAGTCATCAAATCGGTGTTTAACTGACCGGACATCCCTGTTGGCAACACCTAATGAAGCCACAGCTGCAGCCACCTCCTTCCAGCTATGTATCTTATCGCCAGGCCTCACATCCCTCCCACCATGGATGATGCTATGGTGGGCTTGGACTTCCCTGAGGAGGGTCTCTGTCTCCTCTTTGCTATAATTGTGGGCCCTCTGCTTTGGCACAATATGTTACCCTGCCAACTGTGCCTGGGGTTCCTGGCCTCTCTGTTCTCTCCCTGGGGCCTACCCCTCATCCCTACTACCTCCCTCCTGGGATCAGGCCCCTGACCCTCTGCTTCTACAGCTTGTGTGCCTACATCTGGGGGCACATCCCTTCCACCTCCTGCTCTCCTCCACTTGTACCTTCCCTCCCTGGCCTGCTGCTTCCTATCCCTCTCTACATACCTCTACCTCTCCTCCTCTCCTCCACCGGTGTCCCCCCCTCTCTCTCTCTCTCCTCACTCTCCTCCTCTCCTCAGTCTCCTCTCCTCACTCTCCCCACTCTCCTCACTCTCTATTTCTCTCTCTAACACTCTCTATTTCTCTCTCTGGAACTCTCCCTCGCTCTCTCTGACACTCTCTATTTCTCTCTCTGGCACTCTTACTCGCTCTCTCTATCACTCTCTATTTCTCTCTCTGACACGCTCACTCACTCTCTCTAACACTGTCTATCAATCTCTAACACTCTCTATCTCTCTCTCAGTCTCTGTCTATCTCTCTCTCTCATTATCTCTCTCAAAAAACCCACCAACACCTAGACCTGTATGTGGAGTTCCTCAGCTACAGCACAGTCAAAGACTTACGTTTTTTGCACTCTTATAAACCGGTTGATTTCTCCACTTCCTATTGGTTAATTAACCTGTGTCGGGATCGCAACATATGGCCTTGACTGTTTTTGGCGCGCTTTATCGGGACTGATATCCGTGAGCATTACTAGTGAAAACAGGCTTTACAAGCTCGAGGCCCGGGATCATAACTCGCGCCCCTGCTCAATTGAATAGCATCGCCATTGGAGACCAGCGGAAGCCCACAACTCACTCGAAGACATACGGCTGTCTGCGATAGAGTTATGGGCTTGGAATTGAATGTGGACCTATATTTATTCAGATCTCTTTCTATCCCAATCAATTTTACTTAACAATACTGGGAAATCAATGAAAGGCATTAGAATTAATTGCATAACGGGTTCCAGCTCGCAAATCTGCAATAACAAATATTTCCAGGAATCAAGAAATTGATACATATAAGTCCACCCACATGGATTTTTATTGATTTCTACATTTCTGGATTTGGAGTTCAATTGCAGATCGGACTTCTAAAAACTAATTAATTGTAGTCTAAACTCCATGTTTTACTGACGTCATGATGACGGTCTCATTTACTATTGGCTCTGTCTAAATTGTAACTTACAGGCTTGCTTAATTAATCATGATCATGCCCAGAAATGCTATGTACGGGTTTATAGTTTACAGTTTTATCCTTCGGCCCTGTAATTGTGTGCTTCAGTCAATTGAATACAGCCGGAATTGGAACAAACTTCTAACCTGCAGACTTACACCCACAGGCATTAGAATTATGAGCTTGGAATTGAATGGGGCCCTAGACAAGTTTCATAATCAGATATTTAGATATGTATGGCGGAATAAACCTCCTCGATTTGCAAAAGCTATAATGTATAGACATAAAACAAGAGGAGGAGGGCTCTCCTGTCCTAACCTAAAGCTTTATTTTAGAGTTGCTCAAATTTCTTTTGCACCCTTAACCCATTCAGGCAAGCATCAACCAGCTTGGGTTTTTATGGAAAACTTCCAATTACTGCCCCATTTTTGGGATAGGTTCATATGGCTACCTACATTTTTTTTTTCCCTACCTCTACTCACTCCAATCCAATGATAAAATTGGCATTGAATACATGGGTGTAGACCAACTCCAGGCGAAGGCCAAAATTCTGCACTCTTCCGACTTACTTCGATTTTTTCTTTCCTCCACATTCTCACAAATTTTAGTGACAAAATAGGTGCCTAGTTCCTAAATGACCAAATTATTCCTTTTGAGCAACCCAGGGATAACTTTAATCTTCTGCAAAGATTATTTTTCAATCACCTCAAACTTAGGCACTTGATTACTTCGACGGGCAGGTTTATGGGTTCCCCCGAGGTCGTCCTGGCTTTCCATGATGTGCAAAAATGCCCCTTTAACAAGGCTCTTTGTTTGCTGCTTTTAATTCCCCCCTCAAAGAACAGAAACTAGCCTTCATGACCAAATGGGAGGTAGACCTTGGCCAAGAATGGGAGACCAACAAATGGACTGAATCCTGGTCAGACTTATTAAAGGGTTCTTTCTACTACAATCTCTTGGAAACATCTATTAAAGTTCTTCACAGAACATAATATAACCCAGCCAGACTCTGGAAAATGTATCCCCAGGAAAGTAGCTATTGCTTCAGGGGCTGTCAGACCAAGGGCAGCTTTATCCATATTTGGTGGACTTGTTCAGCTGTATAAAACTCTTGAGGAATGGTAACGCAACTAGCCTCCAAACTATTTGGCACTTTAGTCCTCCCTTCGATTGACTCTTGCCTCTTAGGCATTCATATTAATAAGTTAACTGCCCCTCAAAATAAACTCTTTCAGTTCATTGCCTTGGCCTCTAAAAATCATAATGAGAAATACTTGAAGTCCCTAAGCCTTAATACTCAAGAAGGCATTCACATGATTAGCTACATAAATAAAAAAAAGGTTGACACATATTTACAGACTCATATCCCATTTTTACAAAAATATGGGAGCTGTGGCTAAATTCTTCAAATAGTATCCCTCTAGCTAGACAGTTGGACAAAAAGATGGGATTGTGAGGCACCTGGAGTTTGACACTGGCCCCAGGTATAGACTCGGAAGGTCAGCCAAGCATTTGCTATGATTATTGAAATTGTATTCCAACAATGTTATTAGAATAAACCTGATTGCCTTCTCTTTCTACCCCCCTCCTACTCCCTTTTAATAACCAGAGTTATATTAACTGTCTTCTGCAAGAATCCTAAATGTCTTTCCTAATTAATAATAACACACTGCGGAATTGAAGATTCTGAATGAAAGTAATTGTTCTAGTTCTTTCTGCTTTACATTCCCAGCAGAAATAAAGGAAAGATAAAAAAAAGCTCTATTCTTCTTAACTGCAAAAGGGGAAGACCTATAAAAGGAGACTTTTGGTATCTCCCTATCATAAATGTTCTCTGATGTCTCTTGTTTATTCCAATGGGATTTCATGTTCAATGCATTATGCATATAATCTGTGTAAAATGTAGTCATAACTTGCAATGTATAATGCTAATATAATATTTATGTCTTCACTAAAAAGAATGAAAGAACAAAATTTACACACATCCTTCATCACCATACTGCTGTGCCAACGCCCGATGCCCTCCCATTATGGGTGCTACATCACTTACTAGTCACATAGGCTAATCACTAGCCCGTGACCCAGACATCTCATCACTATTCCCTATGCATTTGGGCATAGCATGTGGGCCCTCTTGCTATTGGTTAAGGTCATGGAGCAGATGACCTGCCATTGACAAGAAGCTCTTCTTTGCACAATTGGTTCCCCTGTCCAAGAAGGGAATTTTAAGTATACTAATGTATACTTTATGTTCTAGTTCAACCTGCCCATTGTTCCAAATACATGGAAACCCCAACCCAAACTGACATTCAATCGTCTAAACGAATATACTACTCCAAGTTAAATTTTATTCAAAAAGGTTAATTGTTTTATTTTAAGTCTATACTTCTCCCTGTCTCATACCCTCAAGTACTGCAGAAGCTAGTTACTCAGGTCAGAGAGAACCTAGAGTTCTGGAATCACCTAACTGGTGGGATTCCTTGTAATGGCCAGTCTAGCTGGTGTGATTCCATGACAAGCTCTAATAAACATATTGAACAGATATGCTTTTTGCTGTGCCATCCTGGGCATAGCCACATAGAGCAAAGGCCAACAGTTACTGGGCTTTGATGCAAACTTGCTTGGAGTTGAGCCCAGGATTTCTACAATGACTTGCTTATAATTCAGTACCTGTTCCATAGACATAACTAGGTTGCTTCTGTCTTTACCATGAGAAATTGGACCAGAGTTTTAGCTCAGAGATCCATGGCTCAGTCATTGACACTGGCTACAAAATGATTGTCTCTAGATCATCTGTTTGCTTATTTTAGTCTTTTTAGTGAACTGAAGGCCTGGAGATTCAGACCTGGAAGGTACAAGAGTCTATTTTATGAATAGTTCAAGTAGGAGATGTGCTGATCTATGGGCCCCTTTGTTATTCAATTACAAAAAATCACCTTTGTTTCAGAGTCATTAAATGCAGGTATAGCATGCATAAAGTAATTTTAGGGCACATCAAGCAGTTGCAGCATGTACAGGGAAGAACAAACATAAACTTCTAAACATAAAAGCACTCCCATTAATCTGCACTGCCTAAATTCAAAAATATCACATAAGTAAATAAATAAAATTGCCATTAATAATAACACATTTAGAAAAAGAATGGGGAAAGAAAAAATTACATCCAAAGTCCAATGCAAGTCTCAAGACATTACAGTGTAATGCAAAATCATAATATGGACTAACTAAACAAATCTAATAGGGAAAATGAAAGGTGCAAAAATACCAGTAGTTTAATTCTGTAAGAAAATATGCAAACTAAAAGTAAACCAATTAATTATACCATATGCGTACACATCATTATTGTTACATTGTTTATTTTATTTATATGTATTAACAAAATTGTTTAAAATGTAAGTGAAAGAAGTAACTTTTCATAAAATAAACACCTTAAAAGCTCAAGCATCACTAAAGATAGAGGGATAGAATCCCACTGAGCACCCACCACATGGGCATATTTAGGTTTTATGCTGCCCTTGGCCCATTGAGACTTATGCGCCCCCAAGCCCCAGTTACTTGAGCACACCTATAATCCACACCACAGTTATTACTCCTATTTCATTGCTATATCCAAAAGTTTATGAACATATTTGTATATGGGGAAGTGGTATGTACACTGACATAAATGTCACTACAAATAGGCATTTTTATGCCTACGCAATCATTATTATATGGTACTGCACTCCCTGAAAATGTGCTGTCCTAGGCTATTCCTCATGGGCTTAGGTCTAAACACACCGCTGATCCAGCAAGTAAGTAGGAAGGTGATGATGGTGAATAGTTCAGGAAACTGTGCATATAAGAGTGAAAAGTTAATTTGGAGCACCTTCCACACTCTACCTCCCAGTAACCATTAACCTGTACCCTAGCTATGAACAGCTTGCTTGTTGTGGATCTCCTGAGAGGGACCCCACATTTTTTATTTGCACTGGGATCCCCCATGCACTAGCTCCATCACTGATACCTGGAATTCTAATTAGTATGTTCTGCATACTTACCCCCTACCCCAGTTAGATAATTAATCACATGAGAAAAAATGGTTGGGCTACTTAAAATATCATAACTTTCAAGCACAGTTATATAACACTTGCAGTCATTTTATAAGTAACAGCAGACTGCTTTTATATTTGAACTTCTGGGAAATTTGTTGTGTCACTTTGAGTGTAAGAGCCTCACAGTAAGAGCACAGTGTGATAGCTTACACATATTTAGGGGGAATTTATTAGGAATCTCAAGTGCATCTCATGTGATCTCCTGATTTGCTATGTACTATCTAGGGGGAAAAATGCTATATCAGCCCTTCTCAATTCATCTCTGGGGAGAATGTGCTTAGTAAATTCCCCATTGTAGTACTATTCTTTTTTTCACTATTTCACTATAGTAAATATTATTCACTGTGTGGTTTGCTCTGTTCTTGCTATTCTATTGTCTAATACTAAACTGGGGAATAACTGTGGGATATCCTAGTTGTTTATTCAGAGAGCACTGACATCCTCACATATATGTGGAGAATTCAGTTTAATTTTTTTACTTATTTATTGATCCTTACAGATATGCACTATTATTATTTATAGTCTTAGATCATAATTTCAGTTACTTTCATCATTAAATTTCACCAAGAAACTTTGTTACATTTTTATTTTGATTAATTGATCATGATATTGGGATTTTATATTATATAATATACTGTTAACCTTTTACCAATTTTACAAATGTAAAAGTAGTTTGTCATATCTGTTTTTATCTAAATCTAGTCAATGTCACTTTAACCTAAAAATGAGAAAGTTAAACAAGCTGTTGGGCCAGAGTGATAACTGTTTCAGTTATGTACTTAATCGATTGCCCTGTCCATGATTTTTTTTTTATCAGTCATTGCCAATTGTTCATGCGCTGTCAGCAAACACCATCTGCTAGACTTACATGTTCTTTTATAACTTTATATTTATTGATAAAACTATAACATACATATTTATAATAAATATAGATTAGTATTAAAAAAACGAACCTTAAAATATAAATAAAACATCTAATAAAAATAACTTATTTGAAACTATATACCCACCATGGCATAAAGGTCTACACACATAATTTTTTTATATTAGAAGCTTGTTTTATTTATTTGTAAGTATACTTAGAATGTGTTTGTTTATGAAAAAATCTAATTATCTTTTTTATTCTCCATTATCACTCATTCTAGATTTTACATATTTCATTTTAGTAATGTAATTTATAATTTTGATATATTGTTTTATATTTGGGATCTGGAAACCTACTCTATAGCTTATCCAGATGAGTTTAAAATATGTGAAATATTTTTTATATTATTTTTATTCAGTGGTAAATTTGAGTAGTCTAGTAATGTTCATATAGGATGGAATTTACTAAGCACCTCCTCTCTTGAGGTGAGCTGAGAAAAGCTGAGACAAAAATAGGGGATTTACTAAGCATATGAAGTGCTTCCTCTGTTATCTCCTGATCTATCTACTATTTTATATGAGGAAAAACAGCCATTCTCTTGTTATCTGAATTCTTCACATCTCATCTCAGGTGAGAAAGTGCTTAATAATTTCCCCCAAAGTGGGAAGGGATGTTTTTCCTTGTAGCAATAGCCATTAAAAAATCAAGAGAAGACATGAGCTACCCTTGTGATGTTTGATAAGCCCCACCTTAGGTGTAAAAGCAATCTTTAATGATTTTTTTGAATTATTATTTTTTTGAACAAAAGGATAACTAGACAAGTACATCACAATTGTCTAGAGAACCCCCCCCCCTCCCCCAACATAAAGGACTAGAATTATTTATGTGTGGTAATTTAGATGGTAAGGGGGATTTACGGAGCATCTCAAGCAAATAAGTGCATCTTAAGTCATCATCTCTATGGGGATAAACAGCACTTCTTACTTTATCTCAGTTTTTCTCACCTCATCTCAGGTGAGAAAGTTCTTAACGAATCATCCCCACCCCAGCCCCTATGTGTACTGTAAACAATATCATATTTAATTTATTTTTATTTTAGTTCACATTGTTTCTCAATTAGTTCTTTTATTCCCTTTGAAGCATATTTTTTTAAAATTTGCATTATCATGTATTATTTTATATATCGCTGGAATTTTGAAGACTTATCTATTTCTACAAAGAGATTTTCTTCTGATGTTAGTGTCATAGATTAATTTTCTTTGTTTATGTATGGTATTATAAGGGAATAGACACTCTTTTTAGTTGAAACGTATTTAGTGACTCTGTACATTTTGTAATATTATTATAACAATCTAATAATTGGTGTACATGTCTTAGAACTCCTATACACCAGCTTGAAAATGTAAAGCATTTAAACCATGTGGTAGTATTTCTTGTAATTTTGATCTGTCTTCAGTTATCTTTATTACAACAACTTCTAATCCCACATATGTTGTTTTCAAGAAATAACCAATCATCATGCATGGGCAGGGCATGTTGGACACTTCATAATATTTTACTGTGTCTGGAACACATAATCATCCTTCAGGTAATTTTATCCCCCCTCATGTGATCTTGAGCAGTTGGTGTCATGCAGTGTTAAGTTGATATCGGTAGATGGATTATTATCATTAACAGTGTGAAGTCTGCTGTACAGGTTACATTTTATGCTTCTGTATGTTATGAACACTGGGTCTTATTCAATTGCAAGCCCGCAGATTGCGTTGTAAAGGCCTTAAGTCTGTGGGCTTGAACTCTGCTACAATTACAGAGCGATTCAAATGAACAAGCACGCAATTTACGGTCCGAAAGCCAAAACCGTAAACCATGCAACATGATCAATTAAGCACGGCTATAAGTCCCGATTTAGAAGCAGCCAATAGAAAATGAGACCGTCATCATTACGTCAGTAAAACATGGAGGTTACATGTCAATCAATTAACGTTTAGGGGTCTGATATAAGATCAGACTCACAATCCCACAATGAACAAAATAATAAAAATGAATGAAGGAAATGTTCTAGTCCATGTGGGTGGCCTGATATATCTATACCTAATATGTATTAACTTATTGATTCACGAGATTGATATAACACAAAAATGAAACATAAAAAATAATAATTTTTATTGCAGATTTAGGAGCTTGAAACTGTTGTGCAATTAATTCTAATGTCTTACATCGCTTTCCCTGTCTTTTAAAGTGCAGTGTTGATTTTTTTATTTACATTTACAGTGCTACGAAAAGGTGTTTAACTCTATTGTGAGTCCTATCTGGTACCCGTAGGATTTCCTTCTACATTTGACATTTATGGGTATGAAAATATTTGCAGGCTTGAGGAATTGTAGCAATTCAATAGCGATTTTAGCAATTGTAACTGTTGTAGGCTTGAAAGATCAAAGGCTTAGATGGGTTATAAGTTACAATTTTGGCAACCACAGAGATTTTCAGTCTGTAGCCCGTAGATCGTTTGCCGCTTGCAAAAAGACGCCAATTGAATAGCAAATTAGTTTACATTATGGGCTTCTGTAAAAAACAATTGCTCAATTGAATCAAGACCATTGTATTCCACATACAAACCAATTGAGCTATTTCATGCTTCTGTAGCCCATAAGTGAGGCCGCAAGATCATTTGCTTTTTAATTGGCGTTTTTTTTTGCGGGCTCCAAACGGGCTACGGTTTACAGCCTTAATAACATTGCCATGGTTAAACCTGGAACTTACAACCTCCTGAAGCCTTTGATCTTTCACGTCTGGAAGACTTACAATCGCTAAAATCACAAATCGCTTTTCAATTGAAAAAATCGCTCAACACCGCACCCGCACTAAAGCCTGCAAACATCAAATTGCGGCCCAAAGCTTACAGGTTCCAAATAGGACCCGCAAAGTGTTTACAGACTAGTTTATAACAAATCACAATATAAAGACATCAAAGCACTTTAAAACATGGGGACAGCAATGAAAGGCATTACAATTACATGCACAACAACTCACAACTATAGAATACTGAAAAACATAACATTTTATTTTCCTCATAGGTTTTAATGGTAATGCATATGCCAACATGCTGAAAGCTATTAAAGACACACTACCTCTTTAAATTGCAACACAAATACATGCAAATTGCTGACATATTAACTCTTTCTCATTCACAGAGGCTCTAATCTGGACCCTAAAAATACAAAGATCATCTTATATACATCTCACTCAACACATCTACATTGGGACAACAAATAGTGGCCAAATGACACCACCACATATCAAGTACCAGGGGAACATTTCACATATCGTTGTTCAGTCCCTCAGTTGTGTCTGACTCTCTGTGACCCTATGGACTGTAGCACACTTACTAATGTCTCTGTCTGTGTGTATCCACAAGGTTTGCATGCCAAAGATACTGGAGTGGGTTGCCAGTTCCTTCTCTATTGGACTGTGTTTTGTCTGACCTCTCTGCTATGACCTGCCCATCTACAGTGGACCTATATGGTACAGCTCACAGCTTCATTAGGGACACAAGCCCTGTCACCACCACCACTTAGCAATCCTGAAAGGGACCAGGGGAACATAGACCACACTCATCTACTCTAACCGATCAGGAAAGGCCGCAAAAACACATGGGGGCTATGCAGAGGCATGGGGATCAACAGCCAACTCCCCTCCATCAGAGATAATCGCTGCTAGGCCCATCCTGGAAAGTCCCATGCCAATACTTTTGGACATGTGCCAAGATGTATAGCCTTTCCCATTTGGTGACCTCCCATTAAGTTTTGCTATTAATCAATTTGCTTTATCACCGGTCATATTGTTATCAGGGCTTCAGGGGAATGTTGATACTCCACAGTATCATAAATTGGACTTTGCATGTGTATTAACCCTTTATTATTATATATGATCTATATTATTATATGATATCTAATGCTATTATTACTATTATTAATATTATTGTTATGTCATGTATTAATCTATTGTATAATAACTAGGGCTCATTAGTTTACATATATAGGAATGTGACACAAATGTGATGCATGTGGATGTCTCATCACCCCAACTATTGAAAACACACTGAAACTGTTAGAACGGTATAACAAAGCTTTATTTCATGCACAGAGCACAATCAGAAATGGACAAGACTGTGCATTAATATCATAGGTGTGGAGTGGGCAAATCCCGGGAGAGCAAGAGGATTGTGTGAAAAAGGGGATACCTACAGGGGAATATATCACAGTCTAGAATAGGCATGATGCATAGCACCTACCGGAGTCACATGTGGTCGCTACACCAATGCAACTGGAATCTGATGAAAAAAAGGATAATCAGAAATCACTCAATTTCATAGAAGAAATCATTAATGTGCATAGCACTAACAACTTGTCTAGATCTGCTTAATGAAACCCTATGTGTCCACAGATAAGAAGATCATGGACCATGTGATGGGAGGTAGCCAACTGCGTACAAAATGTCACCATCACATAAGCCAAGATCCAAAACTCTGTAGCCAGGCTACATTAGATTAACATTGTGACCAATAAATTGTCACTGAGGAGTGCTGTTGAGAAGGCACAAACAACTGCGCAGACCCCAGGTCCTCCTCTGCCTAGACACAGGCTCCAATCTCCCGTGGCTATCCGCCATCTCCCTGGTGGTGGTGGGGGGCAGGAGGAGGCATCCGACCTGGCTCTGATGTCGTTAAAACGGTGCTTGACGGACCTCACATTCCTTTGCACTGTGCCCACTGCTGTTACCTCAGCCACTACTTCCTTCTATGCCTGGACCCTAGGCCCTGCCATGACTTTCCTCACTCCTGCATGAACCCTGGGCCACCACTGATGGCACCAAGGAGGACCCCATTCTCCTGGTGCATGTAATTGTGGGCCCTGTGCTTGCCCTTAGCCTCTTGCCCTTTTCAACTGAGGACGGGGATCCTTGTCTCCCTGACCTGTCCCTAAGGCCTGTCCCTCCAATGAACTACCCTCGGATCAGGCCCCGCCCTCTCTTTCCCTTGTCTAAGTGTGCCTGGTGCTAGGGGCATCTTGCCACAACCCACCTCCTCCTCTCCACTCTCCTCCACCACTTCTACCACCTCCTGCTCCTCCTTCTTCTCCTCCTTTTCTCCTCTGCCACTCCCAACCTCCTCCTCCTCTGCTCCACTCCTCTCCTCCACTCCTCTCCTCTGCCTCCTCCGCTCCTGTCCTCCACTCCATCACTCCTCTCCTCCACCCCTCTCTACCTCTCCTCCACTCTCCAGGGCCACCTCTTTCTCCTCCTTGCCTCTCCGCATCTCCTCCTCTCCCCTGCTCTCCCCTCCTCTCTCCTCCCTCCATTAAAATCCCCAAAATAATGTAACGATAAATAAATAAAAATTGTATATGTAAGATAAAAAAAAATGTGTGTATTATGTGTATTTAATAACTGTTGGGGGATGGGATGTGGGGGATGGGATGCGGGGAGGGTGTGTGTGTATGGAGTGACCTAGCTCTATGTGTCTCTATGTGTGTTTAAATTATGTGTACTGCTATTATGTGTAATCTAAATATGTGTCAACAAGGATTAAGTGTAAGATTGTAGAAAGTATAATAGAAATAAACAAAACCTCAAACTACTGCTCTTAAAACTTTCCTACTCTCTATCGAGAACCAACCTCCAACTCCGGAACCTGCATGCTATTTGGCATAAAAAACAACACAGTCAAAGCATGGGTTGGTGAAACTCAACTTCATAATCTCCCTCTGTCAATCATCTGCAGCTAGACCGCTTTCTATTGGCTGAGATGCTTGTGTCGCACTACGTTATACCGCGATTGGATCACATCTTGGCCAGCCCATTAACAGTTTGCAGCCGTGGGAGGGCTTTACGGGCCCATAATTCGCACACTTGCTGAATTGAATAGCATTGTAATCCGAGATGAACGGGAGCCCGCAGCACGCTCGCAGACAAGCAGCCTACATCATGTGAGTTGAGGGCTTGGAATTGAATCGGGCACCATGCCTGGTCTGGATGGAGAATCTGTGCTAGTGTTTTATTTAATCTGTTTGCTAAAATATTTTGAAATGTTTTTGTCTTAATGAGTCTATAACTTGTCACTAATGTTGGATCACAATCTGGTTTTGCAGTAACTGAAATACGTGGTTTGAGCATTTTTTTTTAGCAAAAGTTTAACTTTGTAAAGCCAAATTATATTTTATCAGAGGTTTTGATGCTAGAAATGTGTTGTTTTTTCAAGAACAGTCCTTCTGCTTTAACTGATTTCAAAATGTTTAATTACTTATTTAACTACATATTTTCATAACTTTATTACTAATAACATTCAAAGAACTCCTATTAAAAACTTATTTTCGTTTTGTTTTAAATTTTCTTTAGAATTTTTTTTTTAAAGGACTACTGCAGATTAACAAGTAATTCACATTTTTTAAGTATGAAAAAAATTATAATATAAACAAAGTTAAGGAAAGAAAAAGCATTTCCATGGAAGCTGCCATGATAGTTATACTGAGTTTATGGGAGGAGGAAGATGTACTATATTGAAATCTTATCTGAATCCACCAATGAATCAACAAATGCTACTCCCTCTCTCGCCTTCCATTTTATAATAGATGATAAAAATTAGAAGAAATCCCAGTTTTCTATAGCCACATTAATTTGGAGCTACGTTTAAAAACATATCTCATATTGTAAAAAGTAAGGCCTATGGCTATTAAATTAGCCCCGTAATGTAGGCGGGTTAGATGCGAAAAAAAGCCTACAGGCTGAGCAACGTTGAACTTCGCGGCCGCAAATCCTTTCATCCGTCAAGCCCGTAACTGCTACAATTCCAATCATGCTATTAAATTGCAAGTCACTTGCAAGCAAGCCCGTAACCTGCAAATGTAGCCCAAATCCCTACGAGTGCGGCGAAGTCCAATATGTAGCACTTATACTGTGAATAAAAACACACTACTGTACAATTATTAAAAGGATTTTAGGTCTTAGAATTAATAGCACAACATTCTCAAGCCGACAAATCGGCCCAATAAAATACTTAATTTTGTGTATATTTTATGTGTTAGATCTATCCCAGCAATCAATGTGTTAATAGATATAATGTAACCCGCATATAATGGAATAAAATATTTGCAGCTTTAATCTCAAAAGCTTCTAATTGTTCTCTTTGTGTTTTGTCTAAGATATCCAGACTCTCCAGAATGTATTATTGATGTGTGCATCTTCATATGGATTCATAACTGGATGCCCCACTCAATCTGTAAAATCGAGGGGAATGTTAAATCAGCTTCAACAAGATTATTTGGAAGCAGCTGTAAAGTTTTTTGGACTTCTTGACACATATACCTCCGGGTTACAGTTTATGCCAGGGGTGTCCAAACTCGTCCTGGAGGGCCTGGATTTGAGGATTTCCTTTCTGTGCAGTCAATCGGGTTGACTGGAGAAGCAAGGATATCCACAAATCTAGGCCTTGGTGCAGCCCACCAGGACCGAGTTTGGACAGCCCTGGTTTATGCCTTTTTTCGTAAACTGATTTAGGTGGGCTTAGTGATCAAATTTAGCAGGCTGTATAGACTAATGGCATTTAAAACATGAACTTTCATCTCAATCAGAACCTCTGGACCTTACTACGGTGAAGCTCCCAAATATTTAAATACATTTCGATTCAATTGTGTCCTCTTTCATAATATTCATTTTTAATCTTTCTTCATGTGCCCTTTACTGTAGAATACTTGGCCCACTGTCCTCTAAAACCACAATGTAATTATTATACATTCAAAGGGCTAGATATTTGTCTTAAAACGTAATTATTATTTGTTAGGACATATTTAATTCTGAAGAATTCTGATGATCATAATAACATTAAAAATAAAGGATAACATACTAATGTACTATAATCATACATATGCTTTCTAATGTGATGTAACATAGTATTATCATTTATGGGTAAATACAGTTTATAGTAATTGAAAAGATTTGTATAAAAACTGATAATAAAATTTACTTTAAAAAAAATGTGTTTTTTGTGTTTTTATTTTCGGAGGAAGGAGTAAGAAAGTAAGTAGAATAAACGGGAAAGGCAAAGGAATATGATAAAATGTAGGGAAAGGTGATGAAGTAGGTGTGGTAGTAATAGCAGAGCTTGGAAGATGGGGGTTGGGTGCATATAGAGGAATAGAGAAATGATAAGGATTCTAGGAAAAACCAAAGCATACAAATTGGACAAAACATACAATTTACAGCCTAGCTTTATGGGGCAAATGTAAATAGATAACCAAAGTGATGATTACATATTATGAGATGTTTTAATAAATCTTAAATATTTATGAATGTACATAAATTGTAATTATGAAGATCCATCAGTACATTACTTCTTTAATAATGCCTATCACAATTTTCACTAGTGATCCCTTGGGTGCAAGGTGCATCTTGGTACATACCTCAAGTCAAGTAACATTGGAGACAACATTCAGAGGAGGAATGCCATCAACATTTGCAGAATCTAAGCTGCTGTTCTGCTATTGGGACAGTTCCAGTGTATGTTTTTTTCTGTATAATTGAAAATAAAAAGGTTTATTTTGTGTATGTATCGGTAACATGGCCGGATTAATAACTAGGTAAACAAGAAGCTGCATAGGGGAGCATCTCTGGTAGATGTGACTCATTTACTCAACAATGCAGTAAAATTTCAGTTAATTTATGACCCTGACTTATCTTGGGGGAAAGGAAGTAGCAGATTTGCAGTGTGCTGCACTATATTAAAACAAACATTGTGTGAAAGAGCTTGGGCAAGTTCATTGTATCTGCATCATCCTGCTTCTCTGTGCATGACATGAGGGTGGCATCAATTCATTACCTTATGAAAATGAGAACACTCTTTAATTCTAAATATTCAGGCTTTATAGAGATATGGGATTTCTGTATCACTACCAAAATCTCTTGTAACCTCCAACATTCCTGTTCATGTTTCTCTCTTTTTATTCTTTCTATTTTATGGTGGTTCCTCTACTCCTTAAAATGTGAACAAATGTATGGCCCCATTTATTGGTCTGATCTCCACTTATCTAAAACCTTATCTAAAACATTATTCATAAAGCCTGTCACTTGGGATTTCTTTCTTACACTGGGAACCTAAAATTAGTATTGATTATGACTTGATAAAGAGAGGTTGCTCTTGCACTTGCTAGTAAGAGTAAAGAGTGGCTGATTGAGATACATAGCAAGGATCTTAGTCCCACCCAATGCGTGTAGGAAGCAAAATAATTCTAGGGGGCATATAGTTCTTGGTATAAAAAGAGAGCACAACAGCAACTCTATATATATATATATATATATATATAAACATTGAAAAATCTGAGGGGGGATATGTCCCCTTTCCCATTTCCTACACCCTTGGGGACTCCAGCCCTTCCAGCTGAATGGAGGAAGGTGGGGGATGGAATGAAGAGGAGCCTGCTGCTACAGTCAAAAGTAACATTTGGAGTGATAACCCTTCCTGGGACAGCAAGCAACATTACTACACAGTAAGCCCTAGCGAGACAGAGAGTCTCCAACGTAGGACACATAGAGACAGCAGATCCTAACAAAAATCAAAACACTTATTCAGGTATATTTATTGCAATGAATACAGTTTACTTTTATTATTATATACAACTATTCTTTACTACAAGAGCCATTGCCTTCCAGAATTGGCATATGAGATGGCTGAACATCCAAGTAATCCTATTGAAGTATAATTAAATTGAGATTTTATTTACATCCAAGGTCTTTTCTGGGGGAAATCAGATTAAGGAAAAGAACAGTCTACTCCAAGTAGTTAATAGTTAATAAATAGTTAATAAATCAAAGACTGTGTTTTTTTTTGTTTTTTTTATTAACATGACTGTGCCAAGTTAAGTTTATCAGGGGGCCTGGCTTTTATATTTATACTGGTCCCCTTGATTTCTGTAGGTGACCCTAAGTCAATTACACTAACCCTGAGTAGCTCATAAAATAGGTGTAATTTATAAACTTTTGAATATTTGAATAACAGAAATAAAATTATAGAAATGATAAAAAGATATACTCACTCCTGCATCTTACTCTCGAAAAAGATCCATTTGGAAGACATTCTATATGCCCAAATGTATTCTTATCTTCTGTACTGAAACCCACTTTACATGTGAACTTTACTTGTTCTCCAGTCAAATAATAGAACTGAATTGTACCAATATCAGCATTTTCCACTTTGATAGTACTATAGTGGCAATATCCTAAAATTAAGATTCGAGAAGATGTAATCGCATCAGTTTTCATAGTTGATATTTAAATAAATATTATATACATATTTAACTGTTATGGACTTTAGATTGATTTTGTCCACTGTACATTTATATGACAATCATTGTCTTGATCGTTGCTTTATATGCGGATGCCAGATCTGTAATATTTAAATCATCCACTCCACAGCCAATGATACCAGAGGTAACCACAAGCCCATGAACACTTGTGGCCCCGTTCAATTGTGCTTTCACCGTAAGTGAGGATGCAAGTTAATTTGATATTCAATTGGCGTTTTTTTTTTTTGCGGGCTCAGCCTTGAAAAGATTGTGATGGCTTCATCTTTCACTTTCACATGGCTAAAATCGCAAATCGCTATTCAATTGATCAACTTCCCGAAGCCTGCAAATTTTTTTCCCACCCGTAAATGGTAAAAGAAGGAGAAAGCTCCTTCTCTTTTATTGTTTACAAAAGTGGGGTGGGGAGCGTGGAGAAAAAAATACAGCACACACAATGATGTAAGGACCTAAATGGCCTCTTAATTTAACCCTCCATCCACAGGCCTCTGAAAGGGTCCTTGTGGCTCCTAATAAGTCTAATATGCCAAAAAAAGGCCTGTCTTCGGCTTATTGGTGTGGGGAATCCCGGGGTTTCCCCCATTTAAAGTACTTTTGAGGGGAGCATCCCAGGGGTTCCTGGGCTCAAAAGGATAGGGTTACCCAGGGGGATCCATGAGATCCCCCAAGTTTGTCTGCAGATTAGTTTGTTAGATGGCCTCATATCTGACTCAATAGTGGTGTTAATGGTTAATGTGTTCATAGCATCAGATCTAGCGCTGGAATCAATTTTAGAGTTTTATTAATTGCCTTTTCGGGTGGTCTGTAGGACACATAGGATTGGGGAGGAAAAAAGGGCTTAAGCCACAGTTAGTAACTTGCTTGAAGCACAGGTATCTCCGATTGGATTGCTTGAAGTGACATTTCAATGTGACAGCTACCCCTAACATGTCATTCTATGCTATGCAGTGCTACCTTCACACAACACTGAACTTTTGCTTGATTTAGATTAATAGGTTGGTAATTATGGATCAACTTGACATGTCATTTGCCAAAGTATTGCGATTTGCATAGAGCCCTAAACCAGTACAGAGGACAAACTGCCTACACATACAATCTACTAAACTGGATAGGTTATAACATAGGTACTCCCTTGGTACTGGTCATACTCTATCTTTTAATTTTCTTAAGGGGTTGGACCAGTAGTTCTCAATAGTCAGTCCCTAAGACCTTGTCTCCTCAGGGACAATAAGAGCCAACACTTTATACATATCACCATTAATCACAGTTATAGACATATTATAGAGGAACTTATAAGCAGTTAAACTGTATTCCATTCAAATCAGTAAAATTCTGGATAAAAATCTTAGTAAGTCACTTATTAAATATGTTCTGGATCTCTCAGCTATTCCCCCTAACCATTGGAAGATGACCAGCCAGTCACCAGACCATAAAAACTGAGAACCACTGCTTTAGACTCCAGTGTCCCAAATGTGTAATTGGCAATTAGTGGCTCATTAAAAAACATTTCTTTGGGCCTTTAATTGGTGGAGCAGAAAAGTGATTGACATGTTAAAATTGTAAACTTAAATGTGAGTTTAATGTAAGAAATGCAATTTTTAATAACACTCAGCTAATAAAGTACATGTCATTACCTTTAATGTTAAATTTTGAACATCTGGAAAGTCCTCTGTGTCGCTTGAATTATTATGTTACTTTATTCACGTAATACATATTTTACCAGGAGCAATGTGATTGAGGAAATGGAAAATCATGAGGTATTGGTGGATTATATATGACATGCCACATATAGAATGCCTAACACAATGGTTGTGAGTTTGTCAGTGTTTCACCTGTAGACCTCATGCTTTGTAACCACATATTTTGACTCTAACACTTACTTGCTTCATACTATTGTTTTTAGAGCATACTGTCAGTGGTACCATAAAGAAATCTAAAGAAATTGTAAATGATCATGTTCCATAATGCTTTAGACTAATAGTTAGCATACATTATTCCACATCTGCCACTTGTTTCAAACTATTTAGTGAACCATCCAAGATAAAAGATGAGAGCCATTTAAATATGTCATTGGTGAACTGGCTAGCACACATTGCCTACTATAATGTCCAGTCAATAAAGCGAAATTGGAATGATAAACAGATTAAGAGATGCTGACTGTGTCACATTTTGATAAAATGTTTCTTTGTTCAGACATTTGGAATAGTTTGCAGAGAGATAAAATTCGAGGTCTTCAGTCACTGTGACCTGAACAAAGTTATCATGACCTGTCAGTTGGCCAACAATTATTAAACATCTTCATGCACCTATAATATAAAACATATATCCTTGGGAGGTGATGTTTAATATAAATATAGTAAATTATCAACATTTATGTGGCTTGAATAATTATATTGTATGTTTTGTCCTTTAGATAAGTCAGTATTGTTTTACAAAAAAAATGAGTAAAAGTTAATTATTAACCTGTGTTCATCATTCCTGGCATCACGTGTTTAAGATATCTCTGCTATAAATATCACAGGGTATTCTTGGGTCTACATTCACCATCACCATGAAGGGAATCATCCTAGCTCTTCTGCTCACCCTTGCGGGTAAGTCATTTTTGCTCTAAAATAAACTAAAACAAAACATGGGGCTTCAAGTACTGATGGGTTTGTAAAATTCTTCAGGAACCCTTGGAAGGAAGTATCCATTCTAATCTTAATCTATGAGCTATATACTGACACATTTTTCAACATTTCACCCTTTGCATGCACTACCTATGATGTTTATGTCACATTAAGTAGGAGATTTAAAGAGATCTTGGGGAACCTCTCCTGTTCCTGTGTATCCTCTCACTTAAGACAGTCTAGTCCTTATGGTCCTTATGAGTTTTTATGTTCTTTCTGATATACTTTTCTTTTTTCTTACAGTGAGCGAGAAGTCAAATTTGGGTAAGCATACTTTATATCGTTAGCTCCCATTAAGCATCATAGTAATATAACTAGATAATCACTTGTGACCTAGTGAAGGTTATATTTTGTTTTCATTTCCATTTCACATTGTCAGCTATTTAATTGATAATAAATATCCTCCATGTAATCTATAACTATATATATAAATGAAATACATTATAGAAATTTGAACTCATGCTTAACTTGGAGGAGAGAGAGGATAGGGGGATATTATAGAAAAATGTGAAATATATTAAAGTACATCACAAACATATGCAGAGATTTAAAAGTCATTTGAGATTCAGGTATTGTTTGAGAATGTACTACTGCTAGAGTATAGTAGATACATTAAAGAGACAAGGAGGGTTATCAGTTTTAAGCTTAAAATAAACTACCAAAGTTTTCATTTTCATGTGTATACATAATTTTATTAACAAGTGCTAAAAAGCCTACATACAAATTTTCGATAGTACTAGGTGTCCTAGCCAATGAAAGGCTATATTTCAGTGGATTTCTGCAGGGAAGGTTTCAATGAGTAAAAACAGAGTTTTTAAGCAATTGTTAATGAAATTATATTTAAATATAAAAATAAACACTTATATAGTTTAGCTTAGTATTAAATACAAGGAACCTCCCATTTTCCTTTAAAATATTAGGGACAAATAGAAATTCAAGTATGACTGAGATATACAAAAAGCTTTTTAGGCAATGAGTCAATTGGTTCTTGTGTGTTCTAATTAATGCTCATTGACAATGTATTGCAGTACCTAACTTCAGTGACAGCAAGACCTATGTGTATAATTATGAAGGCCTAATAATGAATGGATTCTCAGAGAATGGCATGACCCAGTCTGGTGTTAAACTGAACTGCAAAGTTGAGATCAGAGGCTATTCCCAGCGGCTCTTCATTCTCAAGGTATGTATTCTAAAGAAATTATATAAAATCTTTATGCAAAACATTTTAGCAACAGATTTAACTGTGTGGATTATGTGTTATTGTAAATTAATATTCAATTACTTATGGTGTAATATTAAACTAGGGGAAAATCAAACTAGGGAACATCAGGAATTAGTGGGATTAAAAATGTGAAGTTAATATCCCCATTCCTATATTATATATTACATCACAATATAAATGTTTGCCAATCAAACTAAGCATGCACAGAGGATTTCCTTTAAATCAAAATGCTATTTTACAAGCAGAAGTTTAAAGCTAATGACAAAATTCTTTATTCCATATAGTTTATGCTAAAAAACACAGCATTTGTTTTTCCGTATATCAAGGAATCCATACAGTCAATCAACACATGTTTAACATGTGTCATCTGCTTAGACTTGGCTCTAATGATAGATCTTGAAGAAGTCACATCTTCATGAAGCTGTCCAAAGGACAACATATGAATTGATGGATTCTACAGGGCTTTGTCGGACCGTAACCTTTACATATATAGCTCTATGACCTAGATAAACTAAATGTAGTATTGTGCATAGTTCTCGAAGAACTCATGGAGATATTCAACAATACATGAGCATTTCAAAAGTTGTCCAAAACCATGCACTTAAGTTAATACAGCCATAAGTGTAAGCTTGTACACCACAAAATGAAGCACATTTTTTGCAAAGTTGATGATAATTATTCCCTTCTTATTTTTTAGAAGCTAAGTCACTAAATTTGGACATACATTTAGAAAACAAACCTGAAGTAAATTTATGTTATTTAATAGTATGTCCTTCCAAAAACTATTAAGCATAGATACTTCTAAATTACAAAATGATATAGTTTGGGTTGTAGTAAAATGAAATCTACTTACTAATGAAATTTGCATCATTTTCTTTCAGATCCAAAATCCAGAAGTAAAGGAGTACAATGGTGTGTGGCCGAAAGATCCATTCACTCGTGCCACCAAACTGACCCAGGTTCTCGCAGAACAGCTGACAAAACCTGTAAAGTTTCAGTACAACAATGGCCGAGTTGAAGAAATCTTTGCTCATGACGATGTTTCAGAAACAGTTCTCAACATTCAGAAGGGTATCCTGAACCTGTTTCAAATTACAATCAAGAAGAACCAAAATGTATATGACCTTCAAGAGGTTTGTGTTGGAATCTTTACTTTCATAGGATTACAATAGAAAACTTACTTCACCCACACATTTAATAAGTTTATGCTCATTTTCTAACATGCAGGATGGTGTTACTGGAGTGTGCCACACAAAATATGTCATCCAGGAAGACAGGAAAGATGATAGATATATTGTAACTAAATCCACGGATCTCAACAACTGTGAAGACAAAGTAGAGAAGAGCATTGGAGTGGCCTTCTTGGAGAACTGTAGAACATGCCGACAGGTAAAAGTGAAATCTCTCTCTCATTTATGAATGCATATATCTATATATATATCAAATTCCACTCCATTCCTTACATGCCATTTCATTTTTTAGAGGTCAAAACCCTTACGAGGATCTGCCACTTTCACCTACAAATTGAAGGAAGGAGATCAAGGGGCCCACATTTTAGAAGCGACAGCTCAGCAAGTCTACCATTTCTCTCCATTCTATGAACTTTATGGAGCTGCTGTAATGAAAGCAAGGTATAAATTATTCATTATTTTTTTGGAGGTTGACCTAGAACTTATACTAACAAGTTTTCATTTTATTTATCCCCATATATTAACATTTATATTTTAATTTGATTATAATTTTGTCTAAACGTACCCTTACAGTGTGTATTGTTTACTTGCATTAATAGTGTGATAAAATATGAGTGTATTAGACTAATAATTATATCATTGTAAATATAATTTGTGGATCTTAATACATTGTAAACTAATTGAATTTAATATGTGTTACTTTAAATAAATTACTGTAATTCTAGAATTAAATTGTGGTTCAAGAGTTCTTTCACAATTTAATTTCCTTCTGAGCAATGTTATTAAAGGAGAATAAAATTATATATATATATATATATATATATATATATATATATATATATCTTATATTTTAAATGTATGACAGGGAAGATGCTCTTATAAGAACGAGTTTGTTTATAAAAGTTCATATATGTATATAAATGTTTTGAATTTGCATTTTATTGCTACAAAACCTATGTATGTTAGGTCATGTAAACAGCTAAAGAACGAAGTAAATGGATGCAGTTGTCACCCCTTATAACTCAAATGCAGTTTGATTAACTGACCTAATCAGCTTAGCACTCCAAGGGCCTCATTCAATTGCAATTTGGCCAATTGAATAGGGCTCTATATAGGCACATAGCATATTTTTTTACATACATTTTTAGTTAGTGAAGACCTTGCTTTTGGATAGAAGTTTACTAACTAAAAACTTCTGTAAAAAAAAAATATGCTATGTGCTTATATAGAGCCCTATTTAATTGGCCAAATCGCAATTGAACGAGTGCCCAAGTGTTGGGGATTTAACAGCTTCCTCTGTTCACTAGTTGAGGCTGTAGCTAGTGAACTAGACACATTTCATAACTTACACAGATAGTTAATTTAAAAGGAAAGATAAGATCAAGTGGAACTTTAAAAGTAGTCCGCAGAAGGGGTCTGCTTCACTGTGCTTACTCAGACATGTACATCGGCCATATAAGTTAATGATTTTTCTCTTGCAGACAAGTGCTTACTTGGGTTGAGACTAAGAGCCAGAGTCGAGTCAACGAACCTCAGATACAGCTAGAAAAGCGCGGAGGGCTTCAATATCAGTTTGGTTCAGAAATACATCAAATGCCAATTAATTTATTGAAGACCAAGAATCCAGAGGCACAAGTATGACAAAATTTAAACTTTTCTATGTAGTCGTATATCAACATAGTAGTATAACAGTTCCAAATATTTATAAAGGATATAACAATAATACATTTCGGTCAGTTAGTTCAGATGCCACATTCAGGTCAGCTTTTAAGTTTAGTTTGGTTAGATTCTCAATACTCCACATGTATTGCACCTAAAATATTGTCTGCCTTATTACTGAATACATGTTGATACCCTTCTTTCAGATGTGTGTGTACAAAGCTACTTACAATTTAAAAAAAACAAAAAAACAATATCCCCTCTAGCACACCTGTTTCTCTGGTTGAGCAATCAAAAAAGTGTCACAGTGATTTATCCACCTTTCTTCAAGCTTTTGAGCGGTCACTTGGGACTCATGGCTTACCAGCCTTCAACCTATCCATATAAATTACCCAAAGGTAGTACAAAGTATCAACACTATTTTCCATTTCAAGATGCTAATAATGTAAGAATAAAAAACATTAAAGTTTGTGTTCTCCAAAAAAGAGTAGTGAGTTGGGGTTTTATGGAACCAATGGAACCTAGGGTATAGATACATTATTCCTTCAGTTCTATTGAAGCGTGGAGTTCAATCTTCCATAAAGAATAACTGTATGCTTATAAGGTAACCAGACACATTTAGATGTAGCTCTCTAGTAAATTACTTTAGATTTTTTACTTTCCTTTTCTAAAACAGTTTGCAAATTATCAGGAATAACCTGTCTGTTGTAAATATGTGACTGTGGTTATTTAACTTCCCAAACATCTTACATAGATCAACTGTATCATTGGCTCATACGCTCCCCTAAGATAGTGCCAATGCCTCAAACCTGCTTCTCTTACCAATATCAATGATATATCCCTCATATTACATTTTTTCACTTGCCCAATTATATATAGAATGTAAGCTCTCTGGAGAACAGACCTCAGCTACGTCTCTATTAATATATCTATATATTGCCATGTCTGATGTATTTACTGTATTGACTACATTTATCCCCTGTATATAGTGTTTCCTAAAAGCTTATGCTCTCCTTCAGCTTATATTATTATTATTATTATTATTATTATTATTATAAACTTTTATTTGTATGGCTCCAACATATTCTGTAGAGCTGTACAGGGGATAAGAACAAAGAAAATACATTAACAATTTCAGAAAATTAAGGGTCCCGTTTTGAGCTTAGAATCTTTGTAGAAAGTGCTTTTTTCTAAAGCACCCTACAAGACTGGAAACTTGAATCTCATAATCTAGCTTATATGCAAACTAGAAGTGTAAAATGAAATAACATTATTTTCTGTTGCTTTTCTCTTTTGCTCCTACCAGATAACAGAGGTTCTGCAGCACTTAGTCCAGAATAACCAACAGCAGGTACACACCCAGGCTCCGGACAAATTCCTTCAACTTGTACAGCTTCTGAGAGTAGCAAATACTGAGAGCATTCAGGCACTATGGAAGCAGCATTCACAGAGACCTCAGTACAGGTAATTTCTGTAAAAAAAAAATACAGAGGAGAAGTACAGTTTGCCAAATTCTTTATTTAAGCTTTCCCTTACTGCTTTGTAGTAAAATCAACACTTATTTTTATTTAATCAATTTACCCTTTGTCACCATAATGTTTAGTTCTATTTTCCTAGACAAAACTTCAGTTTTGCATCATTTCGATAATATAAAATGTCAGTTTTGCTTTCATAGCAAAAAATATGGTCCTTTAAGGATAAAACATGTCTCATAAATGTAGTTTGTCTGCAACCCTTAAGTTTCAAGCAAAACTAAATGGATATAAAAGCCAAGGTGAGCCAAATGCAAAGATTATGAGTGCTGGATTCCATTTAGAAGTTTGCAAATAATACATTTTGAAAGATAAAAAAAAAAGTAAAAAAATATATATATATTAAACCTGACAGTTTCTTAAAATATCTTATATGCAAAAATAACTTGTATATTTTTTGTTTTCCAGGAACTGGTTACTACATGCAATCCCCATCACTGGATCATTTGACGCTGTAAAAGCAGCCCATCTTTTAATTCGTAATGAAGACCTATCGGATCATGAAAAAGCCATGGTTGCTGAACTTTCTTTGTTGTATGCACAACCCAGACAACGCATATTGCAGCAAGCTGCCGTAAGTCTTACACAAATTCTCATTACTTTGTTCATTTACATAGTTAGAAACATTAAACAAGCTAATAAAATGTTTAATGATATTCTCTGTTAAATTTGAAATGCTAAAATTCATAAACAAGTAAATATCAAAAACAGACAATTGCTATAAGGTCTATACATTTTTAAGTCCCTTTATCATCACTGGTTTTCCAATCTTTTGAGTACCATGGCACACTTAATGAGACAAGTAATTCTAAGGAACATTAATTTGTGTCACCAGATGTGGCCTTTACTATAATTATGGTCTACTACACTGTTATACAGATTCACAGAAAGACGGATGCACTCCCCTCTTTTGCTGAATGTACGAGTCTCAGTTTCAACTCCATCTCAACTATTTACATCCACTACTGAATTTGTATTCTTCTGTTTTATTTCCAATGTAGTTCCATGCTGACACTACTGTCCCTATAGACTATTGCTTAATGTTTTTTATTTAATTCCAACATCCATTAATCAAATATTTCATCCACCATTCATTCCTTCACTTTTCTTATTAATTAAACTTTATTTCCATGCCCTGCCCCCTCCCCCCAACTTTGTTCCTCTTGTATTCCATTATTCCTCTTAGCTTCACATGTGTGGTAAGTCAGAGGTAGGTAGTGAAGGTATTGACTTGGGAGGAGAGCATCTGGGCAGTATAAGTAAAGATGGAGAGCATGGCTGTTTCTTTTTAGATGTCAGCTTCCATTTAAATATCCCTAGCAGATCATGATATATGTCATGTAAAAAGATTGTTCTTGGAGTTGTAAAGCATGAGAAACATGTCTATTGCTAGTATAAACTATACTAAATATTGTTTATGGTTGACAGGATTTGGTGACGGATTCTAAAGTTCAGAAACATCGTATGCTCTTCAAGTCAGTAGTACTGGGCTACGGTTCCTTTGTCAACAAATATTGTACTGCAACTTCATCCAATCCAGAAACAGCACTACAGGTAAGTACCAGCTTAATAACAATCAGACTGTGCAAGTGACCAAAACTACATAGCAAATGTATATTTCACTATTGACATATTACAAAAGTAATGTGCTCTTTTCATATTATTCTTTAGCCTCTTCATGATTTAGCTGCTGAGGCCATCAGTAAGGGTCATGAGGAAGATATGATCCTGGCCATAAAGGCTATAGGAAATGCAGGTCAACTTCAAAGTATCAAAACTGTCATGAAATTCCTGCCAGGATTCTCATCTAGAGCCTCACAACTCTCAGTTAGACTTCAGACTGATGCTGTGATGTGTTTGAGGAACATTGCCCAAGAAGATGAAGAAAAGGTATGTAGCCTGGAATACTGGTAGTGTACAATACAATTTGAAGATTCAGTGGAATAAATCATTTGATGCATATACACTGGGCATGCTAAACAGCACTGGACAAAGTAAGATGAGATATATCACATGGTTTTGCATAGTACCACATACCATTACTATTCCTCCTCACATGTGGTTTGAATAGTTTATTACCTATTTGTAATTGGGAATTTGGGTTTTCCCTGTATTTTAAGACAACCTAAACATATGTTTCTTTTTACATTGTTTCTTTTATATTAAATATTACTTTTAGAGAAGCTTAATTATCTATGTAAAACTTGCAACGTTTGCCAGTTACTCTTCCATCCGTTCCTACATGTTTGTGGAAAGTAGAAATGGCCATTTTAAGTTTTATTTTGTCACTAACACTGAGAATGCCAAGCAGATTGGAGAAACAGCTCAAGAGCAAATCAATCTGCAGCTGAGTTATAAACTGTGGCAGATATTTTCATGTTCCTGGGTTATCACACATATATCACTTAATCTATATAGGTTTGGTGTAATGAAATGCAAGAGCTAAACCTTTTACTCATACTTTTGAACTTCTGTAAGTGAACTCTTCCATATAAGAGCAAAGTATTTTTATGTGAAACTTCCATTTTAAAATAACTTTTTACTACAGTATAAGGGTATTATTTTTTATTATTATTACAGTACTACACTATATTAGATTCACATATGAGCCATTATAGGTATTATTATTGTTACTCATCAGGGATCCGAGTTACATACAAACCCGACCTAAAGATGTTCTCAGGAAAATATCTCATCAATAACCCGGGGACCACCTATATAACACTATAGAGTAAATACTAGCATATATTATCTTTAAAAATGATTGAATCCTACAAATAATTCCACAAAATATTAATTTTAAATACTGGTCAGTTAATATATAATTATAGTTAAATATAAATTTCAGTTAAGATAATGCATTCCTGGGTCTCAGTGTTAAATCATATAGTTGTAATAACATTTTTGGAAAATGAAGTTACAAACTGAACCCAATGTGCTGCTTTAGGCCATTTCACACTTTTGCTCCTATTTCATTCCCCTTGTTATTGGAATCCTAAAAATATCATACACATACAGTGCTATAAAATATCTGCATGCATGCATGAAGTATGCAGGCAATGTCATGTATACTTTCAGTACTGTCAGACAGAAATACCTATATATATATATATATATATATATATATATATATATATATATACATTTCTGTGCATATGCACACCACACACTATAGTATGACAAAGCACCTGTTGCCTCCTGAAAATATGTTGCCCAATCCCGGGTTTTGTTTGCCTAGGCAGAAATATACTACTGACATGTTTTTTTCTCATTGTATCTTTTTTAATATTTTATTTAAAAGAACAGTGTTACTTCATATTGATAGTTTTTAACATCCGTTGTAGAAAATGTTTTATATAGAAAAATATGATTTGTACTGAGAGGTATATTTGAGAAATATTTTCTTTGATTTAGGTCCAAGAAATTCTGCTCCAGATCTTCATGAATCGTGACATCCATACTGAGGTGCGCATGATGGCCTGTGTAGCCCTATTCGAGACCAGACCTGGAGTTGCTATCGTGACAACAATGGCTCATGCAGTAATGAAGGAGAGCAGAGCCAACTTGCAGCTGGCCAGTTTCTCATACTCCCATATGAAGGCGATGTCCAGAAGCAAAGTGCCAGAGAACCATGCCCTGTAAGTTCTGAGGAGGACAATGCAATAGGGTATGTCTTGTCTATGGATGTTTTTTAGTGACTACTCACACAATCTTCTGTACAATCACAGGGCTGCAGCTTGTAGCATTGCCTTAAAAATCATGAATCCTGCCTTGGACAAACTGAGCATGCGCTACAGCAAAGCTATTCATATGGATACATTCAATTGTGAGTATATTGTCCAATTCTGTCATTCTGTGTCTCTGTCCTTAAGGGATCAGACACAATGGGAGAATAACAATTGGGCCTATAGGCTCCCATTACAGTTACTGCACAGTAAGCCTTATCCCATACATACATACAATATTTATTAGTTAGTTGTCATTTTTCTCTAAATAGTTTAAAAAACACACACTGTTTAGAAAATAAATTGTATAAATCTTGGCTTACACTTAACTGAGCTTAAAATGGAAATTGTGATATTATGGAATGCATAAGGCACTTCTTTAAACCTACACTCTGATATATTTTTATATCCATCACACGGTATCTCTATACATCAAATAATATTGGTATAACATGCATTTTCTATATTAAATTATACAAATTTTGAAGAAAGTAAGAATGTAAAAGTATTAGCTTGCAATATTAATTGAGCAGTTAGAATAGTAATAGCATATTAATGGAACCAAGCTGAACATTGAACAACTAAAAACAAAAGTGGAGTTGTAGCACAAATGGAAAGTTTGAGAAGTTGAATGGTTCACTTGTCAGTTTTATTTTTGTGCATATGGCAAAACTGGTTTCTAAACAAGAACCAAGTTTAGTAGAGATGAGATTTTATAGATATGTGGAAGTAGAATGGATGTACAGAAAATATGTGTTTATATCGAAAATAATAATAATTTAAAGAGACTCTGTCAACTCCAAATCATCTTTTAGTTCTTAATGACCATAAAGACTGTCAGGACATTGAACTAGCTTTTTCTTCTAAAGTCCATAATACTTGAGATATTTGCCATTGTATGCATGGCTTTCTAAATCTAATGTCTGGCTCTGAAATGCTTGATGTTGTCTTGATATGCTAATTGAAATGATACCCTGGTATTATCATGCCTTTAGATAATGTTTGCTTTTTATTCATTTTATTTATTATAAGTATTTTTACTTTAATTTACTTTATGTTCCTGATAAGACTTTGAACACTCCCTAGATATAGAATATTTTCATTATTTATAGACTGCCTTGTAGTTATACAACAATATTATATTGTATTTATCTCCCATAGACAACCTGATGACTGGAGGGGCTGCTAACATTTTCCTTATAAACAGCCCAAGAACAATGTTCCCAACATTTATACTTTTGAAATTTCGGGGTTACATGGCTGGCGCTGCAACTGACATTTTGGAGGTATGTCGTAGAGATTTCAGGCATTATATTTTACAAGTATTAAATGCATCATTTAGTGCACAGTGAAATAAATATTATTATTATATTTATATTATAAAAAAATATATCCATAGGTTACTCTCCGGGCAGAAGGACTCCAAGAAATTCTAAGGAAACAAAACATTCAATTTGAGGACTATTCCACATGGAAGAAGGTCACACGCATTACAAAAATGGTAAGTATTTAATTTTCTATTTTCACAAAGGCTTTAGAACCAGTTTGTATGAGTATATTATATTTAACCAATCTGCTTCCCAAGTCTAGTTAAAAGTCAAGTAAATGATATCCATAAGGGTGTAAGACTGGATCGGCAATGAAAGAATTTGGGAAGGAGGGTGCACAACGAGAACATTTTGTATAGAAATGGAGGACATTGTTGGAGAGCAGGTAGATGAGAGTTATATAGGGTAACATACATTATCAATGGACCTCCAAATAGGCGAGATAGAGGCCACAAGGGATAATATAAATGGAAAAGAGAGGGGAATTATACACCATAATGGAAAAAGGAGAGGGACAAAAAGAGTAAAATTGCAGTATACTAGACAGGCAAGACGATAAAAGAAATGTGAGAAAAGTAGAGAAGCAAAAATCCTAAATATATGGCATGATTTTGTCAAATAAAGGCTCTTATCTTTGGGCTTATATACTTTTTGGGCTTAAACCACACAAGAGTTACCACAAGAGAATATAAGGTTTGCTTAGAAGATCAAACCAGTTGATCTCCATGGAACAGCAAAAAGCCATTGATTATCCAACTTTTACTCCTAATGCTATTTGAGATGGTAATGTATGTTTTGGAGATAAAGGACACACTTGTAAAGATATTACCAGGGTCATTAAAAAGCTTGGAGTTTACATAGTATAAATATAAATTATTTACTATACCTTTAATGTACATAAGAAATTATGTAATGTTACCATAGCAGAAGATATGAATATGGTCATGTACATTTAGCTTAAACTCAATATAATTACACAGTTCCCCTAAAAAAATACCTTTTAACTCTTGTTTTTTGTTTTTTTTTCATATGAAAATACACAATTTATTTTGTGAAAAAAACCATTTTCTATTATTATTCTATTTTGTAGTTTAGTGCCTGGAAATCGCTGCCTTCTCATGAACCTCTTATCTCAGCAAATTTTAAGTTGCTTGGCCAAGAGATCCAGTTCACTGATATTACCCAGGAAACAATTCAAGAAATAATTAAGGTAAAAATCATTACTATTGGCCATGCCTTTAATCTCCTCAATAGTTTTTCTTGTTCACTGTGAACATGCCATGTTCTGTTTTTGTAGGCTGTATATGAGCCAGCAGAAAGGAATACAGTTATTAGGAATGTGCTGAACAAGCTTCTCAGTGGTGTTGCTGGTCAATGGGCCCATCCATTGTTGGCTGCAGAAGTCAGGCACATTGTCCCCTCCTGTGTTGGTCTTCCAGTAGAGTTCAGTGTTCACTCCGCTGCTGTGACAAATGCTGCAGCTAACCGTAAGTCTTTGAATACATTTTTCATCAGTAAAATAATAGTTCCGAAAACAAATATGTAATATATAGTAACACGTCTGTAAATAAAATAACTTTTCTGATACCTTTTTAACTTATTTTCATTAGAGCACATATCATTGAAATAGTTTATCGATTTATCAAAAGCTGTTACCAGTAGTAAACTGCTATTGTTCTTGATTTGTTTCAGTAGTTAGTGTTTTGCACTCAAGTTTGCATATTCTATGTATCAAACAGCTTTCCTGATAATCTGTTGAACTTTATTTCTTATTATTGTTTTACCTTCTAGTCATAGCTAATAATTGGGTATTGTTCTCAGCCTCCACTCACTTTCTTTGCGGCCACTATAAGCATGATTTATAGTATCACCGTAATCATCACTATAAGCATGTGCACACCCTAAGTGGTAATTAGGAATGCTCAGTAGATATCACTACGACAAGAAGCAGAGGTTAATAAGATGATCCGAAAGGTTCATTGACATGCAATAATTAGTAATGTTAGTGTAAGCTTTTTGTAAGAAAATTAATTTTTATATAACACTCAATTAATATTGACTTATTTTTTACATATGTTGTATTAAATTATTTTATTACTAAACTTTATTTCTTTCTCTGAATTTGGGCAGTAAAATAATCCTCTCTACATTTTATTTTATTTTTGTTTTAATCTAAAGTATTTTTCTCATCTTTCATCTAACGCTTGAGGTTAATAATGAACTTCTTTATACCTTATAGTTGATATGAAAGTAACACCTACCCCATCAAAAGATGTAAGCATTGCACAATTGCTGGAATCTAATATACAACTTCGTGGAGAAGTTGCTCATAGGTGGGTAAAATATTACATTTTGGTAAAAAGGAATGACTAAAGGAATTGGTAGTATAAATATATATATATATATATATATATATATATATATATATATATATATATATATACTGTATATACAATGGCAATAGTGAGAATTCACACACATACAATTGCGTGTGTATAAAAAATAAATAAAAATACACATTTTTCAGTAGCACTGCATAGGCAGCTTCAGATATCCTGCTGAAAATGTGTTGACTTAGGTCTGAGCCCTGTTAACCTAGGCAGAAATACACCACTGGGATGGTGTTAAATATTTGCTCTCAGTTTCAGTGTTATTTTGTCCCTAACAACTAAGATTTTCTAGTAGAAATAGTTATCAAATATTGTCAGCTCCACTGAAAAAATTGTTACTTGAAATAACATAATTAGTGAGGATATTTTATTAAATTTCTATTCCAAACAGATTAGTATCACTTATCTTTTCAGATAACTGTTTTATTTTTATTCATAGTATTAACATACATGCTGTGGCAACCATGGGTGTGAATACTCATCTTATTCAGAGCGGAATTGAATTTCATGGCAAAGTGCGAACACACATCCCGACAAAATTCACTGCTAAGATAGATACAAAGGAAAAGAATATCAAGATTGAATCTGCCCCATGTCAACAAGAAGATGAACTACTAATGACAAGGTATTTTATGTCAACAATGAATTGAACACTGTAGCATAAGCTTATGCTCATTTAGGTATTGTAAGGCAGACTTTCATTGTGAAAGTTTCAAACCGTGTAGAGCTAACTCTGAAAATGTATTTTGAATGATGATCACCTGGCTCACCCAACCCACCGGAGCTTTTGAAATGAGGAAGCACACAACATAATTATGGGTTTAATATGAATCACATATAAGTGAATGTGTTATGGATAATGCCAGAATCTGAATGATATTGGCATTATAAAGAAAATGATGGATTATGTATGTAATTACAAACTTAAACTGGTATTATCTATCACAGTTGTTGACCAAATCCAAATTAAGTCTAGATTAAATCAGAAATATGAAATACTGTCAATTTGCTATGGATTATGTTGACATTCATCAGCGAAAGGCACCGTTATGGAATTTCTAAATCCATAATATATCAATTTTTCTGTAACAGAATAGTTTGGTATCATTAGGGATCATGAGCAATCATCTTGAAAAATACAAGGAATGCAAACACTTAATTACTCATAGACTCATAATTAATATATAAGCGTCTTGGTATTTCCACAGAACTCAAGTGTTTGTGGTTACAAGGAATGTGGAGGATCTGGATGCTGCCAAGAAGACCCCAGTCTTGCCAAGAGGAGCCGTGCAACATATTCTGAAAAAGCACTTTGAGACAACAGGAAGGGCTTCGGAGGAAGGTGCCAGCATGATGGTAATTAGAATAACATATTTTTCTATATACATGACTTGCCTTGTCTAATAAACATGTTGAATTATATGGCAGAACACCACTAAATATGGACATCCCTGACTTATACTATATATTATAGACTTTAAAATAATCTTGGGATTCATTTGTCTGATGTAAGAACTGTTCTGATTAGACTTCAAGCTATCTGTTTTCCTCCTGTGTTTTCTATATAATATTTACTAGCTCATTTGGCAGCTAGAATAAAATGCATATTAGTTTTATTAAAACAAATCAAAAGGAGGATAAGATCAATCTATTTGCTAATGAAGTTATTATAATGATCACCAAACCCCTTACTACTACTTTACCTAATCTGTTTGAATTACTCAACAGATTTGCCACAATTTCCAGCATTAGAGTAAGTTCAGATAAATCTGTTGCTTTCAATTTAGATATTTCACAACAAATGTTAAAATTATTACAAGTTAATTACGATTCCCAATGGCATAGCAGTCATTTACAGTACTTGGGGGTTCAGATTCCAGTTGGAGTCAAAACAATATACAAAACTAATTTTCCTCTGTAACTCTCCGGACAAATCCCTACATCGTTGGCATGCAATTTAACTTCCCCTTCTAGAGCATATTGCATCAGTCAAGTTGTTACTTCTGGAATCAAAGCCAGGTTGCAGCGTTGAAAGCACTGAATACTAACCACTGGACCACCAGGGAACCCACTATTATAATATAGCTCAAATGTAAACATTACCACTTTGGCATGTCATTCATAAACTCACTTCCCTGTGTTCTTCTCTGACTTCTGTTTGGAATATCGTCAATTCCCACCAGGCCAACCTCCATCATACTTACAGCTCTGGTTAAAAAAAAATGAATTAAATATGTCCTAAATCAGGGAAATCTCACACAATTTCAAATATTAGAGGAAAATTTAGGAATTACTCATCAAGTTTATTACTTGTATATTCAAATATCACAATATATCACTTTAAATACTACAAAATAATATTTAGAATCCTGTAACACAGTTTGAAAATTGTTGTATCTCTAATCCTAAAACTAGAGTTAGCATTAGTCTTATTTATGATGTGAGATGTATTCCTTTACAAAAATAAAAAAAAGTCTGGGAAAAATAATTAAATATAATGGTAATTGATGAGGATTGGTCTAAGACTTTAAATTCTATAATTTAGCTTACCCACCCAAACACTTGTTTTAGAGGTTGCATAAATGTAGGCACCCAGCTCCGCATTTGCTGGTCTGGCCCGCCAATAAAATGTATCTGTGCCAAAATGAAACATATATATCTTTACTGGAATATAGGGCAGACAGTTTCTTTTTACACCTAAACTCTGTCTGATAGGTATATTTCCCAGGAAGACCTATAATGGTCTCATCAATAAGATGAAGGCCACTTACCTCATTCTGAGAAAAAATGGGCACCTTGGAAGAACAGAAACTTTATGTCATCCCTCCCTTTTTTTCCTTTCTCTTTCTTTTTCTTTCTTTTCTATTGGTAATTTTGTTCAGTTATCAAGTTTTTCTTTTTACAAATCTTTTTTATGTGATTGTACCTGCTAAGATTGTCTCATTTAATAACAGATTAATTATACAATATTCAGTTTTACACTTTCACTATAGTCAGTTTCTCTAATGATGAATAGAATCACAAGTTGAAAAATAAAAATACAAAACCAGGTAAATATATCTAAAAATTATTGCTTTTATTTTTTCAAAGGACATGTCTTCAGAAATTGGATCCAAGAAATATGCCTTCTCTGCAGAAGTAACAGAACACCAGTATTCACCATCTAGATCATCTAGAAATATTGAGGACTATCGCTGGTGTGCAAAGGCTTCCACATTTGGTTTCCAAGTTTGTCTTGATGGCAAATATCAAAGTGCTGCTTTCCTCAGACAGTCCCCTCTGTATAGAGCCATCGGAGAACATGAGGTCAAAGTTGTAATAAAACCAGGTACAGAAACTCTCAACAGTAGAAAGTTTGCTTGTTTTATGTGTATATTACAGTGTATGAACCCTTGAATGTGTATGTTGACAGCTCACCCTGAGGCATCAATTGAAAAACTACAGTTGGAAATAACAGCTGGACCAAAAGCAGCTTCCAAAATCATTAGTCTGGTAACTGTAGAGGAAAAGGAAGGTGAGCAACTTGAAGAGTCTGAGATTCAACTAAGACTGAAAAAGATTCTTGGAATCAAAGATATCGAGTCCGGGGTAAGTTCTTCCAAAGACCTAAGCCAGTAATTTTTTACTTTACATGGTTAAGTAAACCGTACAATATGTTGTGGAATTTCTAGAAACCACACTACTCTTTGACCCCCCCATCCAACCAGAATGGCCATCACAATATGACAAAATAATGCATGAGTTGCATTGCATAAGCAGAATGATTTTTTTACCCATGTTGCAAGGCAAATTATGGATTGCATTTATCTATTAAATAAATCCTTTATGTTGAGTATAATATTTGGTGAAATGCCCTATTTACTCCAGTAGAATGTCTTTGCTAAGAAACATATCATGTTACCCATATAAGCTACTTCTTAGATATAGTATAGTCCATTTATAATAAGTACTAGGATTTTTCAGAATGTCACATTTTTTTTAATTATTCGACAAAAAAAAAAGATTGGAAAAGCATTTTGAGATTGCATTTTAACTCAACTTCAAAATTACGTAAGTATTGTGGACATTTTTAGTAATCTAAACAGCAAGCACCTATGAATAATTTCAATTTTGTTGGTTTTCCTGTTTAATGTTTTTATTAAACTGTATAGCTTCATTTGTGCATATATTTATTTAGTTGCAGAGATTTCTTTCAAATTCATATATAACATGCACCCACTATCAAGTATTACTTTTATTAAGTGTAATTATTATTCCTTATTCTTAACATCTATGTTTATGAAATTTTTTAGGCCAGAAATGTAAGCTTACATCGCAGGTCAAGGAAGCCAAAACCAGTGGTCCAGCAAGTGGAGAATCCAGAGGGAACAGTTGTTGAAGCCAAGAGGAATAGGAAACAACAATCTTCCTCTAGCTCATCTAGTTCTTCTAGCTCATCAAGCTCATCTAGCTCATCTAGCTCATCAAGCTCATCAAGCTCATCAAGCTCGTCAAGCTCATCCAGTTCTCCTTCAGACTCATCATCTTCATCTGACTCCTCACGTAACACTCATAAAAAGCATCAACAGCAAAACCGACAAAGGGAAGGTAGATATATCACAGAGACAGACAATCTTCGTCAGCAAAAGGAGAAGGAACGTCAACAACAAAAAGAGAGAGAACGTCATCAACGCAAAGGTCATCAACAGAGCAGCAGTAGCAGTAGCAGCAGTGGCAGTAGCAGTAGCAGTAGAAGTAGCAGCAGCAGCAGCAGTAGTAGCAGCAGCAGCAGTAGGGACAGCAGCAGCAGCAGCAGTAGTGACAGCAGCAGACAAGGCACTTGGAACAAAGATAAGAAACGTCAACAAGATCGTGACCAACGTCCACGTGAAAGTAGAAAGGAACAGCAGAACCGTCATAGACATTCAGGACTTCCACAGGTAATGCAATGTGCACATGGAATATAATATGACATGCAGTGGGGTTATTGATGCCCACAAATATCCATTCTTGGATAAAGTACTAGTGTCAATTGTTTAGTGCAGATTCTTAACACATCCACAATTTGTGAAGTTACAGCACCACTGGTTAGATCAGTGGTGAGGAACAGACAGTCTGTGGGCTGCATGCAATCTTCAGTCACTTCCCATTCAGCCCCAAACCAGTTTTCTGGAGGGGGACATAATGTCCTTTTCAACAATAAACAGTCTATTATATCCCTCTAAAACTAAAATAATACCAAAATGTACTCCTAGATACTTATCATAATATAAATATCTAGTAGCAATTAATTACTTTCCTACAAAGATTTCACCATTTTGCTTCATGAAAAATAAAAAGTTTAAAGCACTGTGATCCCTTTTTAAAGATTCAAGGGCCACACGTGAGGCCCTTCAAGTGATATTGGTTGCCCAGCACTCTTATATGGAAAGAGCAAAACGTTATTGTTTTGTAACATAAACCAAGACAAGGTGAAAAGCAGTAAATAGCTGGGAAAGCAGAAATAAAAGGATGAATGGAGAGATGTGGTGAAAGTAGAGAAGTACAGGAAGAATAAAGATATTAAAGGCAACCCCTATGAGCAAATGAATTGGGAAGCAATGGGTACACAGAGCAATAGGTATGGGTAAGAAGAGGATATTGAGGTAGAAAAAAGGATAAGAAAAACAAGATGGCAAGCAAGTAGAAATACAGGAATCTCCATGTAGTAATATGTTTGTGCCTGTTTCATTATATTTCTAGGTGGATCGGGAGTTTTATAAACTAAGATTTAACTCAGCACGCCAACTAGAAGTAAGTTTTTTATTATTTCAGTTGAAAATAATACTCACATAAATATGCTGTCTATTTGAATTATAGTTGTCTATTTAATGTATCACGAAAGATTTTTAATAGACTACATGGCAGGTTCTCTAATTTACTGTGAAGTAAATTGGCCTCGTCAATTTGCTTTTCTTCCCTTGCATAGCTTAAGGAACCTAACGGTATTGATATTTAAAGATTAAAGCATGTCATGCTCTCTAATAAGTAATAATGTTATTATATTTTTTCTTGCTTGTTTTGGGATTTTCTATAGCAATTAAATTTGCTGTTAAGTGCTACATTGTAGAAGTTTTAGTTTTCCTTTCAAGTAGCACATTCATGTTCATGAATTCACAGCTGTTAGCAAGTTATACAACATTGTTTTCAGACATATGTACTGTTTTAATGTGGGAATATCATCACATATTGGAGCACTGATGAGCTTTAAAATAGGAAGTCAGAAGCTACAAATAAATCTGAACATTTTAACAAAAAAAGTTATTCTGGTGCTATGAAATTCTTCATTATGTGTTAAAAGTACATATAATAAGTTATGTCGTTACTGTGACTTTTTTATGTTAAAATATATTTCCTATATTGTTATAACTTAGAAAATGTCAAGACGGGATCAACCCTCAAAGTCCAGCTCTAGTTCTTCCAGCTCTAGTTCTTCCAGCTCTAGTTCTTCCAGCAGTAGCTCAAGCAGTAGTTCATCAAGCAGCGAAAGTGGTCAAAGAGGACAATCACATCGTGTAAGTAGAATGAAATCCTGATAATTACAAATATTTACTTTAATTTAATAGACCTGCCTAACAATTTGATATTATGTTATCTATCATCTATTACTGCCATTGCATTAATATTATACAATTGAAGGCTAACTTGTGAAAATCTTTATATACTTGTAAAATATGTAACCAACTAACAGAGTAAGCAACCATGTAAACCATGAGTACAAAATATGTTATCCATTTCCTCCAAAGTGTAGCGAAAATGCAGTGTCTTCAATATCAAAATTAGCACATAATGAATAAACATAATAAACTATATATAATGTTCCCTCCTTGACTCTTCTGTCTGTGTAATGCTGTATAAATAATTAATTAGTAAATATACTGCTTTATTGCTTCCCTTGGGAAATATAACTTTAACTTGTAACTGTATTTTACAGACCAGATTCCTGGGAGACAAAACTCCACCAAAGTTGGTTATTACTGCTCAAGCTGTAAGAAATGACAACAAAAAACAGGGTTACCAGGCCATTCTGTACACTGCCGAACATGATTCTTGGCCCAAGTTACAAGCCTATGTGGTGGACATTACCGGACAGAGCCAGTGGAGAATATGTGCAGATGCTGCTATTGAAAGCCCACATGAAGCTCAGGTGCGGTTCAAGTAATTCAAATTTGGTAGATAATACTAAATCTGTTGACAAAATATTTCTTACTATATTCAACAAACCAGTGATTATCAACCAGTTTGTATCTACACTCAGAAGAGTGCATCAAAGATCAAAGGTAGTTAGGAAGGAAATATAAGCGACAGGATTTGTGAAGGAGGACGATCAAGGAATGATTGAATGATTTGCAAGGCACAAAGCTATACAAAGCGAATGGCTTAGTGTTCAATGATCTTGGAAATGTGAATATGCCTTAATTGCCTATAATAATTAATGGATTAAAGTCAGTAATTCGACCCATTATCAAGTCTAGATCTATAGTGATGCTATAGATATGTGACATCCTTTTATGCAAAGTCCTTATAAAACCATAACATAATTGACACATAATTTAATTCAGTTATAGATAACTTTTATATGCATTTTCTTTGTTTTCTTTATTTCATATTATATATATAGCTACATTTTATTACATATCTAGATCTCAATTAATAAGATCTCAATAACTAATCTGCACATTGCAGATCAGAGGAGATCTTAATAGGTTGAACTGGATGGACTAAACGTCTATCCATGTAAATAAATTATATATATATATATATATATATATATATATATATAGATATATTTAATTTTATATCTAATATCTCTATATTATATTTATATGTATAATATATTTTATTATTTTATACAGTTCCTTTAGATACGTTTTCTCAGTTTATAAGTCTGCGAGTTTTCAATGCTTTGGGGAAAGCTCTATAGACACTGGATTCTAATCTCAAAGACAGGGCCCTGAATTTTTTGCAATGTGTTAATATTGTTTTGCCTTCATCACAATGCATGTATAGTGCTACGGAATATGTTGTCGATTTACAAATAAACCATAATAATAATTTTGATTTTACATGGGTTGAGAATCTTGATTATCAAATAAATCAGACCCAACTGAAACAAAACAAAAAAGCGTTGGGGACACTCGTGATCTAAATAGTGTTTTCTAACTAATAACAAAAGTACATGAAATAGAAAAATCTATATTATTATCTTTGTGTTTTAGGCTGAATTGAGATGGGGACAGAAATGCCAGCAATACAAAGTAGCTGTTAAGGCTCAGGCCGGACAGTTGGGTAACCAGCCTGCTATAAGACTGAAAGTCGAACTACCCCGCATTCCATCAAAAGTGAAGAGAGTTGGAGAATAGTAAGTTTTATTAGGCTTCCATATTTATAAAACTTTGACACGTCACTTTAACTAATGTTAATGAAAATGCAATGCTATCTATACATTTTATATATCATAATATAAATTAGCCAAAGTTGATGAATAATTTTATTTAATTAATGTAATGACAATCTAATGTAAAATACAAATACATAAATAACATCTTAGATTATTACATTCAAAGATGAGTACATGCTTACAAAACATTGAATTTGTTAACAATGTTAAAAGGACGTGAAATGTTTCTGGATTTCACTAGGAATTTACTATACCTATGTATCTATTTTCCATTGCGTTTTTTGTTTTATTAAAACTTAAAATCTCTGCTTTTTCTGCCTAAAGTAATACAAATAGTTCCTAATTGGTTTTTCCACTCTGCAGCTTATGAAGAGTAGTACAGGGGTTGCGCTGTCTCATAGTAACCAATCAGTGGCAACATTCTGTAAAATGATGCTTGAGAGTGTTCACTGATTGGCTAAGTTTAAATATTGCAGTTTGTGTACTCATGAGCTACAGAGGGCAGACCCAAATAGGTACAAATTGTATGATCTCATAAAGAAAAAACAGAGCTTTCAAGCACTTTGAGCAACCATTATAAGTGTTACTATATTTTATGGAATAATGTCACAATCTAATGTTTATACTATGATTCTATTCCAGTGTGGCTGAGTATGTCCCAGGTGCTGCCATGATGTTAGGATTTTCTGAAAGATACAGGAGAAATCCATCAAGGGAAATGAAAATAGTGTTATCTCTCAGCTCCCCTAGAATCCTGAACACATTGGTTCAACTACCAAAGGTAAAAGATAATATTTGATTGTTAACAAAGTATATTTCTTCAACTTTGTAATTATAATTCGTCCTTGCACTCGTAAAATGATCTATCTATCTGTCTATCTAAAATCATAGCACTTTATAAATACTAATAATAATATATATTATACATTTTTAGATCGATATTTTTGGTAAAATATTTGAATAGAGAGAAGAATTACATTTCTTTTAATTTATTAATATTTTAGCATGCTAGTTGTATAATATCTGACATTTTTCATGTGATACAAACATTGAGCACTATTATTATTCAGTCCTAGATATATTGCAGTTTAGTGGCTCTTGTACCTTGTTCATTTGTTTCCTTATATTTTTTACTTTTCTCTTATGCTACTGTCAATCTATCAATAAGTCTCGTTTTACAAAATCTCACTGAATCTCACACTTTTTCTTGGAAAACAGTGTGTAACTTTCTGAAATTGTGTTTTCAATGGACAGTAACCAAACAAGGCAACCTCAAAATACAGAATAGAAGCAATGTTGTAATGACAACAGATTGCCATGGTGTGGAAGAATGAAAACCAGGGAAATAATTAGATGTAGAGATGAAGGTGTAGAGATAGATAACATAAATAGATTGGCATTGTATTAGTTGAAGTGGAACCAAGCCCAGGACGAGATACGTAGGAAGGCAGGGAGACCACCTAAAGGGTGAGCAGAAGGAAAACGATGGTCACTATGACAAATATAATTTAATTATTCATTATGGTACACTGGGACCCCTATAAATATTTTACTAAATTTGTATGCTCAGTACACTCAATTTGAATTTCGTTTTCTTTCCTGTGTTGTAGACTACTTTGTTCTTACAAGGCATACAACTTCCGGTGGCTGTCACTGCAGGATGGCGAGTGCATCCCTCTGACATTCAGGTGCCTACCTGGAATATTTTTGCTGAGGCATCTAACTCGCTGATGGATGGTCTTCAAGGTCAGTACATCACTCCTGTCTTTAATATGGAGCCCAACAAAAATGTGAATAGTTTATGAAGGGTATTAGTGTAATACATTATGGATTCTCCAATATCTACTTTAAGCTACAATATATGTATTCCATGAGTTACTGTAAAACTTGTGAAATTAAAAACCGAACATGATGCAAAAGTGGGCATCACTGGGGTAAATATCCTTTTGTTTTATGTTTTGTATGGAAAATATTTCCCAATGGAGTAACAGTTATTCCTGTTTTATAAATAGGCTTCTAAATAAAATAATAACTGTGGATTGTTTCCTGTAACAATGCTTAAACCCCACTTAATTATTTTTAACCTCTATTAGTCACACTTAACCCCACTTTTTATCGCATTTGATTTATACGCCCCATAATGTTTTAGGGAATTGTCTAGCACAAATGAACCTGTAACTAGATTTCACTTTCAACTGTTGTTTCATCAAAAGATCCATTAAAAACGTTGTGCTTATTACTTTACAGGACGTTGCACAATTTCCAGTAATTCATTAACAACATTCAATGAAGTCAATTTTAACTACGCCATGCCTGGAAACTGCTACCATGTTTTGGCTCAGGATGCCAGTCGTGACTTGAAGTTTTTGGTGATGATTAAGAATTCTCTGAATTCTGCTGAATTTAAAGACATCAACATCAAACTTGGCAGTTAGTAAGTGAAAGACCATGTCACAAACATAGTAATAATTATGATATGTTTGGAAGCTGATATAATGTGCAGTGTATAGAACGCAAGTTTAGAAGTGTTTACTCTTTATCAACAACGTACAGTTAGTCACCATTCAGATGTCTCTTGTGAAAGCTGTAAATTGTCCAAACAGAAAACGCTACAAATAACGGCCTGCTGCACACCTTAAAGAGAAACAAGTTGTATCAGTACATGTACTTCAAACTTGTTTTTATTCAATGACATGTGAAATCAACTTGCAAAAACAATTACTATTAGTGTTAAGATGTCTGCAGAATGACATGAAAGTTTGTTTTTGTTTATTAACAATAATGACCTCCAGTAATAAAATCAGATCGTGCTATCAGTGAGATCAGTCTGTTGTTTGACATATATAATAATCAGAAATATTATTTTTTATCTGAGGTTTATATTATACACCAAAGCTTTGTGTCTCAATAGGCATTAGTTGTGTTACATTATACATCTGGAGTTTTTTTGTGAAATCAATTTATTTAGGTTTTTTTCCTCTTACAGCGATATTGACATGTATCACTTGGAAGGAGAAATCAAGATCAAGGTTAATGGAATTGATTTGCCAAAGGAAAGTCTACCATACCAACCAAAATCTTGTAAGTGTTTTATTTTGTTGTTTTTTTGACATATAGAATTATAGGGCCATTTTTTTGTTCATATTTTATGTAAACAGCATTGATGTATTTGGGCATGACCAAGCATGCCATTGCATAGAAAGGCAATCTTTAGAGGCAGTAGATGGCTAGAACTGAGCCATATGCATATATATATCTATACAACCTTACCAAACCATAAACACAACAGAATAATCTAATCTGCAGAAATTTAAACCCAGACCATGCTGCTTGAAAAGTCATGTGATTATAAACATAGTGTTCAAAAGGAACTATGAGGTTATTTCACTGTTTAAGACATAATGATGATTGCCATAAAGGAAGTTTATGGTATTACACTAAATGTCTCTTGTAACTATGGCTTTCTGAAATGTATATTCGTAGCAGAGGGCATCGAATTCTTGTATTTACAAAGGAAACCCAGTATCAGATGTTTAGTTGATCAGTTTTTGATTAGTTACTGGACATCAAATAACGTTCTGCTTGCAAATCATTTAGCTATGAGTTTTCTTCATCCGCTATGACTTGAGATGCAACACCACTAGTGCAAAACTGTTGTAGAACCACTAATATATTTCTGTACTTATGTTTTAGCTCCAGCTATAACTGTAGAGAGGGAAGAGGATGGTTTCTCTCTGATTGCGCCAGACTTTGGAATTGAGAAACTTTATTATGATGGAAAATTAAGCAAGGTAAGGCAACATTTCCTTCCCAAATTTTGATGTGTTATTTATAATATTCAGAATCACATAATGCTTGGACTAAACATGTTATTATGAAAGTCGTCCACAACATAATGGCTAACCATATGTTCAGACTTTTTGTTGACACATATATATACACATAATTCCTTGATGTTTTTTTAGGTGGTAACTGCAATGTGGATGAAAGGCAGAACTTATGGTTTGTGTGGTCGTTATGATGGTGAAATTGAACAGGAATACAAGATGCCAGATGGTAATGTGGCCAAAGACGAAGCAAGCCTTGGACATTCTTGGATGGTCCATGATGAGACTTGCTCTGGAGGTGATTATTTTGGTTTTATATTTACACTTAAATATCCCTTTTACAATGAAACTGCTGCAATGGTCCGGAATTAAAAAACAAAACAGTATTGAGATTTTTTCTTATTTTATAACTACCTTAAAGGATCACTGAGTAATTAAAACAAATATGTCTGAAAAATCTGAGCATAAGATATGCCTATAATATTTATTCCTTTCTTTCATATAACATATTGAAATGCATACAGTAAATATTGGATTGTAGTGTCTGTAGTAACATTATTTACATTAAACGTCAAAACTCTTTGCACACACTTACCATTATAATTTTTTTGGGCCAGCTACTAAACAGTTATAATTTTGGATATAATTTACACTCATTATGGAATGTTAAAGCAATTAAAGAAGAACTCATTTGTCAACAATGAATTTATTGCAGCTTGCAAACTAAAGCGTACAATGGTGAAGCTTGAGAAACCAGAGTCAAAATGTTATTCTGTGCAATCAGTTCTACGTTGTATGAAAGGATGCTCACCAATTACCACTACCCCAGTCCGTGTTGGTTTCCACTGCCTTCCTGCAGGTAAGGATTCACTGTGTGAAGAGATCAGTACAAAATAAAGATTTCAGAAGCAGGCAGAGATAGGCAGAAGGGTTACAAGACACAAGCAAATAGAAGCAGAGATTAATAACGGAGAAGATGACAGCATACTTTAAGTGTTGGAGTTTGGGCTTCCGATTTAGGATTTGTCTATTACTGTATGTACTCTGACCTTAATAATAGGAATCCAATCACATTACAGAAAAAAATAAGAAACGTGAGACCTATAAAAGCAAACAAACTTAAAAAAATGAACATCTAATAATAATTTACAAATTATAAAATATATTTGTGAAGATACTACTCTGCTACCATACATGATTATATATTGGTTTATTGTGCAATAGAGATCTCTTATATTTAGTCAGTTTGTACATGTTGTTCCTTTTCTATCTCATGACATAGTTTAAATTATAATAATAATAATAATAACATGGCAGATTGGGAAAATGTATGTTAAGAACTTTTACATTTTTAATACATTGCTACCGCACAATAAATTAAACTGTAATTACTTATGCTGGTAGCTATTATTACATTTTCGGTGACTTATTCTATTTTAAGGTATTTGTTTCACATATTCCCACATGTTTATGATCTTATTCCTCTAGGTGACTCATGTACTGTATATTTGCTAACAAACCCATCTTTTAATTGCAGATGCTACAGAAGATTGGACTGAAGGACAGACCAAGTTAGACAAGTCTGAAGATCTAATAGAAACAATAGATGCTCACACCACATGCAATTGTGAATCATTAAAGTGTGACTCATAACCATCTACGTCCACAAGAAGAAAGACATAGCATATTTTAAGACAATTACAAATATCTTCAAATTGCAAATGATTAAGTTATAATGTGAGAAAATGTACTGAATTTTCAGTTCAGAGGAATTGCATATTATTACAATATTTCTTGTAAATATTTAAAATTTTAATAAATTTCTGCATCCACAAAGTATGATTTTTTTTTTATTATGTACTTATTATATGTTAAAAATTTGCATGGAGAGAATGGATAAAGAGAGAGATCTTTATTTCTTTGTACTATTGTAATACAGAACAAATTATACATTATATTACCAATAGTACCATAAAATAAGCACAAAAACTCACAGCCTTATTAAATTGCGATTCAGCAAATTTAAAAGGGCTTTATTTAAGCACATAGCATATTTTTTTTTACAGAAGTTGTTAGTTAGTGAAGACCTTACTTTTGGATAGAAGTTCACTAACTACAAACTTCTGTAAAAAAATATGCTCTGTGCTTAAATAGAGCCCTTTTAAATTTGACGAATAGCAATTTAAGAAGGCTGATAATATACATATATAATTATATATAAGTAGTGACATTAGTAGCAAACAGAGATGTGTTGATGTTACGTCAGAAAACAGATGAAGATCATCGTGTCCAGTAGGGATTTGTACTCATCTTGGCCAGTATGTAAATCCTATCGTTAGAACCGTCTCCTCCATCTGACCAGCAAAGTTTTCATCCCACTTTGAACAAATACACTTTTATATACATGTGTAAACAATTCAGAAAACTACTTTCAGGAAAATACAAAACTCTGAGATTTAATGTTCCCACTGTAATATAAAACATCTGAACATGTAATACAACAATGAGAATCCATGCAATCCAACAATGTGAACAATGTGAGGTCTTTGTACTATGGTGGAATTGAAGCAATTCTGGTGTAAAACAGCTTTAACATTATATATAATAATATTTGCTTGCTGTGCATTGTAGAGTGGACAGGAAGCGTGTATGGCCAAATAATACCATAATACTTTGCAAATATTGGTTTCACTTGATTAAGAGAAGAGGTGTTCCATTGCTCTACTTGCACAGTTTGTGCCTTCTATTTCTTAAGTAATGGTGGAACATATTAGAGCTGTATTGTTCATCATCACTCTTGGCTCTTTGCTCTGGGAAACTTTAGGCTTGTATTGTTCCTCTCTTTTGTTTGTCTTTCTTAACCGGTGTGGAAGTTGCCTTCTTTGTGGACAGAACTTCTTCAGTTGTCAGACAATTACTTCTCCCTTCTTTTGCTGCTATTTTCTCTTTTACCATCTTTTCCAGTTAGATTTAAAAATTTAGACCTGTCAATGCATGAATATCCTTTGACATCTCACTGTCCCATAAATATTTCTGCCCTTACCATTTGTGGGATTCATGAACTGTCAAGCCATGAAAATGAGTATGTGAAAACCCACTCGTTGTTAAGATGGAAAAGGCTAAGTAGACCAATCCTACCAGTAGGTTGTCTAGGTTCCTTTATCCCCACATGCAAGACAACTTAATTGGAAGATTAAATTGCCAATTCTCCAGACCAAGGTGTGATTGCAGGGCCAATTGCAGAGTTCCAGGACAAGTTACCGGATACTAGGGCAAGTTGCAGAAATTAATTTCTGATCCAAAAATAATAAATGTCTTCCCTCTAAAATGAAACACATTGTGCATATGTGTCCCCATCAGAGTATGCACTTTATTTTTCAGGTCACATTTGTATACAGTTAGTGCACCAATCATTGATGACCAATGCCTTTGGTAAACATCATTTTCACATCTTATGCCCCCTTGGAACTCCCACACATTTTACAGACCTGTCTCCAAGGAGTGAGTGCCAGCATGTCTCCTTCCCCACCTAGGTGCCATGGGGTCTATGACCCCAGTTATAAGCTACCTCTGGACAGGAACTGGGCACATCAGGGGTTGATTATGTATGGAGACAGAGGCCCCTATTTAATTGTCCAAATCGTAATTACTTGAGCCAGTAATTGAGCCAATAATTGTTACTGATATTTAATTGGCTACATTTTGCTACTTGCATTCCAATTGCTAGTTACAGGCTCAAAAGCACTGCGACTGTCAAAAATGTAACTCAATCCTATCTGCTGATGTTTCAAGCCGTGGTAAAGTCACAAAATCCATATTTAATTACAACAATTCAACAAGGCCGCAATTGCCTTTAAACCTGTAAATGGCAAAAGAATCAAAAAATTATACGAGTACTAGATAGGACTTGTAAGTGGGATAAACACCTGTTCGTAACACTGCAAAAGCAAATAAACACACAATACTGTACTTAAAGACACTGGGAAAGCAATAAAAGGCATTAGAATTAATTGCTCAACAGTCTCAAACTCGCAAATATTTTTTTAGTGTTTTATTTCTGTGTTATATCGATCCCAGGAATCAAGAAGTTAATACATATCATGGAACTTGCATGGACTAGAACAGTTGATTTATTGATTTTTATTATTTTCTACATTTCTGGATTGCGAGTCTGATTGCAAATTTTTATTTCAAAACCCAGTCATGATACCAAAAAACAGAGGCCTCTGATTATTTTCTTATTATGAGATTTTATTTGGACAAATGTGGGTCAGCAGCAGAGAAGCAATCAAAATGTCTGCTGCTGACTTACTGACTGAACACAAATATAAAAAAACATAGCTTTTTATAGAAATTACATGCAGAGAATGGTACATTCAATATCACCCCTGTAAAAAAAAATTATATAACCCACCCACAGCCAATAAATGATTATTTATATTATGAAATCCAATAAAATGAAACATGCAGTTTGCACGTGTCAGCCATGCCTGACATGTCACACCATTTGCGCACAAACACAGCTACTGTAGTATACTTCTGCACAGTCAATAACCTTTTGTTAACCTTGAAGTCTGGCATTTTTACAGAGAAAAGTATATCTTATTGGAACAAGGACTATTTACACATATAGAAAAAAAATAATAAATAAATAAAAGGCATAATTAACTGTTTCATACCTCATGGCCTGCAATGGAAAATTACTACTTCAAAGTTTACATCTAGCAAAATATCATAAATGCTGCAAAAGTGATAAATGCTATACACATACACTAAAAAATGTAAGGATATTTGTATTTCTCTACAACACTCCCCCCTATCACAATGAAAATGTTCATCAAAGGAAAAATACAAATATGACAGGGCATAATCTTAATATATATGTCACATATTCAACTAAATAAAATAAAACGATAAACATAATAGGAAGTAAAGGTATATGGAAATATAGAAGGTGTAAATTAGTAAGTAGACACTAAATAAAAAGAAATAGAGATTGCAAGTGAAAATTAGAATATAGATTAAAATATCCGGTCTAGTAAAAGGGAAAGGGGAAAGAGAAAAGAAAAAGAGAAGGGAAACCCCTCTATGCGATATATTGCAATATACCCCTCGTGAGACATCCTTTGGTGGTCCTTAGATCAGAAAAAAAAAAAGATTTATTCAAATTAAGAATTGGTTTTAAAATAGATAAATTAAGAAACAGGAGACAATGAAAATAAAGCTGTCTTTCCCCAACCATATGTATTAGGACATTTAACAATTAGTTTGAAACATTGGCTTAAAAGCCCTAATATTATGACCGAAATGAGTAATAAAGTGTTGTATGTATGTATGTTAGGATGAGTAGAATGTTAATTGCAGGACATAGAGGTATAACAAATCAGAAAGAATGTCTAAAGCCCCCAAAAGAAAGATAAAAGATATGAAAGATAAAATAGAATTTACCATACCCAACACACATATAATAATAAGATTGGAACGAGCAAAATAATAAAATTATGAAAGATGGTTTAAAAATTACATCGCATATTGTCAACGGTCTGAACTAGCCCCTGAAAAGAAAAATAGCCTTTGTTGAGTATAATAAACTTGATGTGGATATATTATGCCTTCAAGAAACCCATTTGAAATCTAATACTATACATTTGATTAATAATAAAAGATTCCAGGAAAGAGTAGATGCAACATACAATAACAAGTCAAGAGGAGTTTCAATCTTATTTAATAAAAGATTAAAAATAAAAGAGGAACAATTACGGGGCTATTCAAATCAGAACAATGTTTAACAACACAGATATTTTTGGCCACGAGATGCATCATAGCTAAACACTGGAAACTTACCTCCCCTACTCACATTGAAGTACTTCACAAAATCAGGTTCATTCGGGCTATGAGCTCACTTTCAGCTGAAATTGATGAAAGATACCGTCGATGGGCCTCCTGCTGGGACTTATGGACTCTACGAGGTCCACAGTAAGGTTCGTGTGAACTACTTTTATGGGTTGACCTGATGTTTGATCTATGGTTTCACCTTACTGTACCTCCTAGACACATGTCTGCTTTGAGGAATGTATATATGTTCAAGACCTTGTGTGACTTTATATATATGTTTTACATGTTCATGTGTTATTCTAACCAAAAAAGAAAAACTTTGAAAGAAACTTTTTGATCTTGTTGATACTTGAGAGATTTGTTATATGATTTGCTGAACTTACGATGTTCTATTTGTTTATTCTTTCAATAAAAAAGTTAATTATAAAAAAAAATAAAAAAAAATAAAAAAATAAATAAAAGAGGAATATAAGAAAGTAGATGAATTGGGTAGATATATCCTCTGGATAGGAGAGATAAATGATAAAATGTATACTCTAACAATAAACAAGAGAAATTTATAATAAAAATATTTAAAATGATCAGACAACTGAACAAAGGAGCTTTAATTCTCTGTGGAGATTTTATTATAATTTTATACCCAAGGAAAGATAGATCATCGCCACAGAAATAATAAGAAGGGAAACAATATAAAAATAATACTCCCAGACTCAATAGAGTGATTTTGGAAATGGGCCTATACGATATATGGAGAACTATACACCCATACGAACGGGATTATACTTTCTTCTCCAAAAGATATTGTAGTTATACTAGAATAGATTTCTTCATAGGAGATATAACAACTCTATATAAAGTAAGTGAGGATAAAATACAGGTAAGCTCCTTTTCAGACCACTGTCCTATAAGTATATATCTCAAAGAAATGGGTGGTAACCCTGGAGTTAGAAACTGGAGATTAGAACCACTTCTATTAAAAGAGGAAGATCAGGTTAAATCTTTAGAAAAAGAGATCAATAACTTCTTTGAGATAAATGCAGGATCGGTAACATCTCCTTCAATTATATGGTGTACTCATAAAGCATATATGAGGTATGTTGACAACTAAAGCCATTGAATTAAAGAAAAAGAGAGGTAAATCAATAAGGACACTTTATATAGAGCTTGAGAAGTTACATCAGGAAAATAAGTTATCCCCAAATAGAGAAATATCTCAGAAAATAAGAAATCTTAACTTACACATCAAAAAGATACATCAAGAACAATTATATAGAATAATATGGAAATACCAACAAACAAAATTCCTATTCAGAGATTAGACTGGAAAATATTTAGCTAATAAATTAAAGAAACAGAGAATTCAAAATACAATAACAAACGTGAAAGGGCAGAATAAGGAATTACTTACCCATCCTAAGGAGATAGGGAATAGATTTTTAAAATACTATAATAAGTTATATAATCTGGAAGAGGAGGGTCATTTTTATAAGCCAGAGATTTTAGAAATAGATGTATTTCTAAAAGATATTAATCTCCCCACAATATCGGAGGAGGATTTAATAAAACTAAATAGAGAAATAACGATCAATGAAATTGAAGAGGTAATAAAAAAATAAATAATAATAAAGTCCCAGGAGTGGATGGGTTAGACAAATTATATTACAAAACTTTTATAAACCAGTTAAAAATACATCTTGCAAATATGTTTAACGAGATAAAAGCTAGTGGTAATATAAGGCCTGAACTGACAGAAGTAAAAATTATAAATATATTAAAACAAGACAAAGATCCGAAAGAGTGTAGTAGTTATCGCCCAATCTCACTCATTAATTATAATCTAAAAATATAGTCTAAAATATTGGCTAACCGATTGAGTCCATTACTTCCGAAACGTATACATCCAGATCAATCGAGATTCGTTAAAAATAGACAAGGATCAAATAACACCAGACGATTGATCGATACATTAGTATATGCAGATAAGGGAGCGACACCCCACTTGACCCTGTCATTAGTTCCTGAAAAATAATTTGACACGGCCAACTGGGAATTTCTCAGAGCTATATTGAAGAGATATGGATTAGAGGAGTACTTTTCTATAAGCAATGGGACTAGACAGGGATGTCCCCTGTCTCCCATATTATTCATTTTATATATAGAACCATTGCCACAAATGATTAGAAAAGAAAAAGATATAAAAGGAATGCAGATCGGTACCAAGGAATATAAGATTTTTCTATATGCAGATGACTAGTATTGACTTTGAAAGAACCGGAAAAATCATTAGCCAAACTGGAAGAAATATTAGAGAAATTTGGCAAAATATCTTATTTTAAAATATATGACATCAAAACTGACATAATCACTAAGGGCCTCATTCTATTATCGGCCGCAGCCATTGCGGGGCCACAAGGACCGGCCGCAAGCTATTCTGCTTTTCTATTCCCCTCCGGCCGGGGCTTCCGGCAGGCTTGCGGCCGGCGCCTTGCTATCTCTTGCGGACGCTGATCTAAACGGCAGCAAGGAAATCGGCCGGAAGAAAATCCAGGTTGCAATTCTATTGCTCCGGGAACCCTCTCTGCCAGGCTAAAAGCGAGCCGCAGCTTACTTGCAGGAAAGAGGTCCCACTAGCACCAATTAAACACGAAATATAGCCCAAATAAAGCCATCCTGCACTTTGAGAAGACTATAAAGTGATTTTAGGTGTTAGCAAAAATAGCACAAATTTCCCCTATACTCAAATCCGTAAAATATATATTTTTTAATATATGTCAAATATCCATGTAAAAAGTCCAGAGTGCTTGGAGCACCTCAGACCTGGCCACGCTGCGGCCGGAAAATAAACAGTTAATGTAAACTCGTATTTGGGCTGATGTGCAAGCTTGAGAGGGGGTTACTATTAATCCTCATGTCCCCCAATATGATCCCTAGCATTTACAGAGCTGTACAGTGCTGTCTTGAATTTATTTTTGACTTTAAAAATTTTGGAGCTTACGGCCGGTTCCAAGATTGCGGCCGGCCGTAAGAGGAGATCCTTGCGGGGCCGTATAATTGAATTGCGAGTTAACAGAACCCCCGCAAGGAATCGCAGCCTTACGGCCGATTTACGGCCGATAATAGAATGAGGCCCTAAGAAAATAAATCAGGAGATAAAAGTTAGATTGAAAAATCATTATAAATTTACGGTAATTGGGAAGCGAAAAGCATTGTACATCTGGGAATAAGATTCCCTATTCGAATAAAGGAATATATTAATGAGTATATTTTGAATAATAAAATATCAAGAATATCCTTAGAAATTACTAAAATGAAATATGAAATGGGAGGATTGGCTTCTCCTTGTGTAAGAGAGATTCATGAATCCATAGCTGTATCTCAAATGATAATCTGAAGTTCTCCTAATTTAAATCCTGTATGGAAGGAAATAGAAGACCATGGCCCTCATTCAATTGCAATTTGTCCAATTGAATAGGGCTCTGTATAAGCACATAGCATATTTTTTTAAAGAAGTTTTTAGTTAGTAAACATCTATCCAAAAGCAAGGTTTTCACTAACTAAAAACGTATTTTTTTAAAAATATGCTATGTGCTTATTTAGAGCCCTATTCAATTGGCCAAATCTCAATTGAATGAGGCCCCATATGTTCGGAAAAAACCCTATTAATTTAATCTTATGGCTTTCGTACTCGGAAATATTGAGTCATAAAGAGGTGCCAAGAGGAATTAGATCTCTATTGAAGTTCTGGGTGGATAAAAGAAATAGATTCAAATTGTCCTCATTTCCTTCCTTAGGTACACCTATGGATTTAATCTCTCTACACCAGGAGAAATCAGAGATAGAACAATGGAGAAAAAGGTATTAATCTTATTGATGATTTATATGAAGAAGGAAATTTAATGAATTGGTCAGCATTGAAACAGATATATAAGTTGGATAAGGGTATGTGGCTTTAATATATCTCCGTTAAAAATATCCTGAAGCAGAAAGGTTTTAAAGGTAAAAATATGCCCAACCTAACATTTTATGAACAAATGATTTATGGTAGGGATTTAACACACTTACAGCCTTATTAAATTGCGATTCGGCCAACTGAATAGGGCTCTATTTAAGCACAGAGCATATTTTTGTTACAGAAGTTTTTAGTTAGTGAAGACTTTGCTTTTGCATAGAAGTTCACTAACTAAAAACTTCTGTAAAAAAATATGCTGTGTGCTTAAATAGAGCCCTTTTAAATTTACCGAATCGCAATTTAATAAGGCCTATAATTTCTAAATGTCATAAAATTACATGGTTACAAACAATTACATATGGTTAGGTACTTTTAAATTGATAATATCATCTACACAGGTAATCCCATATCTAGAATTCTACTTTAAGATAACTCAACGTTGGTATCTTACACCTGAAAAAATAAACAGATTTAGGTCCAATGATAAGATTAAATGTTGGAGAGAATGTGGTCAACTAAGTGACACATATCATGTATTGTGGGAGTGTGAAATAATGAAGGATTTCTGGAGGAGAATGATCGGTTGGATTTTGGATGTAGTGGTGACGAGAATTCTGTGTAATCCTCAGCTCATTATACTGCATCTGGACTTAACTAATCAGTTTCCTCAGTGTAGATTTTTAGTGTCACATATTTTGTTGATTATTAAATGGTTCTCAGTATCTTACACCTGAAAAAATAAACAGATTTAAGTCCAACAATGATAGGATTAAATGTTGGAAAGAATGTGGTCAACTTAGTGACACATATCATGTATGGTGGGAGTGCAAAATAATGAAGGATTTCTGGAGGAGAATGATCAGTTGGATTTCGGATGTAGAGGGGACGAGCATTCTGTGTAATCCTCAGCTCATTAAACTGCATCTGGACTTAACTGATCAGTTTCCTCAGTGTAGATTTTTAGTGTCACATATTTTGTTGATTATTAAATGGTTATTGGTAAAGTACTGGAAATCTAATCAATTTCCCACCCAACAGGAAATTGTGAGATATGTGAAGAGGAATAGAGAATATGACCAAATTAAACTAACAAGGGGAGAAAAGAAAAAAGGCCTGACATCTAATTGGTATATTTGGGATGCCTGTGTGGGGAATCAAGGCTTATAATCTGATATACAATATGTCTGGTATTTTTGTAATGAAAATAAAAAAAATTAAAAAAAAAGAAGCCAAAGGACAGTAAAAAGAATGTCAGGTACAGGAATGAGCAGAAAAAGTAAAAATGACAAAACAATAAAAACATATGCTCAGACAAACTTCATACAAACCTAGTCTTACACATCACACTTAGCCAGGCCCCTCTTTGTCTATTCGATAAACAATAAACAGGCAGATCACTTGCTTCTGAATGGTGAGAACCGTTAGCCAAAGCAATAGGCCATCACGTGCAGATATTCAGGCCCAGGACAAGGAGTGTGTGACTTTCTCATAGATCTTTACATCTTTTCTCTTTACCAGCACATAATGTATTAGAGTATGGTCATGTCAATGAACAAGAGTTTGACCTTTGCCCCTTTTTCTTGGGTGTAGACAAGATTTCTGCCTGGACTTTGTCTTTAGTCAGCAAACTCTGTATCTGTTTCTTCATCTGTCATTATCTGTTGTCATCAGGATAGGTACTTGGCAGAGACTTTCTTGCATCATATATCAGGGCATGCTTGTCTTTTCTTTGTCTTTTTTGTATCTTTTCTTTGTCTTTTTTCAATAATCCAGTTCCTAACAATTAGTATATTTACTTGTAAATAAAAAAAAAAAATGAACGTAAGTAGGAGCCAAATCTAAATAAAACCTTTATTAACAATTATCCAAAATGGCTGATGGCATATAAACACAAATATTAATCCGAAATTGATCAGATTTCAGACTATATTCTCCATAACAACTTTATCACACTGTCCGTCAGATACAATGAACAATCCCTACACAAAATGCAATGATATAATCTGGACACTGGTACTCTATGTGACCACCAGTATTCAGTATATACTATTCCAGGAGAAACAGCAAATCTCCCTCTCAAGAATCACAATCCACATTACAACCAGAACATACATGACATCCTCGCACATAGCAAAACAAACAGGGAGAAAGATGAATAACACAAAAACTGCATCATCTACAAGGAATATTTCCCCATCAGATAACAACACTCTCATGTCACTTTCTACTCCATGTTTACTCACTCAACCGCAATACTCGATCATAGAAAAAGAAAGCATCCACACACAGGGACACACATGATCATCTTCAATCATAATGCACTCCACAACAAGACCCCCCCTTTCTCTACTTGGAAAACATAATCTCTACAGAAAAATGTCATACCGGCATAAAAATCTGCTGATAAATTTAACATAATTAGGATCCAGACAAACAACATAGAACATATAATTAAATATTTGTGAGCTAACAGAATACTTTATATGCACATAGATCTCCTCAAATCACCTTTTTGGGATAAATACACATTATTTTCTATAATCAAGTATATTCTCACTGAAATAACTGTTTAACTTGCTCATTAAATCCTTTATCTTAATACTATTTCCATAAAAATCATACACTTGCAGTAGGGGTTGAGCTAATATTGGTGCAGAAGGTGCAAAACACCTGTGACCACAACAGGGTAGATCACTCTTATTACTAACAGTAAATAACAAAAATACTTCTTATTTGGTGGGAGGGTAGACAATTACTCTGTGCACGAGCAATCTCATCTACATAAGTAACTCATCACTAGCGACTTGCCCGTCAAAAATGATGGCAAGAAAATTTTAAGGCTGGGAATGCTGTTTGCCACACAGCTCTGCCCCCTCTGAGCACCTACTGCGCTCATTGCGAGCCATGTGCTGAGCGTATTCTGCGCTCATTTCGAGCCTCTCCCCTTGCATAATTACTATAATGAATAAAAATGTCTTATATGTTCTTAAATTGTATTATTATTTATTTCTTTTAGTTTGTATAGAATAATTTGTTAATATGAAATATAATGTAACTTTTTGTATTTTTAAAAAACACATAACTCATAATATACTACGATCTAAATGTTGTATGTGCTGTTACAGTTTAAATAACTTCCTGAAAGCTTTAAAAAAAATATATGGCATTTTTTTTTTTCTGTGAAAGACAAATGAACCCTTTTTTTAAATAAAAACATGAAACATTTTATTAATATTCTTAACAATGCAATTCAATTGGTAGAAACAATATTTTTTTTATTCTATGCCTTTATTTATTTTTTAATCAAACAATAATGAAGCAGCATGTTTTTGTAAAACCTGGAACCTTTTTTTTATTATTAACATACATGATTAAACTACTAATGTTTTGAAAATTTATAAATTACTTAAATGTTTATAAGGAACCAATTTTAATTACATGAAATTTCTATAAATTTCTATTTTCTGAACTAACAAACAATATCTTTCTATACATTTTTTTTATTATTTTTTTAACACTATACATGAATCTTGTACTAAGCCAACATTTTTTAACATGTCATGTAGCATTCCATTTTTTTTATAAATTACATTACCAAAATTTTAAAATCTAAGCCAATACAAAATTTGAATTTAAAAATCTCTATATTTCTCTAAATCACAAATATGTTTCAAACAAGTGTTAAATTAATATATTTACACAATTATAGTATCTATATATACAGTCTATTTGAGTAGTTCCCAAAGTGGTCCTCAAGTGTCACTATACAGCTATTAATTTAAATGTAACACTGTGTTCACACAGTTGATGCAATTATTAATAAACATTCAATATGGGGTATAATTGCCTCACCTGTGTTTACATATTGTTACATTTAAATCCTGAAGTGTATGTTGATGGTTGAGGATGGTTTTGTGAAGCTCTTGTGTATTGTCACCTTTTTGTTATAAACTTACAACAATATACAATTTTTTTTTGTAAATACTCTATCATCACCTAATAGATCACCTTGACTGTCATTTTTTTTTTAAATGAAAACTTTAATTTCTGATGGATTTTTGCAACTTGAAAATGCAACATATAGTTGTCCAGGTACCTCTAAAAAAATTGTACCATTTCACCTTTACCTCTAATTAAACTCATCAATAAATTATATAGATACGTTTTCCCAGATCCTCCCGGTCCATCTAGATACAAATATCGCTACTTGAGCATTTCATCATCTAGTGCTTGTTGTATAATTTTAAATGCTTCCAATGGCACTGTATTTAAAGTGGCTATTAGTTATTCTGTTTTTTTGTTTTTCTAGATCAGTGTCATACTCTTCAAAGTTTATTTCATCTATTATTCCTGGATCAGTCAGATTAAAAGTTGCACAACTTAATCCATGACAAAGAAATTTCAATGAATGCTTTCAATTCTGCAATGGACTCCTTGAAACATTTTAAATAGTCTTCACACATATTTACTTTAAATGTTTCCCACAAAGCTAATGCATTTGGTACATTACAAAAGATGCAAATGAAAGCAAACTGTTCTCTCATTTGGCGTGGCATTTGATATAGTGCTACTTCTTCCAGACATCTCTCCCATTCTGTATCATCAACAAGGAAGTTTCTATGTCGTGCAGCTAATTGAAATGTATCACAAACTATGTCATTAACAGTTCTCAAGTGTTCAAAACTCTGTGCACCAGGAACATTTAAAAGCAGTAACTGTAAGCAGAAATGTTCAATGTCTCTTGGACTTACAGTATACATTCTTGGAATAATTTTATTTCTGCTCCTTTTTCGTTGTTTTCCTGAGAATTCCTGAGCATTACTGTCTTTACAATTTAATTTAAACCAAGCAGTAAGTGTTGTTTCTCTATGTTCGTTTTGTTCCACTGCATTTTCTTCATTTCCAGCCTGAAAATAAACTGTGTCTTTGTGGCAAATGTACTACTAATCAATATACTGCATGTGTTCTATCATGCATTTCAAATTTCAGCAAACCCCACATTGCTTCTGACGCACTGACATACCGAGCATCTACATGAGATGCAAGTTCGTCATGTATAAGCTCATTTTCTTGTTCATTTTGTCCACTTTTCACCACAACCATTGCTGCATCATATCCTTTGTAAGTATATTTGTAAACATATTTAATTGATTTTATTATAGTGCAAGCATCCACATGTATGTGTATTGTACTTCATAAGCAATAAGGATTATCTGTTATCCACATTTTTGCTACAAAATGCCACAACGGATAGTCAACACAATTTGCAAAAGTTTTGACTCTAAATCCTTTTGGGAATTCTTTTGTGCATTTTTTATTTTCCATACATGGTGACCATGGATTTATATCTCCACAGGGTCCATGAATCATGCGATGTGTTAAAATTTCAAATAGTCTTGCATACTTTTGTTGATCTGGTATTTCAGCAGTAATTACAGAATCTACTCTAACTTCAGTATTCCATTTTTTACTTTTCGGGAAGGATGAAAAGAAGATGTGCATGTGGAAGTCCTCTTTTTTGAAATGATATGATATAAACATAAGCCACATACTTTCCAAATAAATTAGTGATAGTTATGTCATGTATTAGTGCTGTTAGTTTTATTTTGAAAACTCTAGCCACTAAATCAGAAGCAGTTTGTCCATTTTGCAAATTATGAACAATCTCTGGCCATTGTGGATTACATGTAAAAGTAATAAATAAATCTGGTTTACCAAATTTAGTTACAATAGCCATAGCATCATTGTAACTTTCTCTCATATTTCTAGGCGATCCTTGGAAAGAAGATAGCAAAATGATGGCTCGGCCAGCTGGAATATCTCTATTTGTAGCGACTTCAGCTACCTAATCCGTAAGTCCAGAATACTGTTCCAAACTTAATTTATTTTGTTGATGTTTTATGAAATGGAGATTATTTGCTTCCACCTGCAGATATGAATCAATGATCCATTGTTGTGTCAGTTTTCCACCACATAAAATTGGATTAAATGCATCTCTAATTGCGGTTTGTGCAACTTTAAATTCAAGCATGGAAATATTACTTCTGACAAGTACTTTAGTATTTGGATAACTGTCAAGTAATAGTTTGGATTGCCATCCTGCTTCACCATTGGGATAAAAAATTGCATATGTCATTGGATCCAAATTAGTACTTAAGATACTTATGTAAATGAAAGGTTGCTCCTCATTTCTGGGATATATTCTAATATCTCTCTGAAATGGTGGTTCTCCCTCGTCATTTTGAAAGAACCATATTGACTCTAGTTATTGGCAACTGATTTTGTTCTGCATGAATACGTTGTTCTTTTTCTACTTCTGACAATTTTTTGTATGCTTGAGTGTATGGGTTGCTGGCCATAATTTTATCAAGCTCTTCAAAAACAATAAGTAAACAGTTTTTATTTTCTGAAAGCTGCATACGTTGTTTAACAGCTTCCATTGTATCTAGGACTTATAGTTGAGGAAATTTTCTTTGCTCCCCTTCTTCTGGATGTAAATATGAAGTACGATGGTAAATTTGTCCTTGTACTTGAAAAGAGTGATTTCAAGCTAGTGTTGCACACATAGATGCAAAAGAAATGGCACTATTATATGAGCGTGTGCTTTTTTCGAAATTGTTGTAATTTGGAAAATTGGGGTCACTTATAATACTTTCGTAAATATGTGGGGAATTGTTGTATTTGTGGAAGTCTTACCTTTCCTTTTTGATAGCAACTAATGAACTCATCATCGCTCGGTCTTTCCTGTTTGAAATGATAAGCCTCACAAAACTGACAGACAACGTTCATCGTACCATAATTATGAAGCTCTACTGATGCTCTACGATTTAAATAATGGACTATCTTGAGAACATATATCAATATTATTCTCTTAATCAACATTACTATCGTTACCAGATAGTTCAGATGCATTTTTAGTCTTTTTTTATTTCTTGGTCGCTTTCTGAGACTTGGAGGTTACTTTCTCATGCACTTTTCTTTTCCTTGCAAATCTTTCCCATTCTTGTTCTCGTCTAATTTTCTGTTCCACCGGCGTCTGTCGATCTTTCCATTTTGTACGTGTTCTCTTGTTAGACGTCTTTTCTGTTCCGCGTTGTTTGCGGGATCTGCCATAGTAATCTTTATTTTAAATAGTAGATTTTTTATTTTCATCCATTATTAAATTAGTGTTCCAATTTAATGATTTTCATTTTGTCCTATCCTGTTTTTTGTGCGCCACTGTTGGCGTTAGGGTTAGTGGGTTAAGGGTTTCTTATTATCAGGTTAGGAGGTTAGTGGGTTAGAGGGTTTGAAGTTTCGGGTTAGATGGTTAAGGTGTTAGGGTTAGGGGGATATGGGATAGAGGGTTAGGGTTAGGCGGTTAGGGTTATGAACTGTGGGTTAGGGTGTTAGGGTTATAGGGTTATGGTGAGGCGTGCTTCCACCAAGGCGGACATATACCAGGATAGGTCCTTTTATTTTTTTATGTGTAAACAGCAGTACATTACATTAATCTCCTTTTTTTATATATATTTAAATGAATATGCAATTTGCATCATCCTCAGTTCTTAAATTATTAATATCTAAACCATCTTATATCTACTGTTATAATTTTTCTTATTATTTTTTTTTGTTTTGCTTAAATTGTTATCCTGTACCTGTTTTCTTCAATTTGTTGTCTGTAAATTCCTACAGACGTGACAGAGGTGTGTCTTTGTAACCGTTCCCTGCTGCCAATCTTCCTATGACAAGGGGGTGGGAACCTTCTGGGGAAGGGAGGGGGTAATGGAACTTTCGGCAAAGACGCTACACTACAGAAAACATAATTAAATCATAAAACCTTATTTTCTAAATTATTTCTGAAACATGACTAAATAACAAAACAAAGCATTTCTTATTGTTAGTTCCACAGACTTGCTACAGATATTATTTAAGATGGTCTGAGCAGTTGCTCACATCTCTCACTAATTTTAAACACATTTATGTCACTATTAACAATTGTCTATTAATCACAATTTCACAAAGCCAAACACAAGGCACATTAAATCAACACAAAATACACAATAACACATGCACTCGTAAAAAATGTAGCACAATGAAATCTTAACAATTCTTAAAACCTTAACAATTTTACAGCCTCAAAATTTTAGCAACAACTTTTTTACCAGATGGATTTAAAATGTCGGAGCAAAAAAAAATACATTGAGCATACAAAGTTCACAAAACAAATCTTAATGCCATCCTTACACTAATTAAGTAACTCACGCATGAAATACAGCCTTCAAATGCAGAAACCAAAATAATCTATATACTATAAAATACTATGCTTATCTATTTGACGATTACAAATGGACCTACCAAAAATCTAACTTTAAAATTACTGCCTGTTTCTCATTTCCATAAATTACTCTCTGCAATTCATTTCCCAAACAATAATTATTGATCTCACATTGGACCAATTTCACCTACACAATGTCCTTCTTAATCACTTGCAAAATCCTGTCTAAGGAGCAAACTTCACACAAAGGATTTACCCTTTCTTTTCAAACCCCTCTTCTACCTTCACCTTCTCACCTGAAAAACCTTTCCACAAACATTCAATTACGTGCTAAAATCACCTAAACACATTCTTCCAACCTTCCCAAAAACAAAAGACATAACACTTAATTCTTCTCTTTTACTAATAAATTTAAACCATCCTAAGAATAAAAAAATTTCAGCTCTCTGTACACACACACCAATTTAAATCTCTACGGGGTAACTTCTATCAAAATAAAAAAGCAATCTTTTCCAAAATAAAACAGAAGATGGATAGAAAAGCAACAGACAGAACAGAACAGATAACATGCATGTTTTAGAGAAGAAAAATAACACTTTAAACACACAAAAAAAACAGAAAACACACCATCTTCAAGTTAAAACCATTGCAATAACTTTATACTAATCATGCAGCTCATATATATAAACAATAATCATGGACGTTTCTGAATAAATACTCTGCAGCAGCGCTGCTCTGGGAAGAAAAATCACAATACTCTTATGCAAAAAAAATGTAACCTAGCAAAATCTAAATGCTTCCGCTAAAAAATATGCACACCTCTTGAAGCTAGAAATATGGGCTTTATCAGAAGACTAATTTATAACAAAGATACAATTTAATTAGCTCTCTCTTTTAACTAGAAACACACTATCTTGGAAAGAAAAAAAAACTTCACACAGCATTTAATCACAGCTTCAAAAAGTGAGGGGGAGGACTGCATGCTGAGAGCTGTGGGGGAAAGCTCTTAAATTGGCATGCAATACATTTTCAACGGACCACAAAAAACGCATATTCTTATACGACAAAAAATAAACACAATCAACTTAGAACACACAGCCTGCATATTTTACAGGAGAAAACATAATACTTTTAGAGCACTAAAAATAAGAATAAATAAAACCCACCCCTCTTTCAAAAATAATTATACAAATGAAAGAAAAATAACAGTGCTTTGGAACAAACAGTTCACATGCTCAACACAAAGCATTTTCTCTAGTTCACGCACTTCCATAACACTGTAAATTCATACATTCTAAAAAAATAAAAACACAGAGCAGATGACCATCCCTCATTTCTCTCTCAATTTCTCACACCTCATTGCACACAGCACTCACAGCACATACATGGGTCCAAATCATTTGCAGTTTTTAAGCCATCAGCCACTTGTCACTTCGGCATCTTGTGAGGGTAGATAGCAAATCTACACTCTATCAATTCATTAAACAGCTCTTTTTCTCAAAAACCTGTCTAAATAAAAATTTCTCCTTTATAGGGCAGGCTCACCTCTCACCTTTTAGAACGAAGGCACACCTTTATTCACCTTTATTCCCCTTTCTATGGAGGCACACCTATCGTCTTTCTAGGGAGGCTCACCTTTAATAATCTATATCTACTTTAACACCTTTTATAGGTAATGTAAACCTCTGTTAATTTATATCTACAGCGCTTCTTAAAGTAACACCTTGTCAGGTACAATATCTCTTTATTATCTCTTAATTTCTATCTCAGTAACTAACAGCTCTACATGTAAAATATCTTAATCAATTCTACTTTTCTTAATTACACTATTTTACTTAATATCACTAATTAGCATTTCTAGGTTATCAACAACAAACAAAAAAATGCAATCATACCAGGTTCCAGGTAGAAGTCAGTCTGGGTGAGGTAATTTTGTCCGACTTTGTCCATCACTCCTACAAGCTCCCTGCTCCCTTGGAAGACATGCATGACAAGCAATCCAACACAGATTTTCACCAAGGCGGCTCTGCTCACCTCTAATTTTGGCCATGATTAGTTGTCAAGCGTCTCCCCCACAAATTCCTGAAGCTCGGGGTGTAATCTGTGGACATGTAGTGGGAGCGATGTGAGGGTTAGCCAGAAGGCAGAGGCCTGGAGTCAGATTGCTTCAGCTGTTGCAGCATTAGGGGTGGCAAATAGGGATGTAAGGTCTGTGAAACACAGATATGACGACAGCAGGCTGAAGGTGAAGAGGAAGATGGCAGAGGAGTCAAAAGCTGCACATGGTACCAAGGTGGGCCTCCAGCCAACATCACATACTGTGGATGGGAGCAGACCCTGAGGGAGTGGATTGATCCAGCGGCAGTGGTGGGCCTACCAGGACAGGTGGAAACGGGCGTGCCGAGCACCATGCAGAGTGAGTATCATGTCACACCGCACACTTGTATTCTGTCTGGTTTGTACCCATGCCGACATGCATAGATCACTGACTGACATACAACAGCACTGTAAGCCCTATGGTTATGACTGAAGATATATGGGGCATCAAAAACCATGTAAATCCTGGTAGCAAACATATAATTTTCATATTTTTTTATCAATGAAACCTCTGGCCAATACCTGCAGTTCAAACTGATCATGAGTACAATTTGCTATTATATCAAGATTGATCTGACATTCAAAAGAGAGTACATGTCTGGGTGTGCGCACTGCGGCATATGTGGATACAGACTCTGTAGGACTGCAAGTGCGTTTCATATACTGTCCAAACCTAGACCATGTCTCAGCTGCATGTTAACAACCATTGCTGGGAACATGTCACAGATTGGTCAGTCTCACACACTGCACAGCAGATCCAGCAGAGCATGTGTCTGATGCACATGCAGATGGCACACCACACCTGCATTACACATATTCACATGAGTTCTGATCCACAATGCTCATTATGCAGGCTATGGTTCATCTATGTAACACAAGCGCCACAGTCAATCACAGGTGACCATGATGTCAAGGATATGGAAACACATAGCTGTCGATTGTGTATGGAAAGTAACTCAAATTTTTTTCTTCCATTTCAGTATCCAGAAAGACAAGGCCAACCACAGTGGAACAGGCGGAGGCTCCACTGGATGTGGGAGTGGTTGAAGAAGAAGGCCAGGAATTCCAGAGGGCCTTGGACCATCCACACAAGCTGGCCAGCCATGTTCACTGGCATATCAGGAGTGGAAGTCACTGCCTGGGTCCTCACAAGCATCAACCAGCCATGCTCAGCTGTTCCAGCTCCTTCCACTAGCCATGTCCTGGCCCCAGCCATCATCACAGCTGCCACCTACTCCAACAACATTCCGGCCATGGCAGCCCACAACCACTCCCACACAATGGGGTCCCCCAACATGGACTCACACACAATGGGGTAACCCAAACATGACTGAACATGCAATGGGCTCCCCCAACATGGCCTAAAATGCAATGGGGTCCTCCAACATGGCCCAATACCCCATCCCCCCAGCCAACACTTCAGGGCCTACTGCTGACACCTTATGCCCTGCTGCTGACACCTGAGCCCCTGCTGCCGACACCTCAGGCCCTGCTGCCGACACCTCCGGCCCTGCTGCTAATGCCTCCGGCCACGCTGCCGTCACCTTTGGCCCCAATGCCGTCACCTTTGGCCTCAATGCAGATAATTCCATCCCCAATGCCAACATCACCACCACTGACATTGAGGGAAATCATGGACCTTTTCACCAGGGTGGACATTGCACATAGGAAGCAACAAAATGAGAGCCTCCAGTTGCTCAGAAGGCAGAGTAGGCTCACACAACCCTTCTGGCGAGCACCCGATCCCTCCATTCTGAGGTGAGGAGGCACAACAGAAGGATGGAGAGATATGAGTAAAGGGCGATTCAGGCCTTACGCCAGCTCATAACTTTCCAGCCTTTGGTTGCACAACTGCAACCCGAGATGTCGGCCTGCTCGTCTAAGACCTCACCACCATCTCAACCTGATTCCCAGCCAGCCAACGTCGTGGCACCCCACACTCCTACTCCACCACGATGTGGAAGAGTGAGACGGGGCACAGGCACGGAAGGTGGGGACCCAGTGCTGAGGAAGAGGAGGTCTTAGGACCATCCAGGATGTGGTCCTCCTCTTGATCACTTCTCACTGAATACTGATTGTTATAGATTTTGCTATACTATTGGCTGGCTACAGAGTGTGTACATGTCTGGTTAAGTTTAACATTTCAACAATTGATGTTCAACGTGAATTGACCTTGAGATGAGGTATTAATAGCCAAATCTCATGACCATGTTCTTCATCTTCGAGCATTACAATACCATCATGTGAGTGAACACTCAACCCAGTTCTCAACAGGCATTCGATCAGTGTCATTTACCACTGAAGATGGATCTGAAATGCAATATATGCACTAATGAACATGACTAGTGTGAGTTTCAATTACAATTAATAGTGTCCCAGCTGTAGAGTTGCACGGTCCTATTAGGATTTTCTAATCCAAAGCTGTAGTTATACATGCTTTTTTCATCATGTTAACAGTATGAAAAAGGATTAATGTATTTCATGTCATCCAAACAAAATGGATGATATCGTTGGTTTGACAGGAGGATCAATGTGCATGTATTTAGGAGTAATGTGAACAGTGTAATCTGTCTGGCCATATACCGGTGAGATGTGGTATCAGCATGGCACAACTATTCCATGTAAATAGTGATAGTACTTTTTGCTGAAAGATTGTGTTCACAGTGAAGCATGCCTTGTTGTATTACACATCCTCAACATATTCCCGGAACAGGACAGAATCAATATGGTTATTACTGCTCGTAGATGACGTTCATGTTAATTGGTTTATTGTAGTATCCAGAGCATAAACAATGTACTATAATAACAGCTTATGATTGTTTTGACACCTCCTCTTAATGTTTTACAGATTCCTATCATCTATTTGGGAATCAGCAGTAATGTATACAAACACCCTGTGTGTGGAATTGATTAGTATCAGAAGATCCATGATGTCTAGCATCTGTTTAGTATGGCAGATGGAGACTATAATGGTTATTTCTATAAAATGGAGTGTTATATGATGTTCTTATGTCACATCCAATTATGTGACTGTGGTGTCCTGACCACATGTGACCCTAGTAGTTGCTATGCATTATCCTTATGATGTTGTTTTCACAGTTAACCCCTTAGGTGTCTTTTAAATGCCCACAGCCTCTTGCCCTTCCAGTATCTGCCCACACCCCGTCCATAGTATTAATGCACAGTCTTGTACATTTCTTTTTCTTTTTTCTTTTTTTTTTTATTGTTCAAACATCCATTTGCGGGTTACAGGCTAGAACACCATGGCGTCTTTGGAAATCCGTTGCCATTTAATAGCGAAATTGAAATGTAGCAGTTACGGGCTTGACAGAGCAAAGGATTGGCGGCAGTAGAGTTCAAATTTCAACATCCCGTTTTTTTCGCCCTTACCCCGCAAGTCGTTGGGCTTTGCAAGTCTTACGAGCTACGTTACAGGCTGCAGATTTACACGTTCAGGGAATTTAATAGGGCTGTTGGTCTATGTAAAAAACTTTAAAAATGAAATTGGAATCCATGAAAACCTATTTATTCCACTCACTCGTGTATGAGCTATACTGTTCATGTGACTGAAGATGAACACAGTAGAGGATCGAAATGTGGTATAATTTTAATCTATGAACTAAATGTTATTAATATTTTTGCATCTTTTTAGAGTAAATTTAGGATAAGTCTTTCTAGCACTAATGTGCTATTCTGCTATCTACTATTGCAGTGTCATGATTGTTAATTATTGTTAAGTAGTCATTGGTGGATTAAATGCTGTCTGGTTTCAGTTTGATTTAAATAATGTTATAATAACCATAATAATAATAATATGAAGAACCATCAGGTTCTTGAGGCTTCCAGTGGGAAAAAATAAATGCATTATATCTCATGGGGTAGCAGTTTCACCTAATTAAAATGCTTACCTTAACCCTGTAGTGTCCACCATATCTACTGCATTCATGTAGTTTGCTGGTTGCAGCTTTCCTCCCTTAAAAGGCATATCCAAGTTTCCTGGATTATTACATTTTGCATTCTTTAGTCAAAAATCACCCTTCATATATGCAGCACATTTTATAAAACATTTTATTTTTATTAATATCTGAAAATCCTTCTACTGATTATGCTGACACAGGCACCTGATCCCACCAATCAGCATGCAGCATTAGGGAACAAATTTCAACCCATTATTCACCTGCTGTGTCTTCCTCAGCCAATAGGAGAGCATTGCTGTCAGCTCCCAAGTCACTGCTGGGATCTGACCCTCCCTGTTGCTTCCAGTCTGTGCTGTGTGCTGTGCAGCTGTCATAGCATGTTCTAACATAGACCACACTGCATTGCAGCACAAACAGGAACCACAGAGTTTTACTCTAAAGTTTCCTCTAACCTCTGCTTTCTTCTGATTGGCCAAATGAATTGTGAATTGTATGCTAATTTAGCCTGGGTTTGATGGGAGTGTTAACCCTATTTTTTAACTACCAGAAATTACAAGACATTTTGCTAACTTCAAAGTAAGTGTTTATTTAGGTATTTTTTCATTCAAAAAATGTTTTTCATACACTATTAATTCTCCTCCATCAGAGACTCTCATAATCCAGGCAACGTAGGTTTGCCTTTAAAGATATTTTGTCATCCCAAAATTAAGTAGTTTTTAGGTTATTCTTAAAGAGTATGAAAAACTGACTATACATTATATTAGCATATATTTATCTCTGCTTCTCTATATATTGATTAAAAATCTATTCATATATAGTGCAGTTTCTCCCTCACTGTATGTATATATGTGTATTGGTATTGAAAATAGTTATATATATCTATATTTAGAGATATATTTAAAATGTAATTGTATATAATGCTATAATTATAATGACTTACAATCAGGAGTGACAATATAGTATGATTATATTAAATATAATACAGATGGGTATATTTTATTGGATACATTAATATTGACACCCTAGTACATATCTGTAGAGTATATATATATATTGATACCGCACAATTTCTCTCACTATAGTCTATGAAGACAAGTGTTATTATTTAAGAAAAAAACTGTCTCAGGCATTAGGGGGCCAGCATTACACAGAGTAGATAGACTGACATAAAAATTAAAATTAGTTAAAACCCTTTATAGCACAGTTGCATTTGCAGTACTTCACCTAATACTTTTCATGTTGACACAAAGTTGTGCAAGGTTATTAAATCAGATTATGATGTACAGTACTTTCCCTCCAAAGGGATTTACATAAATTAGAGAAATGGGCAACTAAATGGCAGATGAGATTTAATACAAATAAATGTAAAGTTATGCATCTGGGAAGGAAAAATAGCCATGCAATATATAATCTTAATGGAGCAAATCTAGGGGTATCAGATATTGAAAGGAATTTGGGAGTACTTGCGGACAACCACCTAGGTAACAGTGCTCAATGCCAAGCAGCATCTGCAAATGCAAATAAAATATTAGCATGTATTAAGAAGGGTATAAGAAGCAAGGGAAGCAAATATAATTCTACCACTATACAAATCTCTAGGATGCCCTCATTTAGAATATGGAGTACAATTTTGGGCACCACTACATACAAAGGACATTTTAGAGCTGGAAAAAGTACATAGAAGGGCAATAAAAGTAATAAGGGGAATGGAGGGGCTAAGTTATGAAGAAAGACTAGCAAAATTAAATTTATTTTCTCTAGAAAAAAGGCGTCTAAGAGGGGATATGATTACCCTATATAAATATATCTAGGGTCAATACAAGGCTTTGTCAAGTGAACTTTTTGTGCCAAGAGGATTTCAACTGAAAAGAGGACATCCTTTGAGATTAGAAGTAAACAGATTTCACCTTAAAGAAAGAAAAGTATTCTTCAATGGAAGGGTGGTTTATCTGTGAAATTCTCTACCAAAGAAGGTGGGGACAGCAGATTCAATTAATATCTTTAAAAAGGTATTGGATATATTTTTAAATAAAAAGGGCATTTGTCAGTATCTGGTGTCAGGAAGGAATTTTCTGTTTGCCTTCCTCTGGATCAATTAACAATTAATCTGCATATTGCAGATCAGAGGAGATCTAAAAGGGTTGAACTTGATGGACTAAAAGTCTCTTTTCAACCTCAATTACTATGTAACTGAAGAAAATATGTTTGACAAATTAGAGCAGTGATCGGTTTCTTGAGAACAAAGTTAGACACAGATTTCTGCATCACTTGGTATATATATAGAACATTTGGTTCCACTAGATGAAATCACATAGCTTGGTCAGTACATTAGTAGCTGTCTTGTGACATTAAAATTATGTCAAGCAACTTCTCAGAGTGTGACAACTACAGGAAACATTAAGATAGGAACACTAAGACTAGCAATATTTCTGAACAGTGAGAGTCGGGTGAGTATTAGGGTGTGAAGGTAAGGTATTTCACATTCATTCCAATGCTCAGTGATACTGTGAGATATGGTAGATTACTGCCTTCTTCTGTTGCCAGGTGTCAATGGTGCCTGCATATTATAGCATCCATTCCAAGTCTCCCATAGTAATTGAACTTGGTAAATCATGAATCACCACTGAGATATCACATCCCACGCCTAAATCAGAAATGTCATCCAAGTGCTCTTAATGTCCCTAATATCTCAGTCCCTGAGTTACCTGTTCCATAAATAATTTACAAATACAGTATCTATCACATGCCTCCCATAACAAAATATGATCATGTCCTCCTGACAGGATAAAATATCTGCATTTTGATGTGCCAGACCCCAGCGTTGTTGAATGGAGAAATTGGAGTCTTGCAGGGCAAGGATCCTGCGGCTCGGTGTAACCAACACAGATGATTGTGATCTGTAATCACAGTGAACTCCCTCTGATATAAGTAATGCTGTGGTTTCTTAAGTGCCTACACCACAGCCAAGCATTCTTTCTCTAAGGCTGCATAGGCAATACCCCTGTGCAACAGTTTTCAGCTTAGGGAGATTGGTAATGGCACTTTAATGAGGGACAAATTACCTGTGATTTCCAGCAGTGCCCAAGAAAGCCATCATTGGCTTCTTTTTTTGTTTGGGGAATGGGCCAGATACCTAAAACCCTCTACTTTTGCTTGCTCTGGCCTGATCTTTCCTCCTCTACCCAATGCCATAAATACTGAAATTCAGCCCTGGCCCACTGACACTTGTCGGGGCGAATAGTGTGTCTAGCTTCCTAGATTGCTTTCAAGATCTGTGTTATATGTGTTAAATGTTCTTCCCAAGCTTGTAATGTTTGATTCACCCACCTCTGGAAGATAGGGGAGCATTCTTCATCCCAAAGGCATCACTGGAAAATGGTAAAGACTGAAAGGGGTGATGATGGCAGATTCTCGTTAGTGGATTCCGCGATGGGAATCTGCCAGTAACCCTTAGAGAGGTCCAGCTTGGTCAAATAAATGGCAGTGCCTAGACAATCGAGCAAATCTTCCATGCATGAACTTACGTTAGTCCACACAGAACCCGGTTGTTCCATCTTTCCAAGGGACTAAGACTACTTAAGAAATCCAGGAACTTCTAGAGGGTTTGATTACTTTCATTCATGGCATTTTGTTATGCTTGCTATAAATACTTGGCCAGACTGCCTCAGGGACTTTATAGGAGACTTGTTTTAGGGGAGGACAGACAGTAGTTGGAGGTTAGAAGGGAGAAACTGGACAGGGCAGAAAATAAATTCCCTGATGTCCAAACCTTTGACAGGAATCATAGGTGTCACAGTATGTAATGATATCCTTATTAATTACTGGCCAGGAGAACAATTGAGTGAGTTTGTTGCCCATACACCCTGATAAAGGAGCAGCATGGACTAATTATAGTAGCACGATAAATTGCTTTTTCATGTCTTTCATATCTACCCCCTTTCATCACTAGTAACCCTGTACAGAAAATCCTGTTCCCATATATATCAGCAAACCTTCTGCCTTGTTCCCGACAATGCTTCAATTCCCCTTCTAACTCCTCTATGCTGGCCCATTGCAACCCTTGCCCCAAAGAAGGTAATGGATTTACCCCAAGTCTTTTGGTTGCTGCTCGAATTTGCTTCTCAGGTTCCTTGCTCGGTTTCTTGCCACTTGAGACCTCATCACAATGTTATAGTATTGACACTCCATCAAGCCCAAGTCATTGCCCAACAATACATTGGCAGGTAATCCAGGCATCACTCCCACTTCACTCAACCCCCTCCCGGTTCCCAATCGATGCGCATTATAGCCACTTGTATGAAAAATCTTTGGCCACCAGCAATCACAACATAATTTTCTTTTGTTAGGGCTGCTTCTGTGCCCTGGAATCCTTGCATGTTTTTTCTCATTTACAATAACCGGCCGCTGGTTCCTGGCCAAGGGTAGAGTTGATGAAGGGATAATTGACCAAGTCATCCAAACAATTGTAGAATTGGTCTCCCTCCTCCTCACCCACAGTGGATCACCAATTGCCTAGATAATAAAGTGGGCCAGAATTGACCCAGCAGTGTTGTTGTGGGCAATCCCTCTTCATGTGGCCCTGTTGGTGACATCCATAACACTGGGTCTCAAAACAAAGATCATTGGCTGCAGGGTAAGATATTCCTGGCGCATTCATCTTAACCTCGGTCCTCATGCAGGAACTAGGGGCCATCCGCTGAGCAGAAAAAAGGACCAGAAGGACAGGGAGGTAGAGGGACACTTCCTTTTCATTCATCAACTTATGCAATTCACACCAAAAATGTTTTTCTACATCTATAACATCTAACTCATACTATACATGATTGGTGGGATCACTCTTGAGTGCGACCAGACTGGTATACTACAGGATAATATTACAGGATATTTCTCCATGTGAAGGCAACAATAAAGCTAAGAGAGTGCTGCCCTCTGAGTAGGTTGCCAGGCCTATAGGACAAACCTACTTAGGTGTTGTCAGTTCTCAGATTGGGTGTCTCTGATTTTCTTTTGGCTTTACATTATGCCAATGTAAATATATGCTGAGATGTTGGTCTTACCTACAAGATTTATCTCTCGTGAAAGCAAAATGTACTTATTTTGCCATAGACATAATTTACCCTTATTCAAATTATAATTTCATGCACTTATTAACAACACTATAATGAAATAACTCACTATAGCTTAACTAGTCATATTTAAACTGTTTATGTGTGTGATCATCACTTACATTAAACTTTTGCATGTCATTTTTAATAAAGAATGAACCTAATACAACTAATATTTGGTTATCTTGGTAATAATGCTAAAACATACACCTTTCACATTGAATAATTTTTGTTGTATTTATTAAAGGATAAATAAATCTCTGCAAACTCATTTACCGGCCTCAAGAATAGTCAAATAAGCATACAAGCAATTATTACACATTGCTTCATATATCTTAAAATAATATGATGTATTAATTAACAGCCTTATTAAATTCCAGCCTCTTAGATACAAGGCTTCTACCTAAACCCTACATGCTGCAATTTTATAAAAGTTACAACGCTATTAAATTAGCCCTGCTGTGAGCAACGTGTGAGCTATGCAGCAGGGCCGTCCGTGTCAACACAGAGAAAATCTACATGAGGAGTGACAGCCTGCTCCCACACCTCATCAATTGCTGCGGGGGTCCTGAACGGGACCTCCGCGGAAGTCCCACATATAAGCCCTGCTGTGGGGGGTACTCCAACTTACCCCCCGGCACCTAAAATTAACCTCCTTCTATGCTGGGGATCCCCATCAGGACCCCCAAAGTGGTCCGCATTAACCACTTGCTGCAGTGGTCCCACATTAACCACTTGCAGCGGGGGGGTCTCCGATCGGTATAGATCAGGCCCCCGCTGCATTTAAAACTTTTAAATTCCCCGCCGCAGCTCCTTAAAGGGCCCGCGGCACACTACTAGCCAATCCCGGCCGTGGCAGCTAAAATTAACCCCCCTCTATGCTGGGGGTCCCCATCGGGACCCCCAAAGTGTCCACACATTAACCCCTTGCTGAAGGGGTACATAGGGACCCCCGCAGCTCCGCCACATTAACCCCTTGCAGCGGGGGCCCCCGATCGGTACCAATCGTGAACCCGCTGCATTTAAAATGTTAAATTGCGGGAAAGTGTAGTGTTTGTAGTGTAGGCTTCTAATTGTCCTATGAGGGTCTTCATAGACCCTTATGGGACTGATTGGGTTAACTAGAGGCTTACAGGGGTCTGTATAGACCCTCATAAGTGATGGGATTAAATAGGGCTAGATGGGGTTAGATTGTCCAAGTTAGGGTAAGATAGGGTTTGGTATAGTTTAATAGGTTATAGTTAGGGTTAATAGTGTAGTGTAATGCTTAGACTTTGTCATGAGGGTCCTGGAGGACCCTCATGACACTTGTAGGGTTAACCTAGGGGTTAATAGTGTCTTATAGGGGTCTATAGAGACCCCTATTGGACTGAGGAGGGTAAATATAGTCTCATGGGGCTCTGTATAGAGCCCCATGAGTTATAGGGTTAATTAAGGCTTGTGGGAGTCTGTATTGACCCCCATGAATGACAGGGATAATTAAGGGATTATGGGCGTCTTTATAGAGCCCCATGAGTGACAGGGTTAATTAAGGCTTATGGGGGTCTGTATAGAGCCCCATGAGTTATAGGGTCAATTAAGGCTTATTGGGATCTCTATTGAGCCCCATGAGTTATAGGGTTAATTAAGGCTTATGGGGGTCTGTATAGAGCCCCCTGAGTGATGGGGTTAATTTTAGTTGCCTGGGGGGGTACTTATATCCCCTCGGTAGGGGTTAATATTTTTTAGCGCGGGTCCTTTAAGGACCTGCGAGGCAGGAAATATAAAATTTTAAATGCAGCGGGGTCACAACCCCCGCTTCAAGGGGTTAATGTGGGGAGGGGACTGCGGGGGTCCCTATGGACCCCTGCAGCAAGGGGTTAATGTGGGGTACACTTTGGGGGATTGGCTAATAGTGTGCCCCTGCCCTTTAAGGAGCGGGGGTCTGATCTATGCCGATCGGGGACCCCCACTGCAAGGGGTTAATGTAGGGGGCTGCAGGGGATGTGTTTAGGGAGAAGGGGGGAGCATCACACGGCTGTCTCGGGCTGCTCCGAGGCAGCACGTATACGTTTTTAAGACCTCTTGCTGGCACTTTTGTGTGCCCGTAGGGATTCTTCCGAGGTGCGAGGTTCACCTCGTAGATTTAAGGCTGCGTGTTACTCTCTAGCTCTCTCGGACCTTATTCTCTGCCATTTTGCGGAGTCATCTCGCAAAGCAGCCTGCGAAGGACGTATTGGGGAATCGGTCCTCGCAAACAGCAAAAAACTGTCTTATGCGAGGACCGAGGGAACTACGAGGGCTAATTTAATAAGGGCCTAAATGTTTAAATAATTTCCTGTATCAATTGAACTATAGATTTTAATATTTAGATTAAAAGTCAATAACCACTAAATACTGCTTCATTGAATGACATGTAGGCTGATAATCAAGATAAGGGGTTATTATTATTGACCCACCTACTATGCTCTATAAATGTAGGAGCATATGTGGTCACCACCAACCCCTAACAATTCACGGCAACTACTTCTGAAAAATAGGAAGGTTACTAAATGATTTTGCATAGACATTAATATTTATGATATTATGATGTATTCTACTAAGTAACGAAGATAACTTAATAATATATGATGGGTGATGTTATGTTGATCTATAGGAATTAAAACAAACTGGGAAATTTGCTCTTTAAAAAAAACATGGAAGATCTATATTTACAGTATGCTCTTTTGAAGAATGAGACTTGATAATGGGTTAAATGTTTTAAAAAAGTTAAAAAAATAGATACAGTAAACTCACAGTTAACCGGCACCCATGGATGATTGTAGATGCCGGATAAAATAAGTTTCTGGTTGCTTGAGAGTTACATTAAAAGATTAGCTGCACATAGGATGCTCTGCTAAGTATATTTGTCAGTGAGGTCTGTTCTAGCAGCAGCAGCATTCACTCCTCGCTTACACACAGGTATGTTCGTCTGGATGTAACGCCAACACTGCCCTGGCTCAGTCACTCATGCCTGTCTGATTCCAGCTAACATTGAAAGACGTACAGTGGATGGAATCTAGCTGCCTGTAAGCATTTTGTGGAATGACAACCTGGCTCCTGGCATTTGTTGAGCCCTGTAAAAAGTAATTTTTATTTAAAGTACAGTATTAATGTTTTTTTATGGTTGCTTAAGAGTTCTGGTTGCTTGAGTTCTGGTCAACTGAGAGTCTACTGTATATTGTTTAAATGACTAGATATCATAAGCAAAGAGTCAGGTTAAGGGACTGACAAAAAAGATTCAGTTTATAATGAATTGGAAATTGGAATTCCTGCCTGAGCATTTAGCAGGGATCGTAGTAGAGACAGTAGAGACAGGCGCGGTGGGAAGGCTAGTTAGGAGAGTTTCACAATTTATATAGAGAGCGGTTATATAGAAACGTGGTTATATTATATGTGATGAGGCTATCTATCACCTATATAGCTGTCGTACTGAGAAATGCCAAAGGCGCTCATTGTGGGGCTTGAGATGAGCGCCGAAGGTGAAAAGCATCACATTGCCAACAGCATTGCCAGCCTTACCATTTTATTTCCGTCATTTTTGACGGGCAATTTCCAAGTTTATTTATATTTATGTTTTTTTTGGGGTGTATTGTGTCGAGGGATGTACAGTATGTAATAAGTCAATCTCTATAATCTGTATGAGGGGAAGCTATGCCTACAGTGTGTGGGATGTGTTGTATTTATCTATATTTAATTTATTATTTTTGTGTATGTGTGTATAAAAATTGTATTTATGTGGTATGCGTAAATTTAATGAAGCTAACATGTATGCACTTAACAGGATGCATAGATGTGTATATAACATTGAACTGTAGTGTTTCTAAAGGTAACGTTTCTAAAACTGCATTTAATTTGATCTCCCACTGATCATTTCTTCAATCTTTCTTACCCCACCCAGCTCTTCCCATGCTCCACCTTGCATTTAAAAATTATATATGAAACAGTATAATTTATCAACTGGATGTTATTAAGAAAAACACTTACACCAAAGCTTGTATTTTTTACCTGTCGATTATGCTTTCTTTTGCTAATAATTGCTAGTGGGCGTGTGCATGCTTTGTTTTCAGTTTAAATGCATTTGTGCTCATGGATATTGGCAGATGAGTTAGTGTCTGTTTTCATTTTTTTTATTTTGAACTTGATTTAATTCCAAGACTGTCAAATAAATCATAACTTATTTAATTTCTGTCCAGCTTGATGATACTTTCCTCAGTGTTCAGGTAGTGGAATCAGTAAATGATCAATCGGTATGGCTTTCAAGATAAAGCTAACCTCCATCCCCTAAGAACAACAAGTGACTTGGATGTCTGACAGCTTGAAGATTGTACCGGCATGAATGTGGAAAACAAAGTTGATTCTCAGGAAGAAGTAGGGTATAAAGAGGAGGGAGGAATCAAAGGAGAGAGAAACAGTAAAGAAGGCATGAGTATTCAGAAAATGGAAGGGCTCAGTATTCAAATGTTTATTAGATAATGAAAATATGAAACACTAATGAAGTATTTCTAGAATCAGAGAAGTAACCAAAATCTTATTTTTTGATGCAAATATTTATTGGAAATTTAAATGTTTACAACTGAGAAATATACATTAGGTATGAAATGGAGATTCAATAAATTGCCTTACATTTATAATCATTAATTTATTAATTTAATATATTTTAACTGGTTGTAAAAGTTATGAGCCTCAGTTCTCATAGTTGTAGATGGTTATTATTCACACTTTAGGGATTCACAGGCGCAAGCGGTGTGAGCATCTATTGTTTCAAACAGATGTTCAGGCTTATCTATGTGGGTCTGTCCTTCAGCAAAGTTTTCTGAGGCATCTGTAATGGGAAAAAAGAACAGGTTTAAGAATATGGATTTTTTTTCAGTCTAAAGAATTAATATACATTTGCTACAAGTCAGCACATAAATTTCTATTTTTAAAGGTGCAGGGCTGACACAAGAGGTCCATTGTATTTGGGTTTATCCGAATGTGAACATTACACAGCACTGAACATTGTTCAGTAAAACACCAAAATTAAATATTTTTAGAAAATAGCCACTTGAGTTTAAATTAAGCATGAAATGTTATTTAATGTATTTTAATAGACAAAGTTTTGAGAAGTTACTACTATCTCTGAAAGTTAATCTTGGAAGTGTTAGATTTTTAAAATTACTCTACTTTAGCCAAACTTGTCTCTTCTCTTTAGTCTGAAAAATATATAACTCCTTCAGACTTAAAAAAAAAAGCACAAACCACTAGCTCAAACTTATAGTCCTTTTTTCACCCACTAATGACTGTTTACAACAGACGACCTTCCTATCCAACCATTTTCATCTACTCCTGGATTCTTACCTGCAGGTAAACAGTGGAATCCAACAGAGACTTGAGTAGTGCTGACTGGTGAGCACCCTTTCATACAACGTAGAACTGGTCTCACAGAATAACATTTGGACTCAAATTCATCGATCTGAACGGGTTTCTCAAGCTTCACCATTGTGCGCTTCAGTTTGCAAGCTGCAACAAAAATGTCATTAGTTATTCTTTAATTTTACTTGCATTCAATAACAAGTGTAAAATTATTTGACATATTATAAAAATGTGTTGCTTGATGTTATATTACAATAGAGATTGTCAGACAGAGGATATTGACATTTACATCAAATATGGTGCTATAGAAATGTTTGGGACTGTGTAAATAACAATTTAGGAAATTTGTCTTGAGGGTGGCCATGTCTTTTCCACTTACCCATATCTACCACACATTTGGCATAGAGGATACAGTACATAGGTATATACAACGCATCATATTTTTATTGTCAAAGTAGATTACCATACTAATAATTAGAGGAACTAATTAATGTGTTACTGTTACTATAATTATGAGTTAATTGTGATCACCATCAGTCTATATTTTTAACGGACATGAATATAAAGAAAAAGCAAAAAATATATTTTACATTTCTGGACATTTTTTTACTATTTTTAAATATTTATATGTTTTACACCAGAAAATAATTTCATTTAGAATAGTCCTGTTAAAACAATATGAAATATAATCATTAAAACTAGAGATCATATTTAATTATATTAACATTTCATATCATATCAAGTTCTTCATAAAAGCATACTATAAGTATGACACTTCAGAGGTCTCTAAGTGATTTTGTATATAAGAATATATGAGTGAAATTCTTAATTTTATTTGTATACATATACTGTAAATCATTTAATGAAACGATACAATACAAAATGAATAATGCCAATAATCTATAATGGAGAGCAGCTGTGTTACTGAAATATAGATTAGAATAGTAGCAAATCTACTTCCTTTTCTTGTTGCTAATCTAACAATTACACATCTATGGTCAAAGCATTATTATTAGTTCATTTATAGAAAGAGATACATAGAAGTAACTAGATAATTCAATATACAAATAATCACCTCCAGAGCAAGACTCATCATGGACCATCCAAGAGTGACCAAGACTCATTTCATCTCTAGCCACATATTGATCTGGCATCTTATACTCCTCTCCACTCTCATCATCAAATTGGCCACACAAGCCACAAGTTCTACCTTTCATCCAACCTGGGGTTAAAACCTACAAAAGCATCAAGAAATAAAACAGCAATATTGTGTTCACAATGATATGATAAAAACAACTCAAGAATATTTTGCAAAAAATACTCTGTGCATGAAAAATTTAACTATTTTCATGTAGCAATTATTATAATGTATATACAGTTTTTTTTAATCTCAAAACACATAACAAGTCTTACCTTGCTTGATTTTCCATCATAATATAGTTTCTCAATTCCAAACTGTGATGCTGATAAGGAGAAGCCTTTATCTTCCTCCTTTATAGACAAAGCAGGAGCTAAAAAAAATGTCAAAAAAAGACATAGTTTTCTTATATCACATACCAAACAAAAATAAAATGCTTTTATATGAAAAGGAACAAGTTTGAAAAAGAAAAGTTTTACAAACTGTCCTAAAGAAAGGGAGTGGCAGTCTGAGCATCTATTAAAGGATTGCAAGGTATGCAGAAATGAGAATCTAAGAAAAGTGAACACCTTGCTTAGGTTCTATATTTCTACTAAAACAGATTCACTTACAAGTGCTTGGTTGGTATGGTAGGCTTTCCTTGGGCACATTAATACCATTAACCTTGATCTTCGGTTCTCCTGACAAGGTAAACATGTCAATATCACTGAAACAAGAAAAAATATCAACTAAATACATTGCATTACATATTTGCCTAAACAGTAAGAGGCTTACAGAGTGGAGGCCTGATGATCCATAAATTACTTGCAGCATAAACCATGGGTAAATTATAATTGTGTTTTATCAATTTAATATATATTTAAATCAAGCTACTGCATGATTTTGTCAGAACACACTAATAATATTTGATTCTATCATTTAAAGTCAAATAATTATAACTCAGAACAAACATTAACTCCTCAACAGATAAATGGTGAAAGGTTTGTTTAATAATCAACTGTTTACTTACAAACTGCCAAGTTTGATATTGATGTCCTTATATTCGGGAGACTCCAGAGAATTCTTTACCATCACCATAAACCTCATGTTGGAACTAGCATCCTGAGCCAAAATATGGTAACAGCCTCCAACCATAGAGTAGTTATAGTTTACTTCGTTGAATGTTTTTATTGTGTCGGTGGATATTGTGCAAAGTCCTATTAAGTAAATAAAGACAAAATACTTTGTTAATAATTCTTAGAATTACATGTATGTATGTGTATTTATTTATACCTATATATTTATCTTCTGTGATATCCTTACACATTCTCTTTCATATTAAAATTCACATGCTCACTATCGATCCACCATTATTCCCATTCCTCTCTTTTCCACAGGAAAATGTACTGTTTTGTTTCAACACATCCAACAAAAAGCTAATTTGGGATTTGCTACCCTTTTTATGACACTGGGCATTTTCCTTAGCCCTTCAAATGAAATTGATTGCAAAACAATAAAAATATTTATTTGGTAAAATATTCCTAAAATATGTTTTTTTTTTTTCTTCTAAATATTAGGCACATGTAGAAAGTGGAGTAATAACTATAGTGTACCCATGACAGAAGATGATATTTAAGATCCTACACTTCATAAATAATCCTAATTTCTTTACGGGTCACAAAGGTATTCTGTATGGACTCCATGTTAAAGGATTTCTCCCAAGTTGCTTTGAAGCTCACAAGTCACTTATCAAATAATTTGCTCCAGAGATATTTTTGTGTGGACATGGTGTTAATTTTATAAATTAACGTAATGGAATTTTTAATGCAAAAAATGGCAAGAAAGTGTAAAAGATGTTATGTACTGACCTTGAAGTCTATCCATCAACAAGGTTGGGGCCTCAGCAAATACATTCCATGTAGGGACCTGAATGTCACTGGGATGCACTTGCCATCCTTCAGTAATTGCCAGTGGAAGCTGGATGGCTTGGTAGTACAAAGTAACCTGCAAGAGAAGAAACACAACTATTTAAATATGAATGTAACATGATTCTGTTTCACAAAAACATGAAGATAACATTAAAGCCATAACATTAAATGTATATAAAATCCAACTTATCTATACATATCAGTTTGCTCTTTCTGCCCTTAAAATATCCTATGTGGCTTATGGTTTGGTGCAAATAGAGTGGAAAGTACTGTAAGACAGAAACCATATGCCTCTACCACTGGATTATATGACTTATTCAATTAATGATTATTATATCTCTTTAAATCACAATCTGTCTTTCTCTGGCCTAGAATAATTTTCCTCTTTTTGTCTTTTCCTCTCTTCCCTTCCCCGCTTCATTAGAATTTCTCCTACTCTTCATATATTGAAACATTCTCTGAAAACCCACCTGTTAAAAGAAACATCATTTTTTTACCTCTTTAACACCACTATTAGTGATAGTAATCACTTCATGCTTTTATTCACAAAGAGGCTTTGCCAGAACTCTAGCAAACTAAAAATACTAAAACAAATAATAATATCATAACATAATAATAATAATAATAATAATAATAATGTATTAACAAATAAACACATATAATAAATATAAATGTACAAGGATTTATATTTTTCATGAAAAATATATCATAGATATAAATATATATATTCACCTTTGGCACTTCAATGATTGCATTCATTGTTCTTGGGGAGTTGAGGGAGAGTATCACTTTCACCTGTTTTGATGGATTTCTCTGAAATTTCTGAGAAAATCCTAACATCATGCCAGCTCCTGGGACATATTCAGCAACACTGAAATACAGATGCTAGATTGTTATTATATTATATAGGTGTGGTCAGGGTCGGTAAGAGGGAATGAGTTTGATGGCAGAAGAAGGAGTAGTGTGTGAGGCTCTAGGTCTAGAGGCAAAAGAAACCAAGGTCAATGGAACTGGGAAAAATGTCAGCTGGTCAGTGCTTTCTGACCAGGTGGATGGTATAAGGCTCAGTGTCATTGGCTGAGCCCCTGCAAAAGCGACTGCTCGGTCCTGATGGTAAATGTCACTGGGAAAATAAAGTCAGACTGAAGCTACCTATGTTTAAGTTTGGGTGTAAAGTTTGGTGTAGCCATGAATGTTCAGTGATATAATAAGTGATATAATAAGAGTATTGCAGTATACCGTGATCCAACTCATGTTTTACAGGGAATCAAGCATATTTTCATTGAACATGTTAATGTATCACTAAAGATCTTTGCACAGTTTACTGAGAAATATGCTTTTTATCTAATTAATTTGTTGACCAAATTTTTGTACTAAAATTAATTAGAATATGTTAGTAAATGTATTTTTTTTAAGATACATTTTGTTGACTTTGAAAGAATTTAAAGATATCACAAAGATGGTTTACATTTTTATAAGTAGTAATTTAAGATTTTTTACACAATTATTACATTATTATATGAGTTTTGAGAATTGGCCAATAATGAAAATACCATAATACAATTCTTAAATATACACAAATGCTATATGTAATTGATTAATGTTAATTCTTTTAAATATGAAAACTTACAATTCTCCAGCTCGCTTTACTTTTGATGGTATTCGAGGTAGGTCAATTTTCAATTTCAATGCAGGCTGGTTACCCAAGCGTCCAGTCTGAGCCTTAAGAACTATCTTGTATTGCTGACATTTCTGCCCCCATCTCAATGCAGCCTAAATATTCACAGAATAATATATTCAATTAATGCTTGCATTATCCTTGTGCATTAACAGGTGTAATCTGGAACAGTGGCCCCCAACCTTTTTTTATTTAGGGACTGGCTGATTACCCAACCTGGCTTTGAGATCCAGAACATTTTAAACATGTTAATATTACATGTGGCACATTAAATGTTCATTTAACTTTGCCCTGGTATGCATAGAGTACATATGTTCTTCAATAATTTGTAATCTGTAGTGGTAAGTCTCCGAGGACCAGCCTGGACAGGGTGAGAGACTGGCACCAGTCCCTAGACAGACTTTTGAGAACCCCTGATCTAGATTAATTCTCAATTATTATTTTGTTTTGAGACTATTTTTTTTTATTTGATCTAAACAGTGAAAGGGTTATTTGCACTTTTTAAAACTGTTCATTAAAATATATAATTAGATTAGTATTACTTTCAACTGCATTGAATATATTGATGAATTCCAAAGACCACATTGATGAATTCCAAAGACCAGTAGTAATAATTGTCACTCCCACTGATAGATCATGCCTTATTATTCTTCCGCCTCTTCTTGATTCCCCACATTCATAGATCCTCTCACTCATGCCCCAGATTATCTCACTTTATACAGTAAGCCAACTACTGACACACATTTGTTGAGAGTCACTTAAATACTTTTCTAAATGTGTATTATTCCAGAAATACCTTAGCTTCATGAGGACTTTCAATAGAGGCATCTGCACATATTCTCCACTGGCTCTGTCCAGTAATGTCCACCACATAGGCTTGTAACATGGGCCTGGAAGCATGTTCTTCAGTATACAAAATGAACTGGTACCCTTGTTTTTTGTTGTCATTTCTTACTGCCTGGGCAGTGATAACCAACTCAGGTGGGGTTTTGTCTCCCAAGAACCTGGTCTGTAAAATACAATTAAGTGTTAGTATGTGCAACTACAGACCAAGGTAAATTCATCAGAGATCAAGTTTATATCTATGTTAATGCAGTTATCATATGCTCATAAGCAGAAATCTAATAACATAGGCTGGAATGTAATGTTTCAAGGACCATTGAGAAGTTTTCAAAAAAATCCACATGTTTGTGAAGTATTCAATAAACTAAAAGAAGTAAATGCTATGTAAGTGATAAGTCATAAAAGCATTCAGGAGAGTCATGAGGGATTTCATATTGGAATTCTAGTCTGAGTGTAGTGGGAAGATCATAATACTACAACTTACACTTCTACTAAAGTATATTGTCAACTGACAATTCAAACATCAGTCTTTCAACAGAACTGAACAGAGAACGTATCTAAATCCAAACTTCCTACATTCCATTTATGATTTTAATCCTATTATGGAAAAGGATAAATTAGACACAACTGAATATAATCAACCACTGCATTATTGATTTTAAACTATTAATATGATACTTTAATTAAAGACATCTTCTGGTATTTGAAAGCCTTCTATCATCAAATTATCTACTTCCACTTATTTTATAACAATAATTCTAACTCTAGCACATAATGAAATATGGATGATAACATATTAAATCTTATCAGATTCATCATAAGAACGCAGATTTTTGTAATTATCAAGACTCATACTACTTACACGATGTGCTGGTCTTCTTTTACTTTCACTGCTTGATGAACTACTGCTTGAGCTACTGCTGGAACTACTACTGGAAGAACTAGAGCTGGACTCAGAGGACTGTTCTTCTCTTGATGTTCTCTGAAAAAATATTAAATATTCTTTATCATTAGATAACAGAGGAAAGAGGTTGCAATTACCCATTTTAAGTATTGTTTACATTTATATGGTATTATCTGCCCCATCCAACTCCAACTCTCTGCTTTAAAGAGTTTGATTGTGATAGTTTGACATATTTTAATCAGTAGAGACTTCTGTGATTAAGGGTAAAAAAATGGTCGGTTATGGCTTATTCATAACTCTGTAAACTGATAGGATAATATATTTTATTTCATAAAAAATAGAAAAGAGTTTAGCTATAGAACAGGGATGTGTCCCTCTGATAGTATAGAGCACCAAGACAGAATGATGACGTAGATAAAAATAATGTCATAAGATGAACATTCAGGTCTTTTTATGACTGCTTTAAATTTGTATAAAGATTTACACAATGGCAGGTTAATGTTTACCCTTTGAATGGTATTTTGATTATAGATATTAAAAAATATCTGACAAACTTACTTGTCTACGTATTGGGCTAAACCTCATTTTATAAAGCTCACGAGGCACCTAAAAAAAAAAAAGAAAACAGTCAATAATATTTTGAGCAATTAAATTAAATACATCCAGATAAGAAATTATTTATGAAATATAACCTATACATGTGAGATTTCAGAACTATTCTTCAAATGATAAAAAATTGTTATAACCTAAATATAGTATAAGCCCTGAAATGAAGATCACAGTTTAAAATCATAACCATTTGTACAATAGAAGCATACAACTAAATTGTATCTACCCTAAAGCAGATTCGTTTTGGACAGCTCAGATTATTTTAGTCCTAAATAATTTCATCAGACTTTTTAAGCCTTTAAAAAAATTAAACAGTTAAACACCATTTTTTCCTGGATTCACACTGCTTAATAAATTACCTGTGGTAGTTCTGAGTCACTGAGATATTTATTTTTACGGTTCTTCTGTGCTCTTTGGTTCTCATGTTGACGCTGGTCACGGTCTTGCTGCTGTTTCTTATCTTTGTGCCTTTTGCTTTCACTGCTGCTGCTATGACTGCTGCTGCTGCTGCTATCACTGCTGCTGCTGCTGCTGCTGCTATCACTGCTGCTGCTGCTGCTACTACTCTGCTTCTGACCTCTTTGGGATTGATGTTTTTTCTGCTGTTGATCCTGTGGAAGATTATCTGTCTCAACTGCCTTTATATTTCCCTGCTGCCTATGCTGCTGGTGTTGTTTTCCTTTACGGTGTGATGAATCAGATGAAGATGATGAATCTGACGAAGAGCTGGATGAGCTTGATGAGCTTGATGAGCTTGAGGAGCTTGATGAACTAGATGAGCTAGATGAACTGGATGGACTAGATGAACTAGATGAACTGGATGGACTAGATGAACTGGATGAGCTAGAGGAAGATTGCTGCCTTCTGTTCGCTCTGACTTCAGCAATTGTTCCTTCAGGGGTCTCAACTGTCCTGCTCCTCTGTTTCACCTTCTTCGTCTTTTGACGTAAACTTTCATTTTTTGCCTAAAATATGCCATAGAGTTAAAAACTATAAATAAGAGGATGTAAAATTGCATAGGAGCATAATAGAAACTTCTATAAAGAAAGTGTGAATGAATGCTGATTTTTTTAACTCGTGCAGTTTAAAAATGTAAACTAATAGCAGCAAATATAAGGTAGCTATAGTTATTTTTTGTATTATGGTTTGGTTATCTGCAGTGATGAAAACTTTTATATTTGGTGGAATTTGTCAAAGTACTTGAAATTGAGAGGAACATTTTATTGATGCTTAAATTACCCTTGTGTTCTTTGGAAGCATGGGTTAAAAATATTTTCAGACACAATGCTATTGACATAACATTTTGATATACTGCGATGGCATTCTGGTGGAATAGGAGGGTCAAAGTTTAGTTGGGTTTATCAATATCTCAGAATTTCATAACATATTGTAAGGGTTACTTAACCAAGTACAGTTACAAAAATTGCTAAACTAGTTCTTTAGAATGCTAATAACTTACCCTATGCTCAATATCATTGATTCCAAGAATCTTTTTCAGTCTTAATTGAATCTCAGACTCTTCAAGTTGCTCTCCTTCTTTTTCTTCTACAGAGACCAGGGTAAGGATTTTGGCAGCTGCTTTAGGTCCAGCTGTTATTTCCAACTGTAGTTTTTCAATTGATGCATCAGAGTGAGCTGTTAACATACATATTGAAGAGGTCATACAATGAAAGACACACATATATATATATATATATATATATATATATATATATATATATAAACAGGCTGAATATTTTTTGTAGAGATGTTCTGTACCTGGTCTTAATGTGACTTTGACTTCATTTTCTCCAATTACTTTGTACAGGGGGGTCTGTCTTAGGAAGGCAGCATTTTGGTATTTGGCATCAAGACAAACTTGGAAACCAAATTTAGGAGCCTTTGCACACCAACGATAGTCTTGCAGTTTTCTAGATGATGAGTACTGGTGTTGTGTTACTTCTGCAGAGTAGGCATATTTCTTGGACATCATCTCTGTAGACACATCCTGCAAAAGGAAAAAAAAACACTTTGCATATAACATAGTAAAGTTTCATTGGATAGTGTAGAGTCCATTTGTGACTAGAAATGCTGGCTATAGTGACAGAGCAAAATGGAATTGTTGATTTGTTGCCTATGAAGAAGGTATTTGTTAAAGTTTTAGCACAGGATAAACTGCCTTGAATATATCATTGTCAATGTGCAGTTTTAATGAGTCCTATATACTGTGTTTTGCATTGACTTTTTTTAAGCAAAAAAAAACTTGTTTTTGTTTGTTTAAAAAGTGATATTACCACAATGTGTCTCGTGTTACCTTTGGATTCAGATTCAAACAGATTGTAAGAAGGCAAGTTGTCCTATTGCAACTGGAATTTCCAATGGGAAATTGATTATTGGAAGCAGATTATTTATATCTAATCAAGGCAGACAAAGTTGGCAGACAAAGTTACATAGAAGCATAAAATTGACTTCAGATAAGATTTAAAAATTATCATTTACTCTGTCCATTATTGTTCAATACCTATCTTCAAATTTGATATTTCTACTGTAGAAAACACTTCATAAAAATATATAGGTACTTTTTCTTACCATCATGCTGGCTCCTTCTTCTGAATCCCTTCCTGTTGTCTCAAAGTTTTTCTTCAGAATGTGCTGCACGGCTCCTCTGGGCAAGACTGGGGTCTTCTTTGCTGCATCCAGATCTTCAATATTTCGTGAAACAACGAACACTTGAGCCCTATCACAATTACAAGAATATTCAGTTTTGTTGGAAGTTCAGCATTTTGTAAAACTCCAATAGGTTTGAGTATACATCATATAAAGAAGTGAAAAGTTAAAGTAAATAAAATCTAATTACATTTTCAAATATTTATCTCCATGCTAGTCTACATTTTTGTATCCTATTTCCTGTTGCCTTTTATTTTTGCATATGAAAATCTTCAATGAAAATTAAACCTTCATTTTTGAAAACTAGTTAAAAGATCACTGTGGTCAGATTTTTAGCTATACTTTTTTGAAAAAGTAAACATGATAATGGGCAAAATATTTTTAGAAAGAATAAACAACATTTATAATTGTCCACTTTTGTATGTGATTATTCTTTACTAAATGGCTCCATTTTGGGTTCTTCCCTGCTGCATCACGTTACTTTGTCAGGTAGATGTGTCCTTGTAAACTAAAATACTTCAGTTTAGTTCTGCTGAGAGCATTGCAGATATAACTGCCACAAACCCAACTGTGCAGACACTTCCTATGTATTGGAAGTCTCACCCCATCTCAAAACCCATTCTAAACACATAATGCATATTTTTAGTGTAGTTTTAACAATATAACCACAGCTCAGGTGCTAAGGAGACACTGGGGTCCCATATTTACAAGTCATTCTTTTATCAAACTTTGGGAAACTGTATTGCTAATGTAAAGCAAAATATAGCATCAGGTTTATGAACTTATATTGTTTTATTCTACGCAGAGGGCATTGTGTTGTTTCTTTAGCTATTTTCTCAGCAAAGAGCTAATCTATAACATGATACAATTTAAATTAATCCTAATGAAAGGAGAGACTCAGAAAATTACATGGTTAAATAGAAGTAGCTGAATACATATTGGTATTTACGAGTTCCGTCCCACTTGCAAAAACAGACGCACAGAAACAGCAATGGCTCTCACTACAGCATCATTGCATATAATCATCATAAATTGGGATAAATTATTTAATATAGTAAATCCATGCTAATAGGCTAATAATGCATGTCCACAAGTAATCTTTTATAATTCATGTAAATTATACTAATTGAACCCAGATTCACATTTTTAGGTATTTAATTATAGATTTGATTTTAAATGAAAGATATGTAATTGTGTTCAATTTGTTACTGTTGCAAAATACCTTGTCATTAGTAGTTCCTCCTCTTGTTGACATGGTGTAGATTCAATCCTGATATTCTTCTCTTTTGGGTCTATCTTGGCAGTGAATTTTGTTGGGATGTGTGTTCGCATTTTAGCGTGGAATTCAATACCGCTCTGAATGAGGTGAGTGTTCACACCCATAGTTGCTACGGTGTGTATATTCATACTAAAATAAACATAAATCATACACTTACAAACTTATTTCATTGCGCTCTACAGTGCTTACAATATTGAAACAGAAATATATTATTAAATAAGTTAATTTTGAACCACTATAAAACTGGATCTATTAGGAAAAGTCAACCCAGAATTTGACAATGTTCCATAGGCCGAGTCAACAAAGTGTCTTATCTATCTACAGCCTTATTAAATTGCGATTTGGCCAATTAAATAGGGCTCTATAAGCACACAGCATATTTTTTACAGAAGTTTTTAGTTAGTGTAGACCTTGCTTTTGAATAAATGTTCACTAACTATAATATTATGTAAAAAAAAAATTGTTGTGTGCTTATATAGAGCCCTATTAAATTGGCCAAATCGCAATTTAATAAGGCTGCTATTTGGGAACATATTAGAATAAACCATGCACTAAAATGAAGAGACTGATAATATAGACAATAAGCTTCGCTATCTCATATACAACTAATATTTTTGATAATCAAGTGTGCATGCAAATGTTAATTATTTATTATATTGTTCAATAAAGTGAATTTCAGAAGTAATATTTATAGTTATCACTCATCATGAGATATTTTTTATCATAGATGTAACCTTTGTATTCTGAGATTTTATTTCAAAAGTAAAATAACAGCTTCTATTATAATGTACATTTACTTTTGTATATGGTGAAAATAATTATTACTAAATGTATACCGACATTTTCATGTACAAACAGATATTATTAGTGTATAGACTTTGCAATAGTGAAGCTGCTGCCAAGCTGTACCAATACGAAATTGTTAGTGCATGCTGCAAATCTCAAGGCCAGTGAAGAGTAGGGAACCTCTGAATTATTTCACTTGCCACCAACTCAACCTTTACATCTGACTCAATGTCTTGTGTGACACTGAATCAGTTTCATAACGAGAATAGTCTAATGTTTATACCAACCATAATTTTTTTTTTTTTATATGTTACAAATATATTTATATAATGTAAAAATGTATGTGTATGTGTTATAAATACTTTCTTATACATTCTACAAGACTTGAAGCCAATCTGCCAATCTGTAATACTTTACCCACCTATGAGCAACGTCTCCATGAAGTTGTATGTTAGATTCTAGCAACTGAGCAATGCTCAGATCTTTAGTTGGAGAAGGTGTTAATTTCATATCAACTGAAAAATACAAAGACATTAGTTAGAGAACAACTGAGTTCAGTGTATAACATATTAAGATTCCTAGAGTGGGTCTCTTTTCCAGACCCTCAGCCTTATTAAATTGCAACTTGGCCAATTGAATAGGGCTCTATATAAGCACACAGCATATTTATTTACAGAAGTTTTTAGTTAGTGAAGACCTTGCTTTTGGATAGAAGTTCACTAATTAAAAACTTCTGTAAAAAAAATATTCTCTGTGCTTATATAGAGCCCTATTCAATTGGCCAAATTGCAATTTAATAAGGCTGCCTATGTGAAAAATCTAGTGCTCTTTAATATGAGTAAGTCAATTCACAATGTAGAAGTTAATGTAATGTGGGACCAAAACCAAATGGCCCTTAGTATCAAATTATAAATTGGGGAAGAACTGTTGGAGAAGTCAGAAATTAGTACATATGTTTGGGAAAATTGCTCATAAAGTCTCCCTGAATTACCCTCACAATTGTAGCCATTTCATATCCTTTCCTATTGGCATATGATATGTCAGCCTCCTAATTTGTCAGAGATGCTGGTTTACTTCTAAATCTTAGCCAGTAAGTGTGTCTGGGTATTAATCTCTTTCAAATATGCTTCGTCATTAACCTATTTGAACAAAATTGTTAAACTAAATATCTAAAAAGAAAGAACATTTAAATTGTATATAGAAAAACTATACTGAGCGTAAATGGGGTTTGATGAAGACTTTGTTCTTAGTAGTGCTCTCTGAATTGTAATGTTACTAATAAAAATATTTATTCAAAAACTTGAATGCATCTTACGGTTAGCAGCAGCATTAGTCACAGCACAAGAGTGGACACCAAACTCAATTGGAAGACCAACACAAGAGGGGACAATATGTCGGATTTCTGCAGCCAGCAATGGATGTGCCCATTGGCCAGCAACACCACTGAGAAGCTTATTCAACACATTCCTAATAATTGAATGCCTTTCTGCTGGTTCATACACAGCCTAGAAAGAGGAGATGGGCATTGGATTAAAGAACAATAAGTACTATTGTGAATTTATGCATGAACAAAAAGCAGTGCATTTTACCTTTATTACTTCTTGAATAGTTTCTTTGGTGATGTCACTAAAATGGATCTCTTGGCCAAGAATCTTAAAATTGGCTGAGATAAGAGGCACACCAGTAGACAATGATTTCCAACCAGCAAACTGGAAAAATATAATAATATTTTTAAATACATGTATTCACAAAATATATTATGTATTATAATAAAATAATTCTAGGATACTGTCCTGTTAAGAATATGCCAATTATTATTTCAGTTCAACCTTTGAAACCTATATCAATTTCCTATGTATATTTATTAAGTCTTTTCTTCTGGTTTACATATTAAATTAATTAGTTGAGTCTTATATGTCAGAAACACAGTACACTTAAATACTTACAGCTTTTAAAATACGCATCATCTTTTTGCGCATGTTATATTCAGCAAAAGGGATGTTCTCTTTTCTTAGAACCTCTTGAAGTCCTTCTGCCCTGACTGCAACCTAGAAAAAAAATGGTAAAAAGGAAAAGTATTAATTTCACGTATATTATTTATTATATTTGATAAGTATAAAAGATAACTTAACCTTTCTTCTGTACTCATATACCATTTACCTCTAAAATATCAGTCTGAGCACCAGCCATATAGCCCCGGAGTCTAAAAAGCATAAATGTAGGGAACATTGTTTTTGGACTGTTGATAACGAAAAGGTTTGCTCCAGCTCCAGTCATCAAATTGTCTATAGGAAGAAAATGTAAATATGTTATTACCTTATTTTTCAAGATTACATACATGCAACCTAATTCATTCGCGATTCGGCCAATTGAATAGGGCTCTATTTAAGTTCTTTTTAGTAAGTGAAGACCTTGCTTTTGGATAGAAGTTCACTAACTAAAAACTTCTGTAAAAAAATATGCTATGTGCTTAAGTAGAGCCCTATTCAATTGGCCGAATTGCAATTTAATAAGGCTGATAATTACAATATTGAATACCAAGGAAGGACTGATAGTTTAATCAGTTGGAAATAATTCAACAACATGATAATTTAGTGAATTTTTGAAATATACAAAATTGAAAATACCATATTTAAAATTTCCTAGCGTAATTTTTAAGAGACCTAAAAGTGAACCTAACTAATATGAAAGTAATAAACAGTAGTATATATATTTATATAGAAGCTTTCTTAAATGACATGTGGTCAAGCCTTAATAGGGACCTGTGAGTTTTGTAAAGATAAGTAGCTTGAGTTACTGATGTTTCAATTACATTTATATCATATTTCCAGATTTACAGAAATAGTTCTGAAAAGGAGGTGTTAACACTTATTTTACAATTAGCATTGCAAAAAAATACATTAAGAGGGGTCTTGTAATCTGTGGAAACAAGGGATGTATGTAATAAATTTTAAGTAGCTACAAGGTGTAGACTAGATATGTTGTTTACTCACAATTGAATGTATCCATATGAATAGCTTTGCTGTAGCGCATGCTCAGTTTGTCCAAGGCTGGATTCATGATCTTTAAGGCAATGCTACAAGCTGCAGCCCTGTGAATATACAGAAGATTTTGTGAGTAGTCACTCAAAAACACTCATAGACAAGACATAACCTATTGTATTGTCCTCCTCAGAACTTACAGGCCATGGTTCTCTGGCACTTTGCTTCTGGACATCGCCTTCATATGGGAGTATGAGAAACTGGCCAGCTGCAAGTTGGCTCTGCTCTCCTTCATTACTGCATGAGCCATTGTTGTCACGATAGCAACTCCAGGTCTGGTCTCGAATAAAACTACACAGGCCATCATGCGCACCTCAGTATGGATCTCACGATCCATGAAGATCTGGAGCAGAATTTCTTGAACCTAAATAAAAGCAAATAATACTCATAAGCAGTGTTTACATTCCTAGACAGTAATCATGGATTAATGTATATGTTTCATAATTGCCTGTTTTCTCAAAATGTTCACTTCTTCTTTTGCAAGCAAAGGATATGCTCATCTTTATATCAGCACTATATTACTAAAGAGCCTGAAGGCACAAATAATGCACACAGTGCAGATCACTACATCATCTACACCTAGTTGTTCTGAGTGTGAACATATAACAATATTAAATTATAATACAGAAGTTCTTTCAAAATGTCTGAAACCTGAACCTTTAATTGGATTGCACCAGTTAAGCCATGTGCCAGTGCTAGATTTTTGTACTATACAAGGAATTATTTTACTACCTCCCCATTCTGTTGCTTACTTTTCGTGGATCTTCTTGGGCAATGTTCCTCAAACACATCACAGCATCGGTCTGGAGTTTAACTGGGAGCTGGGATGCCCTTGATGAGAATCCTGGGAGGAATTTCTGAACATGTTTGATACTTTGAGGTTGACCTGCGTTTCCGATAGCCTTCAATGCAAGAGCGATGTCTTCCTCGTGGCCCTTATTGGCAGCCTCAGCAGCTAAATCATGAAGAGGCTAAAGAAGAAATCACACAGTAATCATGCAAATTGCCCTCATGTGCTGTTTTCATTGAAATATATGTTATTTCATTGAATGTACTTACTTGTAGGGCTGATTCTGGGCAGGATGAAGAGGTGGTACAAAATTTGTTGACATAGGAACCATAGCCCAAGACTGCAGTCTTGTAGAGCAGAGGGTCTCTCTGAACTTTAGAATCTGTAATCAAGTCCTGTTGATCACACCCAACAGTTAGAGTGGCTTTGTGCAAAATAAAAAAAACAATAAAAGAATATATATATACAATAAATATTGTAGCACCTATGATTATATATTCCCACGTTATTCTGTGCCTCAACCTCCTGGAAAAAAACATTGTATTTCTTGATAAAACTGCCCATCAGGTGCAGAGAGAGAGATTGATCCATAATTATTTCAGTTGTTTCCTTTGCAGCTATTTGTTTTGAAATAATTTAATTGTTTGATGTCTGTTTGGGTGTGTGTTTCTCAATGGATAGAGATCATATACTTTAGCCAACAGGCTTTATTAGTTAAGAATTCCATTATTTTAGTTACTTTTAGTAACTTTTGAAACAACTCAATTTCCTAAGTTTTCTATAGGGGTTATTTATCAAGAAATAATTGATAATTAGGCTCTATAGAAAAACATAGGAAGTGGCTGCATGGTATGTTATTTAACTGTGCATTAATCCCTACATGTTACTTTTATTCCTGCTTCATAAATAGACTTTAGTATCGCTATATTTTTCTTTTTAATATATTTCACAGCTTTTCACTATATTATAATCTCTGAAGAGATACTTCATTTTGAAAATAATCAAACCTATTACAAATTAGCAATGCAATGGGAATTTGCCTGAAACTTACAGCAGCTACTTGCAAAACTCGTTGACTGGGTCGTGTATAATGCAATGCAAGAGCAAGAGCCAAGGCAGATTCATATTCATTCAGTTCTCGCTCATGAACAAGCTGAAAGACAAACTTGAAAGACTCGGGTGATCCAATTAGTGGGATTGCGTGTAAGCACCAATGCCTGTAAAAAGAAAGGAGATATTTCAAATATATATATATTTTTTCTTTTTATGTCTTTAGAAATTATTAAGTGCAATAATTATCCTGAAATTTACATCTCATAAGAAACATTTTAAATTATGACCTCTTCCTACTCAACTTGGTGAACAATCCATGGGTGTAGAAACTAAGGGGGATGGGGGGGACAAATGTATGTTTGTATGTATGTATAAATTAGCTATATTACGGCCTACAATGAGCTGTATCCCCCCCCCCCCCCCCGAATTATTGCGGCTCCTACACCCCTGGAACAAACTTTAGGGTATGAGAACAATTCTGCTAATGTAAGGAGGTATGATACCAACTCCTTAATAAGCACCTTCACTTGACTGGCTCACTTCACTTGTAATTTGAGGTTTATGAGTATAAAGACTCTAGTGAACATTAAAGTGTTCTAGTAATTGACAGCTGGTTATTAGTATACATTTTTACAACTGAAAATAATGGGAAAATGTCCCTTCCAGATGTAATAAAGAGATGTGACACAATTCAAACAATAAACTTCCCTGTATTTTTCTGTATAAATTACCTGTGCTGAGGTCGGTCTGAACACTGCTTCCAAAGTGTTGGAATATTCTCAGGTGCTGATGCTCTCAGAAGCTGAACAAGTTGTAGGAACTTGTCTGGTGCTTGGGCATGTACTTGTTGTTGGTTATTCTGGACCAAGTGCTGAAGTGTTTCTACAATCTGATGAAATATAATTGTTATATATGCATAATGTACAATACATTGTTCAGAATTAAACAGATTTGTACCTAATATCCCACCAGGGAACTCTGTCATTGTCTTCACTGCTCCAAACAAAAACATATCTATTATATAGAAAAACTTCTCTATTATATAGAAAAACTTCTCTATTGTACCACAATCTCAGGGTAGAACCTTCATTCTAACCCCATAAACCCCTAAGGCGGAAGACACTCCATACAACATATGTATAACTAAAATGTTTAATTTTAAATATTCACAAGCAGCAAATAAACTTCATAATTATTTAAAAAAAGTAAATCAATGTCTTTATTTAAATTCCTTTCCTGATTGTCTAACTAGAATTTCATAGGAGCAGTAAAGGGTGACTAAACAACGCTAAAGCAGGATCCAGTATCTGCTATCTCCTGATTCAGACACATAAAATTCAACCGCATGTTAGATTTTAATTAGACTTATTTTTTCACCGGTCTTGATAGGGACATCTACATAAAATGCTCTTTCCGCATCATGTTTGGATTAACTTTAAAGTAATATTTTCAATGTATATATTTAGGTAAATTTAATACTTAATATTAAGTTTGATTACATAATATAAAGTTTGAGAACTGACTTGTCAGACAAATATTAGTTTTTTAATATGTACAAATATTCAGAAGTGCTTATCATATTTTGACTTACCTGTGGCTCTGGGTTCTTGGTCTTTAGTAAATTAATTGGCATCTGATTTACTTCTGAAGCAAACCGATATTGAAGCCCTCCACGTTGTTCAAGCTGCATTTGATGTTCAATTTCTCTGTTAGCCTTAGTTTCAATCAAAGTAAGCACTTGTCTGAAAAAAAGAGAAAGATCAGTTACTCAGAATGTATCTTGCAAGGAATGCCCCTGAGCTAGCAGTTGTGTTAGTAGACCTCTGGTACATTAACATGATGTAACCATGTCTTTTTTTGACATCATAACTTTTATTGATTTTAAATTTGTAGAATTAAACAAAATTCTAAATTCCAAATGCATGCTATCAATATTATTTTATAGTATTAGTAATTATTATTATTCATTATTAGTACTAACGCACAATTATAGTTCTAACAATTTACATTCTACATTCACATGTTAAAATGTCCGCTAAAAATATGCATGCAGTATATATTTTCCCTTATCATACATATTCTTTAATAATTAAAGGAAATTTTATTGGGTTTTGTACTCATTATGCTTAATAACAGTTTTACTACAGTTAATCCGATTTTTTTTAAAGTTTTGGAATTTTGGAAAATAATTTAGTTTAAAGTAACGAATAAGTCCAAAGTGCTACAATCTCACAGCATATTCACATTTCTATGGTCTAATGCATTGGTCTAATTTCTCCAAATATTATAGTGAAATGAATGTAGAGATATGTGTAGTAATAATATATTCTAATAATATTTTTGGCCCCTCTGCTAAGCTAATTCAATTGAAATATATAGTTCTATAAAACCTTACAAAATGTCTTGAAAATAATTGCCAATACCTTGCTTTCATTATAGCAGCTCCATAAAGTTCATAGAATGGAGTGAAATGGTAGACTTGCTGGGCTATAGCTTCCTCAATGATGACTCCTTGATCCCTTTCCTTCAGTTTGTAAGTATAAGTAGCAGATCCTCTCAGATGCTTTGATTTCTAAGTAATCAATTGGAAAGTGGTGAATAGAGTGAAATATGAAATTGGCCATGGTAAGTATAGATATATCTCTATAGTTCCCATTTACCTGTTGGCATGCTTTACAAGTCTCCAAGTAGGCCATTCCAATGTTCTTCACCACTTTGTCTTCACAGTTGTTAAGATCTGTTGATTTTGTTACAATGATTCTATCATCTTTGCTGTCTTCCTGGATGACATATTTTGTGTGGCACACTCCAGTAACACCTTCCTACATATTGAAAAATAGTTATAAACATATTTATGAGAGAAGTTATGTTCAGTGTTTAGTTTTGTGAATGTTAAAGTTTGAACACAAACCTCTTGAAGGTCATACACATTTTGGGACTTCTTGATTGTAACTTGAAGCAGGTTCAAAATACCCTTTTGAATATTGAGAACTGTTTCAGAAACATCTGCATGAGCAAAGATTTCTCCAATTTGGCCTTTGTTGTACTGAAACTTTACAGGTTTTGTCAGCTGTTCTGCAATAACCTGGGTCAGTTTGCTGGCACGAGTGAATGGATCTTTTGGCCAAACACCATTATATTCCTTTACTTCTGGATTTTGGATCTGAAATAAAAGAATAGAAATATTTATTTTTATTTTAGAAAAAACATCTGATGATTTTAATTGTGTATGACTTGAAAATATGTTTAATCTGATTAAGTCATTAATGATGAAACCTGGCTGATTTTATATTCATATTATTTTTTGTATTTTTTACTTGTTTTCTCATGTAAAGGAAAAATGCGTCTCCAGTAATATTTATTCTTTTTAGTCTATTTTTCTTTAGGCTTCTTTACTGTATTGGCATTTTTAATAGTGTAGAGTTTATCACTGTTGGAGCCACATATATTCTTTTCTATTTTAGCAGTATTATAATTTATGTTTGTATATATATATAATTGATTTTAGTGACAAAATTTAGATTTCTGATTTCAAATACATAATTTTTCAAAGACAGCGAACTTTCTCACCTTCAGAATGTAGGACCGCTGTCCAAGGAACCTAATTTCAACTTTGCAGGTCAATTTAATACCAGACTGGGCCATACCATTCTCAGGCAGTCCATTTCGAATTATTGCTTCATAATTGTACACAAATGCCTTGTTCTCACTGAAAATCGGTTCTGCAATACATTGGCAATAAAACATAGTATTTTTTTATGAGAATTCATTAAAGATTAAATTGAGCAGAAGCTTAGTCAACCTGATGGACCATTGTATGAAAACAAGGTGCACAATTCCCTACTATTTGCCTCAAAATGTATCAGATGATTATGTATATTTTGCATTATTTCCTAATAGATCTTAATAAATAATGTATAATAAAAATAATAAACATTTAAATATTTTTTTTTTCTAGAAGGGACTGAAATAGCTTAGAATTAAAAAAGTGAGAGTTACATATTATTTGAAAGTCTGTGGTAACAGAAGTGTCAGTTTTGTAATGATTGTAAGTAGCTTTAATTAATTCCAAATAAGTTAAAAAAAAAACTAAGTTGTGTATTGCACCAAGGGGCAAATTATTAATAATGGATGATATAGTATGTCTTATATTTTTTCATGAAAAAAAAAATGAATAGCAAGAATGGGGGATCTGGGGACAATATAACAAGTTTATTTTCAATGAAAATATGTCAAACATATAATGCTACAAATATAGGTAGTTCACCAGTATGTATTTCAGATGATTCCTTTGTTACATCAAAATAACATTCTCAAAGGTGATATGTCATTATATTACAACATTTGAAATGGGATATGGGAATATTTTCCAAATTGTAATCAGTATTTGTCCAAAATGTATTATCTAGCTAAATTATTTAGTATATGATTTTTTTGAAATGCTTACCATACTGGGACCTCTCGCTCACTGTAAGAAAAAAATATATAGATGAGAAAGATAATAATATTCAAAGTACATGATATTAACATCAAATTTGTTTCTGGTTAATATAAAGTAGAGGATACCTACCCACAAGGGTGAGCAAAACAGCTAGGATGATTCCCCTCATGATGATGGTGAATAAAGTTCCACGAACGCCCTGAAGTATTTATAGCAGAGAACTCTGTAACACGTGACATCAGAAAATTTGATCACTGGTTAATAATCAACTTTCCACAATTTCTTTGTACAACAATATGGATTTATATTGTAGATAAAAATAAGTTTATTCAACATAATTATTCAGCCTTATAAACATCATGTTACTAAATTAGAATAAAAATTATATTTTACATTACAAAAAATATTTTATTTTTTACATGTAATGAACATAGTTAGGTATTGTTGACCAACTAATAGGTCATGATAACTTTTTCAGGTCACAATGACTTGCAGACACCAAATTTTTTTTATCATTCTGTTAGTCATTCCAAATGACTGAGCAAAGAAGCACAGTATTAAAAAAGTTGGAATCAGCAGCTTTAGTTTTCACTATGAGGGTTATTCCAAGTTTTTTTAAATAATTTTGCATTAAAGGAATTAGCTTTTTCCCCTAATGAGACAAAATCTCAGTGTTTTTATTTTGGTTTCACAAAAAATAAAGATCTGAGATCTAAAAGATTGAACTTAATGCACTATAATTTTTTGCAACCCCAAGTATTATTATTACTGTTTATTTATAGTTACATATTTAAATAGTTACATTGTAATCCAAGATGAAAAAATACTTTTAGTCCATGAAGTTCAACCTTTTTAGATCACCTCTGACCCTTGTAATATGTTTTAATTGTTAATTAATTGTTAATTGATTCAGAGGAAGACAAACAGTAAAACATTTTGTCTCGACAGAGCAAAAAATACAATTCCTTCCTGACCATAGATACTGTACTGGCAATCAAATTCCTCCCTGGATCAATACTCCTCCATCTCTAGTATTTAAAGTAACATTTTTTTCACTCATTAAAAAAATGGAAATACTTTCTGTTTTTTTCAAACCTTTAGCAGTCTTTTTTTTACCATTTTTTACTGTTTTAGTAACAGTAGCTGGAATTATATTGGCATGCTTTCTTTATTCCTTAATACTAGGTACTGGTTGCTGTAATGGCATAAGACAAAATAATTTTACTTAGCTAGTTGTACATCCACAAATACGCAACTTATCTACACAGCAGGGGAAAACAAATCCTGCCCTTCTGTTCATGGTGTTTTCTGTACTGTAGATCACTTGTTTTTCATATAGAGAGTTTAATGCATTACAACATACTTTTTAATTCATGAAAAATCAGAAATATGTTGTCTCTTAAACTTAGTTTTATTTTAAATGATGTTGTAAGTGCTCATACTTTGAACCTATAGTTTTGTTTAGAATAAAGTGTCTCAGAGTTATTCAGGTGAATTCAAAGGTTCTCCAGCCACTGAATCTACACATAGTTTTAGGTAATTTAAAAATTATTTGAAATGCAACAGAATTTTTTTTATTATTAATATTTATTATTTATCCAAGATACTTAAAGGCACATTACAATCACTATTGTTCTTTCATGTACATTAAAGTGATGATGCAAAAAAAAAAAGGAAAAATATGAAACCAATAATACAAAATGTTCAATAATGAGGGGACTTTACATAGTTACATTGTAATTGAGGTTGAAAAAACACTTTTAGTTCCTCAAGTTCAACAGTTTTAGATCTCTTCTGATCTTTTGTAATGCTTGGATTAATTGTTAATTGATCCAGAGGAAGGAAAACAGAAAAAAACATAAAACATTGCCAATTGTCTCATAGGGGGAGGGGGATAAAATTCCTTCCTGACACTGGATACTAGCAATCAGATTCTTCCTTCTCTTGCTATCTGGGATAACCTGAATGCCCTTTTTATTTAAAATATTTCCATCCCTTTTTTTAAATTATGTGTTGAATTCGCTGTCACCACCTTCTTTGTTAGAGAATACCACAGTTTAACCCCCCCTTACTGTGAAGAACCTTTTTCTTTCTTTAAGATGGAATCCTTTTCCTTGTAACCTCAAGGGATGTGTTTTTGTCAGTTGATATTGACCCTGGTTGTGTTTGTATAAGGTAATCATACCCTTCTTAGGGCCTTTTTTCTATTTTAGGGCCTTTTTATCTAAAGAAAATATCTTTAATTTGGTCAATCTTCTTCATAGCTTAGCTCCTCCATTGTGTACAGACACTTAATCCCGCGACATTTAATCCCACGACAGTTAATGCCTGACACTTAATCCCGCGACAGATAATCCCATTGACACTCAATCCCCCGATGCTTCATCCAGCATGATCGCATGAATAATTCTGCTCGTTGAAGAACTAACACGGACCAGATTGGCTGAAATTAAGAAAACCACCATAACTCCCACTATATAAGTCAGAGAGTTTCTTGGCTAACTCACTTGGAATAGTATTAATTGAATAATAATATTTATATTATTATTAATATCGTAACTGTAAAGTTTACAAAAAAATTATAGCCTATGGCTGATAAGATCACTTTTGGTACAACGTCAAAAGACAAGCAGTCTTTACTACACAAGCAATATGAATTCGTCAAACATAAGGAGTGTACGAATGGGACAATTCATTGGCGTTGCAAACATCATCACAAAACCAGATGCCGTGCACGTATTGCTACCAAGAACAAATTTATAGTTCTCTATTTTACTTTACATTTAACCTGCAGATTTCTGATTACCTTTTTCGTGAATTTCGTTAAATACATTTGTTTTATTTTTTCTTATTTCTATCTTCTACGCGGGAGGTATTAAGTGTCGGCGGATTAAGTGTCAATGGGATTATCTGTCGGGGGATTAAGTGTCAGGCATTAACTGTTGCGGGATTAAGTGTCGCAGGTTTAAGTGTCACCAAACCTCCTCCATACCCCTTATTAGTTTTGTTGCCCTTCTCTGTGCTTTTATTTAGGGCTTTCTCACCTGAGATGAGGTAAGAATAGGATGGCTTTGTCATTTGACGAGGAAATAACTGATTTATGAATAGAAAACCATAATTTGGTCAGTGCTGTGCCCTGACATACACTATATTGAGTAGTTTATCTTGTCAAGCTTGGGGCGGAATGGGGTTATCCTACTGAGGCTTATTCTTACATTGAGTTGTCACTGCAAGGTTGCAGTCCTTCCACATAACCAATTAGAGATTTTATCTGCATCTACTGTTGCTCAAATTGACCCAGGGTTTCTAATATGTTATGAACAAAGAGAGATTGTTTGATTGAATTAAAGCAAATTTGAATACAATAGTAAAAAATTGAAGGCTTTAAGTATTTATTTTACACTTTGTAAAACAGTTTGCACATTATTTAGTCAAGCCCTTTAGAAGAACATAGTATATATGTATATATATATATTACCTATATAGTTGTGAGCAAGCGGGACGTTGCTAATGCTGCAGGCTCGCATAGGCTCGCATTGAGCGCCAAAGGATCTCAGAACACCAACAAAATTAATGTCTCAACCAAACAGCATTACCTGCCTTACAATCTGTTTGCCGTCAATTTTTGACGGGCAAGCTGCTAGTATATATATATATATATATATATATATATATATATATGACACTTTGTTCATTTGGGGTTTTATGAAAGTGTAGATAATAATTCAAATGTATTCTTTATCCCATGAAGCTACTTAATATAGTGCTCTGTGGAAAAATATCACTTTTTACTACACTCATTCTGATAAATTAACTCCAATGTGTTCAATATTTCACCTATTTTTTCAGTGGCACATACAAAATAATCAGAAAACATTATCCATGTAATAATTAATTTAGCTTCCTTTATTTTATCAATTTTAAATTTAAAAAAAAATCTCTGTTTTCTGCTACCATACTTTGACTTTCATGTTGACACTATTGCATGTTTGTTATAAAAGGTAAGCCATATTTCAAGGACTGTCTGACCCAGGTTCTGATAACATGTATCAATTTGTTTTGGCTATAAAATGTACAGACTTTGCAAGGCTAGCTTTAACAACAGGAGGCAGTGTATACCTATGTTTGGAGCCCAATACATGTGTTATAATTTGCTTTTAAAGAAGACTGGGACCCTTACAAATGGCAAATAATGCTTTGTGAATACAGGTGAGGCAGATCATTCAAATGTGATTTGGCCAATGGAATTGGGCTCTATATAAGATGATGTTAGTGAACATCATCTTATATGTTAGTGAACTTCTATCCAAAAGCAAGGTTTTCCCTAACTAAAAACTTCTGTAAAAAAAATATGCTATGTGCTTATATAGAGCCCTATTCAATTGGCCAAATCGCATTTGAATGAGGTCCATAGTGTAACTCAAACTTCTCTAGGATGTTTGGGTAGAAAATTCACTACAATCAAACAAAATTAGTAAATGGTGTATTTTGTTGTGAATACAAAAAAAGCTTGATAAATAACATTTTCAGTTGTTGATCCTATGCACCAAAAATGTAATGCTTAATGCAATGGATGAGAGCAGAGACTTATCCTATATTCCCTACTACACCTCTGAAAATAAGGTGTTTCATACATTTATTTCCATATAAAATATAGGGATTTGATGTTTTCCTATATACATACATACAATTAGTTGAAAAATACACTTTCAAATAACAAAATCATCACATAATAATATTTATATAGATTTGACAATGCACAGTTTGTTTCTCATAATATCTAACATTATAAATATCCAGGAACAAGATATGCATACAATATAAGACATTGCGAAAGAGAGACACCAGCCTTGATAGATAAATAAAGTGTTTCATATTTTGTGTAAAGCACATTTAAGTTAGAAACTATACTAAATGCATTTGTTTTACACTATCCATTTACTATTAAAAAGCCTTTTTGGTTACATTCAAAAAATTTGGTCCATTCAGTTCTGTATTTATTTTTAGAATGTAATCTTGTTTGTTGAAATTTTACCTGAAGGTAAACTTTCTGATTTTTGGTGTATTTGTCATCTGCTCTACTGTGTGTTCTCATTCTTTTCATGTTGCCTCTTGTGATATGAAATGAACAGATGATTGTACCTAGATAGAAATGTGAGCAGGCATGATCCAAGAGGAAACTTGCTGATTGTAACATGGATAGGTAGTCACATCCTGACACAGTTCTCAGTTTCTAAACTTTATCCTAAAAAGAATAATCTGAAGTCTAGTAATTATATGTTATCATGCAGCAGATAGTTAAATTAAAGTTTAGTTGTTTATACAACGGCACACAGATTTTACAACTTTCTGCTTAACCCTTGATGGCAATCTTCAATTGATCATGTTTTATAGTCATGTGTATTAAATCATAGATTCCAATACTATGGTCCACAGGCCACCAGTAGTATGTGAGCACCATTCATGTCATTTACACTACAACTGGGATTACACAAAATTAAAAAAGCCACTACAGTTCAAGAAAACACTGTGCTTGTTTATCGAGTATGTAACTAACGATATTAGCAGAACATTTTTCGCAAATGGAAATTTTTGAAGACTCTGTTTATGAGTACAGGGTTTTCTTTTATATTTGTTACATCACATTCTGAGAGCTGGATCAAGAAGATGTGTTTTTGTGGAAAGAGGGGTGAGGAAGGAGGGAATTGGGAGAAGTTTGAAAGCATTTTTTAAAATATTTTTTATTTAAAATAACCATCAGACAATACAAAATATAAAACTAAAATTCAATGTGGGTTTCCATCATGGGTTAACAAGTATAAGTTCATAAAAATAAGTATATATAAAAATAAGTATATATACTTTAAGCATATTAATATTTGTTTAACAACCCATTAATTAAATTCATGTGGAGCAGATTATGGAGTCCAGATTTATAAAATATTTTTCTATTTGTTACTCCAATTAATTAATTTAAAGAAGATAAATCTTGTTGTTTCCATTTAGTTGTTATTAGCCACTTTGCTACAGACATGGAGCCTCATTCAATTCGGGGCTCGCAACTCTATCGCAGACAGCCAATTGCCTGCGATTGAGTTACGGGCTCCCGTTGCTCTACCTTTGCAATGCTATTCAATTAGCTGGGCCCACAAGTTAGGTGCTGGTCGCGAAAATCAGAAAACATTGCCGTTGGACGTAGCATTTGCGGGATTGAACATGTTATGGGAGCATGTTATGCAAGCCCATAACTCCAAATGCAGAAACAACCAATGGAAACAGAGATCGGCATCATGACCAACCTCCAAGCCCGTAACTCATAAGTGAAAGGACGTAGGACTTTGAAATCCAACCTCCATTTTTAGAAATCCTATGGGATCAAACCTCCAAGCCCGTAGGACTTCACATTGATTGCCATGATCGATATAACACGAAAGTCGCACATGAAATAAAGTATTGGAGAATGTTATACTATGAATTCTAAGACCTAACGTCACTTTCACTCTTAATAAAATTACAGTGTTGCTTTTTTATTTGCTTTTAATGTGCTCCGATTTGTCATTAAGCCCTTTGCAAAACCTCCTTGGTACCATTAACTTGTGGTTAGATATTTGCCATTTGCAGGCTTGACAGAGTGGTTAGTGAGGGGGAACCTGAGCAATTGAATAGCAATTTGCGATTTTAGCATTCGGGACTCTTGCGGCCATGAAAGATCAAAGGATTGGAGGGCATTAACTTGCGATTTTACAAATCGTAATGGATCGCAGCTCGGAGCCTGTAACTTGATCGAAGCCCGCAAATAGAAGTCAATTGAATAGCAAAATAACTTGCGACCTCCATTTCGAGACCGGATCTCCCGAACGGCTCAATTGAATGAGGGTCATGTTTTCTATAATGAATGATTTAACTGGATAGCTAATATTTTTTTGAAAAAAAATGAAATAAAGTAATTTCAGGAGTAGCTTTAAACGATTTTTTTGTGATATTGGAAATGTGATCAAAACACAAATTCCAAAATTCTTAGATCTTGCTACACTGCCACCATATATGTATATGTGATCCCATCTGACCACATTGTCTACAACAATTTTCTAAATTATTATATTGAGCGATAATTGCAGTTTTAGTGGGTACTAGATACCACCTTTGTAACAGTTTAAAGTATACCTCTTGAAACGAAAGGCAGTCTATTATTTATTTATTTTTTCAAACACTTTAAACCATTTTTCTTTTTGCGACTCTACTTTAAAATGTATTTCCCAGTATTTAATTTCCTCAGTTTTCTCCTGTTAAGACTTTGTTTTGAGGAAGTTATAGCATTTGTATATTATATGTTTGTAATTTTTTGTAAGCATATCTGTTCACATTTTAAATTTGGTTAAACCTCTAAAATTCTTTTAACCTATATCCAAAATTGTCAATTATTGACGTTAATGTTATTTATTGTAACCATTTACTTTCTGGTAACTCATATTCCATACAAAGATGTAGAAAGGGTTTGAAAATCCCATTATTGTAAAGATCATCTAATTTTATATACCACATCTTCCCCAGGCCCAAGTCTGAGTTGGACTCAAAATTATATTCAATCCAATTATATACTATATACAAAGATAATTTCCATTTATCGTTCCTTTATGCTATATTTTAAATGCAGTTTTAATAGTTGGAATTGTTATCTTTTACTATTGTTTTACTATTTTTTTTATACTTTTATCATACCATAAGCACTGATCAAACTATTCCTTAGGCATCAAAGAGTTTTCAATTTGACTCCATGTTTTTGTTTCTTTAAAACCAAGACCATGTAATTGAATAGGACAACAAAACAGCATCTTAATAATCATTTATTATTCTTATTTAAGGTGAAGCAAGGCCACCTAGAGAAGTGCCTTCTGACTATAATTCTAGATTTCTTTCCTTTATATATAAATTCATCTAGTATTACTTGGAATTTCTTCGACATCTATTTTGGTACTTCAATTGGTATTGGAGATAATTAATCCTTGATAATGTCTTAATGACCAGAACAAAATAATTTTCTTCCATTCTTCTAATATTATCTGTAACTGCTCATATAATTTCTAATAATTTGTCTCAACTAAATTTTCTAATTTATTAGAAAATGTTATTCACAAATGAGTAATATTTTAAGGTTCCAAATATATGTTAACTTATGTGTATATTTTATTAAAAAGTATAGAAACTCCACTATATTTATTCTCATAAGCAGCACTGATTTTAATATTGTTTACTTTATGAATCACATATGACTCCTTAACAGTTTTTCAGTGTGTTCCCTGTATAAATACTACATCAGCCTTTTCTTGTTGAAATTGCTCCAGGGCGATCTGCCTCTTAAACAGAGAAATTAGTCCCTGAACATTTTGTTAGATTATTTTTATTCCCATCTAGCTAGAACTCTTCAAAATATTCTCCTTCAGGATGTCACCTCCGCCATCCAATAATTCTGCTCCACATACAAAACAAGACTTTTACATACATAATACATAAAAAAACATTTATCTTTATTGCTTTAAACCACCCTTCTAATAATACTTGGATATTATTTCCTGATTTAAAATTGAAAACATAACAGGACCACATAAAGTCTAATTGCCCAAAGTTCACTCCAGTCCAGAGACTTATAAATCTTTCTTTCTTTATTTATTTTCTTTTTGTCCCTTAAATGTTGCAAGGATAATTTTCGCTTCACATATAAAGTAGCTTTTCTCTCTCCTCTCCCTCTGTCTACAGGAAAAAAAGTAAGAGAAAAGAAAGAAAACACACAACAAGGAAGAAATAAGAAGAAAAAAAAATTCTCCAAACCTATCCTGTGACCCAAATTTTAATTTCACCTTGTTAAATGCAAATATTGCAACTGTTACATCTATCGTATTGGTCCGAATATAAGCCGCACCTTTTTTCCGATGTTTGCGCTTGCGAGTTATAGGTGCGGCTTATATTTGCAACCGTGAAAAAATGACAGCCGATTTGCGAGATTTGAGTAACGCGTTTGCGGCTTATATTCGGGATCGCAAAATCACTACCAATTTGCGTGTTAAGGGTGCCGATTTGCGCGCATGTGACTAAATTGTAGCAATTGAATACCAATTTCCGGTTTTAGTGATTCTAGCATCCTGTAAGGCCTGTAACCGGCAAAAGAAGTCACAGTACATGTTAAAAAGCCTGTTTCTTGCAATGGCTGATCACTTGGAGAGAAAAGCATCAACAAGCCTAGGAATGAGGCGTAGTTATGATGCAAGTTTCAAAATTGCAGTTGTTAATTATGCAAAAACAACAAGCAACAGAGAGGCTGGAAAAAAATATGGATTGGATGAATCTAATGTGCGACGTTGGGTTTCCACCCGAAAATCTTTCAGGAGACCAAAACATGGCAAATATCCAGAACTTGAAGCTGGGGTTTATTCCTACATTCAAGATATGAGAAAAGACAGGATGCCAATTTCACGTGAAGTAATCCAGCTGAAAGTCTTAGAAATTGCAAAGACCTTAAAAATAAATAAGAGGGAATTTCGTGCAAGCATTGGTTGGTGCCCTCGTTTTATGCGGAGAAAGGGTCTCGCTCTTCGACGAAGCACTTCATTGGCACAGAAACTGCCGGCAGATTTTGAGGAGAAACTGACTAGTTACCAGCGGTACCCATTACACCAGATGGGCAATGCTGACGAGACCCTCGTATTTTTTGACATGCCAAGCAATACGACAGTAGACCAGAAAGGGGCAACAAGTGTCATTTTAAGAACAACTGGCAATGAAAAACTCAGAATAACCGTGATGTTAGCTGTTACTACCCCCCCCCTATTTTATTCTGAAGCGAAACACTTTGCCCAAAGAAAGCATTCCTGATGGCTTAGTGTTCGTTGCCAGGAAAAAGGCTGGATGACAACTGAACTGATGGTTGACTGGTTGTCTGTAGTTTGGAATTGCAGACCTGGAGCACTGCTCACTAAGAGAGCCATGCTAGTATTGGATGCTTTTAAGGGTCATCTCACTCCTGAAGTGAAGACTAATGCTGTTGCACAGAAGACAGACCTTGTTGTTATTCCTGGTGGCATGACTTCAAAGCTACAAGTGCTTGATGCTATTGTGAACAAGCCGTTCAAAGACAACCTTTGCAAGCAGTATTCAGATTGGCTTTGGGAAGGGGATCATGCTCTTACACCATCTGGCAAGATTAAGAAGCCGTCAGTGACACTCCTGTGCCAATAGATTATAACTTCATGGTCAAGTATTTCATCTAACTCCATCATCAGTGGTTCAAAAAATGCTGCGTGTCCAATGCATTGGATGGTAGCGCGGACAACTTGCTCTGGGAGGAGAATGAAGAAAACAGTGACAGTGATAAAGTGAATACTGGTGACGAAGTCAGTAGTGACACCAGTGATGACTGTGAATAGTAAAAAGTTTTCTTGTTACCCTATGTTTCATGTTACCTGAACTTTCTGTTGATGTTACCGTAATATTGACAACCTGCCTAAAGAGTTACAGTATAATGTTTTCCAAATACTGGATACCGTATATGGTACAGTATATGTTAAAATAAAATCACTATTTTATTCCCTAAATCTACTTGACTTTTGTCTTTTTCTCTCCAATTTAATAATGGTGCGGCTTATATGTGAGTACTATCTTTTTTCTGTTTTTTCCCCTTGAATTTTACAGGCGCGGCTTATATGCGGATGCGGCTTATATTCAGGCCAATACGGTATTTCAAATGTATCACTTTATTTAAATAATTCCCTTTACTCCTTTAAATTCAACTTTAATAATTTTGTTAAATGTTAGAGTGCTGTGATAATTTCTGAAGCTTAAACATTCTATTGCATTGTTATCATATTATACATTTACATTTGAATTATCATCTCATGACTATTTATCAACTCTGTCATAGCTTTTTCTACATTTTATAAAGCCACATTCTATTGTGCAAATTTGAGATCCAGTAGTCCTTAAGTGAGGTCGCAAGCTATTTTGCTATTCAATTGGCGTCTTTTTGAAGTCTCGGAACGGCTTCCGACTTACGGCCTTTAAAAAACAGAGCAGATCAAACTCGTAATTTACAGCCTCCAGAAGCCTGTGATCTTTCACTTTCGCAAGGCTGAAATCGCAAATCGCTATTCAATTGCTACAATTCCTCAACCCCGCAAATGTATTCACACCCATAAACGACAAATGTAGCCCAAAATTTGATGGGTGCTAAAGCGGACTCGCATGGGCTCTAAAAGCCCTTACGTACTCTCCCCCTAAATGTCCCCTCTGCTCGCTCCTAAACCCCCTCCCTACTCCTAAATTAAATCCCCATGATGCAGGGGTCCCAATCAGGACCAACGCAGGGTCCCCACATGAACCCCATGATGCAGGGGTCCCCATCAGGACCCCTGCAGGGTCCCCACATTAACCCTTGCTGCTGGAGTCCCGATTGGGACCCCCGTTGCATTTAAACATTTTAATCCCCTGCTGTGGGTCCTTAAAGTGCCTGTGGCACAAACATAGTTAATCCATACCGTGGGGGTACTGTAAGTACCCCTGCGGCACCTAACATTCACCCCCCTATGCCGCAGAGTCCCCATCGGGACCCCTACAATGTCCCTACATTAACCCATTGCTGCAGGGGTCCTGAACATTATAACTTCCTGCCGCGCTACAATTGTAATTAACCCCTGTCTAAAATTAACCCCATCACTCAGGAGGCTCTATACAGACCCCCATGAGCCGTCAATTAACCCCATCAGTCGCATAAGGGTTTATATAGACCCTTATGGGATAATAAATAACCCTGACATGGACACTATAAGTGCCATGAGGGTCCTCCAGGACCCTCATGGCACTAAGTCTAAGCACTACCCTACACTACACTATTAGCCACACAAATAAACTAATAAATCTAAATTAATCCCCTCTAAGTAATTAACCACCTCTAAGTAATTAACCATATTTAACCCTCATCATACCTAATTAACTCTATAACTCCCCACTTAACCCTATCTAGACCCAGTTATCCCTATCTAGTCCTATTTGACCCTAACTGTAACTAATTACCCCTAACTGTACCCAATAAACCCTAACTGTACCCAATAAACCCTAACTGTACCTATGTTCCCCTAAATGTACCCATTAAACCCTAACTGTACCTAATTACCCCTAACTGTATTCAATAAACCCTAACTGTACCCAATAAACCCTAACTGTACATAATTACCCCTAACTGTATACAATTATCCCTAACTGTACCCAATAAACCCCTATCCTATTAACCCATAACCTATCCTATTAACCCCCTCTATCCTACCCTATTAACCCCTACACTACCTACCTAACCCCCTAATAAAATCCCTAACACCCCACTAAGTACAAAAAATAAAAACACCCACATTACAGGAAATAAAATAATTGAAAATAACAAAAGCATTACAGAAAAATAAAAAAGACTTACACATAAAATAAAAAAAGATTACATAAAATAAAAAAAACTATTAAAAGAAAAGAAAAACGTACAACCTGTAATAAAGGGTTAATGAGTCCACTGACCTAGCCAAAATGCCCCTCCAGTGGTGATCTCCGATGCTCTAGTTTTCACTCTTCTGGGCCAGGACCCTCCATCCCGACCTTCTATAAAAAAAAACACTATTAACATAAAAAAAGACTTACAATCTGTAAAATAGAAAGGGATAATGAGTCTACTGACCTGGCCAAAATGCCCCTCCAGCAGTGATCCCAGATGCCTGATTCCCTGGTCTTCACTCTTTTAGTCCAGGAAAGGCCCATCCATCAAAATCCTGACGTTCTATAAAAAAAAATATAGATTGCTACTAAATGGAGCTCATCCCTTGAGGAGCTCCCCGCCGGAAATGAAGGTTCCCATGCATGCTCCAATTTAAAAATAATAATTTTGCCTTCTGATTGGCTGAAATCACTGTCATCAGATTTCAGCCAATTAGATTGCGCAAATGCTTTTTAGCCAATCATAATCGTATACACCCCTGTATCCCATTCTGGTTGGCTGATGTAATTGTCAATCATATTTCAGCCAATCACAAAGCGTAGATGCTTGGAGCCAATCTGAATGGGATACCCAACAGGGGTGTATCCCATTCTGATTGGCTGAAAGCAATAGCGCCTTCTAATTAGATTAAATCTGATTGACAGTTACATCAGCCAACCAGAATGGGATACAGGGGTGGATCCCATTCTTTTTTTTCTTTTTTTTTCTTTATATTTATTGTTTTCAGTACAAAAAAGACAACGTTACAATAATACATAAATAAATACATACAAAACATACAAGTTTGGGCTTCATCAAACAGGAAACAATATTAAAAATGTTATACAGGTGGGAGGCAAAGAGAGAAGACTTAAGACTTTGTTACCTTTAAATTAGTTGGTTGGGTAAGATAACGATTCCATAAATGCCAATTAAGGGAATTTACTCTATTTACATAGTTTGTAATTATATTACCCCTCATCAATTATCTGCTTAATTCAATCAAGTTCTTCACCTCATTCCAAGATGGTAATGTTGGTAGTTTCCAATATTTAACAATAAGTTGCTTAGCTATTAAAAGGATATGGGAGATCAAACATTTCTCTCTGGGTATGATATGATCTAAATTCATATGAAGGAGAACCACTTGATAAGAGCATGGTATCCTTTTACCAACTAATATTTGGTGGGACTATGTATTCATGAGAAAATATTTGTCAACAATTTGTATAGAACTAACATATAGTTTGTTTATTGATCTCCTGCTCGTTGTATTATGATTTAGCCAGTTAACTTGATGTTCCTTCCTAGGTCTATATAGAGCTGCCGGAGGGGTTTCCCTCTGTTTCTATTTAATTCCACAGAGCTGAAGATCAGTAAACTTCTTACATAAGCTTTATATGAACACCATAAACCTGCCTTAGAGCCTACAGTCTTTGTTAATGGAGAAAGGTTATGGGATGTCTTTCTTCAACATTTTTACATAACCCTGATCTTTTAACAAAAAATAATCTTTTCTCCAACTATTTTTCTTTTGTATTTTAACCTCCCTTGCGGCATGATTATGTCAGTTTTTAGAATCTTGAAGTTGTACATTCAAAAATACTGACATAATCATACCGCCCTTTCCCCCTTATCCTCCTCCCTTTCCCCCCTTCCCCCTTTTCCTCCTCCCTTTCCCCCTTATCCTCCTCCTCCTCCATTTCCCCCCTTGGGATCTATCCTGTTTTATGTGCGCATTTGTGGAAGCTAGGAATCTAGGAATGCGGCAGCGATCACGGCCCATGTAGCTGTGTAGTATACCCAACCCCCTAACCCTAACCCCCTAAATCTAACTTCCTAACCCTAATGCTAACCCCCTAAACCTTACTTCCTAACACTAACCCCCTAACCCCCTAAACCTCACTTCTTAATCCTAATCCCCTAACTATAACCCCCTAACCCTCTAACCCTAACCCACTAACCCTCTAATCCTAACCCCTAGCGCTTCAACAAATGTGCACATAAAACAGGATAGGTGCCCCTTTCCCTCCTCCCCCTTATCCTCCTCCTCTTCCCCCTTTTCCCCCTTCCCCCAATCCTAATCTTCCCTTTCCCCTTATCCTCCTCAATTTCCTCCCTTTCCCCCCTTATCATCCTTCTCTTCCTCCCTTATCATCCTCTTCTTCCTCCTACTTCCCCCCTCCTCATCCTCCTCCTGATTCCCCCATAACCTCCTCCTCACTCCACCTCTCTTCAATCACCTCCCTATGCTCTTCTCTCCTTACTTCCTACTATGCTCCGGTGAGCTGCCGATGCTTATTTCTCCCCTGCAGCATGTCTTCCGGCTGTGTCCGGGACAGGCATATGCAAATGATGTGATGTCACATGCGCGTCATAGTCATTAGCATATGTCGGTCCGGACAAAGCCAAAAGAAGAGCTGCAGGGTCAGGATCACCATCAGCAGCTCATCTGAGCATAGTAGGAAGAAAGGAGAGAGGAGAGAGGGGTTAGGGACATCAATTTTACGATCGTCACCCAAAAATTCTGGAACCATTCTATTTTTTCCTTCTAGCTCGGTCACTGTATCATAGCTGAATAACTTTTTATTTAAATCCTCGATTATGTTTTCTAAAGTGGATGAATATTTTAACAATGAGTTGTTATCCAAAGTTAATGTATCACACTTGTTTTCCAATAGTTCCATCTTTTAATTAATTTCTGTTATAGATTGAGCATTATCAGAGATTTGTTTTGTAAGATCTGTTTTGGTGGAATTCAAGAGTTCTTTCATTTTAGAACATGTTAGAATTTCTTCCTCCTGGGGAGTTATATTTCTCTCACTGAGTGAATGAATGGAGGTGTCAGAGGACTGGTTAGTTGTTGTTTCCAAATTCAATTCAGCTTGTGAAATATCACTTCCTGTTGTTTTATTTTTTGGGGAAAAGAAGGCTGATGATTTTAAGGCCTCATTTTTTTCCTTTATTTTCGATTTAGTCGGCATGTTTGACTTTTTAGTAGTCATATGGAACAGTCAGGAGAAGTTTCCAAAAATGTACTGCTATATACTGTGTTGATTTTAAGGAAAAAAAAAAACGTATAGGGCAGAGAAAATAAATAGAACTTAATTCTTACCCTGCTGAATCTTATTATAAGAAAAAAGGACAAGGATAAAATGTTGTTGGTTAACCTTATAAGGCTTAGTTACTGTATAAATCCTAGCCTACATGAAAACGTTCTGCTGTTTTTAAATCAATTTAAATCTCATAATATTGTTCATGCAATAGTTGTCTCTTAAATCTTCATTAAATGTCCAGTTGTTACACTGAGAAGACTCAATGTTTATACAAGGTTTCTTTGTCAATTAAAAATAACAGTTAAGGTCCTTAGGGCATTATGCTGAGGAGCTTTTATGAGAAAAAAAATTGAAGGACTTAATATTCTGTCCTTCTATGCTAATGTACTCCTAAAAATGGATTCACCAGATGTCTTCTGCAGTTTGGAGGTAAATTACCCCAGATGCTTCATTAGCCTGTTTTAAGTGTTATAGTGCTTTGGCTATTATGCCTGCTTTGCTCCCATACAGTCAGATAGAATTATAATAGTCCACCAGAGAAGTATCACATCTTGTACATGTGGTAATATTATTATTATTATTATTATCTTTATTTATATTGCGCCAACATATTCCGTAGCTCTGTACAGGGTTTAAGTACATAGCAAGAAACAAATTTAACACGTTGTAAAGAATGGAGGGCCCTGTTTTTGAGCATAAAATCAAATGTACATAGAGCTTGTTTCCAAGGCACTGACACAAGATTGGAAACTTGCAAACTTACAATCCACGGGTAATAATTTATTTTTACTTATAGCGCTGATTCAATGGCCTCTTTTCAGGGCACTGATATAATTATGTAGCAGACAATGTCTGTTCTAGTGCCACTTTGTGGTGATTTCATCCAGCTTATGCACAGAGCAATTTGAAAAGAGAAAACAGTCTGGAAGTACCTCTGTTCTTGTAAGGGCTGATGTCTCCCTCATTCCACTCCAGTCTTCCTCCGATTTACCTCCGTGCTCCTCTCGGGAGACCCTATCCCGCAGCCTATCCTCAGGAACACCAAACTGACAAGGCATCCCATCCCATAATGGCCCAGGCTGATGCAGCTTTCTATCGGCACTCCTGGCCTGCCCCAACACTCACACAGGGGACAACTCACTGCCAGACACGTGAGAGAATCCGACCAGCTCTGTCTATCTTTCCAGCGCATCTTACCATTCAGGAAATCCCAGCGCCGGCAGGACAACACGCTCCTCGCAGCATGAGATCCGTCTCTCCGGCCGCAGGTAGTCTAGCTGTAAACCTCTATGAGTTACCATGCTGTGACTATGAACCTCTGCGGATGTAGACTTGGGGTAGGGGGGAACAAAGCTTAGCTAGCAGGCAACATATAGTGCGGCATCCCAACCATACTTGCAGCCGCCTTACTCTGGCGGGAAAATAATTTCCGGATCCGCTCCCCTCGTAAAGTGTATCCCATTCTGATTGGCTGAAAGCAATAGCGCCTTCTGATTGGCTGAAATCTGAATGACAGCAATTTCAGTCAATCAGAAGGCTCCATTTTGGTTTTTGATATTGGAGCATGCGAGGGAACCTCCATTTGCAGTGGGGAACTCCTCAGGGGAGGAGCTCCGTTAGTAGTTTATTTATTTTTTAGAACATCTGAATTTTTTTAGAAGGGCCGTGCCTGGAACAGAGGACTGAAGACTGGGGCATCGCTGGACACCATTGGAGGGGCATTTTGGCCTGGTACATTGACTATTAAATCTTTTTTTATTACAGGTTATAAGTATATGTGTATTTAAAGTGATGTTTCATTTTTATTAGGTGTAACAGGACATCGAGACATTGATGGAGGGGCATTTTGGCCAGGTAAGTAGACTATTAACCCTTTTTTTTATTCCTGGTTGTAAGTATATGTTTATTTAATGTAATGTTTAATTTTTATTAGGTGTGACAGGATGTCTGGACATTGATGGAGGGTTTTTTCCTGGCATAAAAGTGTGAAGATCAGGGCATCACTGGAGACCGCTAGAGGGGCATATTTGTGAGTTTATTTTTTATTTTGATAGTGGTTCTATTTTTTTGTGTCATTATTTTTTATTTTATGTGTAATTTTTGTTTTATTTTCTGTAGTGCTTATTTATTTTCTGTAGTTAGTGTTTTGTTTTTTTTGTAATTAGTGGGGGGGTTATTTTCTGTAATGTGTTTTTTTATTTTTTGTACTTAATGGGGTGTTAGGTAATTTATAGGGTGTTAGCTAGGTATTGTAGGAGTTAATAGGGTAGTGTAAGGTTTAGGTAGGTAGTGTAGGGGTTAATAGGGTAGTGTAAGGGCTAGGTAGGTAGTGTAGGGCTTAATAGGGTAGCGGAGGGGTTAGGTAGGTAGTGTATGGGTTAATAGTGTAATGTAGGCATTAGGTAGGCAGTGTAGGGGTTAATAGGGTAGTGTGGGGGGTTAATAGGATGGGGTAGTGGGGGGTTCATAGGATAGCGCTTTACTAGGTCCAGTTAGGGTTAAATAGGTCCAGTTAGGGTTTATTGGGTCCAGTTATTGTTTATTGGATCCAGTTAGGGTTAAATAGGTCCAGTTAGGGTTAAAAGGTCCAGTTAGGGTTTATTGGGTCCAGCTAGGGTTAAGTAGGTCCAGTTAGGGTTAAATAGGACTAGATAGGGTTAAATAGGTCCAGTTAGGGTTATTAGGTCCAGTTAGGGTTAGGGTTATTAGGTCCAGTTAGGGTTTATTGGGTCTAGTTAGAGTTAAATAGGTCCAGTTAGGGTTATTAGGTCTAGTTAGGGTTAGTAGGTCCAGTTAGGGGTAAATAGGTCCAGTTAGCGTTATTAGGCCAAGTTAGGGTTATTAGGTCCAGTTAGGGTTAAATAGGACTAGATAGGGATAACTGGGTCTACATAGGGTTAAGTAGTTAGTGATAGGGTTAATTAGGTATTGTAAGGGTTAAATAGGTTAATTACTTAGAGGGGGTAAGTACTTAGGGTGATGGTATTTAGTTAGAGGGGGTTAATTAGTTAGAGGGGGTTAATTTATTAGTTTATTGGGGTGGATAATAGTGTAGTGTAGGGTAGTGCTTAGACTTAGTGTCATAACGGTCCTGGACAACCCTTATGGCACTTATAGGGTTAAAGTCAGAGTTAATTATTGTCCAATAAGAGTCTATATAGATGGGGACACTGCAGCATAGGGGGGATAATGTGATGTGCCTCTGGGGTACTTACAGTACCCCCACGGCATGGGGTTAACTATTTGTGTGCCGCAGGCCCTTTAAGGGCCAGCGGCGGGAAATTTACAATTTTAAATGCTGCAGGGGTTAATGTGTGGACCCTGCCGGGTTAGGAGAGGTGGGGAGGATACGCAAGGGCTAGACCTCCTTGGTACCAGTAAGCCGTGGTTCGATTTTTGCCATTTGCAGGCTTGAAGGAGTAATTATGAAGGGGGAATCATAGCAATTGAATATCGATTTGCGATTTTAGCCTTGCGGCCATGAAAGATCAAAGGCTTTGAGGGAAGTAACTAGCAATTTGACAAATTGCTATCAATCGAGGGTCGGAGCAAGTAACTTGATTGGAGACCACAAGTCTTTGCCAATTGAATAGCAAAGTAACCTACTACCTCCATTTGCGAGCCCGGATCCCAAAAACGGAGCAATTAAATGAGGCTGAAAATAAACGCTTATCCAAATCTCCTTTTCTTACTGATGGAGTGATATGATCAATTCCTATAAATCTGAGACAATTTGGATTGTTGTTATGTTGACTCCTTCCATGTTTTGCTACAGATGCTTCTGCATTATTAAGAACATCATCAATGTGTTCAAGAGTGCGACAATTCACTACGGCACAATAAGAGGGTCAAACCTCTCCAATACAAGCGAAAGGAGCAATATTATCATAAGTCACTCATAACTTCTAAGTGATAGCTTAATGGAAAAATAAATGGTACAGATGTTATATGAATGTAACTGAAATGTAAAGAAAATGAAAAGTCAGCAACAAGATAAAATCACATATATAGTTGTGAGCATGCGAGTTGTTGCTAACGCTTGCGACACTCGCAATCTTTACGTCGCAACGCAAACAACACAACACACCAATTACGCCCCTCACAATTTTTTCCTCGCAACGCAAACAACATACGACACACGTTAACACACATTACGACCTCGCAACACTCGGACGCAACTCGCGAACATTCCAAAATTCAAAACACAATACATACACACAGCACATACATAAAAAACTTACCAACAGCAACAGGGAGCATCCAGGACCTCAAAAAAACAACTTACACCTTGATTTATCTCAAAATAAAAGAGTTTACACACTAAAAAATTTGATAAGCGACAGAAAAAATGGCCGCCGAGCAAAACGAAAACGAGGTTACACACGCAAACACCATACGAGACACATTAGCACACATTACAACCTCGCAAACATCGGACGCAACACGCGAACATAAAAACATTTAAACACAATAAATACACACAACACACACATAAAAAGCTTACCTACAGCAAGAGGAACCATCCAGCGCCTCAAAAAAGCAAGTTACACCTTCATTTCAATAAAAATAAAAGACTTTAGACACTAAGAAAATCGCTAAGCGAGAGAAAAAATGGCCGACGAACAAAACGAAAACGAGGCTACAGCACTCTAAACACGCAAAACACCACAAGAAACTTGCAAAACACCACTAAGCACCTACGGATAATCAGCGAAGACGCATACCATAGATTACCCGACATTTTACGCCAATGCGGAAGTACACCACTACGCTAACGGTTTCGTCTCGCGCACGCACAGTATTACACTGCACACATTCACCACGCTTACACAGCAGCTCCACAACACTAATGCTGCAGCAACATCAAAACACATTGACAGCTCTTCAACACAATGCTTCAAAATAGGTAAAGTATATTCATTTATTAATGTATTATATATTTCATTATTACACACCAAACAGCATTAGCTCACTTACAATTTCATTGCCGTCATTTTTTGACGGGCAATTCGCTAGTAGTAGTAATAAACAGCAATAAAGAGCAACAACTAATGTAATAACAATAGTTTATCAAAAAAATATGAAAAATGTCAAATAATACCACATAAAAGAAAACAAAGTATTAAGAAAAAGCTGAGAAATAAATGATTAAGTTTATATATATAGAAGCCTTACATAAAGTGATGTCCTGGTACTGAGCAGTAAGAAGCTCAGATTTCAAGCAATTGCATATTTGAACTAAGGATTTTTTTTTTAAATTGCAAATAAAGTTGATTTAGGTTTTATTCAAATTAGTTTTGGTGTTTGCAAAATTACAACCACAAAGAGGTGTTCATTTTTCTCTTACTTCATTTATGAGGTTTATTAAACAATATATCTATGACGTGTTGAATGTCTTCATAGAACTGGACAACTTCAGCCTCTTCAGCATCCGTGGTTGGAGCATAGACGTGGATCACTGTGATATTAAATGGCTTGCCTTGAATTCAAATTGAAATCATTCTGTCATTTACTGGGCTGTAACCGAGCACTGCTTTGGCCACTCTTTGATTGACTAGGATGGCTACTCCATTTCTTCTGTGGGATTCTTGACCACAGTAGAAGATCTGGTGGTTGTCTGATGTGAAATGTCCCATTCCAGTGCATTTAAGTTCACCAAGTCCCAGGATATCAATGTTTAACCTTGTCATTTCAATCCTTGACCACATCTAATTTGCCTTGGTTCATAGTTCTAACATACCATGTTCCTATTCTGAATCGGTCTTTGCAGCAGCGGGCTTTCCTTTTACCTTCAGACACATCCGCAGCTGGGTGTCCTTTCGGCTGTGGCCCATCCACTTCATTAGATCAGGTGTTACTTGTACTTGCTCTCTGCTCTTTCTCAGTAATGTGATAGGCATCTTCTGAGCTCAAGGGCTGATCTTTCGGTACATATCATTATGTCTCTGGTTGTGCCTGTCCATAAAGTTTTGTTAGCAAAGATACTGGAATGGGTTGCCAGTTTCTTCTCCAGTGGGCCGCGAATTTTCTGACCTCCCTGCCATGACCTGCCCATATTGACTGACCCTACATGGTATAGCTCACAGCTTTATCGAAGTACACAAGTCCCTTTACCACGACAAGGTAGCAATAAATAATGATACATAATATATTGTTGTTGATCTGCATTACTTCCTCACAAACACAGAATATTATTTATAATATGAATGCAAAATATGAATAACCTATTGTGGGAGCTTTCCTACTAGTGAAAGGAAAGTTCGCCAATTCATAACAGTATTATACATCTGGGTAGAATGTGAGTAACCATACATGTACAATTAGTTCTAATTAATGTAATTACTACTGTAATTAACTGCTTGGCAATAGAAATGAATAACAGAGCAACTAATAGTAGGAATATCCTCCCACTCAGGCTCAGGACCAACAAGAAATCCAAGATGTACGAGCTAATGGCACAAGCACTCTCTACAGAATTTTAAGCACTGCTGTAGTTTGGGCAAAACTTCACATGTTTGTTAAGTGTATAACTAACAATACTAGTAAACCACAAGCATAGAAAGGAATGGTGCTTTTTACAGCTTCATCTCGTGGACCAGGAGCTCAAACAGTTTTTTTTTATGAGCTTCAGTGTCACGTTGTTGAATAATGTGTAATGCTTTCTTCATACTCCTCCCAGGTCAAACTGCAGTGTTCTTGACTACAGAGGTGTTTGATCTTATTCCTAAACAAAAAAGCCTTAAGATTCCTCTGGAGGAATCTATCTGTAATGCCAACCTTTGATAGACAGTATGTATTTAATGATAGATCTTATTCTATGTGCAATGGCTGTTTTCTGTTAACACCCCAGTGTGAATCTTTATTAATTTTGGACATTTTTCCCATAGTCTGTGCAAGGCCAAATATGTAGATCTTTACATTTTTCAGCAAATCAAATGATTCATCAACATTTGGGGGGGAAAAATGGTTTGAGTTTTTGGATTACATGGAATTTAGCAAGCTAATATGATAAGCCATTGGGAACATGTTGACCCACCAAAGCTGTAAATGTTTGCTTAACCTGTACTTTTTTGTGTATTATTGTTTGTTATCTGAATATGGGCCCAACAGATTCCAAGATAAAATGTGCAGATCTTTGACCTTGTTGTCCACATTGGCCACAATACAAAACCTGCACTTAAAATGATATTCTGGTGAAGTGAAGCGAATCCCAAACATCATATTGTAAGTGTTACTGGTTAAATATTGAAATATACCAACCTAAGCATTACTAAAATGCAGCAGTTGGCAGTGGCATTTCTGATTCACTGTAGGTGTAAATTTAAAAAGTCTACACACCATTTTAGGTGAATACAAAAAAATATAATGTTTTAAGTCCAGAAATAACTGTTTAACAAGCTGTGAATCTTAATCAACAATTATGAACAAGTTCGGAGTGCTGTTTCAAACTGTTAGAGAGGAAGAATATTTTTTCTGTCTATTTTGTTGGTGTATATCTTTAAATTATTTTGAAAATGGTTTTGTTGGGTATCAGTACATATGTTAATTTAATGTATCTTGACAATAACATAGTAGGGATGACCAACTGGAAAGCTCAATTAATTAAGTACCCTGATTTTTGTTTGCTCTCCGATGCACCAAAAATATTGGGATCTGTGATTGACGGAACAATTGCAATATATATTAATACAGTTTTATTTCACAAATATAGAGTGACAAGCTGGGAAAAAGATGCATCTCTTTTATATTCAAGAAATCAAAAACCTAAAAAGAAGAAAGCATAGCTATCAAGAGTCCCAAGCCCAAAACTGTTAAAAATCATAGAAATGTTCTTTGCTATGACTGTTAATGAATCTGATTTTGTTTTTTAAAGTTCAAATTTGCCTTTACTTATTTATGGTATTTATGAATCTATTATCGTTAAGATATGAGTATTGAGTTCAGCTTGATCATAGTTCTTTTAAAAAATCAAATCTTGGTCACAAGATGTCACTATTTCTCAGTATATTTATGTAATCCTATTTGAGTCCCCTTTATGATGTCGTAAATGATATAACGCACAGGGTATTTATACTGATATATCTTTCTTCTTATAACCAAAAATTAATAATAATTAAAAATGGAGAAGGAAGAGACCGTCCTGACCTCTAGGTTTTGAGAAATTATATTGCCATTCTAGAATGGCCAAAATAAACTTTACGTGATTAACAAGAATCACAAAACATTATGAATGTATTAATTGTCTTATGGCTATAAAATATAATTTTCTCAAGTGTGAGGGTAATATGTGAGTTATTCATTTCCCATTTGTTGGGATCATTACAAAAGTAATAATATAATACAAACCAAATTAATTGATGCTAAATGTGTAAAAAAATATATAAAAATGATAATTAATTAATTTTCACTCTCAGGGCAAAACAGCCCTAAGGAGATACTGGGCTAAATCCTCCACTAAGAAGAGAACCTAGTACTTCTAATATCGATAACATTTCAGCTCATTCTATAACATGGTCTTGAATACAGTAGACTCTCAGTTATCCGGCACTGATAGGGATTGGTAGATGTGGATAAATGTAGTTTCTGGTTGCATGAGAGTTAGTATTAAAGGAGGCCTAGATTAGCTACACATAGGATGCTCTGCTCTGTAGGAATATTTGTCAGTGAGGGCTTTTCTAGCAGCAGCAGCTTTCACTCCTCACTTATACGCAAGTTCATTCGGCTGGAGGGTGCGATGCTGACCCCGAGGAATGTAACCCAAACACTGCACTGGCTCAGTCACTTATTCCTGTCTGCTTCCAGGTAACATTGAATTGCAGAGACATACAGTGGATGATATCTAAGTGCCTATAAGCATTTTGTGGCATGACAACCTGGTTCCTGCAATTTGTTGTACAGTATTCAATTTTTTTTTTGGGTGCTTGAGAGTTCTGGTTGCTTGAGCTCCGGTTAGCTGAGAGTCTGCTGTAGTTATACCTCACTGGCGTTTAATTAGAAGAAAATATGCATGATGTATTTCAATACTTTTTGTGAATATAACAACACACCATAAAGTTGAAAAATGATATTTCAACTTGTTCAATCCAACAAAATGTAACTACTGTATATATAGTGTTTAACTTTTTTTTTACTTCTATCAGTGTGTTATTAGGGACAGTGTTTGAACTAACTTCAACTAAAGTAAGTAATAAAGTGACAAAAAAGTGCATATAAGCAAGATAAAGAGAGAATAGAAAAGTATGAAAAGTAAGAAAATAAGAACTTTCATAGTAAGATAAGAACATCAAGTAAGAGAATGAACATCTAAAGAAGATCATTTATTTTTCTACAAGTTTATATCTTCTCTCACTCCTCTGGACTAACCTCTGAAAGAAAAGTTTAGCCTCTCAAGCCTCTCCATCTTCCGAATCCAACATTCTGATCACAAGTTGTCCACGACCGCTCTTGAGGGTTGTTTCGGTGAAAGCAGTAGAAACGATTTGTTTCCCTTTGCCACTTACGTCTTTTTTTTTTAAATCATCCCTAGGGTATTATAAGCTATATTTTAATCTGTAAAAGTTTTGAATAATAGGATGTAACCATGGATTCCAAGTCTTGTAAAAAAATTGTCATTGTGCGTTCTAGCATGTGTGATTCTCTTGTCGATAAATATATAATCTTATTTATTTTTAACAGCTGTTATATATAAAGTTCCAGATTTCTATTGCTTAGCTATATAACTTTTAGCTGCTAACATAATCAACTGCAATAATTATTTGGGAAAAAGCAAGACCCGGTACTGATGAACCAAGAAGACATGTCTCCATTTCTGGAGAAAGATCTAGATCTAAAGTTTCTTCAACAAACTGCATTACTGATTTTCAGGATATTTGTACCTTTTAACAGAGCCACCATATATGAATAAATGATCCAATGTCTGGACTTGGGCTTATTGACGTTTTTCAGGAATGTAATTTAGCAGGGGTAATATATACTCAACTTGAGATTTTAAGGGAAGTCCTTAATATATTATCATTTAAAGAAGGTTTAGATAAAGAATTCTAAGTCTCAAGCCATGTATCTTGGTTTTAAATTTGGTTTACATTTTTTCCCATGAGATTGCATATTTATATTTGTGATCCTCAGGAGGCAAATTAAAGGAATACTAAATCATACCCAAGATATCTCTTGTCAGAGGAATTTTTTGGCAGATACATGAAAATCAGATAGCATGGGGGTTACCCTGAGTGTGTGTCAAATGTGATAATAAGTTATAATGTTCTTGCAGAGGAAGAATAACATTTTCTCTTAATGTTCTGTATAATATTATATCCTTGTCTGAAATCCAGGCAAATAAACCTTGTCAGCTTATTATTTTTCCATTATGTAAAAGCTAATTGTGTTATCCTTTGGAAAATGGTGGATGAGGTACAAAAGGAGTTAAATGGGAAAAAAATTATTTCAGTTTCTGCCATATTGCCACCCAGTGCCATTGCTGCATTGTAAATCAGGCAAAAAAATAACCTGAGCCAAATGATCATGTCCCAAGAGTAGGGGGGGCAACAGGGATTGGTTGATGATTAGCTGAGTGTACTTGTGGTATAATGTTTAGTCGTGCAGTGTTATCATATAGTTTGAAGTGTTATGGCACTAATAAAGAATTCCTAAAGTGATATGGAATAATACAGAATTTATCTTTCGGAAAAAAATACTACTTGTTACCCAGCCTAACTCTAGTAATGAAAAGTATAATGCAACATTAAAGTCCTGAATAAGAATCGATTAGTTTATGTTAAAACGTTGTATAAAAAGGAGTTACTTCAGATGAAAGAACCTGTTACCAGTCCTATTACTAAAAGTAATTCTTGCAAATGATAAAGATTTGTATAGATGATACCTCTTGGGAAAGGAACTGTTACCTTTAACCAATAATCAAGTTAGAAGTATTGCATGGAAGTAATAAAAATGTAGCCTCTCAATGAACAATCACTGCTGATTACTCAAATCTGATGTGTTGTTGACACATGTAAGTGTTCCTAAAATTAGTATATATATGCACAGTAGATGGCAGTTATTAAATACATTGCAGGAAATGCTTGCTGCATATTATGCAGTTTTTTATATTTTATAGTAACAGAATAGGGTCTTAATATGATTGCAAAAGTAATTGCAAAAAAATCCCTTTAAACCAAATGCAAAAGAACCACTTACTGAAAAATAAGAAAATGTAAAATGTATACTTCACAGGGGAAACACAATACCATTACCCTTAATTTTACAGAAAAAATGGATATTGCCTCATGGGCTAAAATGTGTTACTTCATTACCATTACCCAGAGCTTTTACTGAAAAACTGGATAATACCTCAAAGCAAAAACCTGTTACCATCACCCAGTTATAATTTTAATGAAGATATATTTAAACACTTTAAACACCTTTTCCGTCATAGGAATAGCCTACTCTGATAATGTGGACTTAGTGTATACCTCGCAGGAGCGACCAGCTACAAATAACCAGGGCCAGTGGTGGAGCTAGTGCATGGTGGGCCACGGTGCAAAAACAAAAGTTTATTGTCGTCCTATGTACAGATACTCCAGTCTCTGCTGTGGAACTCTGCAGCTCCTCCAGGGATACCATGGGGCTCTGTGCTGCCTCTCTGATTAATGCCCTCCTTGCCCGGTCCATGAGTTTTGATGGGCAGCCGTCTCTTGGCAGATTTGCTGTTGTGCCATTTTCTTTCCATTTGGTTATGATAGATTTGATGGTGCTCCAGGGGATCATCAAATATTTGGATATTTTTTTATAACCTAACCCTGACTTGTACTTCTCGACAACATTGTCACTTACTTGTTTGGAGAGTTCATTGGTCTTCATAGCAGTGCTTGGTTAGTGGTGGCTCTTGCTTAGGTGTTGCAGCCTCTGGGGCCTTTCAAAAAAGGTGTGTATATGTACAGATCATGTGACACTTAGACTGCACACAGGTGGACATCATTTCACTAAGTATGTGACTTGGTTGCACCAGAGCTTTTCATGGGCCTCATAACAAAGGGGGTGAATACATACGCACATGCAATTTTCTGTTTTCTATTTCTAAAAAATAGTTTTATGTATATATTTTTCTCATTTCACTTCACCAACTTAGACTATTGTGTTCTGATCCATCACATAAAATTCAGATTAACAAAACATTGAACTTAAGACTGTTATGTAACAAAATAGGTAAAAAGTCAAGGGGGGTGAATACTTTTGCAAGGCACTGTATATAAAAGTATACATCTACATATATATATATATATATATATGTAGATGTATATGTAAATGTAAACTTAAAAAATATATATATATATATGTACATATATATATATATATATATATATATATATATATATATATATATATATAAATATATGCATGTACATATATATATATATATATATATATATATATATATATATATATACAGTCAGGTCCATAAATATTGGGACATCGACACAATTCTAAACTTTTTGGCTCTATACACCACCACAATTTGTTTGAAATGAAACTAACAAGATGTACTTTAACTGCAGACTTTCAGCTTTAATTTGAGGGTATTTACATCCAAATCAGGTGAACGGTGTAGGAATGAGAACAGTTTGTATATGAGCCTCCCACTTTTTAAGGGACCAGAAGTAATGGGACAATTGGCTGCTCAGCTGTTCCATAGCCAGGTGTGTGTTATTCCCTCATTATCCCATTTACAAAGAGCAGATACAAGCTCCAGTGTTTATTTCAAATGTGCTATTTGCATTTGTTGCTGTTAACTCTCAATATGAGATTCAAAGAGCTGTCACTATCAGTGAAGCAAGCCATCATTAGGCTGAAAAAACAAAACAAACCCATCAGAGAGATAGCAAAAACATTAGGTGTGGCCAAATCAACTGTTTGGAAAATCCTTAAAAAGAAAGAACGCACCGGTGAGCTCAGCAACAACAAAAGACCCGGAAGACCACGGAAAACAACTGTGGTGGATGACCGAAGAATTATTTCCCTGGTGAAGAAAACACCCTTCACAACAGTTGGCCAGATCAATAACACTCTCCAGGAGGTAGGTGTATGTGTGTCAAAGTCAACAATCAAGAGAAGACTTCACCAGAGTAAATACAGAGGATTCACCACAAGATGTAAACCATTGGTGAGCCTCAAAAACAGGAAGGCCAGATTAGAGTTTTCCAAACAACACCTAAAAAAGCCTTCACAGTTCTGGAACAACATCCTATGGACAGATGAGACTAAGATCAACTTGTACCAGAGTGATGGGAAGAGAAGAGTATGGAGAAGGAAAGGAACTGCTCATGATCCAAAGCATACCACCTCATCGGTGAAGCATGGTGGTGGTAGTGTCATGGCGTGTTCATGTATGGCTGCCAATGGAACTGGTTCTCTTGTATTTATTGGTGATGTGACTGCTGACAAAAGCAGCAGGATGAATTCTGAAGTGTTTCGGGCAATATTATCTGCTCATATTCAGCCAAATGCTTCAGAACTCATTGGACGGCGCTTCACAGTGCAGATGGATAATGACCCGAAGCTTACAGCAAAAGCAACCAAAGAGTTTTTTAAGGGAAAGAAGTGGAATGTTATGCAATGGCCAAGTCAATCACCTGATCTGAATCCGATTGAGCATGCATTTCACTTGCTGAAGACAAAACTGAAGGGAAAATGCCCCAAGAACATGCAGGAACTGAATACAGTTGCAAAGGAGGTCTGGCAGAGCATCACCAGGGATGAAACCCAGCGTCTGGTGATGTCTATGCGTTCCAGACTCCAGGCTGTAATTGACTGCAAAGGATTTGCAACCAAGTATTACAAAGTGAAAGTTTGTTTTATGACTGTTAATCTGTCCCATTACTTTTGGTCCCTTAAAAAGTGGGAGGCACATATACAAACTGTTGTAATTCCTACACCGTTCACCTGATTTGGATGTAAATACCCTCAAATTAAAGCTGAAAGTCTGCAGTTAAAGCACATCTTGTTCATTTCATTTCAAATTCATTGTGGTGGTGTATAGAGCCAAAAAGATTAGAATTATGTTGATGTCCCAATATTTATGGACCTGACTGTATATATATACAGGTTATAGCAATAGGGCAACAAAGAAAGTGTTTCATAAAGCCCTTTACCTCAAAAGAGAGGTATTGCTAAATACAAAGAAAAAAGATATCAATGATGAGCAGATTAAGTTCATCAGCACCTTTGATAATCAATGGAAAGAAATCCTGGAGGTTCTCAACAGACATTCAAATATTTTGAGGACTGATGACGATCTAAATAACTGGCTACAAAAAGGGATACAAGCAAGTTGGAAAAGATCGCCATCTTTAAAAGATAAACTTAAAAGATCAAGTCACTTTGTAAAAGATATACCTAAACTTTGTAAGTGACAATGGAAAGCCATAGTAATGGACACTGCAAATACTGTCCCGATATTAAGAACAAGACCCAAGTTTTAGATCATATGGGCAATTGTCACTTAATTAAGAGATTCTTTAACTGCAGTAGTAAAGGAGTTATCTATGTCCTTGGATGTCTCTGTGCTGCTAAAAAATATGTCGGCATGACAAGCCGTGAGATCAGGAAACGTATTGGTGAACATGTGCGAAACATCAAAATTAGTAAAACAGATTTGGAAAAGGGTCGCAAACTGACATCAGTGGCCCATCATTTTTTGAAATTCCATAATGCCAATTACTTGGACTTAAAATGTTGGATGATACAACAAATTTCCCTCGGAATTCGAGGTGGAAACTGGGAAAATGCATTGGTACATGCAGAAAGCCGGTGGATATTTTTATTAAATACTATGGCCCCAAGTGGGCTAAATGAAAATATTAATTATACAGTATCTTTGTAAAATAGTCCATCACTAAACTTTTTCTTTGTCTCTATGATCAATTGATCATTAGATTGATCTAAGGAATATCAAGATAAGATCTTTCCTTATCCAAATACAGAATAGGGTTTTAGATATTTGTAGGTCTTCTTCTTATAAATCAAGGATTATTTATTTTAAGAGTTGTTGTAAATTAATCTTCTATTTATTAAACTTCTCCCCTATCTCTATGATGAATTAATCATCAAATTGATTTTCAAGGAATAATACATTTCAATTAGATATTTATTTTTTTAAATGCATGATAAGGTTGTAGATAGTGATGTCGCGAACATAAAATTTTCGGTTCGTGAACCGCGGATGCAAATTTCATCAAATGTTCGCGAATAGGCGAACCCGGCGAACCGCCATAGACTTCAATGGGCAGGCGAATTTCAAAACCCACAGGGACTCTTTCTGGCCACAATAGTGATGGGAAAGTTGTTTCAAGGGGACTAACACCTGGACTGTGGCATGCCGGAGGGGGATCCATGGCAAAACTCCCACGGAAAATTACATAGTTGATGCAGAGTATGGTTTTAAGCCATAAAGGGCATAAATCACCTAACATTCCTAAATGGTTTGGAATAACATGCTTTAAAACATCAGGTATGATGTTGTATCGATCAGGTAGTGTAAGGGTTACCCCCGCTTCACAGTAACAGACCAATCTCCCCTTTTAATGCCCCGCAAACAACCGCAAACAGTCCCTTTGCACTACCGCAAACTCCCCATTTGCACAACGTTGGATACCAAGCTAGCCATGTCCCGTTCCTTGTCCTCACTGATGTCATTGAAGGTCTCTTCCTCCACCCAGCCACCAAGGGTCCCCGAAAGGTGACAACAAGCCCCCTGGGACGCCTGCTGTGTTTGGTCTTCCACCTTCTCAAAGCCACCTTCCTCCTCTGACTCCTCTTATTCAGACTCCTCTCTCTGCGTTGCCTCTGTCTTATTATAAGGTGTGTACTGTTAAGTAGTACTATTCCTATCTGTTTAATGCCTGTTATGTCCACTATTAGGGGACGTGTATATGGCATTGATTTTTGGAACAGGGAGATGGAAAAAGATGCTTGGTCGGACCTCCTACTTCGAATTTGGGGCACTGCACGTGCAATGTAATGTGCTACCAGATAGGAGTGGTGTGTTCAGTTGTACTATTTATTCCTATCAGTTTAATACCTGTTACGTCACCTATCAGGGGATGTGTATATGGCATGGATTTTTGGAAGCGGGAGATGGAAAAAGATGCTTGTTCGGTCCTCCCACTTCAAATTTGGGGCACTGCGCGTGCAATCTAAGGTGTCACCAGATAGGAGTGGTGTGTTCAGTTGTACTATTCATTGCTATCAGTTTGATACCTGTTACGTCACCTATCAGGGGACGTGTATATGGCATGGATTTTTGAAGCGGGAGATGGAAAAAGATGCTTAGTCGGTCCTCCCACTTCAAATTTGGGGCACTGCGCGTGCAATCTAAGGTGCCACCAGATAGGAGTGGTGTGTTCAGTTGTACTATTTATTCCTATCAGTTTGATACCTGTTACGTCACCTATCAGGGGACGTGTATATGGCATGGATTTTTGGAAGCGGGAGATGGAAAAAGATGCTTGGTCGGTCCTCCCACTTCAAATTTGGGGCACTGCGCGTGCAATCTAAGGTGCCACCAGATAGGAGTGGTGTGTTCAGTTGTACTATTTATTCCTATCAGTTTGATACCTGTTACGTCACCTACCAGGGGACGTGTATATGGCATGGATTTTTGGAAGCGGGAGATGGAAAAAGATGCTTGGTCGGTCCTCCCACTTCAAATTTGGGGCACTGCGCGTGCAATCTAAGGTGCCACCAGATAGGAGTGGTGTGTTCAGTTGTACTATTTATTCCTATCAGTTTGATACCTGTTACGTCACCTACCAGGGGACGTGTATATGGCATGGATTTTTGGAAGCGGGAGATGGAAAAAGATGCTTGGTCGGTCCTCCCACTTCAAATTTGGGGCACTGCACGTGCAATCTAAGGTGCGACCAGATAGGAGTGGTGTGTTCAGTTCTACTATTTATTCCTATCAGTTTGATACCTGTTACGTCACCTATCAGGGGACGTATATATGGCATGGATTTTTGGAAGCAGGAGATGGAAAAAGATGCTTGGTCGGTCCTCCCACTTCAAATTTGGGGCACTGCACGTGCAATCTAAGGTGCCACCAGATAGGAGTGGTGTGTTCAGTTTGTGGTGTATCACCAAATTTTTCTTTTTCTATGTTGCTCAGTTTTCTAGTTATCCCTCTAGTACAGGAGAACCTAGTGGGAGCAAAAACCTGATATACAGGAGAAATTCAACCCACCGTCCCTCCGGAATAGTTCCCTCAGGGACATAAGTTCTCCTGTACTTTCCTATGGCTGTCAATCCACATATTACACAAAAACAGAATTTATAGAATTTAGGTGAGAGTGTGTGATAAATGTTTATGTATGTGCAATGTAAAACTTTATTGAATGTATGAGAGAGAGAAAGAAGAGGAAAAAGACACATTATTATATATCCTCCTTGCAAGTTCCTTCCTCATTTGTTTCATTGCCACACAAAAGTATATTATTATAATTGTCGTTAATACTTGAATGAACATGAGTGCCAGCGACAGTGTTCGTAGGACTGGATGTGTCTCTGACTCATGAAGTTCCAAGGTAAAAAGCTTAATTGTCAAATTTGTCCAATCTGCATTTGCAGTAAAATTGATCATTTCAGTGGTAAGGTTTCTTGATGGAAATACCATGATACAAGACCCTTCTTCCACCAAACATATTTCATCAACTGTCCTATATTCAAAGTGGCCGATAAAGCATGCAATGTCTCCTATGCGGATCACTTCTTGCACCAGGTTTTCTTTTATCAACTGCACCCAGCCATCCTCCTCAGCTCCTTTCTCCCAAACACAACTGCACAGCCATCGGTGTTGAGATTTCCTGCAACAGCTTTCATCCATCTCCAATCCTGTAATAGTGGCCAGTCTTTTTGATGGGAAGTGTTGCTTGTAGATTCCATCACTTAACGTGCCAATGCTATGTATAAAGTTCAGTTGCTCTGCCTGCCCCTCCCAACGGGGAATTGCCAGGATTAGTCCTATTGTCCCAGATTGTAGTCCATGTGGCATCCATTGATCTGGGCCTTCAATATAGCTGTATTTAAGATTGTCCTCAGTGATGTCCACTCCTTTTCTTTTCAATGACGTGATAATCCTTGTTGCATTGATTTGTCTTGCCCACTTGTTTTCCTGGATATCTTTAATAGTTTCCTTTAAATCTGCCAACAGCTTTCCTCCAATCATAGAACAGAAAATGGCAGTTCCCACTGTTTCATTCTTAATGCTGTTAGCAATGGAAGCAATATTTTCCTCAACTAGATGCAGGTTGTTGGCAATGGTGTGTATGTCATCAACATTGTCTGTCAGTCTACTCACTATAAGGGAGTCAGCTACTCCACCTGTTTTCATAGCATGTCCCATGCCATCAGTAAGGGAGTTTATCCTGCTGTTCAGTCCAATGATGTCTGCTGAATTCCATACTCCCAATCCAGTTCCGACTCCTCCTAAAAGGGCTGCAAGTGTGTCCTGTTTTTCTCGACTCCCTGCTCCGGTCCACTCAATGATGGTCTCTTGTATACTTTGCTTAAACCACTGCCGCTGTGATTCCGGGCACTTTGGAGGAATAGAAAAATCATTAAAATTTAGAATTATTGGGTAGTAAGTCCACCCAACCCCTTGCACAACTGTTTCATGTGTTGGTACCACTACCAATCCGCCTATTGGCCATGGTACCTTCTTCTGATCTTTACAACGTTGCAGCTCCTTTACAGAGACAAATACTTCATCTATTGTTAGAACACACCCCTTTCCAGTATCAAAATTGCAGAATTCCTCTAGGTCAGGCTGGGCAGCTATAACTGCAGCGTCCCATTCTCCACCTTCTTCTAATGTTAAGTTACTCACTACTACTGTAATATTTGTAACCCTCCCTTGTACCTTTGTTGTTATTTTAGTCCTTCCTTTAAAGTTTCCTGTATTCATTATCTGTCCATATCTTATAACCCATTCCCAGTTATGTCCCTCTATACTTTTTATTGGAGCTCTAAGAGCTAATCCCCTGGTACTATTATGTGGCAAAATAATGTTTACTTGTAACCCTCCGCCCTCTTTTACTTCCAATTCCCTGGGCCAAATAAATCTATCTGCTTGAACATAATGTAACTCCAATCTTTTCAAACTCTCTCCCTTATTTGCGGTATCTTCTGGCCTTATTGCCTGTCTCCCCATTCCTACTGTGATACAGCTTATACTTATCCATCCTGTAACAAGGATCCACCACAATCTTCTGTTGACACGCATCTTCATTCTTATACGGCCTTGCTCTGTGGGAACACTAGATTCCATCATTAGAAACATATACATAACAAAAACAACAGGGGCCATTCTTTTTGCAAGTTTGTTCACGGCCCTGTAATCAATGGTAAGTCTCCATGATGAGGCTGCTTTTTCATCTCCATTCCCTTTTAACACAGCTTTTCTCACAGGCCAACATGGTGAGTTACATGCATACCCATTTCCAGATTTAATTATTCCACGTCTCTCCAGCATTTCTATCATCTCGGTAATTGCCCAAACAGGTATGTCTTGGATTAGCTTCTGCAGCCATTCTGGTTGTCCGTCTAGTTTCAGTTTGTCTTTTTCCAGACTTTTTATCCGAGAGACAATATATGCCATTGGGAGCACAACCCCTTTCGTCAACTCTGTACTTACCTGATTCACCTTTTCTGTCTTCCACAAACAAAAATTGGCAAGATCTACAATGAAATTTCCTTTTTTTAAAGCTTCTATTCCCAATATTTCCTCTGGCCAACCCACTATTGCTTCTACTTGTATTGTTTTTTCTCCAACTGCTACATCAATTGGACCTGCTCTAACCTCCTGTGGATTCCCAGTAACTCCCATAATACTTACTGAAGAATGCCCATTTTTGACCCTGTTGGTCATTGTAACTGCTGCTCCTGTATCTACCAACATATTTTTCCCTACCCCTGCGATGACTGTATAACTGGTAGGCCGACCTGCCTCATCCATGGTTAAATTAGCTGAGTGAATGAGATGCTGAGGCGCAGGGGTTGGGATTTGTCATTGTGACTCACTTCTACTCCGTCCCTCTTTTATAACACTATATTGCATCTTTGCCTCACTTTCCTTCAATTTCCTCTCTGACTCAGCTACCTTGTTTTTAAGTATGTGATTTTCCTCTTCTATCCTATCCTTCTGTCTCCTGAGTTCCCAATAGCCCATGTTACCGTTTCTCTCTCCCTCCTGATTAGCCCTCCAGTTGCTGCCATCCCTATTCCTATAGTCCCTAGGTGGATCTCTCCATCTTTTGTCAAAGTTCTGTTTTGGTCTCCAGTTTTGATCATCCTTCTTGTTCTGGGGTACATCCCACGTCTGGTTTCTCCAATTACCATCTATATCTCTACCAGACTCGACCTTAAATGTTCTTACAGCTGAAACAGAGCAGGCCTGTTCTGTGAAAGGATGCTTGATCCACCACGTATCAGCTCTAGTTAGTACCATTTCCAAGTCTGTTGGTGTTGGATCAAAAAGCCTGATAAATTCTTGACACTCCCGGGGAAGGGCTTCCATTACTTTTGCTATATGTTCTGGTGAGCCCAGCACTAGAGGCTGTTGAGGTTGTCGTAGAGTATACCAAAAAAATATCCTTTGAGCTACCTCTCTAGGACCATCTATTGGCCTCATGGTAATATTTGCTATTTCTTTCTCTATGCTAAGTAGATAGAAATTAGTTGCAGCAATTCTTCCTGCCTGATCAGACACACTGTTATTAAATCCCAATAGTCTACTAGCCAAAGGACCCATAGCGTATTCTAACAGTTCTGTCCATTCCTCTAAGTTAAGACCTCCTTTTTTAGCTCTATCTGCTCCCCTCATAAACCAATGTGTAAACGTATTAAAGTTGTTAGTTGGCATAGTTACATAGTTACATAGTTACATAGTAAATAAGGTTGAAAAAAGACTTTCAGTCCATCAAGTTCAACCTGTTAAGATCTCCTCTGATCTGCAATATGCGGATTAGTTATTAATTAAATTATTGATTAAATAATTATTAATAGTATAGTATTGGAGAATGAATAAAGAGTTAGTCCATCAAGTTCAACCTTTTTAGATCTCTATTGATCTTTTTAATTTGGACTATTTATTATTATTGTTAATTGTTAATTATTGTTAATTGATCCAGAGGAAGGCAAACATAAAAAAAAAAACCATTGAAACTTTGCCAATTGTCTCATAAGGGGAAAAAAAAGCAAAATTCCTTCCTGACCCCAGAAACTGGCGATCAAATTTCTCCCTGGATCAATATTCCTTGAAAGTTATCTAGGATAGCCTTGAATGCCCTCTTTATTCAGAAATATATCTAACCCCTTTTTGAAGTTGTCTATCGAATTCGCTGTCACCACCTCCTTTGGTAGAGAATTCCACAGTTTAACCACCCTAACTGTGAAGAACCCTTTTCTTTGTTTAAGGTGAAATCTTTTTTCCTCTAACCTCAACGGATGTCCTCTTGTCAGTTGAAAATCTCTTGCTACAAAAAGTTCACTTGACAAAGCCTTATATTGACCCTGGATGTATTTAAATAACGTAATCATATCTCCTCTTAGACGCCTTTTTTCTAGCGAAAATAAGTTTAATTTTGCTAGTCTTTCTTCATAACTTAGCCCCTCCATTCCCCTATTAGTTTTGTAGCCCTTCTCTGTACTTTTTCCAGCTCTAAAATGTCTTTTTTTGTGAGGTGGTGCCCAAAATTGTACTCCATATTCCAAATGAGGGCGTACTAGAGATTTGTATAGTGGCAGAATTATATCTTCTTCCCTGGCTTCTATACCCTTCCTAATACATGCTAATATTTTATTTGCCTTTGCAGCCGCTGCTTGGCTTTGAGCGCTGTTACCTAGGTGGTTGTCCACTAGTACTCCCAAATCCCTTTCAATATCTGATACCCCTAGATTTGCTCCATTAAGATTATAGATTGCTTGGCTATTGTTCCTTCCCAAATGCATAACCTTACATTTATTTGTATTAAATCTCATCTGCCATTTAGCCGCCCATTTCTCTAATTTATGCAAATCCTTTTGTAGGGAAAGTACATCATTATCTGATTTTATTACCTTGCACAACTTAGTGTCATCAGCAAAAATGGAGACACTACATTCGAGTCCTACTTCAATGTCATTAATAAATATGTTAAAAAGGAGAGGACCCAATACTGAGCCCTGAGGAACCCCACTTATCACATTAGACCAATCAGAGTATGTTCCATTTACAACAACCCTTTGCTTCCTGTCTTTTAGCCAGCTCTCGATCCATGAGCAGATATTTACTGCAATTCCTGTATCCCTTAGTTTGCTCACTAGTCTTCCATGTGGCACTGTATCAAATGCCTTTGAAAAATCTAAAAAGACTACATCCACTGAGTTGCCCTGATCCAAGTTCCTACTAACCTCCTCATAAAAACTAATTAGATTGGTCTGACACGACCTTTCCTTCATAAATCCATGTTGACTGCTACCTATGATCCTGTTCAAATAGACATATTCTTGTATTCTGTCCCTTATTAACCCTTCTAAAAGCTTCCCAACTACAGAAGTGAGGCTCACTGGTCTATAATTCCCCGGATTTGCTCTAGATCCCTTCTTAAATATAGGTATCACCTCTGCTTTTCTCCAGTCATCTGGTAGAGACCCTGTAGTGAGCGAGTCTTTACAGATTAGATATAATGGTTTGGCTATTACAGAACCCAGCTCCCTCAGTACCCTTGGATGTATTCCATCAGGACCTGGGGCTTTATTAACATTTATTTTCTCCAACCTCTTTTGTATTTCTTCCTGCGTTAACCAATTATTTAGTGAAGGTAGTGTAGCCCCATTATGTTGCAGTGTCCCAACCACTGGTACCTCCCTTGTGTAAACCGACGAAAAGAACCTATTTAGCTCATCTGCCTTTTCCTGGTCACTAATTATCAGATGGCCTGTGTCACATTGTAATGGTCCTATCGATTCCTTCCTGGCCTTCTTCCCATTAATATATTTATAAAATATTTTAGGGTTAGTCTTACTTTCCATTGCAACTGACTTCTCATTTTCTATTTTAGCCAGTCTAATAGCCCTTTTGCAAGCCTTGTTGATTTCCTTATAGTCACATAAAGATGCCTCTGTTCCCTCCTTCTTGTATAATTTAAATGCATATTTCTTTTTCCTCATCATGATCTTTAAGTCATTGTTAAGCCACATGGGATGTGATTTACTCCTATTTATTTTATTTCCACATGGTACATGCTGATGAGTATGTTTATTTAGTAAGGATTTGAATGTTGTCCATTTATTTTCAGTATTCTTCCCTGTAAGTTCTTTGTCCCAGTCTATATGTTGTATTGCTGCCCGTAGCCCATTAAAGTTAGCCCTTTTAAAATTTAGAGTTTTTGTTGGCCCCTTACAACTTTGTTTTTTGTATTCAATCTCAAATGAGACTGTGTTGTGATCACTGTTCCCCAAGGGTTCCCCTATTTTTACATTTGATATTATATCAATATTACTTGTGATGACTAAATCCAAGATGGCCCCATTTCTAGTAGGTTCTTGTATTACCTGGGCTAGATAATGATCCCTGAGTGTACTCAAGAACCTGCTCCCCTTAGCTGAGCTGCTGGTCTCGTTTATCCAGTTTATATCAGGGTAATTAAAGTCTCCCATTATTAGAACTTGCCCATGCTTAGCTGCATTTCCAATCTGTAACAATAATTGTATTTCCTCACTTTCAGCTATATTTGGGGGTTTATAGCATACTCCCACCAATATGCATTTAGAATTAGCTCCTCCACTATTTAGCTCAACCCACAAGGATTCAATGATGCCGTTAGTGCCAGCATAAATATCTTCTCTAACTATAGGCTTAAATTCAGGCTTAACATAAAGACAGATCCCTCCTCCTCTTTTACCATTTCCCCTATCTTTCCTAAATAGGTTATAACCATCCAGATTAACAGTCCAGTCATGAGATTCATCCCACCATGTTTCCGTAATGCCTATTAAGCCCCATTTTTCTTGTACTGCTAATATTTCTAGCTCATCCATTTTCCCAGGCAAACTTCTTGCGTTTGCAATCATACACTTTATGTTGCTATGGCTCTGCTGATGTGAAGTGCCTGCCACTGTATTTGAGGCCCCTATTAATATCTCCCTACTTTCTATTGTAACCCTCCCCCCTTCTCCTCCCCCATGGGTAAATAATTCATCCCTTTCCCTCTCTACCCTATTTACCCCAATACTTCTATATAGTCCCTCCCCCCCACCTACAAGTTTAAAAACTCCCCCAGCCGTTCTACCATCCTATTCCCTAGCACAAAAGCGCCCTCATCATTAAGGTGCAATCCATCCCTACTATAGAGATTGTACCCAAGTGAGAAGTCAGCCCAGTGCTCTAAAAACCCAAAACCCTCTGCACTGCACCACTTTTTTTTATCTGCCAATTGTCTTTATCTGCCATAGACATCGGTCGAGTCTGCATAGAAAATCCTGTAGGTGTTTGCCTTGCATTAAATAATTCTGAAACAATAACTGGTGCTTGTGGTATGGTATCTACTTGTGGAACAGAATAACATAAGAAATCTTTTCTATCTTGGTTCATTTTCGGCACTGGTTCTTTATTTTGTGCCACAAACATATCCAGATCTGGATATATTTTGGCAATGTCTCTGACTCCTTTTATCCCTTCTAACTTTGTTTTATTTTTATAGTCCATTATTATGTTTTGAAGTTCTGTTATTTTTACTCCATAAACATCCCTCTGCTTTTCTATTTCCCTTAACTCCCTTTCTAGTTCCCCTACAATTGTAGTTGTTCTCAAAGCTGCAATTTTTAAACAATCCCTTTTGTCCATTGCTTCCTCCATTTTATTTGTTGTTTCCAAATTATGCTGCCGTAATTCTACAACTAAGTCTATTAGGCCTCCTATTGTGGCTACAACAGCTTGTGTGACCAAACTTTTTCTCTTCTTTGTTCTATACTTTTTGTTATTTACAATTTGTGTTAGAACATCCATTAATCTCTTTTCTTTTTCACTGTCTGGGTTTGCTGGCTCTGGAAGCTCATATGGACCATCATGTTTTTGAATATGTTTCCTAAAGTACTCACGCACTTCTGTGGGAAAGTATTTGGCCCCTTGAAAAGACATTCCTACTCTTTTACTCACCCAAGTAAGAATCCAAATCAATTTGCGACTAAAGTAGCATGCTTCTGAGTAGCCAACAATAGTTGATGACTATTCAGTAGGCCAGGTGTAATATGTAGAAAAATAGATTAGTACCCACAATGCAAATTATACTTACCTTAGTATGGTGAAGGTAATACTTGCTAATTAACTTAAAATATAATAGCAAGGCCTGCAGGGTAGGAGATAAACCCGAACTAGGATATGCAAGACACCCAAAATGTATAAGGTATGGAAGCCTATAGTGTATTAAAATGCACGCCTGAAATAATATATATATATATATATATAATATTTAAAATGGTTTATTTATTATTTTTCTCCAGGCCTGTACTATGATAAAGGACTAGAGAAAGAAAAAGAAAGAAAAGAAAAAAAAAAAAAAAAAAAAAATAATAGTATTAACAAACTCAGGTATTTGAAACACACAACAAACTAATTGTGGCCTGGTGCCCAAGCTTGTATATTAAAAATGGAGGCTTGAATTAGCATTTAATTACACAAAGAAGCCACATGGATTCTATTCAAATGCAAAGCTAGGCCTGTACTCAAAAGCACAACAACTCAGATAAACCCACAAAAAGAACCTGTATGATATATATTTGTTTTATGTATCAAAATAAGCTAGAGCGAACAAAACTCAACTCAGAAGCTAGTACGATATAGTACGATATATTTGTTTTATGTATCAAAATAAGCTAGTACGAACAAAACTCAACTCAGAAGCTAGAACAATATCTATTAAAAATGGAGGCTTAATTTAGCATTCAAATACACAAAGAAGCCGCATGGATTCTATTCAAATGCAGGCCTAGCCTGTACTCAAAAGCACAACAACTCAACTCAGAAGCTAGTACGATATTTATATAAAAATGGAGGCTTATCCTAGACTCCACACACAATCAGCACTTGATTTCCCATGCAGAGGATAATTAGACAAAGTACTTTTTTTCCTTCCCCACAAAAAAATAAATAAATAAATAAATCTGACTATCTATTAATGTGATATTACCTCATAAATAACCTTTGTAGAAGTCTAAAATTCGTGGTCGCCAAATGTGGTGTATCACCAAATTAATATTACACAAGGTTCGTCTACATTAAAAGGTATTTATTAAAAAGGCAGATAACACAATACTATAAATGTATTACAAACACAACAGCCCAGACCCACGGAGCAACACCCCCTTTTAAATCTATCTACCTATATATATAGTAATTCCCTTCCCCAAACGCTTGATCTTACCCACAGTTAGACCATTGACATCATCACCACCATCAACCATCACCAACACCACCCAGCAAGCAAACAGGAAACAGCACCAGTTTCCTGCCTGGATATATCCTTAGTTGAGATGATGTGATTTACATCACATCCTGTCCATGACTTCCTTGAGCAATTGTGGGAGGGAAGTAAAGATTCTCAGCCCTCCTACAAAGGCCTGTTTAAGTAGTCCTGAATTACCATTCAAGGAAGACAAGTTACCACACAGTTGTACTATTTATTCCTATCAGTTTGATACCTGTTACATCACCTCTCAGGGGACGTGTATATGGCATGGATTTTTGGAAGCGGGAGATGGCAAAAGATGCTTGGTCGGTCCTCCCACTTCAAATTTGGGGCACTGCACGTGCAATCTAAGGTGCCACCAGATAGGAGTGATGTGTTCAGTTGTACTATTTATTCCTATCACTTTGATACCTGTTACGTCACCTATCAGGGGACGTATATGGCAAGGATTTTTGGAAGCAGGAGATGGAAAAAGATGCTTGGTCGGTCCTCCCACTTCAAATTTGGGGCACTGCACATGCAATCTAAGGTGCCACCAGATAGGAGTGGTGTGTTCAGTTGTACTATTTATTCCTATCAGTTTGATACCTGTTACGTCACCTATCAGGGGACGTGTATATGGCATAAATTTTTGGAAGCGGGAGATGGAAAAAGATGCTTGGTCGGTCCTCCCACTTCCAATTTGGGGCACTGCGCGTGCAATCTAAGGTGCCACCAGATAGGAGTGGTGTGTTCAGTTGTACTATTTATTCCTATCGGATTCAATAAAGCCAATAAACCTGGCCCGTTACTAGCCAGGAAACTACAAACCAAAACAACACAAAATAGGATACTTCAAATTAAGACCTCAAAGGGAGAAAAAACAAAACGAACCCAAATAAGATCCAGAAGATTTTTACAAAATTTTACAATACACTTTATACGGCAACAAAACACACAGATCTACACAAAATGAGGGGATTTCTTAATTCCTGTGATCTCCCCTTAAAAGAAGAAAATGACTTAGAGACTTTAAATGCCAAAGTGACCCTAGAGGAAGTGAGAAAAGCAGTCCAGAACCTCAAACCTGGTAAGTCACCAGGCCCAAACGAGTACACCAATTTATATTATAAAAAATGTATAGACATATTAGGCCCGCACTTGGTCACTCTAACAGAGTTCTAGAAGGCAAGCAAACACCAGCAGAGCTGAACAGGGCAGATATCACTCTATTCCCTAAGGAGGGTCAAGATGCCCTAGAACCAAAAAACTACAGGCCAATATCATTACTAAACTGTGATACAAAGATCCTGTCAAAAATAATAGTGGATAGAATGTCATCCTTCTTGCCTAAGTTAATACATAATGACCAAGTAGGCTTTGTCTCCCACAGGCAAGCGGGAGACAACATTAGAAAAGTCATGAACCTACTGTACCACACCAAAGCCTCTAAAATTCAAGCCTGTCTTATGGCCTTTGACATTGAAAAGGGGTTTGATTCCCTGGAGTGGACTTACCTATACGCCACACTTGAAAAATTTGGTATTAAAGGCCATTTCATAAATCTCATACACTCATTAAACAAATCATCCAGGGCAAGGTTACAGATTCCGGGAGATGAGAGATCCTGAATAAAAATAGAAAGATGAACAAGACAAGGGTGCCCCCTTTCTCCCCTTCTATTCGCAATAGCAATAGAACTCCTGGCTCAGACAATTAGGGCCAAGGCTGGGATCACAGGCATAAAAATAGGCAAGCACCATTTCAAAACTTGTCTATTTGCAGATGACCTGCTGTGTATGCTCTCAAACCCTACCCAATCGGTCCCAGAGTTGATTCAAACTATGGAGGAGTTTGGTCAGTTTTCTGGCCTTAAACTGAACATCGAGAAGACAGAAGCACTAGCGATTGACTTAACAGCAGTAGAGAAGCAGGGTCTCCAAGGGAAGTTTAATATTAAGTGGGATAAGAACCACATAAACTAACTGGGAATCCGACTAACCCCTAAGCTAGAGGACTTGTACAAAGCCAACCACTCCAAACTTTATAAAACAATAATTAATGACCTGAGTAAATGGACAAAGTATAGGTTATCATGGCTAGGGAGAATAAATACAATAAAAATGAATTTCCTTCCTAGGTTGCTCTAAATATTTCGAACACTCCCGATCCCGATTAAATAAAAAGAATTAGAAAATATTCAAAGGAAAATATTTCAGTTTATCTGGAACCACTCTCCCTCACGCATCACAAAGAAAAGTATGTACCTTCATAAGTCAGAGGGGAGACTATTGTGTTCAAACTTAAAATATTACCACAAGGCAGCTCAGTTATCTTTCCTCCCAATAGCACATTCTATAGGGCATCAACCGGCCTGGGTGTATTTAGAGAACCACACTTTAAGGCCCTTAACCTGGGACAAGGTGCCTTGGCTATCAGAATTGCCTCAGAGCCTTAAAAACTCGCCAAACCCCCTAATCAGACACTCACTATCATACTGGAAATGGGCCAAGAAACACAAGGGTTTGTTCCCTGGATCCACCCAAATGACCCCAATTCTTGACCACTCTCAGGCCCCGAAACACATGAGCACAACATCACAACACTGGTGGAGGTCAAGGAAACTAGATAGACTGGGAGACTGGTTAGTAAAGGGCCAGATGCTCAACTATGAGGAACTGAGGGACAAGCATGAGCTACCGCTGTCAGAACATTACAATTACTGTAGGCTGAGGCATATCGCACACTCCCTGTCCCAGAAACAGGGGACACTGGTCTTAAATTGGTTCTCCAAAATTTGTAAAGATAAACCTCTATCAAGGGGGATCATTGGGTCACTTTACAAATATAAAACATTTGTTACTGGTTGAAGGACCGGACTGGGGGAGCCCTGGAGACTCTTCAGAAGCAACCGGCGGCAAAATCATCCCAGGAAAGGAGAGGTCGCTTACTGAAGCCTCCCCTAGGGTAACCCAAGGGTGATTGCCCAGGTTAGATATTGTAAATAATAAGCTAATACTGCAGGAGGGATGATAGCTAATAGGACTTTGATGTTTCCTGCAGATATACTCTTTACTATTGTCTGTTTTACCATGTTTTAGGTATCTCTTAAATTGCAATCACAGTAAAAAATAAGAAAAATTATTAACCTAAAAAGTAAAAATAAGAAGGACTAGCCAGCTAACTTTCACAAAATGTCTTTATTGTAAATTTGTATTTTTGCACAATTGTTATGCAAGACTGTTCAAAAATGCTTTATTTTTCATTACATGCTGTACGCCTTCTGACAATAAAAGAATATAAATGCAAAAGTTAGGTATTGTTGCAGCGACCATAAAAATTGATGTTAGTTTGCCAGGCAGAAAGTGCCCTAAAACATTGCGTCTTGAACTCTAGTTGGTGGCGAATAAGTCACGCAAGTCATCCGGCATTCAGGGATAAAATACAGCAGCGTGAGGACCATTATTAGCTCAAGGCAGCTCATCTATCAGGCCTTTTTTAATCGAATGTATCGCCCACTGTCAGTCCCTTCGGGTTCCATCCCTCATTCATCTTATTAAAGGTGAGGTAATCTAGACTTTTTTGACCTAGGCGACTTCTCTTCTCAGTGACAAAACCTCCTTCTGCACTGATCCTTTCTGACAGGACACTTGAAGCGGGGCAGGACAGAAGTTATATGGCAAATTGGGATAGCTCAGGCCACTGGGCAAGCGTGCACACCCAGTAGTCAAGGGGTTCATTGCTCCTCATAGTGTCGATATCTGCAGGTAAGGCGAGGTAGTCTATTACCTGACTGTCGAGTCGTTCTCTGAGGGTGGACCCCGAAGGGCTGTGGCGATGCATAGGACTTAAAAAGCTCTGCATGTCCTCCATCAACAACAAGTCTGTAAAGCGTCCTCTCCTTGCCGGCGTGGTCGTGGGAGGAGGAGGATTATGTTCACCTCTTCCGCTGTTAGATTGCCGTTGTGCTGTGACATCACTCTTAAACGCTGTGTAAAGCATACTTTTTAATTTATTTTGGAAGTGCTGCATCCTTTCCGACTTGTGGTAATTCAGTAACATTTCAGGCACTTTCTGCTTATACCGGGGGTCTAGTAGCGTGGACACCCAGTACAGGTAGTTCTCCTTCATCCTTTTTATACGACGGTCCCTCAACAGGCACGACAGCATGAAAGACCCCATTTGCACAAGGTTGGATGCCGAGCTAGTCATGTCCCGTTCCTGATCTCACTGAAGGTATGTTCTTTCCCCCAGCCACGTCCAACACCACAGGTACCAGATAGGTGACAACGAGCACCCTGGGATGCCTGTTGTGGTTGGTCTTCCTCCTCCTCCTCAAAGCCACATTCCTCCTCTGACTCCTCTTACTCACAATCCTCTTTCAGCGTTGCCGCAGGTCCAGCAAGCAATGCTGATAAGGCTGTTTCTGGTGGTGATGGTGACCACAACTCTTCCTCTTCCTCTTCACGCTCATCTATGGCCTGATCCAGCAATGGTATGATGTCGCTGATGGTGCCCTCGGTGCGACTGACCATGTTTGTCACCTCCTCAAAAGGACGCATAAGCCTACAGGCATTGCGCAAGTAACGTGGCAAAAAAATCCCCAGCTCCGCAGAGGCTGTCCTAGCACCCCGGTCATACAAATACTCGTTAATGGCCTTTTCTTGTTGGAGCAGGCGGTCGAACATTAGGAGTGTTGAATTCCAACGTGTCGGGCTGTCTAAAATCAAGCGCCTCACTGGCATGTTGTTTTGCCGCCGGATATCTGTAAAGTGCAACATGGCCGTGTAGGAACGCCTGAAATGGCCACACACCTTCCTGGCCTGCTTCAGGACGTCCTGTAAGCCTGGGTGCTTATGCACAAAGCGTTGTACAATCAAATTACACACATGTGCCATGCACAGCACATGTGTCAACTTGCCCAAATTCAATGCCGCCAACAAATTTCTTCCGTTGTCACAAACCACTTTGCCGATCTCCAGTTGGTGCGAAGTCAGCCACTGATCCACCTGTGCGCTCAGGGCGGACAGGAGTGCTGGTCCGGTGTGACTCTCTGCTTTCAGGGAAGTCAACCCCAAGACGGCGTGACACTGCTGTATCAGGGATGTGGAATAGTACCTGCGGAGCTGGGGGGGTGCCATTGATGTGGAGCAAGACATAGCAGCAGCAGAAGAGGACTCAGCTGAGGAGGTTATGGAAGAGGATGGAGTAGGAGGAGTAGAGGAGGTGGCAGCAGGCCTGCCTGCAAGTCGTGGCGGTGTCACCAACTCCTCGGCAGAGCCACGTATTCCATGCTTGGCAGCCGTCACCAGGTTTACCCAATGCGCAGTGTAGGTGATATACCTGCCCTGACCATGCTTTGCAGACCAGGTATCAGTGGTCAGATGGACCCTTGCCACAACACTGTGTGCCAGACATGCCATTACTTCCTTTTGCACAATCGAGTACAGGTTGGGGATTGCCTTTTGTGAAAAGAAATTTCGGCCGGGTACCTTCCACTGCGGTGTATGTATGGTAAAAGCTGGCGGGCTAAGAGTTTAGACAAGCCAGCTGTCAGTTGCCGGGCAAGGGGGTGACTTTGTGACATTGGCTTCTTACGCTCAAACATGTCCTTGACAGACACCTGACTGTGGGCAGATTAGTAGGGACTGCTCAGGGCGAGACACGGAGTGGCGGATGGTTGAGAGGGGGCAAGCAGGGCAGCAGTGGTTGATGTGGCTGAAGATGCTGGACCAGGAGAAGGATGGCGGCTTTGACTTTGTGTGCTGCTTGTACTCATGTGTTGATCCCATAGGCGTTTGTGATGTGACATCATGTGCCTTCGCAAAGAAGTTGTACCTAGGTGGGTGTTGGACTTCCCTCAACTCTTTTCTTTTCGCACAGGTTTCACATGGCATCGCTGTTGTCACAGGCAGACACACAAAAAAATTGCCACACTGCTGAGCTCTGCAAAGGGGGCATTCTGGTGGTGGCAACAGCATGCGTTGACTGGCGTGCTGTCTGGCTGACCCCGGGTGCCGATGCATGCTGTCTGACTGTGCCACTAGCTACTTGCTACCCCCCGCTTCCAACTCGCCTCCTCCTTCTCTCTGTCTCCCCATCTGAACTTTCCTCCTGTTCTTCTTCTCTTCTAGCGGGCACCCACGAGACATCCACGGACGCATCGTCATTATCAACCGCTTCACTTGTATCTGACAACTCAACAAAGGAAGCAGCACCGGGTACAACATCATCATCATCAGACCGTACCTCCATGTGTGTAATGCTGCCTGACTGGGACATATCCCTGTTATCTACATCCTCTGGCACTAATGTTTGCGCATCACTCATTTCTTCCAACGGATGTGTAAATAACTCTGCTGACAGATCAAGTGAAGCGGCTGTGGTGCTAGTGTTGGTGGTGCCGCTGAAGTGGTAACTGGAGAGGTGCCCGAAGCTAAGCTGGAGGAGGATGGTGCGTCTTGGTTCCGAGCGGAAGCTGTAGAAGATGGGTGTCCTGTGTTAGCCAGTCATCCATGTCCTCAGAACTTTTCAAGTTCAGGGTACGTTGCCTCTGAAAACTGGGCATTATTCTAGGGCCAAAGGGAATCACAGCACCACGACCACGACGGCCCCTGTGGGGTGGCCTGCCTCTGCCTGTCATTTTTTTTCCGATTAGTGGTACTATGCGTGCAAGCTACTGTGACACCAGATATGAGTGTCACTGTGCACTGACAAAAGTTGGCAGAGTAGGCGCTGTAGGCCTCACACACACGCCTGTAGGCAGGCAACTGATATTCAATCGATTACAGTCAAAAAAGTGTTGTTTTATGTCACTGTACACTACGGTTGCACCAGATATGACGTATCACTGTGCACTGGCAAAAGTTGGCAGAGTAGGCGCTGTAGGCCTCACACACACGCCTGTAGGCAGGCAACTGATATTCAATCGATTACAGTAAAAAAAGGGTTCTTTTATTTCACTGTACACTAGGTTGCACCAGATATGAGTGTCACTGTGCACTGGCAAAAGTTGGCAGAGTAGGCATGGAAGGCCTCACACACACGCCTGTAGGCAGGCAACTGATATTCAATCGATTACAGTCAAAAAATTGTTGTTTTATTTCATTGAGCACAATATAAGCTGTGAGCCTGACACAGGCAGGCAACTGAAACTAGATTAAAGGAAAAAAGGGTTGTTTTTTTTCAATGTATGGTACACCAACTATGACTGGTGAAACAGAGCAGAATAGTAGCTGTGAGCCTGACACAAGCAGGCAACTGAAATTAGATTACAGGAAAAAAATGGTTGTTTTCAATGTATGGTACACCACCAGGTATGAGTATTGAAAATAAGCACAATATAAGCTGTTAGGTGTTAGCCTGTCACACACACACGCTGGCAGGCAGGCAGGCATATGCAATTAGATTACACAGAAAAAAATATAAAATAAAATAAATGATGTTCTAGCCCTAAAAAGGGCTTTTTGGGTTGCTGTCCTTGCAGCAGATATCAGATGAGTCCTTCAGGTCTGTAGTGGAAGCTAAATACACAGCCTGGCTATCTATTTCCCTATTAAATCTCCAGCAGCTACACTATCTGTCCTCTTCAGAATGATTCTAAAATGTATGCTGTCTTTCAGATGGAAGGCTCTGGAAGGGAGTGTATGCTGCTGATTGGCTGGAATGTGTCTGCTGACTGTGAGGTGCAGGGTCAAAGTTTCCTCAATGATAAAGAATAGGGGGCGGACCGAAAAGCGCATGTGTTCGGCGTCCAAGGCAAGCGCGAAAGAGCCAAAATCGCCGCGAATAGTCCGCGGGCGAACTGTTTGCGACATCTCTAGTTGTAGATATCTGTAGGCCCTATTTTTTTTATAAAGTAGGCATTTTCTATTTCAATAATTGTTGTAAAAATTATGTAATGGAATTATTATTATGCCTATTCTCTGTAATTGTGAAAATTAGATTGTACTATATGGAGTAATATCCTTTTCATCATCTATCCTTGTCTTTTATGCGATGATAAAGTCCCCCAATTCCAACCTTTATGATTTAAGTGGATGAATATAATGTCACTTTAAGTTGACTATATTATGGGTACTGTTTAGGAATGTAGGGTCTTTATTTACCTGCATACGGTTAATTGGTAGGTTTTACCCTTCTTACTGACAAGCTGACTATTGTAACATTATATGATATGCAACTGAATGTAATTCCGTTGAGATATCTTGTAAGCGTAACATGATTCTATGACTTTGCAGATGCACTATTTAAGGAGTGTAGGCGTCTGTGAGTCCAGGCCCTTTGACAAAGCGATTACTCAGTGAAACGTGCGTTGGGTGGTTATACTGCGCATGCGCTAGGAATGAGGATGCGCATTTGCTAGTTTGTAACACATACACAGCGTTCACATGCGTCGCTGACGAGTGACGTAAGACGCTGGGGTAAGCTACGAGGTGTGGGACAGTGGGACACCGATATCAACGGAGAGGTAAATACCCTTTAATCCATTTACCTGGTGTTCAAGGAGAGGTAAATTCTCTTAGGCTTATTGGCCATAAGTGGTCAAAATTGCTATCAATTTGGTTAATTTTTCTAATGGGTTGCAAATCTAATATTAGAGAGATTATGTGATTAATGTTATTTAGTGTCTTTAAAGCAATGACGTGATTGCATATATTATTATATTTAAGTTTATATACAGCATATTGCTCGAAGTATGGAGACATATAGATCTATTTGAATACAGATAAACGTTAATCGGTGCTTATATGAGAACATTGGGAATATGGACCAGAGATGATACCAATTGATATGTTGAATTGATATTACTAAGAAAACCATATGCATTTGGATGCATTGATAAAGATCATGCTAATCAATGTATAACTATATATTTAGATTGAATTAAGTATGAGATAATATGTTTATCCATTTAGTTATTAGGTGATTATGCCTTATTCTTGCATGGCAGATATTTAATATATAGGATTTTGCCTCTAATTGGACTTCCAGTAATGGAAAGGGTGAGTTTGTATAAACTCTAGTTACTGATTCATCTCATTCTATCACTACCTCGTGCTTACCTGTTGTAGGTTACATATTTATTTTTATATTTATTTTAATTTGATATATTAAAAGCTAATTTTTAATACCTTTTAGGATCATGATTCACTTACTGCAATGTCATCTTTCTGGGCATAGGTCAGTTATGATTTTGATGACATTGACCATGGATGTGATTATTTTCACACACCTAGGTCATCATATGAGCTGATCTTTTGATGTTCCCCCTTTTTGAAGCACTTTCTCGAAGTCTAAAGTATTGGAATAATTATCACTTTCTGTATCTTTTGTCATAGCAGTATTTAAACCCCTATTTTCAGTTGCATGTCCTTTTTTATTTTCTTATTCTAATATTTAGTGAGCAACTATGGAGGTTCAATTTATTTATGAATAATATTTTCCTGTAAACACTGATTATTTTTTTATTTTTATATATATATATATGTACATATATATATATATATATATATATATATATATATATATATATATGTGTACATATATATATATATATATACATATATATATATATTTATATATATATATATATATATATATAAATATATAAAAAAATTGTTGTTTACAGGAAAATATTATGTATGTACATATATACATGTGTGTACATATATATATATATATATATATATATATATATATATATATATATACATATATATATATATATATATATATATATATATATATATATATATATAAATATGTTACGGTCAATGTGTTGAATGCCGGAAATTGGTTGAATGCGGGCATTGTGTACAATAACCGGCCAATGTGTTGATGTTACACAGGCAATGTGTTGAATGTGGGCATTGTGTACAATGCCTGGGCAATGTGTAGAATAATGACAAGGTTATTGAATTATTAGTCCAAATCAACCATAGTTAATCATAAGAATCATTTATTAAACCATCATTTATTAGAGCAAGGCAAAGAACTGTGGCACTTTTAATGACAGAGCTGACGGGTAGCTCTGCACTCGCTCTTTTTGGAAACACATTCAATCAATGCATGATTTTAATATGCCATATAACTTTTAATGAATAAAACAGTTAACATAAACCAATATTCTTTGTCTGTGTTTTAGTTGCCAAAACTACTCAATATATACAGTATCTCACAAAAGGGAGTACACCCCTCACATGTAAATATTTTATTATATGTTTTCATGTGACAACACTGAAGAAGTGACACTCTGCTACAATTTAAAGAAGTAAGTGTACAGCCTGTATAACAGTGTAAATTCGTTGTCCCCTCAAAATAACTCAACACAGAGCCATTAATGTCTAAACGGTTCACAACAAAAGTGAGTACACCCCTAAGTGGAAATGTCCAAGTTGGGCCCAAAGTGTCAATATTTTGTGTGGCCACCATTATTTTCCAGTACTGCCTTAAACCTCATGGGCATGGAGTTCACCAGAGCTTCACAGGTTGCCACTGGAGTAATCTTCCACTCCTCCATGATGACATCACCTTTCATTTGATGATGTCCCACAGATGCTCAATAGGGTTTAGGTCTGATCACCTTTACCTTCAGCTTCTTTAGCAAGGCAGTGGTCGTCTTGGAGATGTGTTTAGGGTTGTTATCATGTTGCAATACTGCCCTGCGGCCCAATCTCAGAAGGGAGGGGATCATGCTCTGCTTCAGTATGTCACAGTACATGTTGGCATTCATGGTTCCCTCAATGAACTGTAGCTCCCCAATGCCTGCAGCACTCATGCAGGCCCAGACCAAACATATATACACATATGTCTATATGTGTATATATGTTTTATATAATATGTTGTGTTGATTCCCCGTTTATGCATTTACCTGCTGATGTCAGATGCTGCCTCCACTCTCTCTGCATCGTTGTTTACGTTCAAACTGAGGGTTTCATCTCATATCAGTGTTTTGGTGTACAAAAATCTGAAATAAAACACCTAAATAAAAGGCAGAGGAGGATAAAATAAAATAATCAACATGCATGTACAGTACAGTGCTGAATACAATAACAAGTAACAATATACCAACCCACCTAATTCCCTTCTGCAAGCATTACTAACTATTAGCTAGGTCTCTGGATAAGCAGCACAATGGGAAATAGCCATTAATATGGAAAGGACACAAAGGTCAGCAACCAGATTCACTTTTACTTACATCAGACCCTATGATCTGTTTTCAAACTCCTATTGAGGTCAGGATAAAAAGCTTCACTAGTGCATGTATTAATGCTGGCTGTCGTTAACATGCCATTGTGAGACGTTGCAAGTCCACTGTCATAGCTGTATTAGTCTACATTTCAGCTAATAACAATCATGTCTTAGACATCTGGCTATTATTATTATTATTATTATTATTATCTTTATTTATATTGCGCCAACATATTCCGTAGCGCTGTACAGGGGTTGAGTACATAGCAGAAAACAAATTAAACTCCTTGTAAAGAATGGAGGGCCCTGTTTTTGAGCATAAAATCAAATGTACATAGAGCTTGTTTCCAAGGCACTGACACAAGATTGAAAACTCACAAACTTACAATCTATGTGATAGCTTTAAGATAGTGGGAGCTACATGTTAAGGGGGGGATGTCATTGAAGGAATGTCTACCTGAGAAGTACTCAGAAAACCTTACACCTCATACATTTCCTTCTCAATGTTTGCAGATGCAGGAGATGGCTTTGTGGACCTGAATTGTACCTAAAAAAAAAAAAAGATAAAAAAGACAAAACCTACAAAGTAAGGCCTTAAAAATCATAGGGACTGCAGCATCTCTTCTCAACAGCATTCCTCGGTGACCATCAATTGGTGACATGTTTAACAGAACCCTACATGTCCACAGAGAAGAGGATCATGGACCATGTGATGGGAGGTAGCCATCTCCATACAGAATATCACCATCACATAGGCTTGATCTTCAACTTCTTGCTCCGATTAAGCCGACGCCCCCGCCTCTGCCTCGCCACTGGACCCAGACCTCCTTGATGCTGAAAGAGAGAAAAGAGAGGTATATGTCACTAGTATGAATAATACATTGTTTTGTGTGCATTCCTAACTATCTCACATCTAGGCTTGATATGAGCTATTCTTTGTGTTACGACCCCAGGTTCATGGTCTTGATCGTTCTTGGCTCCTAACGTTATCTTGATTCTGGCTATTCCTTGATTACTGTTGTCCCCAGGAATGACAGTGATTTTTCAGCTTCATGGATTTAATGACGTATCCATATACCCCTTGTTAATTCCATGGAGTTGACATGAGAGTATCCTTGTTGGTCATTGTGTAAATGTGTAGTGGGTCCTCACATTAACTCCATGATGCAGGGGTTCCGATCGGGACTCCCACAGGGTCCCCACATTAACCCCTTGCTGCAGAGATCCAGATCGGGACCCCTGCAGCATTTAAAAATGTAAACTTCCCGCCACGGGTCATTAAAGGGCCCACACAAGCATTAACCCATGCTGGGGGGGTACTTTAAATACTCCCGTGGCACCTAACATTAACCCCCCTAGGCAGCAGGGTCCCCATGGAGACCCCCGTAGGGTCCACACATTAATCCTTGCTTACAAATTCAAATATCCCCTGCTACTATTCTAATTAACCTTATCACTCATAAAGCTCTATACAGACCCCCATGAGCCCCTATTTAACCCCATCAGTCCCATAAGTGTCTATATAGACCCTTATGAGACAATAATTAAGCCTCACATTAACACTATAAGTGCCATGAAGGTCCTCCATGACACTAAGTCTAAGCACTACCCCACACTAAACTATTAGCCACCCCAATAAAATAATACATCTAAATTAACCCCCCTCTAAGTAATTAACCCCCCTCTAAGTAATTAACCCCCCTCTAACTAATTAACACTCCTCTAACTAATTAACACTCCTCTAACTAATTAACACTCCTCTAATTAATTAAACTCCCCTCTAACTAATTAACCTTATTTAACCCTCTCCATACCTATCAATAACCACTATTAACCCTATCAATAACCACTTAACCCTATCTAGACCCAGTTATCCCTATCTAGTCCTATTTAACCCTAACTGGACCTATTTAACCCTAACTGGACCCAGTAAACCCCTATCCTATTAACCCCCCTCTACCCTATCCTAATAATCCCTACACTACCTAGCTATCCCCCTATTAAACTACATTAACACCCCACTAAGTACAAAAAAAACACCCACATTGCATAAAATAAAGATAAAAAAATGGCCCCTCGAAAAAATGTCCAGACATCCTTTCACACCTAAAACAAAAAGAAACATTACAGTCAATAAACATATACTGACAACCTGTAATAAAAATGCTTAATAGTCTACTTACCTGGCCAAAAACCCAAATTGCACCTCCTGATTGGCTGAAATTGCTGTTAGTTGCCGCAGGGGTACATACTGTACCCCTGTGGCATGGGGTTAACTATTTAAGTGCTGATCGGGACCCCTGCAACAAGGGGTCGATGTGGGGTCCCTTTGGGGGTCCCAATCGGGACCCGTGCATCATGGGGTTGGTTTGCCGGTCTGATCTCATATGGAGCACAAATGAATGACGGGCTCCATTGCGATTGGTTGCTTCAGACTGGAGTAACAGCCCTGAATTGAATGAGGCCCTAAGAGTACTTTTTACTTATTGTCCCCAGAGCATTATTCCCATTACACTCATAAGGAAATGTGTTGTTAAATTAAGATATTGTTTTTCACCAAGCTACTCTCACCAGCTAGGTGTTTATATGCATTTTCATTTAGTGCCTTTAGCATTTTGTTAGAGACAATATAAGGAGAAAATAAACTATAAGCTCCAAGTTTAGCTTTAAGAACGCATCTCCCAGCATATAAATTAAAGACAACTTAGTCAACTTATTTGTCATTTCCTCAGGACACAACAGGTGACCTTTTACTTTCTACCACCACAAAAATATTCAGGGAGAGTCCAGAGGAAAAATATCATCAATTTATGTATCGCTATATTGAAGCATATTTTTATATATTGCAGTTAATTATGTTCTAATATGTACATTTCAAATCTTTTAGCACAATTTAAGTTATATATAAATTTTGCTATGCATGAGAATTTTTTTTATATATAAGAATTTCCAAAACTACTATACATTGGTTAAATAGCTAAGTCTGTATGTTAATCTTTTAACTTATCTCAGGAGTTAGGTTTTTCTTCAAACATGTTTAATCAATAATCCTTTTTTTGCCAGTTAAGGCTCTCTAGATTATTTTGTTAAATTTTAGTTTAACTGTAACATATACATTATGATTTCAATTAATCTGAAAAATGTATTAAGGAAGAAATACATATTTTTTTATAAATTTGCTATGTATATAACTTTCCTTCCTTATTTCTTTATTCACAAAGCTGAGGTTGTAGAGTTTCTTCACATCTTTCATTTTCAGTATTATCCTTATTATACTGCTTTTTATTGCTACATAGGCTACAAATTTAATATTTCCTCGGTCCCATAATTTTACAAATCCCCAAGATATCATAAGTTTTATAAATTAAATAATATATCAAACCACAGGGGCTATATCAGTGGTCGTGGCTCCAATATTTTATTGTTAACATTTTAAGATAACATAAATACAAAAAGAACAGAAAACACTACATTCTTGCATTATTTTTTTTTCTTGAAATTAAGAAATCTTATTATTACCGTTCTATTGGGAGCTAAGCCTTGCGTTCGTTTTCTCTCAAGACCAATTCTATGGGTTCTCTTTGATTCATCATTTTAAATTCTTCCTTAAAAGAATTACTTTGAACATGTCAGTTATCTATCAAGCAGATCTGCTTTTCTCCAGTTCCCTGTGCTGATCAGGGGTGTGGTCAGCTCTGTCTGGAAGCTGGATTAAAAAATAAAAAAGTCTGACCAGTCAGATTCTGGTTTATACCGAGCATGCTAAAGTGAGGAGGTGGGGCTATCAGAAGTCATGCACTGTCACTGCGGCGTGGTCTACGGTAAAGTTGCAAGCACATTGCAATGCAGGTATTACATTTAAGTAGGCAGTAAGGGCTAAGCTAATGATGTCATGGAGCAAGGGTCACTGACAGTCCAGCTGCCAGGGACAGCTGACCATGCCCCCTGCCAAGGCAAAGGGAGGTAGAGATAAGAAGCTCTCCTAGAGGAGAAAACAAAAAAGCAAAAAGTAAAAAAAAAATATTAACTTTTATTTATTTTATCTGCATTCTAGTTGTAATAGCATATGCGTAACAAATACATGAAGTTTACTTTTAAATGTATTATAGTATATAGTATAAGTCACAGGGAGAGGGAATACTTTTGTGAGGGGTCCACTTTAGAATGTGGCCCATGTTGACAGGCATTTATATTAAGTGATGAGATACCTGTCATTAGGAGAGGAAGGAACAGAGTTCCCTGGTTAAGGCAGACAGACTGTAGAAGGTGTAAGAGAGAGTGAGACAGAACAGAAACCTGAAGCAATATCAGTGGAGCAGTCACAGCAACCGCTTTATGCTTATACACTATATAAGGGTGGAAATTCCTGAGATATTCATCATTTTAAATACAGCTCCTGTATGCTAATGTGCATATGAATGTGATAATTTGTGTCTCAGAGTTGATAAGGGAAGGAGGGGATCAGAGACAGATAAGGTGACTGTAATTCTAGGGCCATATTAAATTCCAAGTCTGCAGCAGCCCTGGTACACCCGCAAAGGCTGTGGGCTTGAAATTTGGCGGAGTTACAGTTACATTCAACCATGCCGCAACCAACGGGCCGGAACCAACCGACTCTGTAGGACTGCATGTGCGTGTCATATAACCTGGACCATGTCTCAGCTGTAAATTAACAACCATTGATGGGAACATGTCACAGATTGGTCAGTCTCACGCACTGCACAGCAGATCCAGCCGAGCATGTGTCTGATGCACATGCAGATGGCACATTGCACCTGCAGAACACATATTCATATGAGCCATGACCCACAATGCCCATTATGCAGGCTGTGGTTCATCTGTGTAACATAAGCACCACAGTGACCATGATGTCAAGGATATGAAAACACATAACTGTCAATTGTGTAGGGAAACCAACTCAAATATATTTTTTCCTTCATTACAGTACCCAGGGGGACAAGGCAGACCAGAGTGGAACAGGTAGAGGCTCCACTGGAGGTGGAACAAAATCCACCTATGGGAGTGATTAACAAAGAAGGGCAGGACATTCCAGAGGGCCCAGGACCATCCACAAAAGCTGTCCATTCATAATTCAGAAAATCACCCTCATTTCAAGAGTGGGAGTCACTGCCTGGGCCCTCAAACACATGCTTTATCCTTATGATGCTGTCTAACAGTTAACCCTTTAGGTGTCCTTTGATGGCCTACAGCCTCTTGCCCTTCCGGTATCCGCCCACACCACACCCATGATATTAATGCACAGTCTTGTCCATTGCTGATTGTGCTTTGTGTATTAAATAAAACTTTGTTATACTGTTCTCACTGTGTCAGTGTGTTTTCAATGGTTGTGGATATCCACATACATCCCATTTGTGTCACATTCCTATATCTGTAAACTAATGAGCCCTAGTTACTCTGCAATAGATTAATACATATAATAATAATAAGATCATAAGATATCATATAATAATACATGATAATAAGGGGCTAATACACATGGCAGGTCCAATTTATGATAGTGTGGAGTATCAACATTCCCCTGAAGGCCTGATTGGAATATGAAAGGTGATAATAAGAATCCATTGATAGCAAAACACTTAATGGGAGGTCATCAAATCAGAATGGGTATACACCTTGGCACATGGCCATCAGCAATGACGTGGGACTTTACAGGATGGCCATAGCAGAGATTGTCCCTGATGGAGGTGAGTTGGCTATTGCCCCACATACCTCTGCATAGCTACCATGTTTGTTTGCGGTTCTTCCTGGTGTGTTAGAGTAGGTTAGTGTAGTGCATCTTCCACCTGTTACCCTTCTGGCTTTCTGACTTGTGGTGGTGTAGGGGCTTGTGTACTTCAATGAAGCTGTGAGCTATATCATGTAGGGTCACTGTAGGTGGGCAGGTCATAGCAGAGAGGTCAGACAAATCACAGTCCACTGGAGAAGGAACTGGCAACCCAATCCAGAAGCTTTGGCATGCAAATGGAACATCACAGGCAGAGACCTAGCTAAATGTGCTGCAGTCCATAGGGTCACAGAGAGTCGGACACCACTGAAGGACTGAACAACAAATAATAAAATGTTCCCCTGGTACTTGATATATGCCATGTAGCAGTGTAATGTGGCCACTATTTATTTTCCTAATGTAGATGTGATGAGTGAGATGTATATGCAGTTATATATATATATATATATATATATATATATATACAATTTAATAGCCGTAACTCCTGCGGCCTCCTTTACGGTCTACGAGTTTTGCAGTTGGAGGAATTTAATAGGGCTGCTAATTGGCACATCAGATTAGCTCATTTGTATTCAGTGCCAGTAAATAGAAGGAAACATATGTAAGCCAGGGCCAGCCTGTAAATTGAATAACCCTGGTCTTATTACTCCATCCATGATTAAATACAAGCCTCTGGTCATGGGAAAAAGGACCACAATATTGGGATCCCCCTAGAACTCTTAAAGAGGGCATACATCTAAAATAGGGGAGACATAGGGATAGGCACACAGCATCAGTGCGATAGTCAGCTACACCAGAGAGATAATCTGCAGGGTCTGGTGGGGCAGAGTCCTCCTGGCAAGCCTGGAACAAATGGGGAATTAGTCATTCAAGCTCCAGGTCCAAGGGGGTGACAGGGAGGGATGACATCACTTGATGGACAGCTCTCCCATTTGGCTAGGGGGTAGGCTGATGGGGATTTGTGAATCTCGGCTGACCAAGGGTGTGAGACTGAACATGTTTGTATAATGTTATGCATAAATGTGTTGTAAATATATCAGAAAGTCAGAAACACAGTTTTTTCCCAGTGCCTAACACTTGTTTTATTTACAAAGACACATAAAATGGGAAAAATAACAACATTCTTCAATATTTACATAGGATAACTGCAATTTTAAAAACATCTAAAAATAATCTTAAAAACAACTAAAGGTCAATCCTATCAATCCTATGGAAATTATATCCCTATGTACATGGCTTTTGTAACAGATAGTGGTTCATCTGTTATTCATACTTTGGCCATTTCACAGGGTAAAAAAACAAATCTCCCTCTATATACATAAATAATCTTTCTCTGAAGGTGATTACATTTTGCTTGTACATGAGTACAAATATCCCACTTTATAAGTAATTCAATAGTTCAAGCAATAAATCTGTTAAAATTGTCAAATAAAATATATAAAGTTATAAGTTGTGTGTTTTCATTAATTCAATACCTTTTCAGCTCAATATTTTACCTCAAATGTTCTTTGAGTCTAAAGTGATTAAGATATATTTCAATCAGAATGTGTCCTTTAATTTCTTCAATCATATTATTAGTATCTCAGATCTCCACCTTTTAAGTGGCAATGTGTTTCTTATACTTATATGATTAGTTGTTACTTAACAGTGAGCCTCCTTTCCTGCGCATTTAAAAGACACTATGTTTCCTTTATAGCACATGGAAACAACATAACTTCAAACGACATATATTTCTGGCAATAAGCCATGTTATCTGATTGCCTTCAATATAATTTTATTTGATAAATATTCCTCCCTTTGAAAGAGTCACATCTGTAATGAAAAGTTCATCAGGGTTAGGCGTCTGACGTACGACGCAGAGATAGATTTGTCCAATAGCAAACTTGAAACCTTGAAGGAATTACTATTAGTTGTCTTAGGTAATTTAGCTTATGGAATGGTATACTGTACCCATGAACAATATCTAGCTTTGAAAGATGATTTAAATTACTAGTCTCTCCTTTAGCACTTTTAGGACTGCATCCTGTGACCTGGGAAGTTATAATGCATTTAATAGAGCCGTGGTTGATTCCTGGCTTTTCAGTGTGAGTAAATATTTTGGGCTCTGTGGTAGCAATGTGGTAAAAGTTGAAAACACATTAGATCACAAGGGAGAATGTATGTGTCAGTTTAAACATACATAAACAAGGTGTATGGTTTATTCTGAGGGAATATAACAATTCTAACCACTGGAATTATTTCCACAGACTCTGCCTGAAACTCTGCTCCTGACCACTGGGTGTCGTATTACTTAATGTGCTCCCTGTGCTTCTTGGGTACTGGTGGTGGTTGCATGCTGTACTAGGGTCCATTCCTTCTAATAGGGATAATCCAAGAGCCCCACAACCTACGAGATGAGATTGGCCTAGGATCTTTCTAAGTCAAACCAAGCACTATAATTAAAATTAGAATGAATGATGAAGCACTTCTTTTCAAATGCAAATGCTTTATTATTAAATATTTTACAAGATACAAGATTAGTTCCTCAAAGAATAATCAAGCAGGTACACAGATTACACATTAACAGCTTCCATGTACGCAGAGAATTAAAGCACAATGTTTTCCTGAGATATAGGGATGTGGACTGATGTTTAGTTTGCACATGGGGTAGTTTCACATGAGCAAGCTGTATGGGCTTCCACCATATCAGAGAAATCTTCAGACTTATCCAGTTTCGCCTGCCCTTCAGCCAGATCCAGAGTGGCTTCTGTAAGACAGAAGTACAATAAATATGAGATGACATACATCTTGAAAAAACATTTTACTTCAAAAGAAAAAAACTCTCAGTGATCTTTCATAAAGCCTAAAAAAGCACAAACTTGTAGCTAACGCTAGTTCTCTTTGAGTCTTTACATTATAAATATTATACAGTGGGGGGGGGGGGGGGGATATTTGATCCCCTGCTGATTTTGAACGTTTGTCCACTGACAAAGAAATGACCAGTCTATAATTTTAATGGTAGGTGTATTTTAACAGTGAGAGACAGAATAACCAAAAAAAAGAACAAGAAAAACGCATGCCAAAAAAGTTATAAATTGATTTGCAGGTCAGTAAGTATTTGATCCCCTATCAATCAGCAAGATTTCTGTCTCCTGGGTGTCTTTTGTACAGGTAACAAACTGAGATTAGGATCACTCTCTTAAAGGGAGTGCTCCTAATCTCAGCTTTTTACCTGTATAAAAGACACCTGTCCACAAAAGCAATCAATCAGATCCCAAACTCTCCACCATGGCCAAGACAAAAGAGCTATCCAAGGATGTCAGGGACAACATTATTGACCTACACAAGGCTGTAATGGGCTACAAGGCCATCGCCAAGCAGCTTGGTGAGAAGGTGACAACGGTTGGGGTGATTTTTCGCAAATGGAAGAAACACAAAATAACTGCCAGTCTCCCTCGGTCTGATGCTCCATGCAAGAGATGCTCACCTCGGGGAGTTTCAATGATCATGAGAACGGTGATGAATCAGCCCAGAACTACACAAGAGGATCTTGTTAATGATCTCAAGGCATAGTCACCAAGAAAACAATTGGTAACACACTACGCTGTGTAGGACTAAAATCCTGCAGCGCCCGGAAGGCCCCCTGCTCATGTACAGGCCCATCTGACGATTGCCAATGAACATCTGAATAGTTCAGAGGAGAACTGGGTGAAAGTGTCGTGGTCAGATGAGACCAAAATAGAGCTCTTTGGCATCAACTTAACTCACTGTGTTTGGAGGAGCAGGTATGCTGCTTATAACCCCAAGAACACAACCCCCACTGTCAAACATGGAGGTGGAAACAATATGCTTTGGGGGGTGTTTTTCTGCTAAGGGGACAGGACAACTGCACCGCATCAAAGGGACGATGGACGGGGCCATGTACCGGCAGATCTTGAGTGAGAACCTCCTTCCCTCAGCCAGGGCATTGAAAATTGATCGTGGATGGGTATTCCCACATGACAATTACCCAAAACACACAGCCAAGGCAATGAAGGAGTGGCTCAAGAAGAAGCACATTCAGGTCCTGGAGTGGCCTTAATCCCATTGAAAATCTGTGGAGGGAGCTGAAGGTTCGAGTTGCCAAACATCAGCCTCGAAACCTTAATGACTTGGAGAGGATCTACAAAGAGGAGTGGGACAAAATCCCTCCTGAGATGTGTGCAAACCTGGTGGCCAACTACAAGAAACATCTGACCTCTGTGATTGCCAACAAGGATTTTGCCACCAAGTACTAAGTGGAAGGGGTCAAATACTTATTTCTCTCATTGACCTACAAATCAATTTATAACTTTTTTGACATGCATTTTTCTTGTTTTTTTTTTTTGTTATTCTGTCTCTCACTGTTAAAATACACCTACCATTAAAATTATAGACTGATCATTTCTTTGTCATTGGACAAACATTCAAAATCAGCAGGGGATCAAATACTTTCCCCCTCACTATAAATAAATGAAAATGTTGTCACAATGCCCTCTAATTTTGGGATGAAACTTGGATCAATATTTGGAAGGAATAAAACTCTAATAATTGTAATACCTACTTTTATGTTTCCATGCCTGGTTTGAATTCAATATAACATATTTAACATTTGCACATTAGTGTAGACCACTGTTTCTGTGGAACATTGGAATTCTATTTTATGTGTCCAATGGTCACCCTGGAGAAGGTATATAAAGGCATGAGGAATCTTGGGTTCTGTCTCCACAAGAGACATTTTGGAGCTTTGGAATTCCATCAATACTTTAGCAAAAAGTGTTCCATTGATAAATTAGATTGGGAAACATTGTGTATTAACAAAGAATTTAAAAGGTAAGTACTGTAAAATAATAATAAGTTCCCTATATAGTATGACTTGTATTGCCATAGACAGGTTTATCAAAATTCTTGCTGAAGGACCTACTTTTGCCAAGTTAACCTAGGAAAAACTTTTTTTTTTTTTACCAGCCCTGTCGTTTTACTGTATCTGACAAAGACAACCACCCACCTTCATACCGGACCCTATACCCTTCATTAAAGTACAAAGTACACAACCCAGCTAAAGGGTACAACATGGCTAGACCCAAATTCCACTGAAGCTCTCTTTTGCTGGATAACTGCTGTTGTAGTAAATTGTGGGTAGTAAATGTAAAAGACATTCAGCTATAATGTAAGAGAATCATTTGTATATCAGTAGTAACAGTAAATGTAACAGTGATTGTAGAGGTTGGTGATGCAGACTATAAGCTATTTATGCTCACCAGAAGGAAGGCAGTGGAAGCCAGTGGACACTGAGACGGTCTTAACAGGGTTACATCCTTTTAGACAACGTAAAACTGGCTGGACAGAATAGCACTTTGCATTTTCTCCTTCAACTGCAATAGGTTTGTTAAATTTCACAAGAGAGCGTTTAAGTTTGCAGTCTACAAAAAAAAGAGATGGAACGATTAGATGGGAATGGTTATTGTGTAAGGTCAAAGCAAACTGAATTGAGGTAAATAAACTGTTGAGTCAAGTGAATATGTACCAAAAGGTGATGTTTTGGAGAGCTCTTGGAAATGTCAAATCTTAGTACATATGCCCCATCGGATAATATAGGAATGGAGAGGTTCTCCCAGTTACTACCCACTTACTAGGTGTTTAGGGCTGGGAGGTCTGCTCCGATAACTGTATTTCTTTTAAACCAGACACCTAATATGGGGCGGAGAGAAGCTGATCTACTCAAAACTGCAACACTAACATTCAAATGTAAATAATAAAATATCCACTGAAATTCTTTTCTTTGGAAACTGATTTGATTTCTAATACATTTGTAAAATAAAAAATGAAACAAAATTGTATGACCACTCCTTTAAGTAACTGAAAAAATGCAATTGAAATTTCAGCTATAAACAGTAGCCAAATAATATAGATGAACAGTAGTCCATCATTCCATCTTGGCTCTTGTCATTCCCAAATCAATATGGCTCATTATTCTACAGAAAATTTACCCTGGAATATAAGTTATATATGATTAATAATAATATTCAACATATTCTAAACATATTTTGGTATGTCAATATTACAGCATATTAGTTTTAGAACCAATTTAGTGTTATTTGTATATAGGCAATTCAAACCTTCAGAGCATGATTCTGTTTGAAGAATCCAAGAATGACCAAAGCTCACAGGATCTTTGGCTGCATAGCCATCTGGTGTCTGGTAATCTTGTTCTCTCTCATCATTATGGGATCCACACATACCGCAGGTCCGGGCCTTCATCCACATTGAGGTTCTCACCTATAAAGTATAAAGACTACTTTATGATGTTGAACTACTATGTTCAAAAATATAAAATATAGTTTAATGTAAATGTATCAATCATGAGAGTTATTTAAGAAAGGGGATAATTTCAATAACTGTGAGCATGTGTATTTTTTGGCTTGAATCTTATATGATTTCGGATGTCTGTAGCCTAGTTCAACGCTTGTTTAAGCATCAGATCTGAAGTGTAAGTTCTACAGGGTAAAATACATGTGATTGGCCAGGTCTACATACAAGTTATCAGCAAGTTAAATATAGATGCACCGATAATCTATGCAGAATCTACAGAAAATAACATATTTTTGTCCAAATACCTTGATGATAGCTCCATCATAGTTAACAGCATCAATGCCATATTCTGGAGCTGATAAGCGGATGCCATTCTCATCTTTGCGAATCTCCACATGTGGAACTGCAAACACATGAAAGATATATTTTCTCTCTTTCAATTAAGCCTTCCGAGTCAATACACTCTGACTTATGGTTACCTTGGTTCCTACCTGAATGGGATCTGTATGGAAGGCTTTCATCAGAAAGTTGAACACCATTGATCTTCATCTTGAGATTATCAGATTCATAATAGAAGTCAATTTCACTGTTTAGGGAAAAGGTTACAGAAACCAATATTAACCCAGTCCAAGAATGGAGAAACAAGCAATGGCTGAGGTACAGAGGATCTAAATGAAAGAATAACCGGTTTCCAAGACAGACTCACTCTCCAGTAAAGGCCCAGGCATTTAAAGTTATTGGAAATTGATACATATTTTATTAACAAAAATCCATACCAGTGAAACACAGACCATGAGTTCACATGGACAGTGATAAGTTGATGCAACGACCTGTTAGACCATTATACGATCATTGTTATAAGGGTATTTAGGATAATAGTGTTGTAAAGTGATTAATCTCTCTGTCTAGGAAGAAGAGGCACTTTACAGATGGTGTCCTTTAAAGAAGAAAAATATGACTGTAATTGTCTTTTTCTCTCCTGCACAGGAGATTTATCTGGCATTTCGATACTGTCCTCTTTGACTGAATCAGATTTCTCCTTTATATACAGCACAAATGAACTATAAGATCTAGCATTGAAAGTTGGTTAAAAACCCTCAGAACAATCTGAATTAATATGCATTATTTATTTATTTTTTATATCTACTCTATGAAGAATCAGTAGAACTGATGAAACTATGAGGACATGGGGCAAAGAAGAAATATAAAATTCCAACACATATTTTATTTTAAAAAGTTTGAAGTCTAGATTGCAATTTGAAAATAAATAATTAACAGAGCTAATACTATCCATTCAGATCTAATAAGGGCGCCAAAAAAGCAACAATAAAAAAAATATCTAATACAGATGAGTCCCTGCTGTACTACCTATGCTTCCTATAAAGACGTGGTATCTTTTCACTACACAACTTTCTGTGTAATAAAACAGCAAAAGTACTTTTTCAGAGAATATTTTATTAACAAACTAATTAAGCTGGAGAAAGTGGAATGGTTGGAATATCTGTATGATATTTCCAGGTAACCAGTGGCAGATGCTAACAAATGGATATGGGCCGACTGTGAAGGGGAATTCTTAATTTATTTGTGGAGAGGGGCAGACAATTATTTTTTTATGGAAAAGTGATTTGATCACCCTAGGGGTGATATGAGCACCTACATATATTTTGACATTTTTATTGCCCCCCTACATTCATCTACCTTATATAAAGAAATTGCAAGGGGGGCAAAAATTATTTTTCACTGGCGCCCTCCATTCATTAGCTCTGCCACTGCTGGTGACAAACCCACATTCATTGCTTCAAAGGCAGCATCAATATGATGCAAAAAATATGAATCAAGCACATTTCAGATTTAATTAATTTTCTACACAAATACAGATAAAGCAATCATTGTAATAAATTAACAAAATCCTTGTCTGTTCTTGGGAAACAGCTTAATTTATCTTCTACTAATATACACACTGATGACCAGTGTTGTTCCAGAGTCTTTTGAACACCAAAAGAAAACTTTTTATGTATATTATCACATAAGACAAATAAACCTCAATAAAGCAATCCTTTATATCTGAAGTTTAGTCCCATCTCCTGCATTCAAAAATATAAAACAAATTTAGCAGAAAACCACCTAAACATTTTAAAAACAAACATAACCTTCAGCACCAAATATATTCTAATAGTGGGAGAGAAAACTATATCCTGATAAGTTTTCATAACCCTTTAATGGTGAAGTCTCCTAAAACTTCCTGTGCATCCAACTTATGAATCCTTCACTAAAATGACAACATTGCCATTTTTCTTCATTGTCATAAAAAAACACTAATTAACAATATGTATCATCATTTTTTTTATAGGAACCAAATCAACTGAGAAAACTATCCTTGTCAGTGCCAAAGGTAGCTACACTATGTACCTGATGCCAAGGACTGCTGTACTAATGTCACTAATCTTCCCAAACCAAGCAGTATTACGCACTTCTCCACTCCATGTATTCTGCAGCCATTTCTGGAGCTGTCCTCCGAAATGTATCCCACTAAAAATAAGACAAAGCGTCATCGACCAAAAGTTTCAGTTTAATCACAAGACATCAAAACGTCTTAGACTCTTCATCCCTGGAATTTGAAGACAATTGGTCCAATAGATATACATCCGTTGACCATCCAAAATAAAATGTCACAGACCAAAAATCATTCTCTAAACAATAACTAATACACTTAGAATCCCAATCAATATGCACCAGCCTAGGGCTTGTCCTAATATATTCAACACCATAATTACGCATTCATATACTCATTTAAAATAGGGTAGAATCTCTCACAGTCCCATGTTGCCTTTATACAGTAGCTCCCTAGACAGCCGTTTTGCCAGCATGGATGGACAGAGATTCTTACTTCCTCAATGTGAGGTCAAGATAGCAAGGTGTAACATCCATTCTTATCACATTAGCTCTTTCCTCTCATTGCAAGATGTGCAACAGAGATACAAACTTCCCATCATGTTTTTATACTGTCTTGCTCATGTTTTATCATAAAATGAAAATAGATCTGGACATTTTTTAGTTCTGAAAACTCATATTTAAATGTCTGCAGGCTATAACTTCCCAGAGGATTTAGGAAGAGGTATGAAGGAGGAGAGCAAGATCTCCCAGTCCTAGCTAGAGGAAGAAAATGTTTCCATTTAAGAAGAACCTATTGCCAGAAGACTCCAGACTCCCTGTATTAGAAATCATTTTCATAAACCCAAAACCATCACTCAATAATGTCTTCTCCAACAGTACACTGATATCTTCTGATACTACTCCATCTTAAACTTACTATACATATAATCACACTGACAGGCCCTTTTTACAAACCAGCCAAATAAAAATCCATTGAGCTCCGAAATTCTTACCCTTTTCATAATAAATGTGTTAGATTGTTAGGTTGAAAACATAAACTATTGTAATATAAAATGCATTTTTTACTTAACTTTATTGATTTTGTATTTGAAAGTTTGATCAATAAGTGCTGTTTGTGTGTTTATTTTAGATTAATTGTTGTTCAAGTATTAAATGCATTTTAAGATCACAACAAACTTTAAAACTAAAAACAGCAACGGAGTGCTCTATGAGATGTTACACACAGAAATATGGTCTACTGAACAGTAAATATGGCAACTGGAGAGGTTGTTCACATATCTGCATTCAAAGATTTAAAATTCAATTTAAATTCAAGTATCTGCATTTAAAAGGTTATCTGAATGTTGTACTAACAAGTACTCATGCAATTATTAGTAAATTTAATAAATGGTTAATTTTATTGTTTTTCATGCAAATTATTTATTACATTCTTGAGTGAAGATTAATAGAGGCCCAAGGAGATTATTTAGCTTTCCTTCTTATCCTATGGAGCCTATGTATTTAAAATATACAATCTTTTTTATGCTTGATCTACTATTCAAGTGTATTTTTATAAGAAAGTGAAAACATGAGAAATGTAGTCATTTTTATGAAAAAGTTGATAATTTAGTGGAACACATTATTAATTAGACAAATGCAGCAAAATAATGTGCATAAAGCTATCCTATGGTTTAATTAAGCCATCACTTTTGAAGGTGGATGGCAATTACTAGTAGACAACACAAATATATAAAGGAAAAAAATCGCAAAACTCATTTGGAATGGATTGGTCAAATAAATAATTTTGGGGTCCTAAAATATTGAAAAAATACATTGATTATCATAATAGCTACATATACTGACAAATTAATAAAGTTGAAATATACTGACAAATTAATTAACTTTTAATACTTACTAATGGCCAAGTTTGACATTTATGTCTTTGTGGATTGAAGAGCCTTTTGAGTTCCTCATCAAGACCTGGAATTTAAGCTCTGGGGTGCAATCTTGGACGAGAACATGGAAGCAGCTTTCCGGCAAAGTATAAGCCAAGTGCACTCCGTTGAATGTATTTATTTTACTGTGGGAGACCATGCAATTACCTAGTAAGAAAACATAAAGCAAGTGTAATTATACTAGATGGTAATTATGTCCCTTAGTAAAATTTCTAACACCACTCATCTCACCTTGGAAAGACTCTCTAAATACCCTGGGTGCTTCAGTGAACATATTCCATGTAGGTGCTGGTAGGGTTTCTTGGTGCGAATGGTGACCCACTGGAATTGTCAATGGGATATTCAAACCTCGGTAGTACATTGTAGCCTGAAATTGAAAATTTTAGATTATGAACTCAAACTTATCTTATTGAGAAACAATTTATTATGCACATAGTATAATACATAAGAATTTGAATTTACCCAGGGTACTTGGATGAGTACATCAAGTGTCCTGGGAGAACTTAGAGACATGACAAATTTTGCTTGATGTTGATCATTCTTCTTGAGTTTCTCAGAGAATCCCAGCAACAAAGCAGTTCCAGGAACGAATGTGGAGACACTTAAAAAAGATTAACATAAGCCATCAGTAAAATTGTAGAAGACATTGAAAGAGAGAGCGAGAGAGAGAGAGAAAGATAGAGAGAGAATGCATTAGATCATTTGTTCCTAGGCAACTTGGTTTCATGACATGTATTAACACCTTGAGTACTGGGTTGTGTGTTAACAGAGATATTGTATAATTAAATAGGCATAATAATAAAAAATCATAATTTATTGTTACACATTTGTTGATATTGGACTGTTAAGTTTCAAATAATGTTAAACTATCCTCAATGTTTTTCGGTGTTATACTGTCACTTTAACTGCTGTTGTTGCAATTAGCAATGGTTTTAATAGCCTTTGTGAGTGGTCTCTGCATGTATTTCCTTCAGTTTTTTTGCAGTTACAACACTGCCATAGTTTGAGAGTGATCCGTAAAAACAGTTTAACATTGGGTTGTGGTGTAAACGTCTAACGGAGTAACTCGTAATGTTTTAGCATGCAAAAATCAGTGTATTTTTTTGCTGTGCTTTTTGGCTTTGTCGTGCAGCAATCACGCATAGCATTTCTCTCACAATGTTTTCAGAATAGGAAATAGCCTCGCTAGGTAGGATTTTCTTTGTTACTATGGCTCCTGTAATTGCAGTAGAGGGTTTTTTACATAGGGTCCTTATTTATTTATCCACCCTATAATGGGCTGCTTTATTCCTTTCTTTCTTTACCTCCACTGTAGTTAGGATAATACTAAGAAATCTAATCAGTATTGCATTTTTTAGAAGGGATGTTACATCTCTAAATAGCTCTTCACTTTTAAATGAATGATTTTCCATCAAAACATACTGCTGTATAATCTTATTTTACAACTTTTTCATTGGATTCACATGGCTTCTCCAATCTACAAAGTATAGAAAATCTTAAATTAATTACACTTAAAATAGCAGGAAATTATTAATACTTACTATCGGCCAACTGATTTCAATTTTGATGGGACTTTAGGCCAATTCACAGTCATCTTTACAGCAGGTTGATTTCCAAAGTGTCCAGTTTGAGCCTTTACAGTCATCTTGTAGCTCTTACAATTCTGACCCCATTTCAAGGTAGCCTATAAGTGTCAAATCAAAGATGTAAAGTTAAATTGTATAAAGAGCCAGTTATCATGGATTTTTCAAAGGAAAACAGCAACATTTAGTCCAAAAATATAAAGTTTACCTCTGCTTCACGAGGATTAGCAACAATGGCATTAAAGCATGCTCTCCATCTGCTGTTTTTTTCGATATCCACAATATACGCTTGGATCTGAGGCTTAGAGCTATAATAGTCAGTGTAAGCAATTAGTTGGTATCCTTGCTGTCTGTTGTCATTTGTTACAGCCCTGGCAGTAACAACCAGTGTTGGTGGTTTATTATCACCCATAAATTTCCTCTAAACAACGGGAACAGATGAAAACAAAAACAATTAGAAAAAAATATCAAAATGAGTTCATCAATTTAGAAAGAAAAACATAGTAAAATAATAAGACCAAGCTTATTAAAAGTGTGTGGTCACAATACCTACTTTTTGTCTATTTGTAGATTCATCACTGCTTGAAGAAGATGAAGATGACGAAGATGAGGATGAAGAGGATCTTTCACCTTGCTTTTTTGTAACCTGGAAAATATATCAATCATATTATTTAAGCCAGTGTTTCCCAAATCTATGATGGAACCATGTTTGGACTCCTAAATTGCAGACGAAAAACCTAGGACCTCAAAATGCCTCCTATAGAATACCCCTAGCCCTTCTAAGCAGACAGTCCTGATTGAGACACCAACATGGACCTTAGCAGATCAAATGCATATTTTTTAATAATATTACATAGAGATTGAAAATATACAATATTCAGAAGCTGTGTGGAATCCCTTTAACCCTCAATACTGTCAATTTTACATCACATGCACAAAATATTTTTGGATTCCTTCTTAATCCAAATTTAGTTGTTACAGAACAGCATTTTAAATGGATAAATGAAGTTATAAAAGTGATACAAATGTCCACCTTATGTGCATGAAATGTGCAGTAAATAGGTTAGTAGAAACATAGATTTCATGACAGGTAAGACCCTTATGGTCTGTCCATTCAATCTACCCCAATGTTTGAATAAATTAAGCCACAGGATAGCTTTAGGCTCATCCCAGGCATGGTTAAATTCCTCCACTTCCACGTATCTTCTACTCTTTCTGTAAAGTAATACTTTCTCACATATCCCTAAATCTTCCAACTTCATTACATGATCTCATAGTTCTTACATTCCTCTTTTTTCTGGAAGATAATTCCCTCCTGGACTATATTAATTTGTTTTCTATATTTGAAGGTTTATATCATGACTCCCCTCTCTCTTCTATCCTCTAATATAGTAATGCCATGAAGTCTACCCTTATAAGTCTCGTCTGGAAAGACTATGCACCATTTTAGCTGTTCTTCTTTGAATTATTTTTAATGTGTTAGTATCCTTTAAAAAGATACTGCCTCCAGTAACTGGATACAGAATTGTAGGGGAGATCTGGCCAGGGATTTATAGCATGGCATTAGTACCTCTCTTTCTGCTTCTAATTCTAATTCTTCTAAGTATCCTATTTGCTTTTCCTGCAGTTCTTTGCACTGCTTGCATACTTTTAAATCATGCAATCATCAAATTAACACTAAGTAAATATTCTTATTTTAAGGAGGGGGACTAGAGAAATGCACTGACCAAGTAATGGCACTCACTGTACTTCCATAATCATTTTTTTTAAGTCCAGACATGGTTACAAAACCACTTGGCAGAGGAATTAACAATGTATATTTCTTTAAATTTTTAGCATAGAAAAACCTTTGTAATGCTTAAAGGACCATTGTGGTCATTTTCTCTTTAGTTCAGTCTATGTGATAGCCATCAAAATATTTTTATAATGTCAAAAAAAACAAATGTTTTTACTTTATACACAAATATTTTTTACTACAGTCTTCCATTTGCTTCCGGTAAATTCTATCTGAACATAGCATTTGCTTTTAAAATATTTTTGCAGGTACAACATTCCTACTTTGTACATAAAACATCTCTGCATTAAAAGACTCATCCTACCATAAAAAATAGAAACTAAAATATTTACACAATTTTATTTTTTACATTGAAAAGAACATGTTCATCTATTTTCAAGTGCAGTGTAGTAGATCATTAAAAACTACTTTATTATATATTGACTAGCGAATTGCCTATCAAAAAATGGCGGCAATAAAATTGTAAGCCAGGCAATGCTGTTTGCCACACAATGCGATACTATGGGCCCTATGAGCACCTTCGGAGCTCATTGAGAGCCCTGCACTGAGCGCCTTTGGTGCTCATCGCGTGTTTCGCAATAAATGCCTTCGCAACTCATTCCGAGTCTGTCCCCCCATGTACTTTATAGGCCTGTGTAGTTTAGGGGCCCTGTGTTCTTTTTAGGCCTGTGTAGTTTAGGGCCCCCGTGTACTTTATGGACCTGTGTAGTTTAGGGCCCAACTGCCTTGGGTTAAATGTTAGTACCTGCAATGAAATTGTAAGGCTGGCAATGCTGGTTGGCATACAATGTGAGGCTTTTGTTCCTAGTCGGTTGAATTTTCAAAGTCCTACATTCCTGGTGTGGTTAGTGTAAGTGTTACCTAATGTTTGCGCCATTGTGTATTTTCTAAGTTCTGCGTGCCTGGCATTGCAGAGCCTCGTTTTCATCTTGTTTCAAATTTTTTTATTTTTTTGTCTGCAATTTTTTTGTCACTTAGCCAATTTTCGATGATTGCCTTTGGCGCTCATCTCGCATGTGTAACAGCGCCGCTGGCTGCAATAAGCACCTTTGGCGCTCATTGCAGCAACTCGCGCTCCTCGCTTCGCGAGGCACGCAAGCGTGATGACAGATTGTAGTTTGACAGCTATTATATGCAATGTGACTTTAGAGTAATTAAGAAAGTACTGGTTACTTATGAGTTTTTAAAATACCTACCTGTCTATTTCCATGAACGAAGCGGAGGTTATAATATTCTCTATGCCTCTGTAAAATAAAAATGTGTACAAAAGAATTGGAGTAAAAAACAAATTTTAACTATAAGACCATTACTAAAAATCAGAAACAATACACTCCTAAACTGCTATTTAACACAAATCATAAGCTCTTGCAACAAGCAAGTCTCCTTAACATTCAGCCACAGGCTATTTAATAGAATGACACTGTACATGTTATGATGATAATACTAATATTAATTATATAATGTTACAATATAGTATTATTATTATTATTAGCCATCATTACCAAGGGGTTTAAATAACATTGCATTTCAAAACTGGAGTAAAGGTGTTGTTAGATGCATTTGGCAATTACTAGATGAAGATTGTAATATAAGAGACTGTCAAAGTTGAAGATGTTGTTTAATTTGCTGATAAGTGATATACTGTATTGACCTTTATACAAGTTTTTATAACTTATTTTTCAAAATTCAAGTAAAAATATGGAAAAAAATGTATCAAAAAGTTATACATTTACTCTGAAGAAGGTAAAGTAAAAAATGTAAATAAATACTTAATTGGGGGAGGATTTAGGTATAGAATTTACACATAAAAGAATGGGGAAAAATTGGAAAAGTTCTTGGAAGTTGTTTATTTGTATTAGGCTTAAAGAAAACTCATATCAAGTTATGTACTGGCGGTGTCTCACTTTGGATGGAATAATAACACCTATTGATAGCGCAATCCCAATATGCTGGGGTGTGTTTGATATTGGGGTGTGGTATTGATGTGGCTCCATGCATACATATCTACACAGGTGATGGAGATGTCCAGCAGCTAAACAATACTGGCAAAAAGTTTTTAGATCTACTATAAGCATTATCAAAATAATTGGAATTGCCATAAGATAAAGAATGCAATAATGTATTATCTTAGATACGTAGCGCATCAAGAAGAGCATTAGCATTAATGTGGCGATCAAATAACCAGAAACCAAGCTTGGAATATGATAAACACAGTGAATGTTCCCCTTTAGAAACTGAATACCGTACTTGAAAAGCAGCTTGACAGATGGTATACAAAATCTAAGAACTTGAGAAATATTGATGCTTCATAAAATTCATAATTGACAAAAACTAAAAAAATATATTTAAATTGGGGAAACTTTAGACAATTGATAGAGCATTATTATTTTTTAAATGATATACTAAACTGCCATGGTGACATTGTGAATAAACAAAATAAAATACATTTCATAAAATTAATATTTGATACATGTATTATATATGGTTGTTTAATTCTTAGATATATTTGAATAAATGTCAATAAAAATGTAGAATTATCTTACCCTATTAATTCCAGATTCAAGACTGCTGCTGCTGCTGCTGCTGCTGCTCTCACTGCTCTCCTGGCTGCTACTAGATTGTCTGTTTCCTTTCTGTTGATGCTGATGTGAATGTTGGTGTTTTTGTTTCTTCTCATGAGGTCTATGTCTGTTGGAACTATCAGAACTGCTACTGCTACTACTGCTACTACTACTACTACTACTACTACTACTACTACTACTGCTGCCTCTGCCTCTGTGTCTATGTCTTTGTTGGTCCCTGCTACGATCACTACTGCTACTATCACTACTGCTGCTGCTGCTGCTGCTACTACTACTGCTGCTGCTACTACTACCTCTGCCTCTGCCTTTCTGTCTATGTTTTTGTTGATCCCTGCTACTATCACTACTGCTGCTATCACTGCTGCTACTATCACTACTGCTGCTACTACTACTGCTGCTGCTGCTGCTGCTACTACTACTACTACTGCTACTACTACTACTGCTACTACTGCTACCAATTTGACCCCTGTGTTTTCTGTTCTCTTGATTTTTGTTATTTAACTCGTCACTAATTCTCTGCCTATGGCCATGCTGTTTTATTCTTCTTTCTCTCTGTCTGGAAGATGAGGAAGATGGGGATGAAGATGATGATGAGGATGATGAGGACGAAGAAGATGAACTAGAGCTACTTGACGATGAAGATTTTGGTCTTCTAGCCTCCACAACTTCTGCAACAAGATGTTGAGATTTCTTTCTCTGTTTCTGTTGTTTTTGATTTTGTCTTTCATCCTTTCTTTTCTGTCTCAAACTTCCATTTCTCATCTATAGACACACAAAATCAAGGAATGTTATGTGTTTATTTTGCTTAATGATTTCTATTAATATATAGTGCCTTTATCCAAAGAGATTTACATAGTTATAAAGTACATCATTGTTTAGGAGTATAAATGAGAGTTACTAAACAAACATAATAGAGAATAACGTGAGGTTTGTTGCTAAAATGATACAACTGGCCAAAGGCAAGAACAGGATTAAGAGCACAATAGGTCAAGCTGAGGGATTGGGAGAACTATGTTGAAAAGATTTAAAGAGTAACTGGCTTAGAAAGAGAAAGAAAGTGGATCTTCAAGGAGAGAAGGATGAGTGCAAGTTAGGAGACTGTCCAATGGGAAGTGGGAATGAAATGTCACAAGGAGGGAACGAATCGGTGGGAATGGGACTGTAAGTGCTGTGAGGGATTCAAGATTGTTGAAATTGTCATTGAACATTTATGTCTTTGTTGTTATTTTTTGGTAGGCCCATCAAACATCTTCTAAAATTGAAAGGTCACTTACTTTAAACTCATCATCTATTCCTAGGATCTTTTTCAGTCTTATTTGAACCTCAGAATCTTCAAGATGTTCATCTTCATTTTCTTCTACCTTTACCAGGGACATAACTTTGTTAGCTGCTTTAGGTCCAGCTGTTATTTCCAGTTGCAGTTTTTCAATTGATAGATCAGTGCGAGCTGTTAACAACACATTTAAGAGGTTATTCAAGAGTTTACGTCTATGCAAAAGGCAAACACTTTTGTATTTTGTGGTATCATACCTGGTTTCATTATGAGCTTGACCTCCTGTTCTCCAACAATTTCATACAAAGGAGAATTTCTGAGGAATGCAGCATTTTGGTATTTGGCATTAAGACAAAGTTGGAAACCAAAGTTTGAAGCTTTAACACAACGATCATATGACTGAATACGTTTTGGTGAATACTGGTGCTGTGTTACTTCACCAGAGTAGGCATATTTCTTGGATACAAGTTCTGAAGATACATCCTATGGCACACAAAAGAATTAGTAAAATGTTTTAAATTAATTACTTTTTACTAAAGGACACAATCACTGGTTCATGTGAAAGAGTAAGGTAGTTTATAAGATTATGATATCCACTTATCTTCTAGGTCAGTTGCTCTCAATACAGTGTTGGGTAGTACGATCTAGTGTGGGACTCTCTGTACTATTTGTATTTTTTAGGAAAGGGAAGAGTTGCATCCATGGGGCCTATCTTAGAGAAAAAGAATGCGCTGTGTAATTAGGCGTGGCTGTTAATTTTTCCATTTCTATGTTTTCCCAGACTATAATTTGTGTGAGGGTAAGTGTTGTGGTTTTGTTCCAATAGAAGTCATGGCTCTTTTGGCCGCTATAGTTATATAGAAAGCCAATACATTTTCCCTTCTAATGAGATAAAGTTGTGGGTGTGAAAGTAGGAAATACCCGGGTCTAGAGGAATGGCACAGTTAATACAGTTAACTAGAAGTTGTCATATTTGGTGCCAAAAAGGGGTATTTTAGGGGAATTCCACCAAAGGTGTAAATAGGTGCCAGTAAGCTCTCCTTTTTACAATTTCTTACAACTGATTATACAAGTTTGTAGAACAAGGTAAGCCTTTCTAAAACCTAAAGTTATGCAAAGATAGGGTTGGAAGACATTAACAATTAGAAGGATTTTTAACTAAATTATTTTACTTTGTGCTTACCATTGCACTGGCTCCTTCTGCTGAAGTCTTCCCTGCTGTCTCAAAGTCTTTCTTCAGAATGTTGGGCTCGGCTCCTCTAGGCAAGATTGGTGTCTTCTTGACTGAATCCAATTCTTCCAAATTCCTTGAGAAAGCGAAAGCCTGAGTCCTACAGAAATAAAAAAAAAGTGTGATTAAAATAGAATAGAGTGGTAAGACGATTGGAAACAGATAAATTGATCCACCCAAGTTAGATTTACAACATTTTCACTTGCTGAACAGTGATGGACTGTAGTGGGTATGCTTCATTAGAGAATAACAGGTTAAAAATGTAATTTGACAAATTACATTTCATAATATAAGCTCCCTTTTTTCATGGGTTTGCTGGCATAAAGGTAAATAGGCATAAAGGTAAAATAAATATAATCACTTTATCACAACTAGGTCATTCTCTTGCTGGCTTGGTGATGTTTCAATCTTGATGTTTCTCTCTTTCATGTCCAGACGGGCATTGAATTTTGCTGGAATGTTGGCACGCAGTTTAGCATGGAATTCAAGACCGCTCTGAACCAAGTGAGTGTTGATTCCCATGGTTGCCACTGTGTGAGCTAATAAACTGTTAAAGAAAAGAAAAAAAATAGTTATAATCCTAGATGTTATTGCTTACTAACACTTCAAAATGCATGTTATTAAAAACAAGACAGGAATAGAGGCTTGAGAACCAGAGTTACACTTTTTAATCACCTGGTTATTTTCAAAGGCTGGACCTTTGAACAATGCAGTTGCATGGCACCTTAATATTAAACACACCAGATTAAACAAAATTGATTTATTTTTCTCTGATTCGAAAATTAATATATAATTTGATGTGCTTGTAAGGCAAAAAAGCATTGCCCTCTCAGTTTCATATGTTCTTAGTATTACATGTACAGCACGTTAGTGGAACATTGAGTTGCCAATCGTTCCAAAACATTTGAGTGGGGTCTGACTGATTATTATTATTACTGATTTTTCGTAGGTTCAAAAGTATGTTGTTCTTTTACCTTGGGTTTACATCTGCACGGATCTGCATTTGAGAGTCTAGAAGTTGTACCACACTAAAATCTGCAGATGGAGTAGGGGTAACCTTGATTTCATCTGGGAATACAAAATGCATGAGAGAAGATCAATTTATCCTATTTAGACATGGTCTGAAACACAACTAATATTAATTTAGACTTACTTGTAATGGCAGCATTGATAACACCAGAAGAGTATAAACTGAACTCAGCAGGAAAACCAGCAGCAGTTGGAACAATGTGTCGGACCTCTGTAGCAAGCAGGGCATGGGACCACTGCCCTACGAACCCCCCTAGAAGCTTGTTCAACACATTCCTCATTATTGTGTGTCTTTCAGCCGGCTCATTCAATAGCTACCGTGTAGGGCGACAAACAGTAAGTTATAATAAAGAAATAGAATGCTGAAAGCAATTAAGGGAAAAGTCTTTGGTGATTTTTTTCCTACCTGGACTATGGTTTGAATAACATCCTTATCTATTTCAGTAAAGCCAATTTCCTGACCAAAAACCTTGAAATATCCTGATAACATAGGGACTTGTGAAGGCATTCCTTTCCATTTCATAAACTGCAGAGAAAATCAAATGGTTATTATCGTGATTAAATGTTTTGGATATTAAAAATAGAAAAGTAAGACTTACTGCTTTCAAAACTTCTCTGATTTTCTTCTGCATCGGGTAGTCAGAAAACTGAACATTTTGTTTTCTGAGCAATTCTTCTAGTCCTTCTCCTCTAAGGCCAATCTACAGAAATATATAATCATTTAATATAAACACTGGTACATACTGATATGAGACATTACACTTTACAATTTCTTGTGCAATTTATGGAAATATGCTAAGGATAAATTAGCACAGGTATCAATAACAACACTATTTACATTTTAGAATGTATTGATTAATATTCCAATGTATTGACTTCACCTTTTTGGCATATTAATACTCTACACTAACTCCTACATATGTGAGTTGAGATACACTATATTGATGAATGGTGCTGGTGGTGCCTACAGTAAGTTTAAGTCATAAAGTACGATATAAGGTTTATTTCAATAAACTATTAATTTAAATATGGCAAATATGATGAAAGGACAAGTACCACCAAAATGTAAGTTTCTTTCATACTAGAGAACACTCTTAACTATATATGTAAATTTTGCAGAGATTGACAGACACTCATCCATGTTTTTGGAGAGTTGAAGCTTTCATTTTGTCACTGACACTGGAGCTGATTGGGTCAACAGTTCAAAAGTCAGTTCAAGATCCAATCAAAACACTGCAGATGAGTTCTAAGTATCAATCCATGTTCTGCGCTCTTCTGTGCTCTTTAATTCATATAACCTAACATACAGAGGACTTTTAGCACATATACTTGAACTTCTAGACGTGAACTCTTTCATATAAGAGCAACTTGTGTTTAGTTGAAATGTCCCCTTTATTAACCAGATCTACCCAAATTGTTTATTGGTTAAGTGTGCCACTTACGAGTAACAGTATGAATAACCAATCTAGCATTTACCTCTACTATGTCAGTTTCTGTTCCAGCCACATATGCTCTGAGTTTAAAGAGTAAGAATACAGGGAACATTGTGTTTCCACTGTTCATAATGTAGAGTTTAGCAGCAGCACCAGACATTAAAGAATCTGCAAAGGAGACAATATTCATGAAAATCAGGAAAAAAGTCAACAATAGCTTAGACACAGGCTTAGGTATTCTTTCATAGGTTACTAAGTTTGTCTTATTCCTCAAAAATCAGATTGTATTTTATTTGTATTAAATATAACTTAAGCAAGAATATTTGCCAGATTGGAACACATTTTTATAATTGCTTCAAGAGACCACTTTAAGCTCCATATTTATAGTATGAGGAAGCTTATAGGTACAAATTAAAGTTAGTAGGGAGTGGAGAGACTTTGCAAGGGCAGAGAAGCAAGAAACATGGAGGTACCACTTGCTAACTAAGGGCTTGAACTGTGAACAAGCATTTTGAGTGAGAATTTTATACTCAACATTTTATGATATACAGATAAAGTGATTAATAGTATATTAAAAGCAGGTACACGCTATATGTGGTGTACCTCATTTGTTAGCACCTTTAGATGTGGAGATAAGACAAAAAGAACTTAAGACTGGATCTGGATAAAGAACTTAAGACTGGATGAGAGTAGAATTGTGGTTTAAATGTATATTGGAAAACAATTCAAAGTGCACTATATGTATATTTTATTAATTTAAGGCTACTTCAAGCAAGACACCAAACACTGTAAAAAGAACTGTGTTATTTATGTGTTAACATATGTAATGGTAGTTTGTGTTCAATCCTACAGCACTGTTTAACATGTAGAGTACATAGTTTTATTCAGCACTATCTTCAGTAGTGGGATTAAACTTGAATTTTAAATACAGAATCATTTAAGCAGGTATTTAGTACCTGCTTAGTAGTGGGCAAAATGTTTTTAGAAAGTTTCAAATAAATATAGCCTTTAATTTGTAATGGTTATATTCAACTTTGCTTTAATGATGGCAAACATTTGCCTTTTTTAGAACAGAATTAGATAGCTGGGAGGAATAAGATGAACATTGGAGTTGGAAACATTGCCACTATACATAACAACTCAACAGCAGGACTTCATTGCTGAGCAAGTCCAAGAAGGATAACTCTCCAACCAGGCTATAGACAGATTAGCAAAAGAGAAGCCCTAATGACACAAGCTAGTCAGCTAATTTAAGATTTCCTGCAAAACTGCTTTTATGCTAATGGTTTACATAGCTGTTAATGTTGTTGGTTTCTAAAATACTTCACAAACATGTGAAGCTTTTCCTAAACTTAAGTGGTCCTTTCACCTTACATGGTTCCAATACATGCTACATTTACTTTTGTTTGTTTTTTAAGATGGAATGGATTGGAGCAGTGATGAGAAATTTTAGTCTGCCTTCCCCCATAAATTCATTCATGAAGTTAGACTAACCTGGAGGTGTCCCTGAAGCTATCCCTAGAAAATCCTTGAGAATTAGTTTCCCATTTCCAACTCTTCCTCTTTCTAATCACTGTCTTATCATCAAAGTTTTCTCTTCAACTCCACATTAAGTACATTGACTATTAGCTTGTATGGAAGGATGTGAGGATTTCTGCTCCCCCATTCTTAATTTGCTTGTCACTCATTACAAAATTAACATCTTGATCCCTGTACCACAACCCTGTGCTAGCAAAGAATAATCTCCAACTTACATCTGAAAGTATCTAAACGAATAACATGGCTGTATCTGTATCCCAGTTTGTCAAGCGCTGGATTCATAGTTTTAAGAGCGACACTGCATGCAGCGGCACTAGGAAAGAGGAAGATAACATGGTAAATAGAAAGAAATACCTTATAATGAACAAAATGAATGAGGGTATTGTTATGACATCTTTATGTAGTCAGTGATGACCAATTGTATTAAATCAAAATAATAAATCAAGAAAATCTTGTAATCACCGTAATTACAAAACAGTAACATGGAACCCTATTCTATTAGAAGCTCACAAATGCCTCTAACTCATAATTTTGGCTGTGAGTGTTTTACTCTCTAAATGTTTAGATGTATTCTATTGATTGAAGTTCACAATTTACCCACATAAGCCTCGACTTGTAAACCCTGCCTTTTTTTGTACGATTTCAGGGGCCGTGATCATATGATCTGACAATATTTAAGAAAGCCCATAATTTACTTCTTAGACACAGCCAATAGTAAATGAGACCATCATCATGATGTCAGTAAGACATGGAAGTTTAGACATAATCTGCAAACAGAGGCTACAAATTAATTAGTGCCAATAAGTAATATTTGCTGACCCGGCTCGCAATCAAGCACTCTATAAAATGCATTAGAGCATATGTTCTAGTCCATGTGGGTTTCATGATGCGTATTAACCAATTGAGTCCCAGGATTGATATTACTCAGAAATAACAGTTAAAACTAATATTTTAGTATTCTGAATTTTTGTGGATTTGAGACTGTTGTGCAGGCTAACGTGTTGCCATGCCTCCCCATGCTTTCAAAGTACAGTATTGCATGTTTTATTGCTGCTATAGCTTAAATAAGTGTTTGAAAAAGCCTTTGTAAGTCCTATTTAGTACTCATAATAGTTTTGATAGAAACGTGATACTTTTTTCAGTTGCGGGTCTGACTTTATTTGCGAGCTAGAGCTAGGGGTCTAATAGAACATAAATTTTGTTTAACTTGAAATATTTAGAGCTCTTAATGTTTGAGCTGTGCAAAAACCAATGAAACTCTAAGCTAAAATTTGTATATTTGGCTGGCCCGTAGTAATTGTGGGTGGGGAACTCGTAATCGGATTGCGAGTAGCTAATATAAAATGTGGTAATATTAAAAGTGATTTTTAAGTGTGTATAAATTTACGAATTAGGCAAAAGAATAGAGCCCATAGTAACTGAGACTTAGAAAAGACTTTCCATCCTTCAAGTTCAATTTTTTTATGTCTATTCTGGCCCCTGTATTATGTAAATTGCTTGTTAATCCAGCGAAAGGCAAGCAAAACAAATAATTGAAATTATGCCAATTGCCTTATTGGGGTGGTTATTCCTGATCCCAGATATTGGTAATTGGATTTATCCCTGTATTAATACTCCTCCTGTTCTAGTTATCTAACAATGCATGGTTAACCCATCCTTTTTAAAAGTAATCTACTAAATCTGCTTTCACAACCTCCTTTGATAGTGAGTTGCACAGTCTGACTAGCCTTATTGTGTAAACCCCTTTTTGTATTTTTAAAGTGAAATATTTTTTCTTCTAAATTCTCTTGTCAATTAGAAACTTCTTAAAATATACACCTGATAAAGCCTAATATGAGCCCTGCATGTAAAGCTCTGTATAACATAATCATACTCCCTCTTAAGCACCATTTTTTCTAGGAAATGTAAGTCTAATTTGGTTGGTCTTTCTTTACAGCATAACCTCTCCATTCACTCTATTCATTTTGTTACCATTGTCTGATTCTTTTCCAGCTCTACAATGTCTTTTTTAAAGGGATGCCCAAACTTACATTCCAAATTAGGAAATGCCAGGCAATAATATAATGGTTTCTTCCATCTGCAGCTCATGAAGACAGTGTACTTCTATGTACAGGAGTTGCACTGTCTCATAGCAACCAATCAGTGGCATTCTGCTTGAGAGAGGTCACAGATTGCCTAATTTTAAAAACTGCACTTAAATGCACAGTCTATTTATGAGCTGCATGAGCTGCATTGGCAGAAAAAAAGGGCTTTTAAGCACATTTTAATAAAATAAAATACATACAAGTAAATAGATAATTAGGTATATTTTACTCCCAGAAACCTTCCATGTCTATTTAATGCATGCTAATATTTGACTTGCCTTTGCGGCTGCTGCCTGGCATTGTGCTCTGTTACATAGCTGCTTGTTCACAAACAGTTCTAAATCCTTTTCTGTTACCTCTACATTTGTACCACTTAGATAAATGGCATGCTTATTTTTCCTTCTCAAATACATATCTTTACATTTATCTGTGTTAAATCTCATCTGCCATTTAGCTGCCCACTGTTTTAATTTATACAAGTCCTTTTGCAGTGAAGGTACATCATTTTCTGAGCTAATTACCTTGCAGAGTTTACTATCTTCAATAAATATGGAGACATTACTCTCCAGTGCTACTTGTAAATCATTTCTATAGTCCTTCATATAAATCATTAAATTAATTTCAATTAAATAATTCTTCCTTGGGCTATAACCATTTATCAATATCAAAGCTTATCAAAACATTGTATATTATTACTTACAAGAAAATATCAACTACAATAAATTACAAAATCCTTTGACAACAAAAAGGTATTTGAATTATAAATCTACTGTATATAACTAGAAATGCAAGGCTAATATGATCATAGCTTGGAAAAGATGCTTGAGATGTGGTAGGAACTCTTATTTTGATTTATACTTACAGTGGCTCAATGTGGGGTACTTTGCTTTTGGACAAGGCTTTCATTTGACTGTATGCGAAACTTGCAAGTTGTAAATTCATTTTGGTCTCCTTTGTAGCAACATTAGCAATGGTTGAAACTATGGCCTGATGGGGTTTGGTCTCAAACAAAGCCAAGCATGCTGCCATTCGAACCTCCGTACGGGCATTGCGGTTCATGAAGACCTGTAGTAGGATTTCTTGCACCTATATGTAAGATACCAGTATTCCATAAATGCAACGTAGTAAAGTAAGACATGACAGAAAGGACTGGTGGGAAATCATAAGATTATCATATGCAGTTTAGGGTTCAACAGTTACAATCACAGGCACCTTGAATGCAGGGCTGCATATATTTCTTGCTTACTTTTATTGGGTCTTCTTGGGCAATGTTCCTCAAAGACATCACAGCATCAGTCTGTACTTTGACGGGGAGTTGAGAGGCACGAGAAGAAAACCCTGGCAGGAATTTCTGGACAGTTTTGATGCTTTGCATTTGACCAGCATTGCCTATAGCCTTGAGGGCCATTGAGATGTCCTCATCATGGGCCTTGTTGTAAGCTTCAGTAGCTAATTCATGGAGGGGCTAAAACAGAATATATACATGTCATATTATTGTCCTGTAACAGCATAACCTTGATACAATACATTTGAATGAAGATGTCTTTGGACCTTTAAACAGTTTTACTCTATAAAAATGATTCATGAAATCTTTATGACTAGACTTCGTTAAAGTCAAGTCATAAAGACAAAAATATTTAACAAAAATGCTTCCTTTTTAATACAGTTTATGTGTTATAGCACTGTCCTAATACAAAATTGAAAAAATGTGGCTACTTCATATTTAACCCCTGAGTACCAGCCTTAAAATATATAGATAACATGTTCACAAAACAATTTGAAAACAAAAATATAAATAAATATATATATAATATTTCTTGAAAAAAAGAAACACTGCAAGGTGAAACAACATTTCAACATGTAAAACTATATTACAATGTTTTCCTGAAAAATGTCCACTTTTTTAATTGCATCATCTTAAAGGGCCACTGTAATAATCCAGTTTTAAAAAGATTTAATTAGTCAAACATGTATACAGACCAAAGATCATTGAAAAAAATAGCAATTTTCAAGGTAAGTAAGATAATGTTATAACCACAACAAATTAAAATGATGCATATACTGATCTTTTCTGGACCATTACAGTAATTTTGATTGATAAGTAACAAAACTGCTCCACACATTTAAATGTCCTTTTTGAGAGTATCAGTGTTGCCTATGGCAAGTGTGGGGGGGGGGGGGAATTTTCATTAAAAACCATTGACCCATAGAAAAAAAATGGGAGCTGGAGAGGTTACCAACAAGAAAAAAAAATTTTTTTTTATTGAGAGAAATCTAAAATATGCAATTAATTTTCTCCCTTCTCATCAACCATTATTCATTTCACCTCCTTATTCCTTTCTCTGCTTTATTTCAAAATAGCTCTTCACTTTTCAACTGAGCTCAGACTTAAACTCTTAATTCATTTTACATTTTATTTGTGAAACTTGTATTTGGCACATTGCAGAATGTTGATAAGTCCTTGTTTCTGATGCTATTCCTTAATTGTTTCTGGTGCTGTTCCTTCTTAATCATCCTTGCTGATGTGTGCTCTTTTAACCTTAAATTATTAATCATAAATTTAGCTGAGGAAAAATACATTGATAAATATGGAATTTTCCATAAAATTATTCTACCCTACTTTACGTTAGAATTGCAGTTTTTCTGCATTGATAGTTCACGATACTAATATATGAAGGACTCACACTTACCTCTAGTGCTTCTTCTGGACAACCATTCATAGTTGCACAGTATTTGTTCACCATGGTAGCATAGTTGAGGATTGCGACTTTGTACAATACACGAGATTTCTGTATTTTTGAATCTTTTATCAGTTCCTACAGAAAAAAGCAAGAAATCATGGCAAATTAGTTATAATTACATTAGAAACTTGGGAGGATATAGGATTATCTGTCAAGATATTGGTTATTTATTCATTTGCCTAATTTGGAGAGTCTCCTTCATTATTATTTTTTATATTATATGTTTTTAACAATTATATAATTATCTGTTAGTGTGTCTGTTTGCGTGGTTCAGTTGTGTCCGACTCTATATGATCTCAAGGACTGTAACACCCCAATCTGATCCACTTGGTATTCATGGCAGAGTTACTGGATATTACCTACTTAACAGAAATGGATAATTCTAATGGTACTAGTTCTGTAAATAGCTGTTTCAATATGGCAGAGCTAAAAGTATAATGTGTTTGGGTCCACAGAATCTAAAGGTACTCACAGCACAGACTTGGAATACACGTTGACTGGCTCTAGTATGTTGCATTGCAAGTGTGAGAGCCATAGCAGCTTCAGAAGTGCTCAATTCCTGGTCGTGAATGCACTGCCTGACAAACTTGAGAGAATCAAGTGTTCCAGCAATAGGGATAGCATTCAATAGCCATTGTCTGGATCAAACATAAAAGAGAGTATAATCAGTTAGTCTTGTATAGTCACTCATGACAGAGTTGAAATAAGCTTTTTTTTTTTTGCAATTGCTTTCTATTAAAATAAAATAGTGGCTGGCTAATATAATCAACAAGGAATGTAAATGTGACACAATTAACAGAGACAATACAAAGTGCAGTAGAATTTTAGATTTAGTTTTAGTTGTTTTTGAAATAAAAAAATAAAATGTATTTAAAAAACACAAACTATATGTTCAGTGTTTTGGAAATGTCTTATACAGAGTTATATGCAGGTAGCTCTAAGGTAAAATTAACTGGTGAAGTTTCCCTATAGAATTTCACTGATTAAATTTAAGTCTCTAATAATAAAAATGAGCAAGTGATGGACCCATCAATGACTGAACACTTTTCTACATTTTTTAGCATTTGTACAAACAAATGATATACATAAAGTATTTACATATTTTTACATCATTATGGGGGCAGAGTAATTCAACTGCAAAACAAGTAAACATTCTAATATATGTGTAGCCATTGTATACACGATTGTTGGAATAAGTTCCCTTTGACTTTTTATATTTAAAAAATAAAAACAGTAACAGCTTTTGTTCAGTTTTATCATCACGTATAGTTCAAGAGAAGATACAATTTAGGGGTTTTCGTATACTGGTTAAAAGTTGTACAAGAAAAAATTAGCATTGCAGTAATTACCTGAACTGAGGTTTGTCGAAAAACTGCTTTGAAAGAGCTTGGAAGTTCTCAATGGATATCAACCGCAGAAGTTGAATTAGTTGTAGGAATTTGCCTGGAGCATCACCGTGGACTTGCTGTTGATTATTCTGTACTAGGTGCTGAAGAATTTCCTGCACCTATTTTGATAACATTAAAAGCAAAGCAAACAATAAGGTACAATTTAATATTCTGACCTAGATCAAAGATAAAAAAAGATGTGTAAGGTTTAGATCACATGGATGATGAGGATGATGAGTAAAGCGACACTTTGTAGGCAACCATTGTATAGTTAGATTGGTAGTGCAAGGGGTTATGTGGTCATGTGACTGCCAAGACACCTAGCAAAGTGTTCTGTCCGAGATGTGGCTCTTACACAAATGTGTTTGTGTTCTTGTATGCACATCTCAATAGGGAGAGGCAACGGGAGAATTCATACTGATGTCATCATCATCAATGTGTATACTCAGAAATAAGAAGACATCTCTACATGAGCAACATTGCACATGATCCCTATGTGATACCACTTCAGATCTCTCCTTAGTGGGAAGGGGGCTGACTTGCTAGAAATGTTATTTTGGAAGCATGTATCTCACAACAAAGCAAAGAAACATGACATTTATGATTGTTACTTTATTATTAACTCACACTACCAATCTAATTATAGTTCTGTTGTCTAAACAGAGATCCTTTAATTTATTAAGTTATTTTCCTAAATAATAGTATGTTGTGTACAATATAATGTTGATAAATACTAAATGATCCTATTCAGTGCCAATTACAATGTAAGAAAACCTAGCTATCCAATGTATGAGCAAACTAGCAAATGCATTGGTCTGATGACATTCATTAGTGAAAGCTTAAACACTGTCAATGGTTATGTCTGCATATTACGTACTAGATACACACAGCATTGCGCCACATTCAACACTTTAATTAATTAAAATTGCAAGTTTCATATAATCCTAGCACCCACTATTGTATTAATTTGCTGTTGCATGTAATGATATAATTTAGAGCAGAAATGTTCAATTGTCTGAATACTTCCAACTTCTGAATGCTCATATATAGTGTTCAAGTTAATGCAAAGATAAGATAAGAAGAATTAATTGAAGGGGCAATTCAATTTAGGAGGGATAAAGTGTGTGGGTTAATACCATGCACAGAGTACGCCTTGAATAGCTTAATGCTAAATAATTAGGGATTTATGGAATAAATGTGAAAGTAAACTAATGAAGAAGTGATCAGACAGAAAGTAAACTAAGGAAGAAGTGATGACAGTAGGGTTGGGGGTTGGGAGTAAAGGAACTAGATAGAACAGAGAATATGAAGTTGGATAGATGGTGGAGTGAGATATAAAATGAGAAGAAATCATGTATAATTTCTTGTGTATGTATCAGTGTGTAACTCTCTCTAATAATACTATAATCATAATATATATGATGTTAATTTGGAAAAAAACTGTGCCTTGGAAATGTTAGTGTTATGAAAGTGCCATGTTATCCAAAAGGTTGGAAAACTGTTTTAGGGACCAAAGGGAAAATTCTTCTTAGATGACGTTCAGAGATTTTGAATCTCCAAAGATTTCTTCTTCAAGCTTCAACTTTTGGCAGTTCCAAAGCTCTATACCACAATTAAGAGTTTACCATGTGATCCTCTGAAAGGTGTCAGTTATTATAATCAATTTTCTTTTCTCTGACAATGCCATCTGTTGTAAACTGCTGCTGTTATTCCAAGATGTTTCAAATGATTGTCATTTTATGTATTATTATCGTTTATTTGTAACACTCAAACATATGGTCTGAAAATGTCATCATTATCATGTACCTGTGCTTCAGGGCTCTTGGTCCTCATTAAATGGATGGGCATCTGGTGTACTTCAGATCCAAAACGATAATGAAGACCTCCACGACTTGGCAACTGAAGCTGATGAGCATTGAGCTGCGTATTTTTGATTCCTGCAAAGGTTACTACTTGTCTGAGGAAATAAAAGAATGGTGTATGCATTAAATATGCTTATACCCAACTGTACTAGGCTCAGTTAGTAATGCATTAAAATATACTCGCATAATACTAAAAACATAGTGAGAGTTTAGTTGTTAACATAACTATTACATTAATGGTAGTGGCAATATTGTAAGGCTTTTAATTTGCTAAGAAATTAGCATTTGAGAAGTCACCTTTTCTCCTCTCCTATTTTAACACAGCAACTTAGTCCTTCTGCAATTTCAAATCCAATCCACTTAACTGGGCAAGATATAATGAATGAATATATTTACAAAATGAAGGGAATACATTTTCTATTTTAAATCAAATAACAAATGTGCTCTGATAATACAATGCACAGATTAGGCAATGTAGGTTGTTTTTATATACAATGGAATTATATATTTTTTAATTCTTTATATCATTGCTGTAGGGATAAAATATAAATACAACAGTATCCAAAAGATCAAGTATAAATAACAAAGTCAAAACTTAAAAATACATATTTAAGATGGATTCCAGCTCTAACACTCAACACAAAAGTGTTGCCTTTTAGTGATGTTTGCACTACAATAGTCCAGTAGCCAATACTCACCTTACTTCCATAACAGCAGCTCCATTGAGTTCAGAAAAAGGAGAGAACTGAAATATCTGGCGAGCTGAAACATCCATAATGAGGGCACCTTGATCCCTGTTTTTCATCTTGTATGTGTATGTCGCTGTTCCACGTAAATGTCTTCCCAACTAAATAAATATATAAGATTAATGTAGTGGTCTACATAAACAGGATTTCTTTTTTTCTAGGTATACGAAAGTTGGATACAAAATAACTTACATGTTTGCAAGATGAGCAAGATTCCAAGAAGGCAACACCAAGATTCTTAGATACTTTTTCTTCACAATTATTCAGGTCTATAGTCTTATCAACATTGATTTGATCTCCTCTTCTGTCTTCTTGAATGACATATCTTGTGTGGCAGACACCTCCAATGCTTGACTATGACACAAAACAAAATTAACTCAGGAGTAGAACAGGAAATGGAAGAATCAATAATATTACTTTAATGTATCAAAGGGTCCACAATATAGTTGTGAATGGCTAATCTTGAGTTCAAACTAACCTCTTGCAAATCATAAACATTTTGTGTCTTCTTGAGAGTAACTTGAAACAAGCCTAGGATTCCTCTGTAAGTGTTGATAATGACGTCTGATACATCATCTGGGGCATAGATTGTTCCAACCCGTCCATTGTGGTATTCAAACTTTACAGGTTTTGCATACTGTTCAGCAATGGCTTTAACCAATTTGGTGGATCGCGTGAATGGCTCTTTGGGCCACACACCATTGTATTCCTTTATTTCTGGAGACAGAATCTTTAGAGAAAAAAAAAATAGATTTTTTTTTTTATTTGAAATATTCTACTGCAGACAGATATAACAGTGTTGTCTATATGTGAGGAAAACTCTTAATTGCTAAATCCATTTCCCAGATCAGTATATACCAATATAAATCACTCATACAATAATTTCTTGACTTCAAAACCACAGGTCCCCTACATGTTCCAAAGAAAGCCACAGAGTCATGCCGGTATCTCAAATAAAACCTTATTTCTATATGGTAAATAGTCAGTCACAGGAAGAAACAGTGAAAAAGGTGTGCATGATGTACACAGAATTGATGCAGATCATTTGCTAAACTAAGTTAGTAGACTCAAGACTTTACTAATAAGACTAATCATATAATACCCCTTTTATTAATTAGATTTTTGACCATGACAATGTTTGTTTTACCTTCAGAAGGTAGGTTCTCTGTGCCACATTACTGATCTCGAATTTGCAGTTCAATTTAATACCCGATCTTGCCATGCCATGTTCAGGTAATCCATTTGTAATGATCGTCTCATAGTTATAAACAACTGTCTTACTATCACTGAAAACAGGATCTGGAATACATTAAATACATATATATATAAGATCCATTCATTTTGTTTGTTATTTCCTTCAAATATATGTTTTACTATTTTTATTAATACATTAAAACATTTTTACAAAAATGTAAAACATATATATAAAATTTAATCGGCAATCAATTTTTAAAAATAAATATTATACATGTGTGTAGCATGGTAGAAAGCAGCATGTATATGTTATATGGAAAACTTACCTATATTTGATTTTTCAGAGCCTGTGAAAAAAAAATATATATATCAATGAGAAGCAAGATAACTTATTAATTTAAGTATAAGGTTAATAACAATGTGTCTTATATAGTATAATCTGATTGTATATCTTAGCTGTATAATGTTTCTCTGTTTGTTTTAAGCTTAATGTGCTTTGTGGTAGTTCATCAGGGGCAGTGATATTGTGATATGCTATTTCTCTCATTGGCAGTAATGTCACTAAGAAAATTCTCAATCTTGCATCATAGCACAAAAAAAAGTGTATGGCAGCAATTTGACAGAGTGGGCAAAAATAACCAAGTGCTTATAAAAGAAAAAAGGTTAAAAAATGCATACATAAAATTTGAAAACATGCTCACCCCTTATTATTTAGCATTGTGCTTAGTGAATTAAATATAAATTGGTTCATGTATTCTATGTAATCTTTTTAAGTCAAATAATTAGGTTTCCTTTAGTGCTTAACACTGATGTATATAACATAAAATTAGTGTAAAGGGAAAATCTTTATTGCACAACAAAATGACGCCGTTATTAAAAATACAGTGTCCACATAGATCAAATTGTAGACGAAAAAATCATCAGAGGAGAGTATGTGACGAAGTAAGTATGGTTAAGACCTCCACACCATGGGAACGACCAGTAGAATCCTGTGACCTCAAAGGGTGCCTCCTACCTGGAAGGCACAATCTATGTTGATGCCCCCCTTCTGGCTAGTCACCCTACAGCTTAAATATAGAGAAAGCATATTGTCCCATACTCTCCATTATGAGAACTTTTAGTTGGTTATTGGGAACTGTTTTTTGTTCTCACAATGGGGAGTATGGGACAATACACTTTCACTATTTGAGCTGTAGGGTGACTAGAAAAAAGTGGGGGAATCAACATAGGTTGTGCCTTACAGGTAGGAGGCACCCTTTGAAGTCACAGGGTTCTACTGGCCTTACCAGTGGTGTGGAGGTCTTATCCATACTTCATCAACCTCTGATGATTTTTTGTCTACAATTTGATCTATGTGGTGTGATGTGTGGACACTGTCTTTTTAATAGCGGCATAAATTTGTTTGTGCAATAAAGATTTTCCCTTTAACACTAATTTTATGGACCTTATATACTAGAGTATAAGCCAAGTTTTTCAGCACATTTTTTAATGCTGAAAAAGCTCCCCTCGGCTTATACTCGAGTCACCCTGCTCCTGCTGCTCTCTGTGCATCTTCCGGCTGTGTCCGCCCTGCATATGCTAATGACGTGATGTGCATGTGACGTCACGTCATTAGCATATTCCAGGTTCCGACACAGCCGGAAGATGCACAGAGAGCAGCAGGAGCAGCTGATGAAGGTAAGAGAGGGGAAAGGGGGGGGGGGGGGGGGGGTAATTGGAGAGGGGGAAAGGTATGAGGAGGGAGGATGAGAAGGGAGGATGAGGAGGATGATAAGGGGAAAGGTAGGGGGAAGGAAAGAGACACAAGGGAGAGGGAGGGAAAGAGACACAGGGGAGGGAGAGGGGGGAAGAGACACAGGGGAGGGAGAGGGGGGAAGAGACATCTTTATAGAGGGGGGACACAAGAGAGAGGCACAGAGGGCACAGGAAGGGGACACTTGAGGGGAAACAGGTCACACAAGAGGGGGACACAGAGGGCAGCGCATTTCCCACCCTCTGCTTATACTCGAGTCAATACGTTTTCCAGGATTTTGTGGTTAAATAGGTGCCTCGGCTTATACTCAGGTCGGCTTATACTCGAGTATATACGTTAATCTTTTTATAAAAATGTCTAACATTTATAATCAATAATAATATAGGAAGCTAAGTTTCCTTATTAAAAAAAAAAAAAGCTATGTACACAATCAACATTTATGTGCATTTGGATTAATAACACACCCTTATAGATTACATTTCATAGATAATGCCTAATTACTAATCACCCTTATTCCTAACTCCTGGTGTTCAAAGTAATGGTTAAATTATATTGTATGGACAAAGTTCTCAACAGTTCCCAATAAAGTTTATATAAATGTATTATGATATAGAAATACTTAATATGGGTCTTGTGACTTAATGGGGCAAATATCCATAGTTCCAGTTCAAGTAGGTTAAGTGCCAAACAACTACATTATATGTATACCAGGAAAACTCACACTTGAAGCAAGTAGAGTTTTCACTTACCTATGCACCATAATGCATCCCAACATATTATTAGAGAACAACAAGATCAGTTATAAATATTCTACTACTTACCCGCCACAGCAAGCAGGAAAGCCAGGAAAGCTAGGATGATTCCCCTCATGGTGGCGAATGTCAATCCAAGAACTCCCAGCTGTATTTATAGCAGAGGAATCTGTATTTAGTGACGTAACTGTGAGCCACCCAGATTTTTCTTATCAGTTGGAGCAAATACATGTTTATTTTATGTTATAAAAGATGGAAAAATCAGGGAATTTAAGGACAATACTTAAAACAAATTTAAAATATTTAAAATAATTACTAAACAATTAAATATGTTATAAAATAAAGAACTTTAAAAAACAGAACATTGTGAGATTATTGGTTTTGGATCAGTTACAGGCAAATTATGTTTGCCAGGGTCAGTGTGACCCAATAATGGGTCAACTGATGTTATCTATTAAAAGAGAACTTTGTATGTTCATCAAAGATCAACATGAAGGGCATGAATTACATCTTTTCAATACTATTGCATTACTATAAAACATAAATAATATATTTTACACATGTCCTATAAAAAAATATTTTAATAAATCTAGGAACCAGATGTTATAGAATGTATTATACTTATTTACATTTGTTATATCACGCCCAAAGCCATTATAAAAAAAAAAAACAATGGATCGTTTAAAAGATGTTTAAAAAAGTAAAGCACAGTTATAAAATAACTTATCATTTATTTTTATACTAATGAATTTACTGAGAAATGATGGGTGGAACAAGACGATGCTTAGGGTACCACAACATCTGCCTGGTTGCCGTAGATGCTTGTAAGACTTGGGACTGCATAAGTGGATAATGTAACCAGCCAAATTATGTAACTATTAAAATATGCAACATATATTTTTATTGACATAGTACTGGTCCATGATACTAAATATTGGCATAGTTTGTTAACAATATTTTTTATTGTAACTTATCATCTTCCTTGTACATTTCTTTCAGTAAGATTGCCTACCCCAAGATCATGGTGCCACAAATTAGCATACTACGACATGGAAAGAAAATTAAGTATATCTCATAAAATGTTGGTTTTCAAAAAAATTCTATTGCAATACATAGTTTATAATGTTTTTTTTGGAATGCACTGGAAATCTAGCTGTATTAAAACATTTTATTATCTCCATGTTTTTGAAATTGTCAAGGAATAGGTACATTATATTATACATGGTGGACATCTTTCCGATATTGGAAACATATATGAAGCTTGATAACAATGTTGTTGATGGAAATATTGTTTTACATAAACCAGATATAGAGCTAAAACGAATGGAACAGAACTTGGTACCAGATATGTCAGTAGCTACTATTTCAATTATAGTTAGAGACAAGAAAAAGAGTCAATATGAATAGAAACATTAGAGGCAAAGTATTGGGGTTTATGGAACAAAAATGATCATTAGCAAGAGGAATGAGTGCAATGAACAATTTGTGTCCATTTGGATTGGATGCAAAATTTGACTATACCCTTCTATTTATCTGAGAACGACTAATCTATGTGTTTGTAATGAGAATAATTCTAGTGAGCGGATTATTCAAATAATTACAAATGAGTGGATAGTGTCATAGTCTTCTATTCTAATCGAGCAGTGTAATTTGCGGTATAACATAAAAATCGGCTGCCGGAGCTATTTTTACCTAAATTACACATTTATTCAAATCTTTTCACTTACAATATTACGGCACTCAGGACACATCCGTAATACCTGCCTTGTCCTCTTGGCTTCTTTTTGCGTCTGTGCTCTGTTAGCCTATAATCTATTGTTTCTAATGCGTAATTTCTTTGTTTGAATGATCTGCATTATGTATGGTTTTGGTCCAGTTTTGTTAGTGTTGTTTCCTATCTGAATCTTCAATTCCCACTCGTTTATTTGGAATTCATCTAGTTTGTGGTCAATTATGATTTCTTGTCCTTTGCAATGTTAAAAAAAAGTATCCAAAGACCTTCGAATTTGAAATTCCAGTAAGGTCCTCTATTAGCTTACAGGTTCTTCTTTTAATTGTGGCATATTTTTCTAGAGTTAATACTTAATAAAAAAAAGGTTTCCATTTTTTTTTTCTTATTTACCTGGGGAATTTTGAAAGCACGTAAAAAAGGGGACATCAGAGTGGATGGATTAATGAGGTAATTGAACCAATGAACATGAGCTTGAGTGATCTCAGAGGGACAGTGGCTGAAATATTTGTCTGGTGTGCTGTAATCCATAGGGTCATGGAGAGTCAGACACAACTGAATGAAAACAACAACAACGATAAAAAATTATACTTTTAATGACTTTGCTAAATCTTGGGGTAACAATTTTAACTGGATTTTTTATATTTATTTATTTATTTTTCAATTTGATTATAGTATAATGTTTTATTGCAAATAAATTGTATAATGTATCAATATAATTATGTAGAAAAAAGTATCCTAATTAGAGATATAGAATTAATTAATTAATTATGTAAACATTTGGATCCTTTATCTTTAAAAATCCGAATTTAAAATGGATATGATGAAATTGAAGGAATTATATCATATAGGAAACCAATTTTAAAGTGTTTCACATATTACATCTAGCATCAGGCTTCATTAAACATTGCTATCATGCTCCAAAAAAAGCTTCCGATGGTGTCAATGTAAGGGAACGTACCTACACATATAGTTGCATAGTAATTGAGGTTGAAAAAAGATTTTTAGCCCATCAAGTTGAACATCTTAAGTTCCCCTCTGATCTGCAATATGCGGTTTAATTGTTAATTGATCCAGAGGAAGGCAAACAGAAAATAAAAATCAAGTGAAACTTTGCCAATTGTTTTAAAAGGGAAAAAAATCCTTCCTGACCCCAGATACTGGCGATCAGATTCCTCCCTGGATCAATACGCTCTCTCTAATTAACCAGGATAACCCTGAATGCCCTATTTATTTAAAAATATATCCAATCCCTATTTAATGTTATCTATTGAATCCACTGTCACCACCTCCCTTGGTAGAGAATTCAACAGATTAACTACCCTTACTGTGAAGAACCCTTTTCTTTCTTTAAGGTGGAATCTTTTTACTTCTAACCTCAGTTGAAAACCTCTTGGAAAAAAAAAGCTCCCTTAACAAATCTTTATACTGACCCTGGAGGTATTTATATAGGGTAAGCATATCCCCCCTTAGACACCTTTTTTATAGAGAAAATATGTTTAATTTGGTTAGTCTTTCTTCATTACTTAGGCCCTCCATTCGCCTTATTAATTTTGTTGTTCTTCTCTGTACTTTTTCCCGTTCTAAAATGTCCTTTTTATGAAGTAATACTCTATAGTCCAAATGAGGGCGTACTAGGGATTTGTACAGTGGCAGAATTATATTTGCTTCCCTGGCTTCTATACCCTTCTTAATACATGCTAATATTTTATTTGCCTTTGCAGCTGCTGCCTGGCATTGAGAACTGTTACTTAGGTGGTTGTCCACAAGTAGTCCCAAATCCCTTTCAATATCTGATACCCCTAGATTTGCTTCATAAAGTTTATAAAATGCATGGCTATTTTTCCTTCCCAGATGAATAACCTTACATTTATTCATATTAAATCTCACCTGCCATTTAATTGTTCATTTCTCTAATTTATGCAAACATTTCTGCATGTTAATGAATATGTTAAAAGGAGAGGACCTAATACTGAAGCCTGAGGAACCCCACTTACTACATTAATCCAATCTGTGTATGTTCCATTTACTACAACCCTTTGCTTCCTGTCTTTTAGACAGCTCTCAATCTATGTGCATATATTAACTGAAATTACTGTATCCCTTAGTTTGCCCAATAGTCTCTTATGTGGCACTGTATCAAAAGCCTTTGCAAAATCTTAAAAGACTACATCTGAGTTGCCTTCATCCAAGTTCCTACTAACCACCTCATAGAAACTAATTAGATTTGTTTGACATGATCTATCCCTCATAAAGCCATGTTGGCTCCTACATATAATCCTGTTTGAATAGACATATTATTGTATATTATCCCTTATTAACCCTTCTAAAAGCTTTCACACTACAGAAGTGAGGCTTATAGGTCTATAATTCCATGGCTTTGCTCTTGCTCCCTTCTTAAATATAGGTATCACCTCTGCTTTTTCTCTGGTAGTGACCCAGTGTAGAGTGAATCTTGAAAATGTAGATATAAAGGTTTGGCTATTACATAACCCAGTTCCCTCAGTACCCTTGGATATGTTTTCCAACCTCTTTTGGATTTCTTCCTGCATTAACCAATTATTTGGTGAGGGTAGTGTAGCCCCATTATGTTGCAGTGTCCTAACCACTGTTACCTCTCTTGTGTATACAGAAGAAAATAACCTATTTAGCTCATCTGACTTTTCCTGGTCACTAATTTACAGACAGCCTGTTTTACATTGTAATGCTCCTGTAGCTTCCTTCCTGGCCTTCTTCCCATTAATATACTTAAAAAATATTTTAGGATTAGTCTTACTCTCCTTTGCAACTAATTTTTCAGCCAGTCTGATAGCCCTTTTGCAAGCCTTGTTGGTTTCCTTGTACTCAAATAAAGCTCTGTACCTTCTTGTTTGTATAATTGAAATGCCTGTTTTTTACTCCGTATCTTGATCTTTAAATAATTGTTAAGCCGCATTGAATGTAATTTACTCCTTTTACTTTTATTTCCACATGGTATATGCCGATGTGTATGTATATTTATTAAGGATTTAAATGTTGTCCATTTATGTTCAATATTTTACCTGCCAGTTCTCTGTCCAAGTCTATACTTTGTATTGCTGCCCTTAGACCATTAAAATCTGTCCTTTTAAAACTAAGAGTTTTTGTTGGCCCCTTAAAGTTTTGTTTTTTTAATTCAATCTCAAATGAGACTGTGTTGTGATCACTGTTTCCCAAAAGGTTGCCCTATTCCAACATTTGATACTATATCAATATTATTTGTTATGACTAAATCCAAGATAGCTTAATTTCTAGTAGGTTCTTGTATAACCTGGGACAAATAATAATCCCTGAGTGTACTCAAGAACCTGCTCCATTTACCCGTACTGCTGGTTTCACTCATCCAGTTAATTTCTGGGTAGTTAAAATCTCCCATTATTAGAACTTGCCCATGCTTAGCTGCATTTCCAAACTGTAACAATAATTGTATTTCCTCACTTTCAGCTATATTTGGGGGTTTATAGCATACTTCAACTAATATTCTTTTGGAATTTCCGGCTCCGCTATTTAACTCTACCCATAAACATTCAATATTATCACTAGTTCCAGCATAAATATTTTCTCTGACTATAGGCTTGATTTAGGCTTAAAATTCTAAAATAGGTTATAACCACCTAGATTAAAATACTAAAATAGGTTCAAACCATCTAGATTAACAGTCCAGTCATCAGAGTCATCCCACCATGTTTCAGTAATGTCTATTAAATCCAATTTATCATTAACTGCTAATAATTCTAACTCTCCCATTTTTCCTGGCAAGCTTCTGGCATTAGCAAGCATACACTTTATGTTATGAGTCTGTAGTTTTGGAGTGCCTGACATTATACTTTAGTTACTTAGCAATACCTCTCTATTAACTATACTAACCCTCCCCCATCCCCTCCCACATGACTAGTTAATTCATTCCTTACCCCCTCTACACTTACTACCCCCTTACATCTAGTCCCTCCCTCCAACTATTAGTTTAAAAACTTCCCCAGCCATTCTACCATCCTTTCCCCTAGCAACAGCAGCTCCCTCATCATTAAGGTGCAATCCATCCCTGCTATAGAGATTGTACCCAAGTGAGAAGTCAGCCCAGTGCTCTAAAAGCCCAAACCCCTCCTTAGTGCACCACTTTTCAAGCCACTCATTAACCTCCTTCAGCTCCATCTGTCTCGCTGGGCTAGCACGTGGCACAAATAGTATTTCAGAAAATACTACTTGGAAGTCCCTGCCTTAAGCTTATTCCCTAAAATCATTCTTTAAAACACTCCATCTTCCACTAACTTTGTCAATGGTACCAATATGTACCAAGACCACCGGTTCATTTCCAACCCCTCACAATTATTTATCTACGCGATCCACAACATGCTGAACCCGAGCACCCAGGAGATAGCAAATTGTTCGACTGCTGGGCTCTAGGTGACAAATCACCCTTCCTACCATTCTAATAATGGAGTCCACTATCACCAAAATGTGTCTATTTCTCTGCCTATTCTGCCCTCCCACTCCTCGAGTAGAACTGTTCTACCGGCTGTTAAAGGGAACAGCTCTATCTGGCATTGCCATTCCTGAATGGACATTCCCAACAGTTTCCCTCAATGTGGCAAATCTGTTGGTGCTTGCCAACTCAGTATTGGCCTGCCTCCCCTTGTGACTGTAACCCAGCTACCTCAATGGACATCCTCACTAGCCGCAGCTCCACCCTCCATGCTAGGCCTATCTAAACTATGCTCAGTGAGCACTAGCTCCCTTTCCAGTGGAGCAATATCAGTAAGTGCTGCAATTCTCCTCTCCAGTTCTCCAATTTGAGCTTCCAGAGAGGCAACATGCTCACACCTCTCACAGAGGTATGGACCCTGGATCAGTTGTTCCAGCAGTTCATACATGTGACAGGATGTTCACTGAGTGAGGTTGCCACTGAACTGACTTGTAATTACAAATGACAAAAAATACTACAATTTGACCCTTTTTTTTAACTCCCTCCTGCAAACAGTCACACACAAGGCCCAAACGTATATGCAAGATTAACTCAGGCAAAACCACTCCCCTCTCACCTGTACCAAATCACTGCACACAGGAAATGAATACACTTTACTTGTCTGAGTAAATCAGATGCAAACAGTCACACACAAGGGCCAAACTTATATGCAAGTTTAAACCAGGCAAAAACAGTCCCCTCTCACCTGTACCAAATCACTGCAGACAGGAAATAAATACAATTTACTTGTCTTATATGGGGGTATTGTCCGGTAATACGAAGAATTTCAGCTAAAATGGAAAACTGAATCTGTTAAATGTATAATAGAAAAATAGTTCTAATGCCCCAGATGTGCCTGTTAGGAATCTTCCTACAATCTCTAAGATCTTCTGGTAAGAAATTTCCATGAACCATTTTTAGAATTGTTAAATGACATACAGCAACAATGTGGGGAAACATTAAAGTTATCATAATCGCAAATTACTGAAAAGAATAGATTTCTCAAATTTGAAGAGACTTACATCATAAAAAACCGTTTACCTCTCTATAAAAAAAAAAGTGGGCTCCACGATTGCATAGAAACCAGGACTCCTAATTAGACATTCTGGGTCAGGACTTTTCTCCCTCTTTCTCTTTTTCTATTCTCCTTTATTCCTATCTTTGATTTTATGCTTGGTTTATATGCCGTTCTCGTTATTTTTTTATTTTAGATTGTTTTACTATGGTTTGGTAAGTTTTGAATTAGAAATTCAAGACTAACAAAAATAAAAATTTAATTGAGAGTTTGGACTAAAGGAATTGTATAAATATTCAACTTTTATTAGTTATGTTTATTGCAGGCACTGTAAGCTCTTTACATGAAGTCGAAGCAATTGCTCATTTCTGTGTTATATAATGTATTGCAATATATGTCCTTTTCTCTTTCAATAAATGTAAAAAAATCAGCTAGAATGATATTTGATTTAGCAGATTCTGAAACTTAGCTAATCAATTAAAAATATAACATACACTGTATATATGATCACATATATAGTTCTCAGCAGCGCAACCTTCGCAAAATCCATTGGTAACGCAACGGTAAAACTGCGGCCATCTCAAAGCGAGGGCTGCAGTTGCGGCCAGGCAAAGAGTGCCGGAGGCGCTCCTTGTGCTGGTGGAGATGAGCGCCGTAGGCACTCATCCCTACAACCCCATACCACTTAGGCAGGGAGCAAATGCCTTGCGCTTCATACCTACAATCTGCGGAACTACACTTCAACACAAAAATCAAATACACAATTCAGATCGACACCCGTAGCAAAGTGAGGGCGCAGTTGCAGGCCGCAACCGCGGACCTCGCGCCCGAAGGCAAGACTTGCACTGATGGAGATGAGCACCGTAGGCGCTCATCAGTACAACCCTGTATGACTAAGGCATCTCCATCGCTGGTGTAGATGAGCACCGGAGGCCCTCATCCCTACGACCCCGCACGCCTTGCGCTTCATACCTATAACCCGCGGAACTACACTTCAACACACTTCAACACAAAAATCAAATACACAATTCAGTGCCATACCCGTAGCACTTTGAAAAAATCACCTATAAAAAGTACGGGCCGTAACACTTAGAAAATAAAACCGCCACTGACAAAAAAAAATACGAGCCTCAAAAAATAATGTTGCCGCAACACGCACAGTGAAAAACACGGAAAACACACAAAATACTAAATAAAATAAAACAAAAAATACACACACAGCAAGGGGGGGGACAGCCAGGACATCTGGGAATGAGGTTACATCATATTTACACTTACACTTCAGCTCGCCAACAGTGCAAATCTACCTTGTATGCTGCAGGAACATCAAAACAGATTGTTAGCTCTGCAGCATATTGCTTAATGCATATATTAATTACAAATAGGTAAAGTATATTACTTTATAACTTTACTAATTAATAATTTAACATTACAAAATACATACACATAAAAAAAATAATAATAATAAACGCTAAAGGCGATCAGCGCGCACTTCACAAGGAGCGCTACCGGTGTTTACAGGACCACAACTACACCAGGGGAGAGGGTCCCAATGCGAGCCAAAAGCCCATCAGCGCAAAAGTTGCAAGGAGTGCCAAAGGAGCTCTTATAACCAAACATACACAACCAAGAGGCTTGCAATGAGCGCCGAAGGTACTCACACAAAAAATACAATTACTTTGCATACCAAACAGCATTACCTGCCCTACAATTCTATTGCCGTAATTTTTTTGAAGGGCAAGTCGCTAGTTTCATTATAACAGTCTGTTTTTCAATCTCATTTTCCATTATATATTTAGCTTATTGCCTCAGACTTGATAAAGAGAGGTCAAGCCTCTCGAAAGCTCATCACTATAAATAAGGTGTTTGTCCAATACAAAAGGTATCATAATATACTGCAATACTCATTATGAATATATATATATATATATATATATATATATATATATATATATCACATATTATAATTGTCGAACTACGAGACGTAGTCACGGTTTATATATATATATATATAATCATTTAATATATGGTGGGCAAAAGAGCGATAGAAGCCCTCCACCGTACAGTAGTACAGTATATAAATAGTACATTTGTGTTCACACTTGAATGTCTAAAACAAGTTAAATAACCTGATTCCGGCTCAGAATTCTGAGAAAAAACAGTTTTTACACTGCATTCTAGGAAGCAGAGCAGGGACATACAAATGTGCCCACAAATGCTTTTCAATCCATAGTCCATTTTAAACATGGCTTCCTTTAAGCTTATGCCTGCTGTATTACCCGGCTTTTATGCAAAACCAAGGTTGGGTTATTCACAAGCTGAGGAGCCTATCCAAGTACAGGTGTTTCAAGCTTACTGGCTATCTCAGCGTGGATGCCAGCTTGTGTTGTGGACCTTATGAGTAGGTATTAAATTATTGTTGTGGTGAAATACCTACTCATAAGGTCCACAACACAAGCTGGGATCCCGCTCCACGCTGATGATAGCTACAATGAGAGGGAGTTAGTTAGGCTGCAATGAGCGCCGAAGGCATGTCGATGGGCGTGATAGCCTATGAAAAACTGAGCATTTTGCCGGTGATTGCAAGGCACACAGTTTTCGATTCTAACGGCCGATTTAAAACGCATAACTCGAAAGACCCCCACTAAAAGCCAAATAACTAAAAAAATAAGAATAACACACTCACACACACAGCACGGGGGGGGGCAGGAAGCCTGGGAGTGAAGTTTCAAGCATATTTGAGCCATATTTGCTGTGTTTCTTCGATTGAAAATTGGCTAAGCGAGAAAAATAAACTGGAGGCCGAAAAAACATAAAAATTCTCAAACAGGATCAAAACGAGGTTGAACAACGCCAGGCACGTGGAACTTACAAAATTCATGACGGCGAAGACAGTAACACACGAAATCAACACCATGCACGCAGGACTTTGAAAATAAAACCAACGGCAGTCAGCGTGCGCCATGCAAAGATTGAGCAGGAAGCGCTCATTGCAAACCACGCGATGAGTGCCAAAGGTGATCCTTGCAAAGAACGAAAGTTGTGGGTTGACAAGGCCTGCAATGAACCGCAAAGCAGCTCATTGCAGTGCTCACAATGGGCGCCTTTGGCGCTCATCGCAAGGCCCGTACAGTAGATGGAGGGAGAGGCTCGCAATGCTCCGAAGGAACAGCATTCCCAGCCGTACAATTTTATTCCCGTCATTTTTGACGGGCAAGTAGCTAGTAAAGTATAATGATCATCATTTATTGCAACTATTTTTAAAATATTACATATTGTATAATAAAACCATAATCATTGATCAACATGAAATTGTCCAACTTGTTTCTTTACCATAATATTTCTAAAATTGTTATAATTTTAACAAAGTTATAGTTACAACACTGAAATAAAATAGATGTCAATACCTTTGTTCATTTGCAATAGGTTTATCTCATTACATTATCTGCAATGCCTAGTGTCACAGTGACTTTTTGAAGAGAACAAATACTTTTAGGTCAGCCCAAAATTCTCTTAAAAAGTAAACATGCTTTTAATTCCTATTAATAATTACTAATTGTCATAGGTGTCTTCAGTTCATTGACAGAAAAAAAAGTGATTGAGATCTTTCGATTTAATATATTTTCATATTGAATGCAAATAAGTGGCAGAACCAATATATCCATGCTGAAACAGCTGTACATGGATTGGATTGGGATGAAGAGCGAGGCATTTGTGGGCAAATTTGTGTGTCCCAGCTCAACTTCCCAGAATGCAGTGTAATAACTGTTTTTCTCGGCACTCTGAGCTAGAAGCAGGTTTTTTTTTTTAACTTGCTTTAGACATTTAAATGTGAACACAGATGTACTTTTTATTTATAATATATATATATATATATATATATATATATATATATATATATACCGTATTTATCGGCGTATAACACGCACTTTTTCTCCCTGAAAATAGGGAGCAAATGATAGGTGCATGTTATACGCCGATATTCCCTCCCCCTCCTCATCCTCAACCTCCCTCCTCATTCTAACCCCCCCTCCTCAACCTAAACTCCCCCCCCCTCCTCAACCTAAACCCCCCTAAATAACTCCCCCTCACTTACCTGCATCTGTTCCCGCCTCCGCTCCCTGACCCCGCGCGCATGTGACGTCACATGTGCGCCACGTCATTAGCATATACCGGGTGCACCCCCAAGGGAGTCTAAGCAGTATTCGCCAACACCACAAATTCAAAGGCGTCAGTTCTATGGTGCTCAGCCTACGTTATGGTCCAGCTCTCACATCCATTTGTTACTACTAGGTATATCATAGTTCTAACTATGCAGACCTTAGATGATAATGTACTCTGTTTACTTTTTTGCTAGATTGTCCAGACTTGGCATAGCGTTCCTCCCCTAAAACACATTTCTTAATTTTATGGCTGCAGTTACAATCTGCAGTCACTGCCTCCACTTCTTCCTCATCTACAGTATTTGCCAGGAACTGAAATTGTGGTTTGCCGTGATCTTCATCTTTTTACGGCTAAACAGCAGGCCAGCTTTTGAACGCTCTTCTTTCACCCTCTTCAATAGGCCCTTTAGTTCCTTTTCACTTTCAGAAATCAGAGCAGTATCAGCCACATATCTTTTGTTTTTGATATTTCTTCCAGCAATATGGATTCTTGCTTGGGATTTGTCCAGCCCAGCCTTACGCATGATGTGCTTTGCGTATAAGTTGGATAAACAGGGTAACAATATACAAACTTGTCAGACTCCTTTCCTGATCTTGAACCATACTGTTGTTCCATGTTCGGTTCGGACCATGGCTTCTTGGTCCACAAACAGATTCCTCAGGAGGTGGATAAAATGATCTGGTTCTCCCATCTCTTTAAGAACTTGACACATGTTGTTGTGATCCACACAGTCAAATGCTTTAGAATAGTCTATGAAACCAAGTAAAGGTTTTTCTGGAACTTTCTTAGTTTCTCTATTATCCAGCGGATATTGGTAATTTGATATGTTGTGCCTCTTCTGTTGTAGAACCTGGCTTGCGCATCTCGTAGTTTCCAGTACATAGATTGTTGGAGCCGAGCATGTAGGATCTTAAGCATTACGTTGCTGGCATGTGAAATTAGTGCAGCTGTTCAATAACTGGAGCACTTTTTGCAGCTCCCTTTTTCGGATTGAGGTGTAAACAGACCTTACCAGTCAACTGGCCACTGTTGAGTTTTCCAAATTTGTTGATATAAGGCAAGTAACACTTTCACAGCATCTTCTTGTAAGATTTTGAATAGATCAGCTGTGATTTCATCATCTCCTGCAGCCTTGTTATCACTGGCTATAGTTCATTGGACAAACTATTGAGGTCATCATTAATTCCCTACCATTTTTGTATTTTATCCTGCTCACTTTGGTTTGAAAGACTCCCTTGGGAGCCCCGATTTTCTAGAAGAGATCTCTTGACTTTCCTATTCTGTTATCTTCATACGTCTCACCTTATAGAATGTCTACTTGACTCTTTTTGCTATCCTCTGACATTCTGCATTCAGTTGGATAAATCTTTTTCCTATCTCCACTACCTTTCACTTTCTTTTGATACTGGACTACTTCCAAAGCCTCATCAGATAGCTAGTTTGCCTTCTTAGCATTCATTCATTTGGGGATATACTTTGTTGCTGTTTCCTGGACAATGTCACAAACTTCTTTTCAACTTTTTCAGGCATTTTATCTATTATGCCCAGCCCCTTAAATCTATTCTTTGCCCCACTGTATATTCACGGGGGATTTTATTTACTTTGTATCTGCTTGGTTTGATTAATTCGGAACTTTGCAAATGAAGCTAATGATGTGAGCCGCAGTCAGCTCATGGTCTTGATTTTGCTGACTGTATAGAGCTCTGCAATCTTTGGCTAAAAAGTTTATTTTCAATCTGATTTCTATAGTCTCCATTTAGCGATGATCATGTGTAGATTCATCTCTGAGGCAAGAGGGTGTTTGCTATGACCAGAGAATGATCTCGACAAAATTCTACTATTTTCTGACCTGCTTAATTTTGTACTAAAAGGACAAACTTGCCCATTATTTCATTTATTTTTTGGTTCCCTACTTTAGCATTCTAATGACCTATGGTGAGATTAACATTTTTTTCTTGGTGTTATATCTATAAGGTGTTGAATTTGTAGAACTGGACTTCGGCATCCACGATTGGAGGATAGATTTGGACATTATGGTGTTATGGCGTGCCTTGAAATTACATTGAAATCATTGTCATGTATTGGGTTGTAACCAAGTACTGATTTGGCCACCCGCTTTGATTATGAGGGCAATTCCATTTCTTCTGTGGTATTCTTGACCACACAGAAGATCTGGTGGTTGTCTGATATAAAAATGTCCTATTCCAGCCCATTTGAGTTTATGAATTCCCAGGATATCAATGTTGAATCCAATCTCATGATTTACCACATCCTGGTTTGCCTTGGTTCGTATTTTTAACATTCCAGGGTCCTACTGTATGCTGAATTAGTCTTTACAGCAGCAGACTTTCCTTTCCCCTCCAGATACACCCTCAGTAGGGGAACCTCTCAACTTTGGCCTAACAACTTAATTAGATCTTGTGCAACTCTAACTCTCTTCTGCTCCTCCTCAGCAATGTGACCTGAGCAGCTCATATTCTGGTCCCTTAATGTTATGTCTCTAGTTGTGATTTTCTGTAACGTTATCTTGGCAAAGATAGTAGAGTGGGTTGCCAGTTCCTTTTCCAGTGAAACACAATTTGTCTCACCTCTCTGATATGACCTGCCCATCTTGGGTGACCGTACATGGTATAGCTCACAGCTTTATTGAAGTACACAAGCCCCACCACCACAACAAGCTAGCAATCCAGAAGGGGCTTATTCGCCTAGTATGGATCTATGTTATTCCGTTTAATATGGCGTAACTTATATATGACAAATGACAAATATCTATAACATATGACAAATAAAAGTAGTAAAAAAACACAGTTACCTAAAAAGTGTATAGGTTCTTGACAGACTCCATAAATATTCTTCTATTTGCTACTTAACAATTCTAATGCACCATTTTATACAGGGTTGCATCACATTATTACGACCACCGACTACTTTGAACCCCATTGAGCACCTGTAGTTTTCCTCAATCGCCATGTTTGCTGTATGGATCCTCCACCATGCGCTCTTCAGCAGGTGTCGGATGCACCCTCACCACCCTTCCAGCATCCTATTGACTCACTACCGCGCCGTCTAGCTACTGCCCACGCTGCACACAGTGGTTATTCAAGGTCGTAATAATGTGACTGGACAGTGTTTTTCTGGATAAACACTAATTTAATATACACATATCTACACTAACATTGTTCCATTTTAATTTTGTTTAATAAAAGATAGGTTGAGTAGATAAATACCGTTTATGGCTAAGCAGTGCTATATAGCAAGTTTTCCAAGAATAAAAAACACTCTCTCAGGCACTCCCTCAGGCTAGAAGTCTTTTTGTTCCATAGACCTCCTGCACAAAGGTTAGAAATGAATTGTGGTATGTGCATCACAGGTAAAAGCACTTGCAAATGCAATTTGTACAGGGGAATAGGTAAATGTTTTCCTACACAAAATATTTATTGCGGTAGTATCTTGTGATGTACAGACATGTTGGTCCCAGTTAATTCTATGGTCACCCAGTTGGTAACCGCCAATAATGCTCAGATTTGCTTACATTATTATTATATATTTGTAACGCTCCAACATATTATGTAGCACGCATTATTACATAGTTACATAGCAAAAATGAGGTTGAAAAAAAAAGACTTTCAGTCCATCAAGTTCAACCTTTTAAGATCTCCTCTGACCAGCAATATGCGGATTAGTTGTTAATTAATTTAATCCAGAGGAAGGCAAACAGAAAAAAAAACAATCGGCTCAAAGACCAAAAAAAATGAATTCCTTGCTGACCCCAAATACTGGTGATTGGATTCCTTCCTGGATCAATACTCTCTCGCTAATTATCCAGGATAACTCTGAATGTCCTTAGAAATAAATCCAGTCCCCTTTTGAAGCTATCAAATCCGCTGTCACCACCTCCTTTGGTAGAGAATTCCACAGATTAACCACCCTTACAGTGAAAAACCCTTTTTTTCTTTAAGGTGGAACTTTTCACTTCTAACCTCAAAGGATGTCCTCTTGTCAGTTGAAAACCTCTTGGCACAAAAAGGTCCCTTGACAAATATTTATACTGACCCTGGATGTATTTATATAAGGTAATCATATCTCCTCTTAGACACCTCTTTCTAGAGAAAACAAGATTAATTTGGTTAGTCTTTCTTCATAACTTAGCCCCCCTATTCTCCTTATTAGTTTTGTAGCCCTCCTCTGTACCTTTTCCAACCCTAAAATGTCCTTTTTATGAAGTGGTGCCTAAAATTGTACTCCATATTCCAAATGAGGGCGTACTAGGGATTTGTATAGTGGCAGAACTATATTTGCTTCCCCTGCTCCTATACCCTTATTAATACATGCTAATATTTTATTTGCCTTTGTAGCTGGTGCTTGGCATTGAGCACTGTTACCTAGGTGGTTGTCCAAAAGCACTCCCAAATCCCTTTCAATATCAGATACCCCTATATTTGCTACATTAAGATTATAAATTGCATGGCTATTTTTCCTTCCCAGATGCATAACTTTACATTTATTCATATTAAATCTCATCTGCCATTTAGATACCCATTCCTCAAATTTATGTTAAACCCATTTGGAGGGAAATCTCGTCATTATCTGATTTAATTACCTTGCACAACTTGGTGACATCAGCAAAAATGGAGACACTACTTTCCAATCCTACTTCTAAGTCATTAATAAATATGTTAAAAAGGAGAGGACCTAATACTGAACCCTGAGGAACCCCATTTACCACACTAGTCCAATCAGAGTATATTCCATTTACCACAACCCTTTGCTTCCTGTCTTTTAGCCAGCTCTAGATGAATGAGCAGATATTTACTGCAATTCCTGTATCTCTTAGTTTGCACAATAGTCTCCCATGTGGCACTGTATCAAAAGCCTTTGCAACATCCAAAAAGACTACATCCACTGAGTTGCCTTGATCCAGGTTCCTAATAACCTCCTCCTAGAAACTAATTAAGATTTGTTTGACATGACCTATCCCTCATAAATCCATGTTGACTCCTACTTATAATCCTGTTCAAGGCAAAACAATATTAATATGTTACAAAAAAATAGAGGGCCCTGTCTTTGAGTTTAGAATCCAGTATCCATATAGCTTTCCCCAAAACACTTTGCAAGATTAAAAACTCGCAGATTTACAATCTAAAGGTTTTGGGTGTCGTACAGGAGGGTGAAAAAACTACACGAATAGGGCGGGTGGGGGAATATTTGGAGAGGAGATTATGAATTTGGGTCATGATTTTAACTTTTATTCTGGAGGCTATGGTAACCCAGTGGAGTAGTTGACAGAGAGGTGCTGCAGACAATGAGCCTTGTGTATGGTAGAGGAGTCTAGCGGAGGCATTCATTATGGATTGAAGTGTGGATAGACAGGTAATGGGTAGGCCAGTCAGAAGTGAGTTGCAGTAGTCAAGACCAGATAAGATGAGGGCATGAATTAGGATCTTGTGTAAAGTAATGACGTATTCTGGAGATGTTTTTTTTTAAGTTGAAAAAATAAGATTTTGTTACTGTATATGAGGAATGGAAGAAAGTGAGAGAGATTTGAGGATTTGACACTGTAGTAGATGGTGGGAAGATTAGGAGTTTGGTCATGTTGAGTTTGAGATGGTGGGCGAACATCCAGGAGCATATGCTTGAGAGGCAGTTGAAAACACATGCTAGAAGGTGGATATTTCAGGTGCTGAGAGGTAGATTTGAGTGTCATCTGCATAGAGATGGTACTGAAATTAAAAATATTTTATTAGGGTGCCAAGTGAGGATGTATAGATGGAGAATAGGAGGAGGCCTAGGACTACCTTGGGGTACGCCCATAGACAGAGAGCGAGGAGAAGAAGAGGTGCCAGAGAAGGAGACTAAATGTTCGATATTGTAGGTATGATGTGAACCATGAGAGAGCAGTATCTTGGATTCCAAGGGAGTGGAGAATTTGGATTAGTATAGGGTGATACCGGAGAAGTAGAATAGAATACATAATTTATTTTAGACATAAAATCCATTTTGTATTGTCCAATGAAATTAAACATTTGTATATGAAACATTAACAAGAGAAAAGAGTTGTTGGAACATGTCCGATAAAAACCTCACCCTGCCACTATTAGTTCCACTTACAAAGCAACAGATTATTTACGTAACCATGATAAATCTAATTAAGTCCACTTTTTACATGGGACTATTCCCTTATGGGTCTGTCTGGAAAAATGTTTTAAGAGTTTCTTCTTTGGGAGTAGAATACTGCTCTTTTCACTTGGGTAGTTTTTGCTTTTTCATGCACATTATACCCAGCATTGTTATTTCAGAGTGTGGGTCTTTGTGTACAAAAATGGAAACCAACAACTGGATCAAACACATTATAAATGGGTTTATGTTGGCCAAGTGAATGATTAGTAGTGCCATGAAACTTCAAGGACAGTCTATATGAAACATCAAAAAGAGAAAGACAAACAGTTGTCTGGACTTTATTTGATATCCAGAATATAGGATATTGAAAATATTTGGAACTGTGCGCAAGTGATCAACCAACTACACAGAATGTGGCAAGTGGTCTTTATATGATTGTGCAATGTATTTAGTGAAATAACATTAATTGGACAATGTATAAGATTTCTGCTTTGGCCACACACACACACACAAAAATAAAAAAAAAGTCTGTATTTCGTATTGATAAATATTTGAAGGATGTTTTGGAGTAAATGAAGTCGGCAATAAAGAGTCCGTATATATACACAAGCCGTTGCAAGAATACATTCCAGAATAGAAAAGGTGCCTATTTCTACACGGTCGAGTCACATTATTACGCTAATGTCCTGAATACCGCCGTATGCAGCACAGGCAGCAGATAGACGGCGTGGTAGTGAGTCAATAAGATACTGGAAGGATGGCAAGCGTATCTGGAGCCATTCAGACTGCAATGCATCAGACCGCTGCTGAACAGTGTGTAGTGGAGGATCCATCCAGCGAACATGGCCTCAAGGTAGTTGATGGGGTTCAAATCCAGGGAATTTGGAGGCCAGGGAAGAACTTGGAAATCCTGGTTGTGCTCCTCCAACCAGTCCTGGACAATTCTGGCCATATGATAGGATGCATTGTCTTGCTGGAAGATCCCATGTGCTCCAGGGAAGACAGTCAACATGTATGGGTGTACTTGATCTGCAAGGATGGATTAATAAATAACCCAATCAGTGGAGAGTGCTTTAAAGAGTTATGAGCGGCCAAGAAAACATTCCCCAGACCATAATGCTGCTGCCCCCAGCTTGTGTTCTTCCGACAGTGGTTGCAGGGTTTGTTCTCATGGGTTTTGCACCCGACATACCGTCTGTCCAGTCAATGGAACAGAAAACGTGACAGTAGGCAACCCTTTGCCAATCAGAAGAGGTCCTATTTCAGTACGATCATGCCAATTGAAACAGTTTGACAATGAACCCTTGTTATGATGAATGCAGTGACCAGATGTTTTCTTCAGAGCCCGAAACGCAACAGAGTTTGCTGTACCATCATTATAAACACATCTGGTAGCACGCTGGTTTGTTTGGACTGAGTTGCCCAACTGTAGCGTGCCGTTCGGCTCTCAGACACACACACAAACCTTCACAGCCGATGTTCACTTCGGACATCAATGGCACCTGCTGCTCTGCAGTTTCAATGCAGTTTATTTGCAATGGTGCGGATTGTCCAGTCACGGTACACTTTAACCACAGCAGTAGTCGAATAATTCACAAACTGCGATGTTTCAGAAATACCGCCACCTTTGGCCCAAAAGTCAATGATCATTCCCTTTTTCAAAAGTTGGCTAAATTGCATGCTTTACCCATGACAGTGATGGTTAATATGTTTGAACTATGCCTCCATGTCACCTTACATACCCAGAAGCTCACAGATGTGCTGCAGATGTCAAAAGTAGGCAGTCATCCTAATAATTTCACTCAAGTCTGTAAATGCACAGTACTGGGCACAGAGGTGCCAGTCATTTTAAAATTATATTTTTATTTTTTAAGTGGCTAGCATAGATATTTGATTAGTTTCTTGCAGATTGTAAGAGTATCTCAAGCAGTTTTGAAGTAGAAAGAGATAATTAGAAGCAGTCAGATAAGGGTTCTCCCACATATTTAAACTTTTCCCTAAGCACGGGCAAAAGTGTGATAGAGGGAATGGATGTGAAGTGGCAAAGTAGAGGATAGTGGTAGATTTGAGACTTTGTGCTCCGTTACAAGGTCAAAAAGGAGTCCATAATGGGTGTGGGACAGAGGAAGGATAAAGTATGGGTTATGTCAGTTTGTTGAAAGGAGGATAGTTTCAGATGTTTTCAAATTGTATTTTTTAAAGTGGCTGGCACCTCTGCCAGTCACTTTAAAATGTATAACAAATCAAAGAACTCCTCACTCCATAAGGTTATCGTCCTGCCTCACAAAAAACAACGAATATTAATTTAAAGAAGTTTACCATCTTCAGCCGTAGTATGCACAACATATCTATCACCCTCCTGTACCACACCTAAACCCTTAGGCCCTCATTCAATTGCTATTTGGCCAATTGAATAGGGCTCTAAATAAGCACATAGCATATATTTTTTAAAGAAGTTTTTAGTTAGTGAAAACCTTGCTTTTGGATAGATGTTTACCAACTAAAAACTTCTTTAAAAAAAATATATGTTTTGTGCCTATTTAGAGCCCAATTCAATTGGCCAAACTGCAATTGAATGAGGGCCTTAGATTGTAAGTTTGCAAGTTTTCAGTCTTGTAAGATGCTACATTCTTTTGCAATGTGTCAATATTGTTTGTATTGTACTTAACCCCTGTACAATGCTACAGAATATGGTGACTCAATACAAATATAGAATAATGAAGGTGTCTGTCTGCAACAGTATTCATAATTGTTTGATGCATAAAAGAAATACTGTGACACAAAGTTAAATTGCAACCCGATTATCCCAGAAAAAAAAAAATAGTTTTTCTTGTCTTTTTTTTTTTTTTATACAGTTTGCTTTTCCCAGAGACAAATGAATCAGACAAAGGGTTATAGAACAACTTTTATTAACAATACTACTACAAAAAAGCAACTTCATTAGCAAATCTAAAATTGTATAAATAACGGTGAGAATTATTTTTTCTTTTTCTTGAGAGGTAGTGGTAACAACGCTTTCAAAACAGTGCAGTATTAAATGCAAGCCTGCTGAATAGTCAAGCTGATATCGGTATAGGAGTGAAGCACTTACATGCAGCATATTATAAAAAAGGCACTCAAACATGCTTGTCAACATTCACTTTATTTCCCCACTCTAAGCTAGCATTCCTATAGCAGGAGGGATAGTAGTCTGCATCTTCAGTCAGCAATTGTGCCACATAGGATTTATTTGTAAGGTGATTACAGTATGTCTTAAGAGGGCCAGGTGTACACAAAATGGTAGACCTCTATCTTATAGTGCTGAACACAGGCCAGTATTTTAGGCACTTTCCTGCTGTGCAGATAAGTCAGCCAATCTGAATGACTGATGCAGCGATTGAGTTCTTGCATGTATTCAGCACAGACATTGCCTAGCCATAATGTACACAGGGAAAAAAACTAAGCCATTTAAATAAAAAGCATTCAACAAATTAGCCAGTTCTAGAAATGTGCCTAAGGTTTGATCTTTGGAACATCAGATTAGTTTAGCAAATCTAAAATCACTATTCGTATTCTAACCATTCAGGTCCAGAAGTAGAAATACAAAAAAGAATATTTTTGAATAGCTTTGATTTTTTTTTCTTTAACGTTATAATATATCTATAATTTTAAGGCATATTATTTGAAGATATTACAGAAAAGCTGAAGTCTATGCTGCATATCTGATGCAGAAGCCTAAATTTTCAGTAAAAACACATGAACACACTAGCTCTATGCCACTCCTGTACTTGACAGCTCCACTACAAGCAAGATGTTTAATATACTTAAAAATGTCTTACCTCTTTTTTAGATATAGTTCATTCGAACAACTGCTCATTCATATGACCAAAAAAAAATAAAAAAATTGTGCCGCTTTTGGATTTATATAAAAATTTCAAATATTTTGCTAAACTATGTAGAAGGTAACTTTAAGAACAATGTACATGGGATGAAAAAAAAAAAAAAAAAACACACAAAGTTACCACTAAATAAAAAGGACTATTGCACATCACTTTTCCAATACCTTTGCTTTAATGACTCAATGTTACTTAAAAAAAGAAAAAAAGACAAAGAGATTTACCATTTAAACCACAGTTTTAGATTCATTTTCACAAGTGTCATAACAATAGAATTCCCTAAACATGTGGTCATTATTTCCGAATTGAGCAAGAGACGTCAACAGGAACTTCCTAGCCCACAGTTTCATAAAAAGCGTGAACCTGTGAGTTAGATATGGGGAGAGCAAGTGTAAAATTGAGACTTAAATGTAATCAAGCATTTAAGAGTCTTACCTATTCACCTATATGACCAGTCTAATCAAAGTGACAGGTGATATATGGTAAATATGAGAAGGTCATTCACTCTAAAATTATACAATCCACAATATCTTGTTCTTATAAATCCTCTGCTGCATAGTACTAATTTATCTTAAGGTGTGTGATCTTGGCATAAGTGCAAAGCACACTCCACTGAGAAAAAAAAAAAAAAAAAAAATTGTGGAAAACATCTCTAAATTAGAAAGCCATCTGTGGCTTTCAAGTAAACAATTTTTCACACATTTCTTCTCCTTAATACGTATAATATTACTAGCCACTTTGGTAATCTTTAAGCACTAGAGCTATAGTAGGTACATAGTTTAAATACTGCTGATAGTAGTACTATAAAATTTTCTTTGTTGACAGACATTTACACTCATGCCAGAGGGACCATCCATACACGGCTTTTATCACAATTACAGATTTAAGGCCATTACCTAGTACATTAACCCCTGAGAGAAAAGCTAAAAGCATGTGACAATATACAAACTAGGATGTTGGACAACAGGATACTGAGAGATAGGGCAGAGACAAGTTGCCACACACATATAGGAGAAATTCTTAGACAATATTTTATGGTGACTCCCAATTCGTTATGATACTAAAACGTTAAATCTAAAATATCTTAGCAGCAAGCAGTACACTACTCTAGTGTCTACAAGTTTTGGAAATAGGTCTCAAAGTAAGCAGCAATAATTTGAACAAAAAAAAAAAAAAAAAAAAAAAGAAATTAAAAAAAAAAAATATATATATATATTAATGAAAAAGGGGAAAGTAACAAGTAGACACCACATGAAACAATTAAATAAAAACAAAACTAGTAGTCACAGACAGGAAAGCCAAGGCAACAGGCCTCTCTTTGTGCAAGTGCTTATAACCATTTCCTCAGGATGCAGGACGAATGAGGAATAGGGACTGAAATTAGTTCATGTAGTCACTTCCATTAGGACTCGTGCCGATATCAGGTCTTCTACAGGATCCAATTCTTCCAATGCTAGAAACAGAAATAACTGTTTTTACAATTTCTATTACAATAGAATTTCAGCTGTGTAATGAGCGCAAACAATCAAGAACGGAGCAAAACTACCCAGCACAGTAAGGGGAGCCTCAATATCAGCAGGTAACTTTAGAAGTAAAGAGACTATAACATTTTTTCTTTTTTAAAACTTATGTTAATGCCCATAATCTATATATGACACAAATTAGTTCTTTAAAAAATAAAAAAATAAAAAAAAAGTCTATATACAAGTACATTAATAACTTATGTTGCGCATTTCTGGTTACCTGTCTCGGTGAGGCTGGCTGTATGCAGTAGGAGTAGCTGGCAGTGTTTTTCCTGAAGAGGAACAATGTGGTTTATTTTGATGAGATCTAGCATGGAGTCTTTGATCTTGTTCAGGACCTGATTAGTTACAGAATAAATTGTGATATAATTACAATTTCAAAGAAGTGGTAGAAGTGTATGTAATAACAGTTTAAGAACCATGCATCTTACCTGCAGGGCCTTGTCCTTTTTACCCATTACCAACAATTCCCTAAAAGCTTATAAATCAACCATAAATATTACAGTAATTAAAGTTGGTTTCTGTGGACTTTTACATATATGAGCATTACTATAGTACACTATAAACTCCATAGAAGATAGGATTTGATTATGACAGGAACAGGTCTAGTATCTAAACGCAAGGTTTGTATTTTTTTTTTAAAGCAGTTAATGACTACAAACAATAGATTTAACTACATTTAATTAGAAAGGGGAAACTAAATATCATGGATGTTTTTTTTATTTTTTAAAATCTACACAAGACTCAAATATTTGGCATGGTAAATTAGCAGCGTTATTGGTCACAAGAGCACATAGGGGAGATCTGTTTAAAGAAGGTCTTTAAAAAAATAATTCTAAATGGAATATTTTGCAAATACAAAAGGGGGGGGGGGTGCCCTATGTCTTGCACTTAACTCCCACTCTTGTCTCTCCTCAAGTTCTTGAGCATATGGAGGGGAGGAATCCAAGTACTGGTGGCATACCAAAGGGTTGAATAAACTTGAAGCGTGGGCTCAAGAAGACCAAATAATGACCTGGGACCAGTACAGGGTTAAAAATGTGATTGAAAAAAAGCAACAAAAAGTGCTGCAAAGAACATCTTTCACATCGGAGAGGTTGCACAAAGTATACCCACAAATCCCACCCACTTGCTTTTGACAGGGGCCCAAAGTAGGTACGTTTGGTCATATGTGGTGGGATTGTTCCGTAGCTCAAAAATGGTGGCGTGATAGCCAGACTGGCCTCAGATATCCTAGATTCTCTCTATAGAGGTTTGTTTATTGGGAGTCCCGCTTTCTCAAATAACCAAAATAAATGGTTGCAATGTCTCATGCTAATAGCAAAGAGGCATTTAGCAAAGAAATGGAAATCTTACACTCAGGAAGTTATAAACAAAGGAAATGTTGTGTGATTATATATATATATATATATATATATATATATATATATATATATATATATATATATATATATATATATATATATATATATATATATATATATATATATATCCAGCAATAACCCGAAGAGCTAACAATCTGTTTGTATATTCTATGCAGTCGGAAACTACAGTTTGAGTGTTGGTGCCCTGATGATGAAGTGTAATGAATGTTGCAAGTGTGCATTATAAAAAAAATGCTGCGTGCGCGAGGGAAAGCCGTTTGTTTATTGTGTAAAGCGGTATTGTATATCCGTAAGGTTATTAATGTGTTACGCGGGTCGTGAGCATTTTTCCGGCTTTTGTAGTAGTATATTTTCTAGCTCATAGTTTGAGGTGTAAAGTACTACGCGTTTGAGTTTTGCGCGGTCCGGGGTCGTATAGCCTCGTTTTCATTTTTTTCTGCTGCCATTTCCCCCCCCCTCACTTAGGCGATTTGAGTGGCGAAAATAGTCTAAAACTGCTTAAATTTGCGTTCCACCTCAGTCCCAGACGTCCTGGCCGTTGCCCCGTGCGATGTGTTTTTTTTAGTAATGTTTTTGTTTTATTTAGTGTGTTTTTGCAGTTCGTCCGTTAATCTCGTATTTTTTCTCTCTAAGTCAGGCGTTTGTCAACCGCTTACAGGCCAAGGCGATCCCACGTTTAGGAAGTGTTTTGTGGCTAAGTCCCGCGTGTTTCATTGCCTCATCGTGTTTGTGGTGATAGTTTTAGTGCCTTAATGGCTCGCCTCGCAGGAGATGTGCGCCTTTGCCGCTCATTGAATAAGTGCTATGTGTTAACGGCTCGCAAGTGAGGAGCGCCTCTGGCGCTCATCGATAATTCGTACGCACCACGCCAATCGTGACGGCGTCTCGCAGTTTGACAAACTATATTATGTGATATATCACACATTTTAACAGATACCTATACTACATTCTTGGAGATCTTGGATTGCTGGCTAAGTTTATCCCGAGTATAAATATAATCTAGGAGTAAGGCTCAGTCTACTCTATCCACATACTGGATTCCTTGTTTTCCTTTGGTGTTAAAGTGTTGCCTTTGTTGAAGTTACCCTTTAGTATTTGCACTGGGTAAAAAAAAAAAATAATAATATATCAATATCCTTTTGACAGAAAACATGGGGAAGTGTCAACTATATGAGCCGTTTATTAGGATAGGGGAGAAAGGGTCTAAATATAATTATCCAAGAAGAAGGAAAAAGTTGGTGGTATTGGTCACTAAATATATTTAATGAATGTATTTTTTCTGTCAATATGCATGCATTATAAAATGTAAACCGCATTCACCTGCGAGTCAAACTTGACTAACTGAAAACATCAATGTTCTTGTGACAAAAACATTTAAAAAAAAAAAAAAAAAAAAAAAAAAAAAACCACACACACACACACACAATTTAAACACTTAGCATTAAGATACAGTTCGACAAGAAAAACACCTGAATGTTTTGTTGAAATAGAAAACTTACTGATTAAGGCACATGGAGATTTCCAAAACTCAGAACTCTTGCGATCACATAACGTAGTCATATTCAAGAACTGCTGCTTTAACCAAGCGGCGCGATCTTCTTCGAACAGCTTTCTCTTTTTAATATAAATAAAAATTACAATTAATTGCAGGTAAAATGAAGTAAGTAATTGCAGGTTTAGATTACATAGTAAGAAAACACACGCTCTAAATAGCCCTATGAAACAGTTTTAGGTTTGCAAGTGTGATATGTAAAGTTCTGGGCTCTGCCATTAGAAGAAAAAAAAAAAAAATACATATCCTGCTCTATCCCCATGCCTTAAAAAGGAATGATTACTTCAATGCCAGTATCTGCATTAGGAGTTAGTTATGCAGTAAATTATTTGTTGCATATTTTATATAGACACGCCAGTTACAAAATGTGCACCTTAAAAAAAAAAAAAAATACCTCTTTAGAAGAAGAGCTTTAGTGTTCCTTAATTTGAAAATGTCAGCAACCCTTGGGAGTTATTTGCATCCCTGTGAATGCTCACCTGGCTATACAAAAACCTAAATGTTCTAACATGGACCTGGTCAGATGCATTTAGAACAATTGTGGACATCATACAATCAGAACTTTGTTATTACAATGTAGCACACTGCCCTCATGTGGCAAATAAAGTAAAAGCAAGGTGCTGAACACTGATCCAGATTATTGGTAACCTTGCAATGACTTTAGTAAAGAAACTATGGAGAGTGACAACCATGCAAACAAGAGTTTTAGGAACTACAGAGAAGGGGGATTAACCATTATTCAAGACCGGCAGCATTACTGGGTTTCTAGTACAGCATATATTCCTTGAATGATAAAATAAAAAAAAACTGTATACACACAATCACATACTGAAGTATAAAATGCAAGTCTCAAGTGCAACGAAAATTTCAACATTCAAACTATATATGTACAGCAGAAGCCATCATTTAAATGCAGAACATTTTAAGTGGAATCATTTATTATAAAAAGGTTGTTGTATGTTAAGATGCAACTTCAACCAATTTTCACATGGCATACAAACCTAAAAATATTCACTAGACCAATGATTTGTAGTAAAAAAGCAACATGCCGATCAGTTATAAATGATATATTTGCTAGAGATTTTCAGGGCCTGCGGTCATGGTCTACTTTATGATGAGGAAATCATCAGCAATACAAAGAAGTGCAGTACAGATTTAAAAAATGACTTCTATAACAAGGATATTACTGACAGGATCCAGTTATGTATACATATGGAAGACGCTGAAAATGTGGACATCTCATACATGCACGCGCGCCCTCTCGCCAATAGTGGAAACACAAACTCCATCAGGTCTCCAACTGTGCATTTTTTTAGAACATTAGTGGCTATTTGATCAGCCATGAATTGATTACCAGTGACTTTACTCATCTACAAATTTTTAAGGTCTCAGAGATGTTGTTCTTGGAACACAAACATTAAATGGACAAAAGTAAAATGCTAAAAAGCGTGTTTTTTTTAATAGGACACCATCTCTTACGTATGCAGATATTAAACGCCCCAAACAGCTGCAGTGCATGGAACATGGTCCGATTCAACGGTTCTAATAATTTAAATTAAAAAAAACACTACTAATGATATCACTAAAATGTGTGCCGCTCTATGCATCAGTAACCCTTAACTATGTCCTTTCTGTAGCACCTCCTATATTCCTGTGAGTGCACCATGTAAACCATTTTCATCTGCAAAGTCTAAGTTCTAGTGTAGCTTTTAGGATTACCTCATGTCCAAGTCTGATAGCGGCTTCTGTGAAATTCCTCCTTTCCTTCTCAAAGTTTTTTTTCTGTTCATTAAACAATTTCCATTCTTCTTTTAGACGCTCATTGTCTTCTAATAGGTAACAGTCCTGCAGAATCGTTGAGGTATCATCATCATCACTTGGTACACTAATTTGTTGCTGCACATAAAAATAGTCCATGTTTTACACAATATATGAACAAGCCATTCATACATAAGGCATGATAGGAGGCAGGACAAGGAACAAGTAAAAATTTGTCAAAAATGCATTCTACAACTAAATTAATAGCGCAAAGACTAACGGACATGGGATTTAAAAAAAACATGTACATTAAGTATCATAATATATATATATATATATATATATATATATATATATATATATATATATATATATACACACACACACACACACACACACACACACTTTAAGGATTTCTCAAACATGAATGAGCTAAAGTCAAAATAAATATAAATAAAATGTTAACCTATCACTGACCTATTTAGATTATTCCAGCATATCATACTGTGCACAGAGAGATGTGGGGAGGGTTAACCTCAGTTTTTCTTTTGCTCACTACACAGAGCTGTAGCGTGTCTGGCTGGGGCAGTCAGCGACTCATGTAAACACAGTTTTAATTTATTTGATTTCATGGCGAAAAATGCATGGGGTTATTTTCTATGAAGTTTTTTACCCAGTTTGCACTTGGCCACTGTATAAGTATCTACTTTATAAAGCCCAAACGTTAAGCTCCATTTGGAAAAATTACATTAATCAGATATTTTCCATTTCAGAGTGTGCGCTCAGATGTCCTTTAGTCTGAGCCCTTTGCTTTTAAAATAAAAAGATCTCTTCCATTTTTAGATAAAAAAAATAAATAAGTGAAGTCTTGTAGACTGCAATAAAATAAAGGCTAGTTTTAGGTCTTTGCTAAATTGGTGCAGTATCTGTACTAGTAGCCATTGTTTATGTCAGACAGTATTATATTTAATTGTGTGCCAAGTACAAAGTCCATTTGTCCTCATCAGTGGGTGTCATCATTAAAGTTTGAACCTCCCCCCCCCCCCCCCCCCCTAAAAAAAAAAAACAACAACCTTTTATGCAACCTCCAAATTGGAAACAAAATGGCAAGTACCTGTAAAAGATGCTGCTGGTTTTTTATGGTCTCTTTGCATTGTTGAATCTCCTCTTTCAGCTTTTCAAGTTCTTGTTCATGATCTTCCCTGGCAACCATATCATTGACATCTGGAGACGCCACACGTACAAGAGCAGCTGAAAACAAATTCATGGTGAACATGGTCATTTTCATTTAAAAAAAAATACTCCTAAAGAAGTGCTTACCGTTTTCCACTTGCAAAATACAAATCAAGCTTTTATGTTTATCGCTCATTTGTAAAGCCAACATATTCTGTAGCGCTATACACGGGTTAAGTTCAAGGCAAAAAACAAATAGGAATATTAACATTGCAAAAGCTGGAGGGCCCTGTCTTTGAACTTAGCATCCATTATCCATAGTGCTTTCCCAAAAGCACCTTGCAAGATTGAAAACTTGCAATCTAAAAGGAATTTGTATAGTTATGGAGTAGCAATTAAAATTGATAATTATCCAGGGGATGGAAGATGAGCTGCCTAAAATAATCATTCTAAAAGACACTGTATAAGTTGCCCTGATAACATTCCTTATTCGGCTACATTTCTGCAGTGCCTATTTAAAGGAAACCAACACCAGTAATAAATAAATAAATAAAATGTATCCACTTAAGCTGCTACATTGATGCCTAATAATGCGTGAAGAGATGCAAATTTCAAAAACTAAGATACATTTATATTAGACAGTGGCTAATATAGAAGAATTCAAAATGGACAGCCAGGACAATATTTAACAGTTCTACTGTAGATCACCCAAACAGGGTGCAGAAACCACTGGTGGCACTTTGACTAGTTTACCGTATATACGTAAGTGTAAGCCGAGTTTTTCAGCCTTTTCTTTTTTTTTTAAGGCTAAAAAGGGCCTTATATCCGAGTCTCTCCCCTCCCCCCGTGTCTCTCTAACCCCCCCCCCTTGTGTCTCTAGCCCCCCCTCAACACCCCCCTCCCCCTCTAAATACCCCCCCCCCCCTCACTTAGCTGCTCCGGCCTCATCTCCTTCCGGGTCTTGATGTGGCACGCATGTGACGTCACACGCGCGCCACGTCATTAGCATATACCGGTTGCCGGCACCCGGTATATGCTAATAACGTGGCGCGCATGTGACGTCACGGCAAGACCCGGAAGGAGCGGAGGCTGGAGCAGGTAAGTGAGGGGAGAGGGGGGAAGAGACACAGGAGAGAGAGGGGGACACAGCAGCGATAACAGTTTTTAATATTGGAGTACATAAATAACCTCTAGAACAGTTAACATGTATCAATCACAGATTGTAATACCCAGGAATAGTCAAAGCAAAAGTGGCTACTCACTGGCTACCCATATGGGAACCTCACAAAAGGATAATTCTATTAATACAAATCACATATTACCTGGGTAAATTTGGACTTCCATCTGGGTTTACTGGTTACCTGGGGGAATAGGAGATCGGCTGACAACCGTTTCCCACCCGGAACATGAGGCTTTATCAAAGGCTCATCTCAAGGAACATTGCTATTTACCGAGACTCCTAGAACATTATAATATACAATACGGAGCAATGGATTACCTTGGTTGTCCAGTTTCTCAACATGACTTTTCAGTATACGCCATTGTTGCCGGATGCTATTAATAAGCTGCTCTCTGACAGTCTCACAGGACAATTCTGACAGATTCTCTTTGCTAGAGTCACCAATATCTTCCTCAAGGTCTGATAATACCTGCTGTTATTAAATAAAATTAAAAGAAAGAAAAACAAAAATTATATATATATATATATATATATATATATATATATATATATATATATATATCACACACATACAGTGGATATAAAAAGTCTACACACCCCTGTTAAAATGTCAGGTTTCTGGGCTGTAGAAAAAAAAAAAAAATTACAGATAAATCATTTCAGAACTTTTTCCACCTTTAATGTGACCTATAAACTCTACAACTCAATAGAAAAACAAACTGAAATCTTTTAGGTAGAGGGAAGAAAAAATATAAAAAAATAAAAAACAGCCCCAAAGCTTTTGGGAGACTTCAGATGTGTTTTTGCAAAATGTAGCCAGGCTTGATGTTTTTCTTCGTAAGAAAAGGCTTTCATCTTGCCACTCTACCCTATAGCCCAGACATATGAAGAATATGGGAGATTGTTGTCACATGTACCACACAGCCAGTACTTGCCAGATATTCCTGCAGCTCCTTTAATGTTGCTGTAGGCCTCTTGGTAGCCTTCCAGACCAGTTTTCTTCTCGTCTTCATCAATTTTGGAGGAAGCTCCAGTTCTTGGTAATGTCACTGGTGTGCCATATTTTCTCCACTTGATGATGACTGTCTTCACTGTGTTCCATGGTATATCTAATGCCTTGGAAATTATTGTGTACCCTTCTCCTGACTGATACTTTTTAACAATGAGATCCATTTGATGCTTTGGAAGCTCTCTGTGGACCATGGCTTTTGCTGTGGGATGAGACTAAGAAAAATTCAGGAAAGACCAACTAGAACAGCTGAACTTTATTTGGGGTTAATCAGAGGCACTTTGTATGCAGGTGTATGCTGACTCCTATTTAACACGATTTGGAATAGGATTGCTTAATTCTGAACACAGCTACATCCCCAGTTATAAGAGGGTGTGCAGACTTATGCAACCACATTATTTTTATTTTTATTCCCTCTACCTAAAAGATTTCAGTTTGTTTTTCAATTGAGTTGTACAGTTTATAGGTCACATTAAAGGTGGAAAAAGTTCTGAAATTATTTATCTTTGTCTCATTTTTTTTTACAGCACAGAAACCTGACATTTCAACAGGGGTGTGTAGACTTTTTATATCCACTGTATACACACAGTGAATTCTTAAACACTTACAGTGCCAAAGCTGTCATCTGCCTTTACATTTGTTTTCTGTTTTTGTGGTGAAAGGATAGAAATCATTTCTTTTTTCATTTGCTGAAGAACTTTTTTCAGTTCAGCATTCTCTACCATTAGAAGTTTATGCCGTTGCTCGTAATCATTTAAAAGAACTTTGTACATATCTTCTTCATTCCTGAAAAATGAAACAAGAAAAAAATATATATATAATTTGTTGCAATATATGACTGCAAATTTCTGTGATTTGTGTATCTATCCATGATGGTTACTATTTTAATGTTTTCCACGCTTATCAGGCTTCAGTTGAGCTTGATAAGAACCTAGTTAAAACCTACCCAGTAGGACCATCCCAGCTAAAAACCACCAAAGCACCCAGAACACTCTGTACTTTCTTAGAGGTTTCATATTGTAATAGTGTTTTGCCTAACTTTGTCCGTTATTTTATTTTTTGTAGATTGTGTTGCGTATTTGTTTTGCTGTTGCATTTAATTTTTTTTCAGCTCCTGATCTTTGTTTATTATATTTGTGGCGATTCGTAATCAAGTAAATCAAGTGCTCTAACGTAGGAGACTGCCAGAGATAGGCTGCAGGAGCTCCCCCCCTAATTTAAATAGTTTGCTCTCCCAGTATAAGGCACCCCGCTCACACCCATAAATCCTGCCTTATATATTTTGTATTTTAATATATACTTTTAGACTATGCATTAGAGAATATCTTCCTAGGCAATGTGCTTTCGGGACATGTATTAATTCCTGAGTACTGGGTTGTGTGTGTTACCCTAGATTTATTTATTTTTTTTTTTTTAATTAAAAAAAATAAAAAAACACACAATGAATCTTCCACATTGACACTTTATGGTCACTGCTGCAGCGGGACTCTGCAAAGGTTTTAAAACCACTAGCAAGTTGTCTTTGGTACCGATAATAAATCTTCATTTTTTTTGTAGTTAGGGCACGGTCCTAGTGATTCCTAAATGCTTATTTAGCATATTGTTTTGGTATCAAAGTTTAACTGGGTCAGTGCAAAAATTGCTTTTCGGCTTTGTTGTGCAGTTCACTCTTAGCAGTGACTCATAGCAGTTCTCTACCAAAGTTCTAGGGGAGAGGGATTAACATAGCTAGGTAGAATTTGATGTGCTACTACGGCACTCGTAATTGCATTTGTCGGGATTAGCACAGGGCCCTAGGTTTATACTTACTTAGCATCTGTCTTGCTTGTCCTCCAAGCAGTTCTTTTTCCATCAGCTCTTCCTACATAGTTAAGTACATCGATAGCTTTAATAAAAAAAAAAAAAAGGGAGGTATTAGGGGAAAACAAAGTATTCAGTCAAACTTTATTATACTAGCATTAGCTATGGAAATCCCCCCCCAACAAATGTTTAAGGATTAAGCTACATGTCGGTGACATCATGTAGAGAAAGTACAGACCAGCCTCAACATCTGTATGAGAGCCCTAAATTAGTGTTTGGAGGGTGAATGGAGTTTGATATCACAATCTTTCTATCACATTTAAAGGCAGATTTAAAATAAAAAACTTGCACACAAAAAAACGTTATTGTAGTTACATTCAAGTGTAATAGGTTATTTTTTATTTTCTACCTTTGTCCCAACATGTTCCATGACAAAGTGGCAGGAGCAAATGGGAAGCTATTATCCGTTCAGAAGGTTCTATGTATTACCATCATTGTAGATGTACAAATAAAAAAAAATAAAAAATAAAAAATAATCAACCATTTCTTTTTTTTGTAATTTAGAGGTGCATTTGCTGTTCTCACATTTTTCCATGCAAGAAAACAAGTACATTTATAAAAATATGCTCTTTTAAAGTCATAATTAAAACAATTGTAAACAAAGCAATTGTTAGGAGTTTACTCTATGAAAACAATCTAACATAAATGAGGAAATGGACTGGGAATGAGGTGGGTGACCTTAGCCATTAGTTTTAAGATCGAGAGACGATTACTGTAGCTCAAACATAACTGAACACCTTTCAGTAATAGGACAAATCAAAGAAGTTACAATGTCAGAATTGGGTGTATGCGTTTCATATTTAAAACTATTCTATTGAAAAATTCAATAATCACGCTAGACACTGCTTACATATTTTTTTGTCTCTCTTGTCCATCACAAGTTGGTTCAAACGCTCTTTTAGTTTGTTGTACTCCCGTTCTTTCCTCTTCATGTTATGATTATATTGTGTAGAACGACTTGCATTGATATTCTGCAACTTCTGAACCTGAAAAACAGTGTTTGATCAATGTGTTGAAAGAAGGATTCTAACAAATTATATGAATGTATCATTGGTATAGGCTTCAATATGCCTACACCAAACTGCTATTTTCCAACGGTTTGTATCTATACAGATGTCTCTTTTTCTATGTGAAAAAATTTCACTATTTATGGTGTTTAAATTAAAGCAGTATATCCATGTATTCCGGTAAACCAACCTCTTCCTTCTCATTTTTCAGCAACTGGAGCAGATTTCGGTTCTTGCACTGCAACTGGCGGTCTCTTTCTTGAAGAGCAGTATTTTCACGTCGAGTGATTTCAAGTTGATCCTATCATGTAATAAGGAAAGATTAGCATAAAAGATGCATTTGGAAAAAAAGTAAAACTACCCCTTTAAAAATATACTTGCCTTATAAACGACTACTTGACAGTCAACATTTTTAAATCCGGATTCTCTTATCAAAGCGGCACAAATTTCAATGGGTGATCTCACAGTTCCCTATCCTCCAAAAAAGTGTCTGTATGGAGCATTTCTTGATTTTGGTAAGGGGGGGGGGGGGCATACCCACAACAATAGGGTCCATCCATTAAAATCATAGAAACTACAGTTTGTGGTGTTGGGACTACTCTGAGCAACCATCTATTGTTCTGGTGAAACGCCAACACAAGCGGTACTGTAGGATTTGTTTGTAATCCTATACTTAAGTGTATGGTTATCAGTCTTAGTTTGGCATCGCATCTAAGTTGGTTTATTCACTTCCCCAGTAAACTGATCTCTCAAAAAGGTATAGGCTCTTTACATAAGATGTACATCATTTTGGTGCTTAAGGTGACCAAGCGTATGATGAGGATAGGAATTGTGTGCATATTAGATGTACATGATAAAAGCCTAAACGCCCTAAATCAAGTTAGAAGATCACCGCCGGGCCTTAATCTTGTGCAGACTAGGCAGCTTCTCCAGCAAAAACCAAGATGATGATATACACGCATTTGAGCGGTCATTAGCATTCATCACAAAACCCAAGTTGAGTAAACTTAGTATGTCCAGGATTTGTTTGGGTATGTTCACTCTACTCTGCATATGAGAACCAGACTGCTGAGAAATAAGTGACTAGTTACCAATTACAACCCGTTACTCTTCCTAAGACAGCTCTTTAACCACAAAAACACTGTACATACATATATATCTGCACTTGTTACAATATGGTCTTGGAATATAAAGAAACAAAAACATTTTAAAAAAAGCCAAAATAATTCCTGAATGTCGCAAATATTTTTCAAAATCACAAGTTGAAAGCCCAATTAATTTTTACTGTGTAAAGGGCATATAATAATATTATGATCATTTACAGTTCAAGAAAAAAAAAAACAAAAAAAAACAATTATATAGACACGAGTTTGTAGAACTGTGCAAAAAAGGTCAACTTGTCACATCCTGTCTACAGCTACGGTGTACTTAAGACTTTTTTCCTAACATACATTTTACAATTCAGGTTTTTTTTATGCAGCTCAAAAAAGTTAAATACGCTACTGGGGCATATGGTTACAATCCTCTTGCGGCAGTCAACTCCAATATTTATTTTAGAAGTATTAATATGGATTTTTTTTAGCGTGGGGGTTGCTCTACTTGGGGGAAATTGTGAAGCTCTGCACATTGATTAAACACCTGTCCCTTCTTCCCCCCTTATTACTGGAAGCATTTCACATTTTGAAATGATATTATGTTTTCATGTAGCAGGGTGTCAAGGTGTTTTTACTCACACAGACGGAATGACTATATTAAAGACAACTACGTGTTAGGACACCTGCTAGTTTTTTTTTTTAATCTTTTGTAACTTAAATACTATACTAAAAAAGTTAGAAAATGGGACAGGTAGTGATTACACAGGTTTGGGGGGGGGGGGGGCACTTGTAACCTAGGTTATGTATTTATAGTTGCAGAAGTTTAAATTGGATGTTAATCTTGATTTTGTCCAATTAACAATTTTTGTATTGTACTGAAACATTTTACTCAGATTAACCTATTTGTTGGGACTACTATCCGACTCCACCAAGGTATATGTTGACAGCCTTTGGCCTTTTAGGCTGTCTTTTGTCCCCCACCAGCTGAACACAGTGGAAGTCACTAAGTTTATCAACTACATACATTGGGACAATATACTAGGTATATTTACAAATGTATCTACCTACAATTGACAAAGCTTTCTAGAAAAATCAATGAAGTAACAGGTGGAGAAAAATAAACACAATATTGGATTTAGGGAATGGAAACATTATTTATATCTAGTGTTACAGGAAATAGAATTTAGTTAGAAGCTTAATAATCAATGCAATTGTCAAGGTCCCATTTGCTTTAAAATATTTATCAAAGATGTTTTGCTCAGTCACGTCAGGCTCTCGACCACCCTATGGGCCACATCATGCCAGTCACATCTTGCGTCTGGATGTGCTAATCCATAATGTTTAATGGCAAAAATACTGGAGTGCGTGGTTCGCGATTTGCATGACCACTCTGCTATAGCATGCCCATCTTGGGTGACCTTAAATGGTATAGCTCAGAGGTACACAAGCCCCTTCACCACAAGGTAGCGATCCAGAAGGGGGATTACAGATTTAATAAGAATACATTACCCCAGGTTTATAGCAAAAGTGAACAATGAAAGATTTAAGAAATCAGAGAATTCCACACACTCACCTTCAGTTTGCCATGAATACTTTGTAGGTGCTCCAAATCACTGTTCATTTTCAGAAGTTGCGTTTCTGAATCCTCTTTGCCCCGCAGGCTTCTAAGATGTCGCTGAAGCAATTCATAGATACAGTTCACAATGGACACTACATGCAACTTTCTTCCATCACCATTTTTGGATGCCACATACAAGGATGGGAAGCCTAATGTTGCAATCTCCTGTTGGCAAAAAGCAAATTGGTATAAGTTTAAATGTACAAAAAAAAAAAATAACTTTTGCATTGGGCCATATTCACAATGACAGCATTACTAGGTCCACAGAGGTGCAAACCTTTCCCCAGTCACTTCCTTATTAGTCTGGTTGTTTGCAAGCATGTGTGACAAATGGCAAGTACACACATGCAGTGAAAAGTCTTATCAATCACAGTAGATCTGTTAATTGAACATGTATTACAAAGCAAGTCATTAGCAAATACATTTTACTCAATTAGATTTGCCAGATAATTTGTAGAATACAAACTATGAGATAAAGAATATATTACGTTATTTGTAACACTCCAACATATTCCAAAGCGCTGTACAAGGGATAAGACCAAGGAAAAATACAATATTAACAAAGTGCAGAAAATGGATGGTCCTGTTTTGAGTTCAGAGTCTTTGCAGAAAGTGCTTCCCACCAAAGCATCCTACTAGACTTGCAACTTACAATGTAAAGGGATTGGAAGAGACAGAGACTTGGGGAAGAGTAACAGGAGTAGCAAGGGTCAGGAAAGAAGTGAAAGTTTGCTTATGTGTATTTATTTATATAATTGTTTTTATGAACTAAAGTGTATAACTGTGTCAGTTTTTCCAGAACTGGATAATATATGCTTCTTTGTGAATATTAAATGCCACTTTACAGCTATCATTGCTGCCTGATCAGTCAGGTACTTACCTGGTTAATGTAGGAGATACACTGCTCTACATTGTCTTCAGTGCAAAATGTAGCATAGCAGGTGGAGAAGGTTTTGGCTAAATTCAGTGAAGGCTGCACTAGGATTGGAGGGGACATTCTGCTACCTGAGTTGTTATTTAAAATATTTCTGTTATCTAAAAAAAGAGGAAAACAAAACAAGAACCATGTTAGTTAGGCTGTATAGAACCATATATCTTTTTTTAAACTATGAAAAGAAATAACAGGGAAATTGACATTAGATAATCATTTGGCCCATGCAGCCTGGCTATTTGCTACATGATTTCGAGTAACATTTAATCTTGGCATATTTTAATTAAAGTTATTTTTAGATCACACCAGTAATACATTTATACGTGGAACCAAAAAAAAAAAAAAAAACACAGCGTACATCCAATAAAAGCTTGGAATCACGTGAAACAGTGGTTTATGTTTTTAAAAGTTTTCAAGTATTGAATTAATGAAGACAAGCGATTGTAGCTGCAAGGAGACCTCTCCTAGAAGTAGCAAGCAGCTGAAGAGTTCAGTCAGATCTGTCTCACCAGCTTCCAAAAACTTTTACACATAACTTTAAAAGTCATCTGGTGACCTATATAGTGTTCCTTTAAAGAACTATTGCAGTTTGGGGGGGGGGGGGGGTAGACACACTTGCTTGTGTGACCAAGTTAATTTTAGCAAGTGTGGCAGTCATCTACATAACTTGTTTTGATTACTTTGTTTAGGCGTAATGGAATCCATTTTGCTTTTGTTACATCAATTTGTCAGAGCTGGATAACGTGTAAATAATGATACAATTGAAATTGACACCACACCCCATACTGACCCAGAAGCAGACTACTTGCTTTAGGAAAGGCAAGAACATCTCTCCAGAAATGTACACACATACAGACCAGCAGAATTAAAATTCTAGCTATGTGACTTAAGCTTAACTACGCTCTTAGACACAAGAGTTTATTTCTTCTGCAGTGGTCCTTTAAAGAACATAAAGAATAAATGTAAGAACAAGCAAACCAGATTCACAGCTTGCCATGTGCCCACCTCAAAAACCGTGACACTCACCAAGAACGCCTGACTAAAAGACACTATACAATTCACACTGCCAACTGGTCATGGCTTATTTTACCACTACAAGTTCCCTTCGTACAAGTGCATTTAGTTCCCAATGTGCATTATCCTTCCCTACATTGCAGGTTCAGTTAATTACTAGAAGCCACTCCTGCCCACACCCTTACATGTCAGGATCTTAGACAGCACTAGAAAAGCTAACAATGAGGACTATTTAAACATTTTTCAAAGGGGACCATTTACCTTAAGGACCAACTGTGGGCAGGATACAATTTGAAGAGTATCAATAATCGACCTATAGGTCTCATACTTTGCATAGAGGCATTAAGTGGGTTTTGTTTGCTTTCACACTAGTCAGATGGAGCTGACAATAACAAGATATTTGCCACCTTTGCTGCATGCATATACATTTGATATTAGCTGTGGCTTCTGTTACACAATTGTGCATGAACACATGAGGCTCAAGGGGCTACAAGCCCTGAACAAGCACCCAGACTTTTTCCAGTTGTATAAAATAGGAGCCATCAAGTAAATAAAGCAAATAGGATTGAAGATAGTTAGGATAGAATAAAAGAAATAACTTAATTTGATATGTATCTTCATTATTTTTGTCTATTTGTGCTGCCGACAATAAATGGCCTCTACTGTAGAGTGTGGCAAGTCTTGACATTTAAAAAAAGGCACCCCACTATGTTTAATCTTAAAGAGCATAAAAAAATAAAATAAAAAAAAAGATAGCGTTTTTCTTCACTACAGTAAATCTTAGCAGATTTATAAAGCATTGTGCTTCCAGCCAATGTGAGGGAGTGGATCTAGCTTAATGACAATATTGGAGGTCATTGTTTTGCACACCACAGACAGCAGGCATATTCTAAACATATAAATGCATCGCCTTAGAATTCATGAGCCATTTATTTGCATAAAAAGCACACAATGCCGAATTAGGCCCTCATTCAATTGCGATTTGGCAAACTGAATAGGGCTCTAAAGCACACAGCATGTTTTTTTTGTTTTTTTTTAGTTAGTGAAAACCTTGCTTTTGGATAGATGTTTACGAACTAAAAACTTAAATATATTTTATGTGCTTATTTAGTGCCCTATTCAAATGGCCAAATTACAATTGAATGAGGGCTTTACTCTGGAATGAATCACTTTGAAAACGGACTATACATTGGATTAGCCATTATTTCCATACGCTTTAAGAACAAAAAATAAGTCCTCTTAATGAATACATAAAAATGCAGAGTTCAGTTTCCTTTCTCAACATTACCTGTGTTATCTGGAACACCAACAGAAGTCCAGTCACCCATAGCAAACATACGTTTAATATTTATCTAAAGGAAACACAAAATGATGGTTTGCAGCTTGGAGATAAGTCACTTATGCAGACATTCCCCTAAAATAAAAAAATATAAATAAATAAATAAAAAAAGGGTTCATATTAATAAATTGCAAAGAGGAAATTAAATAAATAAAAATTAAGATCTACATTTGTGAATGTTCCATGTATTTGGCAAAGCAAGAGCAAATGAATGGTTAAATTTAAAACAAATCAATTACATTCTAATAAGAGAATATTTCTGCAAAATATGATGCTGTGTATTTTACTCAAAACAAAAAAAAGTTTGTTACATTTTATAATTTTTATTAATAAGCTGTGATGCAGGTTGCCACATTTTAATTATCAGGTCTGTGAAGTCGCTGTAATTTAGGAACTGTGCAAACAACATGGCAGCCTAATTCACATTGCAGCATTGAGGCACTTTCAAGACGTCTGGCACACAAATAATGATTTATGAAACTCAGCCACAGCCAATCAGTATGGAGGAATTTAATATGTCTCACCAGCACGTCATAACTTAAGTGATGTTGACGTATGGAGCTTTAAATGAATTTTAGGAGTAAAAGAACCCTCTTTTTTTGTTACATCACATCACGAGAGCTGGATGAAGGGAATTCATACTGAGGTGAGGAAGGTGGGAACAGGCATAAGTTAGTGTCTATATTTTATAATAGGATAACATTGAAACTGACACCACACCCCTCCTCTCACTAGCACAGAAGCAGGATGTTGTATCAAAAGATGATATGTGAATGCCCTTCTCTTATACAACTCTCCACAGTTCTGTAGTCATCAACATTTATTTTTTGTTGTACGACTTATCTGCTTAGTTAGGATCTGAGACTTCAAGCATTTTCTTTTATTTTGGTCCCTTATGTTTGTTGCCAAGTCTTTAGAGGGCTTATTAATTAAATTGGTTAAGGTTTGTAGAACAAAAAAACACACACATACACCACACTTGATGTTACAGGAACAAGGAGTTTTAATTAAATGAATCTTTCAGTAATAAGATAGATACACACACAATATTATATAACAGAAAAAAAATACATTTAAAAGAATTAGCTTTTCTATATGTTGCAGAAGTCTTTTCCTGAATATATTTGTAATCAGGCCCTGAACTGCAGCAAGGGTTGTTTTAAAATTGGATATACAGTAGACTCTCCATTAACCAGAACAAAAAAATGTAATACTGTACTGTAAATTTATTTACAGGGCTCAGCAAATTCCAAGAGCCAGGTTGTCATACCACAAAATGATTACAGGCACCTAGATATCATCCACTGTATGTCTCTGCAATTCAGGTGTACCTGGAAGAAGACAGGCATGAGTGACTGAGCCCGGGCAGTGTTGGTGTTACATTCCCCAGGCTCAGCACCGAACAGCCCTGACTGAAATATACTCAGCAGATCATCCTATATGCACCTAATCTAGGCCTCTTTAAATAGTAACTGTCAAACAACCAGAAACTGCTGGATAGCTGAGAGTCTACTGTAGTACCATCATATCCATCAGGTGCCCACTCACACCAACATCCAGGGAAAGGGGTTGGAAGCAAGATGTAGGGTATGTGCCAGGTGTGGTTGAGCTAGACACCAAAGTTACCCACTTTATTAGCATAGGATAAGAGGCTGGAGTTTTTAAATAAAGCAGATAGTAAGAAGGTAGAGGAGACATAGAAAAAAAAATGGAAGAAGAGACGCTAAGAATTATGAGGAGACTTAAACAAATTTATATATATATATATATATATATATATATATATATATATATATATATATATATATATATATATATATATATATATATATATATATATATATATATATATATATATATATATATATATATATCAACTTCTACTTTGCATTTGGTATAGTCTGGCTATCTTCAGTAGTTTTCGATAAATGTAATGATATTCCCTCACAGATAATTGATTAATTATCAATTAATTTGTTTCTCACTCATGCATTCCAAAATGTGAAAACATATGTCCGTGAAGGCTAGCGGGCTCATTCATTCCAAAAAATGCTTGCTGCAACTGCTGGTATACTCCCAACAGGAAAGATTCCACTTTTCTTGTGCAACCCATTTAGAATTTCTGGATCACCATAAAATGCCTGTCCCAGTATATCAAATAAAACTGTTAATTGAAAGTGGTTATAATATTCTTCTTTTATTTTAATGCACGATTTAATTTTTTTTTTTTTCCTGTAACAGTTTTAAGATTATTTAAATTCCGATTTTAAAAAAGGCATAATTTTATTTATTTTTCAAATAACAGAAATGAGTGAGGGCAGAAAGGTTTGTACCTCAAATAGAATGAGACCTCCTATGGCAGCAAAGAAAATCTACTTAAAGCCTCTACATTTTGTTCTAGTAATCCCCTTCACAGATGGCTCTGCACAAATTAAATGACACATACAGACTATTTAATTACAAATCTAAAAAGCAGTCCAATATGTGTTCTCAGTTGCACTGATAATATATAACAATTAAAAAAAATCAAAAAAAATCATCAATTCAGACAAAAGCATAATATTTACTTGGGATAAAAAATAAAACAAAAACACCCAACAAGAGATTTTATATCTTTGTACATGCAACGGTTTCAATTAAATATGTAATCAAGACAAAATTATATCTATATCTATATAGAGTTTGCATTAAAAAAAAAAAAAAAAAAAAAAAAAAGCACCCAAACCACACTTTTACCATTATTGTTAATTTTATTTTGTTTGGTTGTCTTAACTGGTTTACAGAGAACAGAACAGTGTTGCCATATTGTGAACATGATGTACCAAGTGTGGGAGGTGAAAAATAAATAAATAAAAGTCGACAATTATTCTAACACCCAAAAAAATGCAACGTTTTTAACTACTGGAAATAACATTTACAAAAAATAAAAATAAATAAAATCATGGAAGCCTTAGCTGTATTTTTCCCTTTTTAAACTCATGCAAGAGTTCCTATATTAATATAGTAAAGACATTGCACATCATTGATGAAGTCAGAAAATAAATTCATAAATGTTTATTTACTTGTTAAAGGCTTCAGCCATTTTGTAAACAAGCAACTGAAGAGTGTGTGTAATTATATATATATATATATATATATATATATATATATATATATATATATATATATATATATATATATATGACTTGCCATTTACTTAATTTAATTTATTATGGGGAATTGTTATGATCATAAAATAAAAATTAAACGGACACAAATTATAAAAAAAACAGTTATGAATATCTATGATTAGGATACAAAAGCATCAATTAAAATTCTGTGCTTATTGCTAAAACTCTGCAATGTAAAATAAAATCCACAAACACACTTACGTACCATGAGCAACCTGCTACTGTATCTTCTCCAGTACATGACACCCTGTATCGTCTGATAAGGAGCTTACATTGGGCACAGCCCACAAGGGAGGCACCTTTTAGTGATAAAGGTCAGCCATGAGATCAGAAGGCCTGCTTTGGGAAATCTCTTTCATAGATCAATGATAAACCCAGTTTTACAATTACACAAATGTTTTGTGAACAAAGACTTCAAAATATTAAAGTATATTAGCACACAGCTATTTGTTTAATCTGGCTGCTTTGCTATCATTTTCCACGTATTTGTGCTACTACTAGAGGGAAATAAAAATGATTTGGGGACATCTGTCACAGTTTTCCTGCAGGAGACATATTTTGAGACTAATATATATTGATTTTCCAGAAGGAGATTCCCCCCACACCCACTCCATGAATAAACATTAATTTTATCAATTTTAAGAGTGTGGAGCAAAGAAATGCAGATCTCTTCATTTACATCAATGAAGGCAATGTGGCCCCCTCCTGATATAGACCTCAGAAGGTCCCCATCCTGCTGCTGAGGCCAGTCCTTGTCACCCATCATGATCATAGAACCCTGCAATGTGCCCCCTTCCTTCATGGGGTTACCCTCACTTTACCATTACTGTGCTCCTTCCTGTTACTGCATCTATCACTGACAAGCTCTGTGCCACCCTCCAGTCACTTAATCTAATGATACCCCAGACTTCCACCCCTTAAGGAGCCTTAGTAAAACAAATACCATGCCCTATACCACCTGTAAACCCTTCCTTTTAAGGATTACAAGCCCCAATCATGTCACTGATACCAGCTTCCAGTTCAAACCCATTATTGGCCCACTTATGCGCCATAATTACAGATTTACCACCCCCTTTATCAATGATATTAGCTCTGTTCTAATAAGTGGTCAGTAATACCAGCTCTGTGAGGCTTCATGTTACACATACCATCTTCGGGCCCCTCATAACAATTCCCCCCCATTTTACCATTAGCTCTGCATGTCCTCCTGTCACAGATACCAGTATGCATCTACTTGGCACCAAATGTATACCTCCCCATAACACTGTACCCACATGTGGTCGCCAACACCAGCTTCCTTGACCGGTTATACGTCCAACTGATGCTCTGTGAAAACTTCTGTTACCAATACTAGGATTGTATACACTCAGATCAATGGCTCTTGTACTGTACCTACCTGTGGTCACCAGTAGCAGCTCTGGGCCTTATCTTGTTACTGATGCTCACCCTTACTCTCCCCTCTTATCATGGATTCCCAACTCATAACTGAGAACTGCTGCAGCTTTTGCCCAGTTTTATGTCACAAATCCTGTATCCCATTTCACACATCCAGTGTCTCCCTCATAACAGGTTTTTGCCAAACCAACGTCATTTATACTAGCCTCTTTTTTAATCGTTCAGCCGTGCTCAATCTGTGACCTTATGGACTGTAACCGACAGGCACATCTTGTGTCTGGCTGCGCTTATCCATAAGCCTTTGTTGGCAAAGATATTTAAGTGTATTCCAATTCCTCCTCTAGTGGAACACGATTTCTCTTAACTGCTCCACTAGGATTTGCCGGTCTTGGGTGACCCTAGATAGTGTAGCTCACAGCTTCACTGAAGTACACAAGCCCCTCAACCACAATAAGGGGTAGCGATCCAGGAGGGGACCAGCCTCTTAACCCCCCCCCACCACCCCATGTATATATTTTATTCACACAAACTCAGCATGGCCTCCAGCTATTGATACCAGCCCTGCCCCTCCTCTGCTCACCAGCCTGGTATCCCTTCCCATCACTTAGTGATGTTCTGTGCACACTAGTGCCTGGTCTGTGCATTTTCTTCTACTGATGCACCTCTTCTGGTACCATCCATGTGCACATGTAGTCTCTATAACGTTTACTAACCCACCTTTTATTGATTATATCAGCCCTGCCCCTCTGATCACCAGTACCAGCCTGGTATCCCTTTACATGACACTAGTGCCGGCTCTGTGGCCTACCTTCTACAGATGTCAGCTCTGCACTTCTCCTGTCACCTTTTATTGATGATTCCAGCCTTGTACTCCCTCATATCGCTTACTGATGCAGGCCTGTGTCCTTCCTTCAACTGATACCAGCCATGCATCTCCTCTGGTCACCAGTACCAGCCTGGCATCCCTTTACACCACTTACTGATGCTCTGGGCACACTATTGCCGGTTATGTGCCCTTCATACTACTGATACCAGCCATGCATCTCCTCTGGTCACCAGTACCAGCCTGGCATCCCTTTACACCACTTACTGATGCTCTGTGCACACTATTGCCAGTTATGCGCCCTTCCTTCTACTGATAGCAGCCATGCACCTCTTCTGGTCAGCAGTAGCAGCCTGACATCCCTTCCCATCACTTACTGATGCCCTGTGCTCACTGGTGCCAGGTCTGTGCCTTTCTACTGATACCAGCCATGCACCTCCTCTGGTCAGCAGTAGCAGCCTGACATCCCTTTCCATCACTTACTGATGCCCTGTGCTCACTGGTGCCAGGACTGTGTCCTTCTACTGATACCAGCCCTGTGCCTCCCCTGGTCAGCAGTAGGAGCTTGACATCCCTTCCCATCACTTACTGATGCCCTATGCTCACTGGTGCCAGGTCTGTGCCTTTCTACTGATACCAGCCCTGTGCCTCCCCTGGTCAGCAGTAGGAGCTTGACATCCCTTCCCATCACTTACTGATGCCCTATGCTCACTGGTGCCAGGTCTGTACCTTTCTACTGATACCAGCCATGCACCTCCTCTGGTCAGCAGTAGCAGCCTGACATCCCTTCCCATCACTTACTGATGCCCTGTGCTCACTGGTGCCAGGTCTGTGCCCTTCTACTGATACCAGCCCTGTGCCTCCCCTGGTCAGCAGTAGCAGCCTGACATCCCTTCCCATCACTTACTGATGCCCTGTGCTCACTGGTGCCAGGTCTGTGCCCTTCTACTGATACCAGCCATGCACCTCCCCTGGTCAGCAGTAGCAGCCTGACATCCCTTCCCATCACTTACTGTTGCCCTGTGCTCACTGGTGCCAGGTCTGTGCCCTTCTACTGATAGCAGCCATGCACCTCCTCTGGTCAGCAGTAGCAGCCTGACATCCCTTCCCATCACTTACTGATGCCCTGTGCTCACTGGTGCCAGGTCTGTGCCCTTCTACTGATACCAGCCATACACCTCCTCTGGTCAGCAGTAGCAGCCTGACATCCCTTCCCATCACTTACTGATGCCCTGTGCTCACTGGTGCCAGGTCTGTGCCCTTCTACTGATACCAGCCATGCACCTCCCCTGGTCAGCAGTAGCAGCCTGACATCCCTTCCCATCACTTACTGTTGCCCTGTGCTCACTGGTGCCAGGTCTGTGCCCTTCTACTGATACCAGCCATGCACCTCCCCTGGTCAGCAGTAGCAGCCTGACATCCCTTCCTATCACTTACTGTTGCCCTGTGCTCACTGGTGCCAGGTCTGTGCCCTTCTACTGATAGCAGCCATGCACCTCCTCTGGTCAGCAGTAGCAGCCTGACATCCCTTCCCATCACTTACTGATGCCCTGTGCTCACTGGTGCCAGGTCTGTGCCCTTCTACTGATACCAGCCATACACCTCCTCTGGTCAGCAGTAGCAGCCTGACATCCCTTCCCATCACTTACTGATGCCCTGTGCTCACTGGTGCCAGTTCTGTGCCCTTCCTTCTACTGATGCACATCCTCTCATACCATCACTGTGCACATGTAGTCACTATACCCAGCACTATGCCACCTTTTATTGAGAATACTAGCCCTGCACCTCCCCTGGTCACCAGTAGCACTCTGGTATCCCTCCACATCACGTACTGATCACACTAGTGCCAGCTATGTGTCCTTCCTACTGATGCACCTCTTCTGGTACCATCCATGTGCACGTGTAGCCGTTATACCCAACACTATGCCACCTTGTGTTGGTGATACAGCCCTGTACTCCATCATATCATTGACTCTGTAAACCCTTATGGTTACAAACAGCACTGTGCCCCCGTCCTTACTGATGCCAGCCCCTCGCCTCCCATGTTATTGCTGGTACCCCACTTACTGCACATACCCCAGCTCTAAGCAGTGCCTCTGGGTACCTCTAGGTCACAATGCATGTGTGTGTCCCTGATATTACTCACACTAGCCCACTTATCATCACAAGTACCAGCTCTGAGCAGTGCTGCGGCTCCTGGGAGGCTCCATGTAAACTGTACCTGTCAGTACTCGGCCTCTTCCGGGGGGCGGTGGCTCTGTGGGCCTGTCCCTGAGGCTGTAGGTGTGTTATTTCACAAGGTAAGTGTGGGGCGGGCTCCCGGTGCTGCTCGGCCTGTTCCCGCTCCCTCCCCGGCTGTGAGTTTAAAGGCTCAGCCCGCAGCGCCGGGGAACAATTCCCAGCCCCATTGGACTTGGCGGTTGCCTAGCAACCAGAGCCGCGGCGGGGGAGGGGGAGCTGGGAGTGTGTGCACCTGTTACACTAGGCAGGGTGTGCGCATGCGCTTTACACACATGGCCATCACCTGTCACAATGCTCTGTGTGAGGGGCTTGGTGTGCACAACTTTAAAGGCGTATATATAGAATCCTCTTTTGAATAAATGTATTTAAAAAATAAAATTTGTTTTAGGGATGGCAGAAATTGTGTATGTGTTCTTGAGTGATTATTTACCTGGGAAGTGTGGGAAGAACTGGATTTATATAAGATCTCTATTGAATTTTGTTGCAATGAGCTTCCTAGATCGCACCCTTGACAATAGTACTCTGTTAGAGTAAGGAGCCATGTAATAACTTCTCCCCCTCAGGCTACAGGCAGATTAGCAGTCTAAGACAAATCTCGCATAAATACAAGCAAACGCATGTAAATATATCTCTAAAAATGCTTTATGTTACTGTCTTTGTTGTTCAGTTGTGTTCAACTCTCCATGACCCTATAGACCGCAGCACGCCAGGCACATCTTGTGTCCAGTTGTGCTTATCCATAAGGTTTTCATGGCAAAGATAATGGAGTTGGTTGCCTTCTCCAATGGACTGTGATTTGTCTGACCTCTCTCCTATGACCTGCCAATCTTAGGTGACCCTACATGGTGTAGCTCACAGCTTCACCTCTTGCATTGCTGTTAAAGTTGTTAGTTTTTTATATAGTTCAGAAGCATGGAAAGTTTTTACCAGACTACAGTAGTCCTTTAAATCACCATAATATAATTATTCTAACACATCTTGTTAAATGACTACTGTGGACATACAATTCAAATATTTTATTTTGAGGTACTACACTTGAATATATTCAATATGTTTTTATATAGAGTGAAAGTGCTTCAACTTCCAAGCTCGTAGGACTTCAAAAATGGATGTTGGATTTCAAAAATGGATGCTTGGAAAATAGTGAAAGGCTGATAATTAGTTTTAGAGAAGGGTGATTTCATCTGACCATGTACATATATTTTTGGCTTTTTATTGACATCTACAGGTATCCTCTTTTGCATAGAGAAGTTACATAGGGCCCCAAATTATTCTGCACCTTGGGCCTCCATTCACTAGCTTTGATACTCGTAATAATAATCTGTTAATTCTGTGTTTCTCAGATTACTGCACATTTTCTTCAAGTGTCTGTAGAGGAGATAGCTGCAAGCATAATTACAGGGTGATGGTAATCCTCTATTTAAAACATACTCCTTTGAAGAAATAAACTTGATGGGCAAACAGCTTTAGAAAGTAAATACAATACAGCCATTATTATTATGCTTTGCTGCGTCTACAGATGACACTATCTGCTACAATGAAAATATGACAGTTAACAATGCCAGTGCTTTAAAAGGCCTAATGGAAAGTCAATTCGTTTCTACACAAATAGGCCCTCATTCTATTATCGGCCGTAGGAGATGCGGAGCCGCAAGGACCGGCCGCAAGCTATTCTGCTATTCTATTCCCCTCCGGCCAGGGATTCCGGCAGGCTTGCGGCCGGTGCCTTGTTATCCCTTGCGGCCGCACGCGCCAGAGAAAAGCCTTTGATCTTAAATGGCCGCAAGAGTTTCGGCCGTAAGAAAAGCCCGGTTGCTATTCAATTGCTCCGGGAACCCTCTCTGCAAGGCTAAAACCGAGCCGCAGCTTACTTGCAGCAAAAAAGTCACGCAGGCACACAATTAAGCACATTATAAAGCCATAATAAAGCCATCCTGCACTCTGAGGAGACTATAAAGTCATTGTAGGTGTTAGCATTAATAGCACAACATTCCCCTACACTCAAATCCGTAAATAATTTAAAAAAAAATTTATGTCACATATCCATGGAAAAAGTCCCGAGGGCTTGGAGCACCTCAGACCCGCCCGCGCTGCGGCCGGAAAATAAACAGTTAATGTAAACTCGGGTTTGGGCTGATGTGCAAGCTTGAGAGGGGGTTGCTATTAATCCTCATGTCCCCCATTATGAACCCTAGCATTTACAGAGCTTTACAGTGCCGTCTTGAATTTATTTTTGCATTTACAGATTTCTGAGCTTACGGCTGATTGCAAGATATACGGCCAGCCGTAAGGTTATAGCCTTGCGGCGCCGTATAATTGAATTGCAAGGTAACGGGAGCCCCGCAAGGAATCGCAGCTTTGCGGCCGTTTTACGGCCGATAATAGAATGAGGGCCATAGAGCCTTATTCAATTCAAGCTTGCAACTTGATCACAAACAGCCAAATGCCTGTTTGTGATGCTGTTCAATTGTCCGGGCCCGCAAGTTAGGAGCCGATAGCGAAAATCGGAAACCATTGCCGTCCATAGTAGCATTTGCGGGAATGGGAGCAAGTCCATAACTCCCGATGCAGAAACAGCCAACCTCCATTTTTTCAAAGTCCTACAGGCTTGGAAGTTGAAGCCCGTAGCACTTCACATTGATCATCGCTGTCATTGATGCTAGAGGGGGCAATACACAGTATTAAGAACTAAGGGTATGTAAACTTTTGATCAGGGCCATTTGAGTGATTTCAGTTATCATTATGATTTAAAAAGGAGCCAAACAACTACTTAATAATAAATGGCTTCATATGATCACTATCATTCAATAAAATACATTTTTTTTGCATATTCAGTCATATTTTCAAAATAAATGCCAAAATTTCACAATTTCTGCCAGGGTATGCAAACTTTTGAGCACAACTGTATGTAGGTTTGGCCAAATTCTACATTAGACCAGTAGTGAGTCTTATATTTATTTCTATAAGTATGTCTTGCTAAATTATATTTGAGAGCAGTATGTGAATATCGTTTTTTACATTTGTATGTAGGCCTTGGTTACATATTATTATTATTATTATTATTATCTTTATTTATATCGCGCCAACATATTCCGTAGCGCTGTACATTAGTACATGGCAAAAAACAAACTTAACACCTTAAAGAATGGAGGGCCCTGTTTTTGAGCATATAATCAAATGTACATAGTGCTTGTTTCCAAGACACGGACACACAATTGAAAACTTGCAAACTTACAATCTAAGGGATATCTCTCTTTTTAGCACCCAAGACTTTTCCAAAATGTACTACTTTGTTTCGTTGGGCGTCCCTGAGGTTCACTTAGAGGAGTTGTGATGCCTTATGAATGTGTGAAATTCTCAGTATCCAATTTTCTGTAAAAAGTCATAATTTACACTTTAATATTTAATCTAGTATTGTGTTTGTGAACCTACATTACTTAAAGGCGTATTTAATCGAAATTATTAGAAAATCCTAATATAACACAACAAATAAACAATAAAGTAGTATCCAACACAATAGTTACTCTTTTCAGGGACATGCAGGGCAGAATTTAAAAACCTTGTGAAGTCCTTAGGACAGCGGACATATTGTGACGTTATTTTGTCCAAACAGCGCTTATTACATATTTGAACGCCTTCTTCGCAGCTTAATTTGTCTCATATTTCATTGTTTCTGACCTTGAATTCCTAGAGTTATGAGTGTACTATAACTTGTTTTAAAGAATCGTGACTTCTGTAATGCTGCAACATGAATATTTGCTTTTTTTCATTGTTTTACTGACGTTTATATGCAAACAATGTGAATGTTTACTGAGATTGTTCAGTTCTGGAAACTATTTTAAGCTCCAAGAATATATACAGAAAATAAGAAACCACAAAATGGCTCCACTGAAATTCTGTATACATATAAAATGGCTCCCTGAGTCCCAAACCATAAATAAGACCCACCCAGGACCTCAAAATTACTCTAGAAGGATACATAACCTGTCCCCAGGACTATTTCAAGCCATCACAAAGTTTTCTACAGAGAGAACATTTTGGTATATTTTTCCCATTGAAACCTGTATCACACAAAATGGAACCCAAATGTTTCATTAAACACAATTTGGAAAACACTGTGTTTACAGTATTAAACCAGCATACACCCAGCAAAATATATGTATGCAGCATCAAATAAAGCTACAATTAAATATTTAATTTATTAATTTATTTCATGTTTTACTTTCATTACAATAACTTGTTTACTTTTTAGTAAACACAGTATCTAAATACTTTCTTATTAGCAATGTTGGTCTTGATTGGACCACTATGGAATACTATCTGTGTCACCTACCTTGTCCCAATGTGTTATTTAATGTTAAGCTGTTGTTGTAAATGTACTATATTTTGGAACAGTTCCTTCTGTTTCAACTAGTCTTGATCTACAATTATTTTTGCATGCTCAGAAATATTTTTTTCCATGTCGTATTAATTCAGCTTGGACTAATAGCCAACAAAAAGATAGATAACAGGATATTCTTATGGCAGCAACGTAATCCTGACTATTAAAAAGTATTTAATTAGGACACTTCGTCATTTAATCACCTCTAGAATAGCTGAAAAATAGTGTAAATATTCACCCATAGTCAATCAACCACCTTTATCATTTTCTAGAAAAAGGACTGATAAGCTTGAAGTGACTTTGGCCGAACAGGAGTTTCCCAAGAAGGAAAGAAATGTAAGTCTAATGTCAGTCTGCTTCGGAATAAAGCCATAACCTAACCAATAGACTAACCAAACGTCCAGTTCCCATGCATGTTATATTGTCCATCCTACAGGCCAGCCTCTCGGGATGCCCCCATTGTCTCCATGAATAGCAGAAACAAAGCATGGTCACAGAAACTACACAAAGTGAATGAAGAGCGTGAATCACCGGTCAGATATTTATTGTGGAGACGCACACTCACAATAGCCCTAGAGAGGGGTATCCACAAATATTCACTCCTTCTCTCTCTATTTTTTCTATAAATATTGTAATACTATATATATATATATATATATATATATATATATATATATATATATATACACATTTCCTAATACACATTGCATTTAGATAGTGACATCTAAATATAAATGATGCTGCAAGATTAGCATACATTTTGTTTTATCTAAAACAATTATTTTAAATGGCCTTGCAATAGCAGAATGTGCACATTTGTTTTAAAACATCTCTTTTATAAAATATAACTAACTAAAATTAATTATATTTATTAAAATAAGTGAAGAGTTCAATACAGCTATTATTTTTATTCAATAGCCAATTACCCCTTGATCAAGCCAGTAAACAAACCTATTGTCACCAAAAAGGACTCATATTTGCATAAAATGTATATTAATATAGAACATTATATCGAATTAAAGAGTATATTTTTTTAGTTTTGTTTTCTAAAAATATTTAACTTTTGCCACATGTAGTTTTTGCACATATAGTGTCCCTTTAAATTACCCCTTCTTTTGTTCTTTTTTCTAATATTATACAACTAAACAAATAAAATAAATTCACTATAATTTATTCAAAATAATTAACAGTGTGTTTTTATTTTAATAACAGTGATTTTCATTATATGAAGGCTTGCAACAGATGAACTAATTAATGACAAAGCACAGGGACAGTACTATTGTGTCGCATTTACAAATGACGCATATACGGTAGTTTAGGTAATTGAAAAATGTATAATGTTGTGCAGCGCCTATTCAGATAAGCAGCATTTTTAAATCTTCATTTGATTTATTTTCTTTTCCATCGAGCCACCATGTAGTCATAGCTCCTTTGCCCTAAAAATAAATATATAGAATACATTATATATAGTTAGGTTAGAAAGCACAATTAATATGCCTACATAATAAAATGAATACATTATAAAACCTGTTTAATTACAGTATACATAGTTTCCACATTGTTTATATATTTACAATCCCATTATAAAATATATTAATACCAAAATTATTACAATAAAGGTGCTCTTTAGACATTTTTTGTTTTATATAAAATATTTTTACTAGGTTAGGTAATTAATTAATTAAATGCAATTGTCCTATAAGTTTTATACTTCACTCACTTATACTCTCCCTTGGAGGACTTTGTTGCCCATCAAGGATATATTATTTAAACTACTGCCCCCTCTCCATGAATGTTAATTAATGTCTTCCAAAAAGTAGCAACAATCAAGGTCGATTTTCTAACACTAGTTTATTTATTTTTTGCCAATATTATTATTTATAGATAAAGTCTTAATTTCTATCATAATTGGGATATTTACTGTCTTCGGATCTATCCCTCTTTGCCTGCGCATTTCTTCTGCAGCACTGACAGCTGCAGTTACAGGTACCATTGGCCAGAGGGCACTGTAAGTTTTCGGGCACCATCACATTCCAGGGAAGGAAAATAACTATTCTCCCCTCCGACGTGGTGCAATTTGACGGCGCTGAATCGACAGCGAGCCCATTGTTATGTTCAGCGCGGGCACTCTGCCACCCAGGGCCTCGGGCGCGCCTCTCATAGCTCAATGCCTCTTCTGTTGGTGCGCCTTATATGCTAAATTGGCAGCGCCATCTGTCGGCCGGAGGCAGCTGTCAGATTTTGCGATGGTGAAGAGGGAAAGGACCCTGTCTTCCTGTCATGACTATTCCTGGCTTTAAAATTCACATGATGTATATTTAGGTGTGTTATATCTCTACAATAGATAAGTAGCTCTAATATAAAATTTGACAGCTGTGAATTTAAATTCCAATGAATTAAATGAATAATACAATATATATTGCAAATATTAGTTACTGGCAATTATCTACATGTCTCTAATGCCACAAACACCATCTTAGAGATGCCTAATGCTACAATTGAGCTGTATTTGGGCAGCAGCTGATGTTCATGTTATTTTTAAGTGTTATCAGCTGTTGGTCTATTGCCCTGGGTGGTTACCCAAAGGAGAAGGTGACACATAGATCCTGCCTTGCAAGGGCAAGAATAGAGAATAATCTACATCCTGGGGTTTTGAGGCAATAGAAAGGAAATAGGGCTATGATCACTAAGCTTCACTGCAGAAACATATGGATCATGATGCAGCAAGCACAAGCATTGCAACATTTTCACAATCTTCTCAATACTAATTAAGATGGTAACCTGGTAACCTCTCATCCCATTGTGCTTTATACTGTAATGGAAAGCGCAACAAACAAAACACCTTTTAAAAAAAGTAGATGTTTCTATCTCACATAAAATATATTATACTACATGGGAGTTCTATGTTTTTGGTGTGTGTATATATATATATATATATATATATATATATATTATACATATATATATTTTATATATATATATATAAGTTAACATTTAAGTTTTATAGCATCTTTCCTTTTTTCTGACCACGGGAGAGATGTAGGGTAGAAAACAGGAAAGATCAGTTTAATTTAGTCTTAGGTCCATTTAGATGTTTGCAGTGCATATGCCAAAGTTACTACTACCTCTTTCCCTTTGAAATGTCCCCATTCTACGTATATGTGTTTATGTATAAATACACTATTACGTTTGTGTGCATATGCACACACTGTTTCATGACACTGCAACATAAGGAAGTCTACTATTCCATGAAAATATTCTGCCCTAGGCCTGGGCCTTCTTGACACAGGCAACAATATAGCATTACTTATGTTGTGGCATGTGTGCATGAACAGATGTGGATATACAGGTATACCCCGCTTAAAGTTACCCCGTTTAGAGCTGATTCAATATAGAGCTCTTTTTCCTGCCAGACCCCTTTTAATGCTAAACCCCACTATAGAGCTGTTTTTGCCTGACGGACCCCTTTTAATGCTAAACCCCACTATAGAGCTGTTTTTGCCTGCCAGATCCCTTTGAACGCTCTGATTCTCTATAAGAAAACAGAATCCTGGATGAGCCAGAAGCTTCAACATCAATAATTTAAAGTTTATATTTCGGATCTATCCCTCTTTGCCTCCCTCTGCAGCACTGACAGCTGCAGTTACAGGTGCCATCCGCCAGAGGGCGCTGTGAGTTTTTGGGCACGGTCAAGTTCCAGGGAAGGAAAATAACTATTCTCCCCTCCGACGTGGCGCAACTCGACGGCACTGAATTGACAGCGAGGCCAACACTATGTTTGGCGCGGCCACTTAGCCCCCCAGGGCCTCGGGCGCGCCTCTCATAGATCAAGGCCTCTTCTGTCGGCGAGCCTTATATGCTAAAATTGGCAGCGCCATCTGTCCGGCAGCGGCGGAACTGCAGCTGTCAGATTTTGCGATGGTGAAGAGGGAAAGGACCTATATTTCTGCTAATGTTCAGTTTGTGTTAGTGTTATGTTTGCTGTTTGTTTGAAGTTCATATAAAACCAAAAAAGTTTACATTTCAATTGAAATTTCGTTTTTTTTATGAGTTCCCCTATCTTCCCCATTTTAAACGGCCCCGTTTAGAGCTGTTTCGCTTAACACTCGAGATGCCTGGAACCTATCTAGCGTTAAACGAGATATAGCTGTATATATCTACCATAAAAGGTTTTGATAATGCCAACACCAATGTCTTCATTAAGACTACAGATGTCATTAGTTTGCAATGATATACTCTGCTGAGAAAGCAACTCAGACAAGCTGTACCAAGAACATTTAACACACACTTTGGTCTGTAGTCATAACCAATTCCCTCTTCTTTCTATAGGGCCTATTTATCCAAGAAGTGAATGTTTAACCCTCTATTTCCTATACCCCTGGCTATCTTTCTTTCTGATTCAATGAGCATCCAATATCCTGCCGTCCCTAATTGCCTTTCCACTTATTCTCCATATGAGTGAACAGACTGAAAGATGCTGATTGTTAACAGTCTGATAATGCCCTGATATATACTCTGCATTGTAAGTAAATAAAGCAATACATTCAACATCCTATAATCTTTTAATAATTTACTATGCCCGGACAAAGTTCTTTGATAATGTCAAATTCTGCCCTGTTTGCCCTCTCTCCTAGGCCTGTTACTTCTCTTTGCAGGGATGTCACACAAGAAGGATGTCAATGAAAGGCCATGTTGCCATGGCAGCCCCGGAAGCTTAGTAAAACATTGTCTTTGTTCATGGGCTTAGGGTGCTTTGGGATAATAACTGTAAAATGGCACGTCTGCTTATTTTTGTCAGGGATATTTACTTAGTTATCATAGGAGCTGTGGTGAGATGCGAATGGATGTGATTGCACTTTCCCCCCGTAGGAAACCATGCATAGGGCTGCACATAACACCCTCTGTGATACTTAGTAAATCGCCCAATCAGCTTTTTTATATGCTGTATGCAATACACCATTTTGTTTTCTGCTGATCTACTTACTAAGGTGGGAAGATACTTGAATTCAGAGAAAGCTTCTGTCTGTAGAGTAGGATTGTGGTAGCTAAAACTACAAGTACTTTAAACATGACTAATATCTAGCTCATTAGTTTACACATGAGAAAGCAGCAGAAAGAAACTGGAACTTGCCTTTAAATACATAAACACATAATTTAAATTTTTACCTTTTTTATATTTTGCTATAAAATCATTTTGCCCATTATTAAGTTTAATCATTCAATATAGAAAAAATTACAAAAATAGTAATTTTAAGGCTTAATGTAGATTTTTGTGCTCTGTTTTAAAGGCATATTAAAGTGAGGTGGGTTATGAATGCACCCTTTAGAGGAGCATCATAACCCACCTAGCAAAAATGTTTGCAGGTGATGTTTACACCCTCAGGATTGAGCTAGGCTTCTCAGGGTACAATTTTGTAAAAGTGTACCCAGTCCATGTGAGCATGCTCAGATATGCAGCCAATCGGCACTGCTGAATACAGCCAGTATAGATGACTATTACACTGGGTCCTTAAAGGACCATAAATCGATATTCAAGTAAAAATGCTTGAGCGGTTACACTGTTGTTCTTTAGACATACACCCTCTCCTTGATACATTCTGACATTATAGTTGTACTGAAACCAAACATTTCAGCTTCTTCTTCCTATTCTAATTTGTCTTTTAGGCGAATGAGCATTTATGCTTGATTTATGGTCCTGCAATGACCTGCAAGAGCCAGACACGTGCCTGTGCATGTGTCTCTCTGTGAGTGAGTGCAAGGGCTGAGAGAGATCACAGGGGCAATTCAGTGGGGCTGGGAGAGGTCACAGGGGCAATTCACTGGGGCTGGGGAAGGTAATGGGGCAATTCACTGGGTCTGGGAGAGATCAAACGGGCAATTCACTGGGGCTGGGAAAGAACACAGGGGCAATTCACTGGGGGTGGGCGAGGTGATGGGGAAAATCACTGGGGCCGGGGTTACAGGGACAAATCACTGGCGCTGGGGGAAGTTTCACCTGGGATGTAGGTAAAACAATCAGTGAATGAAGGGACACAGACCTTGTTCTGGGTATTACAGAAATCTAAAGGAAAGCTGCAGCTCAATCCCCAGGCCACAAAGATACAATGTATTATGTATGCTATTTTTTGCTGGGATTTTCAGGGGGTGTCAACGCTGATAGAAAAATGTTTGCAAATGCAAGAAATTCAGCACACTTTAAGGTAACTGTTTAAATGTTTATTTTAGTATTTTTTCATGCAAACAATATTTTTCATAAACTACTAATTCTCCTCTATCAGATGCATTAATAACCCAGCTCACTTGAATATGCCTTTAAAGAACAAAGCAAATTAACTATGGGCAAATTAGTTAAAAAAAAAGTTAAGAACAACATGCTTTATATTTTTAAAGAAATGATTAGTTTCAGCACATCCCCCAATCTTTTATTCCATAAATTATTAAATACAATCCCACATATCTTTTAGTGGATATATAAGGATAAAATTACTAAGAATTTTTTCTCCATTGAAGAAATTATATTTGATGCACTTTAGATGCTTGGTAAATGGAAGATTTCTGGATTTACTCTATATACAATATCCCTGTGTGTCTATTTATTTTTATATACTTATACTTTTACTTATACTTTTTTTTATTATTGTAAATAGATTTAAAGCTCTGTTTTTACTGCTTAAGATCTTACAAATAGTCCCTGCATGGGTCTGATATCTGCTGCTCACAAAGACACAGACTCTGTAGTGCCTGCTGTGCATTGTCTCATACTAACCAATCAGTGACATCTCTCTGCAACATGCAGCGGAGACATGATCTTTGATAGGCTAAGACACTGCATGTGCACCACTACAAAGTTTGTGTCTGCATACGCTGCAGAGAGCAGAGCCATTAAATAACTATTTGTTAAATTTTAGGCAGTAAAACAGAGCTTAGAAGGACCTTTTAATAAAATTAAGTACTGTACATAAAAGTAAATATATTTGTTGTTCTTTAGTCTTTCATTTGTGTCTGACTCTCCATGGTCTTATGGATAATAAACCCCAAAATACTATTCAAAGCTTGCTATTATTATTTTCAAAGTAATAATGTTCTGATACCTTCACATTTAATGTCCCACGACAGGTGAGGATGTATCCACCAATTTCACAGAGCAGATCTGACGCACTAGAAGAGCACTGGATTTTTAATGCTAATAATAATAAAAGAAAAAAAGCATTGTTATAATTGTACCATTCTCCACAGTCACTAGATACAATTTTATAATGATAGAAATTCATACTTATGATGGGAAACTTTAAATTCACAGGAAGTGTCTGTCTGCACAACGTGAATGTGGCAGTTACATCTGCCAGTGGTGTGCTCCCCACTACACATTGGTGCATTATCAGAAACATTCAAATCTAATTTACTTCAATGTCAAAAGAACATTTTGACTATTTTTCACAATTGTCATCAGTCTAAAAAGTGGTTCATTTAAATCATTTCCATTGTTTAGATAGAGTTTCAGTGAAAAAGAAATATTACAGAAAATAAGACCTTTCCAAAAACAAGAATAAGTGGCCACTTCAGTTGTCTTGGTTGTTTATACAATACAAATGTTGTACCTTCACTTGTAGACTCCATCCTTGAAGCTGTATTTACTGTGTCTCCAAATAAACAATATCGAGGCATTTTAGTTCCAACCACTCCAGCAACGACAGGACCTGAAACACATACCCATGAAATAGTATAGATACACAGGGGCTGTAGTATTAGTCAAGTTAGTTACCTGCAGGAAGACATCAGAAGTCAGGTGAGTATGACATATATATATATATATATACACACGAGGGAGAGAGTGAAAATAAAAAATACATGTGTGTTCCCATTTCAATATCTGAAAAAAAAAAGTTAAAGTTCCCAGACATACAATTATTCTACTGCACTCTGGGAAATGAGGTGGGGATAGGCAAATGAGCACACAATGCATTTTCAATCTTAAATCCACAAAACATTTTATACATGGCTCCTTTTAAGCATATACTTGTTGTGAAAACTGGTTATGAAATACGTTTTTTTACTTATTTTTGCACATTCAGAGGAGAACACAAATGTATTATTTAATTTCTGTACTTCTGTGGAGGGTTTGTATCACTCTCTTGCCCACAATGAGCTAAATTGTATATATATATATATATATATATATATATATTTATTTATATTTATATTTTGTTGTTGTTCAGTCCTGTGAAACTTTTGGTGACCGTATGGACTGCAGCACACCAGGCACAGCTTGTTTCTGGGTGGGCTAATCCATAAAGTTTTCATGGCAAAGATACTGGAGTGGGTTGCCAGTTCCTTCTCGAGTTGGCCATGATTAGTCTGACTTCTGTGCTATGACCTGCCCACATTTGGTGGCCCTACATGGTATAGCTTCACAAGCCCCTTCACCACGACAAGGTAATGATCCAGAAGGGGTATATATATATATATATATTTATATATATATTTATATATATATATATATATATATAAAATCACATATATAGTTGTCGTAATTGCGAGTTTGTTGGTAACACTATGTTAAAAACTACGGGCCAATTAAATAAATAACGTACAACCTCACACATAGCACAGGGGTAGAGGCAGGGAGCGTTTAAGTGAGGTTGCAAGCTAATTTCATATTTAATTGGCATTTTTGGGAGGTATGAAAACACCTAAGCGAAGAAAAAAATGGCAGCTGTAAAGCCGTAACTTGTTTTCAAGCCTGTAAATCAAAAAAACATTTCGGGCTTGGGGGAAAATTAACAATTTCTCCAGCCCGGGGGTTTCACACCCGTATATGCAAACAAGAGTACAGAGGGGGAAGAGGGTGGAAAGAGACATAGGGGAGGGAGTTGGGTGGAAAGAGACACCCGGGAGGGGTTGGGGGGGGGGGAGAGACAGGGGGGGGTGGAAACCGAGGGGAGGGAGAGGGGGCAAAGAGACATGGGAGGCCCGAAAGCTGCGGGTTGGCCGACGCCTGCAATGAGCGTCGAAGCCCGGAAAGTAGAGGGATGGGGGGGGGGGGGGGGAAGCTCGCCATGAGGTGCTCATGGCGAGGCCAGCAAGTTAGAGGGGGGAGAGCCTCGCATCATTTTTGACGGGCAAGTCGCTAGTATTTATATATAAATTGTATATAGATTTGTAAATTTGTGTGTATGCATATTTTTTAACTTGTTTTAGACATTCAAATGTGAACACAGATGTACTATATATATATATATATATATATATATATATCACATATATAGTTGTGAGCGTACGAGTTGTTGCTAACGCTGCGGGCTCGCTATGCGAGTCGCGGCCCTCGCGTAGCGAGGGCCTTGGCTCGCGCAGCATACCAAGGCCCTTGCGAAGCGAGGGCACTGGACGAGGGTCTCAGTTGCTGGCATGGAGCGCCGGAAAGTAGAGGGATAGGGGGGGGGGAAGTAGGCGCTCCATGCCAGCACCTGAGGACCTTTGCAAAGTTCACGTCGCAACCCAAAGAGCACGACACACACATTACGACACTCGCAAACAACATACGACACACGTTCACACACATTACGGCCTCGCAACACTCGGACGCAACTCGCGAACATTAAAAAATCTAAAACACAATACATACACACAGCACATACATAAAAACCTTACCTACACCAAGAGGGAGCACCCAGGACCTCAAAAATGCAACTTAGACCTTCATTTTACTCGAAATAAAAGAGTTTAGAGACTAAAAAAAACTGTAAGCGAGAGAAAAAATGGCCGCCGAACAAAACGAAAACGAGGCTACAGCACTCTAAACTCGCAAAACACCACAAGAAACTCGCAAAACGCCACAAACGACCTACGGATATTCATACCACACAGTGCACACATTCAGAATGCTTACACAGCAGCTCCACACCACTAATGCTGCAGCAACATCAACACAGATTGCGGCTCTTCAACACAATGCTTCAAAATAGGTAAAGTATATTCATTTAGTAATGTATTACATATTTTATTATTATACACCAAACAGCATTAGCTACCTTACAATTTCATTGCCGTAATTTTTTGACGGGCAATTCGCTAGTATATATATATATATGTACATACACACATATACTTGTTTTTTATTTATTTACTAGCATCTTGCCGTCAAAAATGACCTTCGTCACTACTTGCCAGCCTCTGCCCGGTGTATTTTACGGGCCTTGCAATGAGTGTTACTGCCTTGATTTAATTGTTACTGCCTTGAATTAGGTGTTACTGGCTTGCTTTAAGTGTTACTGGCTTAGGGCTCAGTTTTACTGCCATGTTTTCGTCCTGTTACGTTTTTCCGGCTGACATTTTTTTTTTGTTTAGGTGATTTTTGAGCGTAAAAAAACGCCAAATATGCCTCAAATTCACTTGCCACCTCACTCACAGGCTCCATAGCTCTCCCACTGTGATGTGTTAATTTGAGGCATATTTGTGTTTTTTATCGTTGTCTTTCTAGTTTTGTCGTTCGGCAGTTAAATTCATAATTTTGCACTTGTATGTATGGACTTCAGTCCTAAGTCCTACGGGGCTCACGATTCCAGTTGCGTGGTTCGGCCATTTTACATGCTTTGGTGCTAAGTCCTACAGGGCTCGCGATGAGCACCTGCGGCGTTCATCGCAAGCCCTGCAATGCGTGCCTTCGAAACTCATTACAGCCTAAGTCCCACGGGCCTCGCAGTCGTGTGCACCAACTGCTCGCCTCGCTTTGCGAGGCCTGCAACATTCCTGAGTGTTACCAACCGCCCCTAGTATCCACAACTATTATATGTGACTAGCGACTTGCCCGTCAAAAAATGACAGCAATAGAATTGTACGGCAGGTAATGCTGTTTGGTACACAAAGTAAGTATTTTTTTGTGTACCTTTGGCGCTCATTGCAAGCGTTGCGCTGATTGGCTTTCATTGAATGAGCACTGTAGCATCTTTATATATATATATATATATATTGTGAGCATAAAGGTGGAATAGTGGTTGATGGGAGATACATCAGACCTGATTTGCTAGACAGCAACCAGAGGATTTCTCAGTTAAATGCCCCAGGGAGAGATGTTACAGTTTGCAATATGCATAGCTGATGCTCTGCAAAACATGGTATGGGTCCCTGGGGCGGAGTATTTGGAGAGCAGGGGGGGCCAATGCTCCAACAGCACTAGTTGCTGTATAACAGACCACAGCTTGGATCTGGTTTTTAAGAGTTAGCTAATTGGCACTCACCTGTAGCTACTCAATTAGCAGACAGGCCTTTAAAAGAAGAGAGCAGCCTGCTCCAAGGGGGAGAGGAAAAGACAGCTAGGAGAGGCTGCGCTTATTGCAAAGACATTGCTTTTGTTTGGGAAATTGGTAAGTGGGAAAGCCACCCAATTGCAGATAGCAAGTACTGTCTAGTAAGAGCTCAAGTAAGAGCAAGGGATTTTGTTTGTTTTGTTATTATTTAAAGTACCTGCTTTCAAACTGAATAAAAAAGGAAAACTGAGCTGAAGGTGTCCTGGACTTTGTATACCCTAGAAGGCTGTGGTTACTGCAAGATCGGTGACAATCCTACCTGTAAAAGAAGTGGTTTGTCACATATGGTGGAGAATGCGGGCAACCACGTAAGCCTGAGGGTAGAAGTCATTTAAAGCTCAACATGGAGGATGTTATCAAGGCTCTGATCCAATCCTCCTCTGTGCAACAGGAGACTAACAGGAGAGCTGCAGAAAACAGTGCAGCCCTGCAGCAACTGGTGCTGGCCCAGGCAGAGTGTGCTAAAGTCCTGGCCAAAACACAAATGGAGGGCACTGAGTCCTTGGTGAAACAGCTTGTTGTGACACAAGCGGAGATGTTTAAAGTAGCCCGTGAGGAGCAGCAAAAAGTCACCCAGGGACTACAACAGGTAATCCAAGCGATCTCTGGAAAACTGAATGGAGACCCTGATGGAAGATACCAGGGGCCAAAGGTGATTCGGGCGAGCCACTATCTTCAGAAAATGACCGCATCAGATGATGTTGAGGCGTACCTTCTGGCATTTGAGCGCACTGCTGAGAGGGACGGATGGCCGGCTGGTGAGTGGGCAAGCATACTGGCACCGTTCCTAAGTGGAGAGCCGCAGAAGGCATATTATGACCTAGAACCAGCCGATGCAAGTATCTACAGCAAATTGAAAGCTGAAATCTTGGCACGACTGGGTGTAACCTCTGCAGTACGTGCCCAAAGGTTCCACTCATGGTCATATTCTTCAGACAAAGCCGCACGTTCCCAAATGTTTGACCTCATACACCTTGCACGGAAATGGTTACAACCTGAAATCCATTCAGCTAGCCACATTGTGGAAACCTTAGTAATGGACCGGTTTTTGCGTGGTTTACCAGCTTCCCTGCGTCGCTGGGTCAGCCAAAGTGACCCCCATACAGCTGACCAACTGATTGCCTTGGTGGAAAGATATGCGGCTGCAGGAGAACTGCTATGTCCTACTTCACAGGCAAACCCTCGCAATCCTAAGCCCCAAGATTCTGCAAGACCGGGTAAGACTGTTCAAGGTTTAAGGGGGGCATCCAGGTCTAATAGGCCTGGGAACGGAACTAATTGGTGGTCAGACTGTACTGTCAAATGTTTCAAGTGCAAAGAGGATGGTCATATGGCCAAAGACTGTCCATTTAAGGATGAACCTATGGAATGCAATATGGGCAAAAATGAGGGAACACGTTCATTTTTGCTCAGTTGTTATGGTATTGTTAACAATGACTATGATAATAACGCTCATAAATGCTGTGTAACTGTGAATGGAAAAATGTCTAAAGCATTACTTGATTCAGGTAGTATGGTTACGTTGGTAGCAGAGTCTATAATACCTTGTGTAAAACCTGATCATGGACAGAAAATAGGCATTATCTGTGTTCATGGTGATAAAAAGGAATACCCCACTGCGGAAGTAAATATTGGAACCCAGTATGGGAATTTAAAGTACCGAGTGGGTGTAGTACCTAGATTAGCCCATGAGGTAGTGATCGGTAGAGACTTTCCTCATTTTCTAAAATTATGGGCAGCTTTACAAAAGACAGATCAAAATTTATCAGAAATGAGTCAGTCTGTCGAGGATAATGTGTTCCCTTTTTCCGATATTGACTTGGGTTTTGACCACTGTGACGGAAAAATAAGGAAAAAGAAAAAATACTACCCTAAACCAGTATTAATAGGAGATAACCCAGCTCAAACTAGTGAGGAGCCTACTAATAATGCAGACAAGGATAAGGACTTAATTGATATTGGAATTAGTCCAGGTAACTTTAAAAGCGCTCAGTGGGAAGATCCCACTTTAGTGACAGCTAGAAATGATATTAAAGTTGTAAACGGGGTTGTTAATCAGCCAGGAGGAGCACTGCCGTTCCCCTATTTTGAAGTACAAAATGACCTAATTTACCGTGTAGAAAAAAAGGATTCAGACATCATTAGGCAGCTGTTGGTTCCTCAGACTTACCAGAATATAGTGCTAAAGTTGGCTCACAGCCACATATTAGGGGGACACTTGGGAGTCGGAAAAACTAGAGAGAGAGTCCTTAGACGGTTTTACTGGCCTGGAGTGTTTGCTGCTATTACAAACTATTGCTCCTCATGTCCTGAGTGCCAGTACAGGGCTCCTTTCAAGACTTTTCGTAGTCCACTTGTACCCTTACCCATAATTGACGTGCCTTTTGAAAGGATCGCTATGGACTTAGTGGGGCCACTGGTAAAGTCCGCTAGGGGACACCAATATATATTAGTCATCTTGGACTATGCAACTCGCTATCCTGAGGCCATTCCCTTGCGTAATACCTCTGCAAAGCTAATAGCTAAGGAACTTATGTTGATGTTCAGTAGGGTGGGTATCCCTAAAGAAATACTGACAGACCAGGGGACCCCGTTCATGTCCAGAGTCACAAAAGAGTTGTGCAGGCTCTTGCAGGTTAAACATCTTAAGACCTCAGTATATCACCCACAGACTGATGGTTTAGTAGAGAGGTTCAACAAAACCCTTAAGAGTATGCTACGCAAGGTAATTGATGCAGATGGAAGAAATTGGGATTTTTTATTGCCATATCTACTGTTTTCCATTAGGGAAGTTCCACAGGCCTCCACGGGCTTCTCTCCTTTTGAATTATTATATGGAAGACATCCCAGGGGAATATTGGATATTGCTAAGGAGACCTGGGAACAGGAGACTACTCCTCACAGGAGTGTAATTGAGCATATAGCTCAAATGCAGGATAGAATGGCCACCATCATGCCTATTGTCAGGGAACACATGCTGGAAGTCCAGCAGGCTCAGAAAAACAGCTATAACCGTAATGCTAGAGTCAGAGTGTTCCAACCGGGAGACAGGGTATTGGTTCTGGTCCCTACTGTGGAGAATAAGTTCCTTGCGACTTGGCATGGACCCTATGAAATAATAGAGAAAGTGAGTGATGTCAATTATAAAGTCAGACAACCAGGAAGAAGAAAGCCTGAACAGTTGTATCATATAAATCTGTTAAAGCCATGGAAGGACAGGGAGGTCCTGGTTGCTTTAAAACCTTCAGAACCTCCTATAGTAGAGCCAGATGTGAACGTATCTAAGACTCTGTCTGTCCATCAAAAGCAAGAGGTCAGAGATTTCATCAGAAGAAATAGGGATGTTTTCTCGATAGTTCCAGGAAAGACTAAAGTGATTAAACATGACATAATAACCGAACCAGGGAAAAGAGTTAACCTCAAACCCTATAGAATTCCTGAGGCCCGGAGGGAGGTTATAAACTTAGAGGTTGAGAGCATGTTAAAACTTGGAGTCATTGAAGAATCCCAGAGTGACTGGAGTAGTCCTATTGTATTGGTGCCAAAACCTGATGGCACATGGAGGTTCTGCAATGACTACCGCAAGTTAAACGCCCTCTCAAAATTTGATGCTTACCCAATGCCAAGAGTTGATGAGTTAATAGAAAGACTGGGCAAAGCTCGTTATCTAACAACCTTGGATTTAACAAAGGGTTACTGGCAGGTCCCGCTCACTGAAAGAGCCAAAGAAAAGACAGCCTTTTCAACACCCAGTGGCCTGTTTCAGTACACTGTATTGCCATTTGGGTTACATGGGGCACCTGCCACATTCCAACGAATGATGGACAGAATTCTTAAACCTCATGTTCGTTATGCTGCAGCATACTTGGATGATGTCGTCATCCACAGTGCAGACTGGGAATCCCACCTCCCTAAAGTTCAAGCGGTACTTGATGCTATCCGCTCAGCAGGCTTAACTGCCAATCCTTCCAAGTGTACGATTGGTTTAGAGGAAGCTAAGTACTTAGGTTATTCTATTGGGAGGGGTTTGGTTAAACCACAGGAAGCCAAAGTAGAAGCCATACGAAAATGGCCACAGCCCCTTACAAAGAAACAAGTAAAGGCATTTTTGGGTTTAATTGGATATTATAGGCGGTTCATTCCAGATTTTGCTACCATTGCTGCACCCCTGACAGACCTTATTAAAGCCAAATCCCCAGTCATAGTTAAATGGTGCCCTGAGGCAGAAAAGGCTTTTAAGAGTCTGAAGGAAGCTATCTGTAGCCATCCTGTCTTAGTGACCCCAGATTTTTCCAGGGATTTTATAGTTCAGACAGATGCTTCTGATGTGGGCTTGGGGGCTGTTCTTTCACAGGAATACCAGGGTGAAGAACACCCTGTTTTCTTTTTGAGCAGAAAGTTAAACCCACATGAGAAGAACTACTCTATTGTTGAAAAAGAGTGTCTTGCTATTAAGTGGGCATTAGACTCTCTTAAATACTACCTACTAGGCAGAAGGTTTCGATTGATAACGGACCATGCTCCTCTGACGTGGATGTATCAGAACAGGGAAAGTAACTCCAGAGTAACCAGATGGTTTTTGAGTTTGCAATCTTTTAATTTCACTGTGGAACACAGGGCTGGTCTGCAACAAGGTAATGCTGATGGGCTTTCGAGGGTACACTCCCTGATTTCCATGGTCGCTCAAACCCTTGGGTATGAGCTGGGGGGGAGGATATGTGAGCATAAAGGTGGAATAGTGGTTGATGGGAGATACATCAGACCTGATTTGCTAGACAGCAACCAGAGGATTTCTCAGTTAAATGCCCCAGGGAGAGATGTTACAGTTTGCAATATGCATAGCTGATGCTCTGCAAAACATGGTATGGGTCCCTGGGGCGGAGTATTTGGAGAGCAGGGGGGGCCAATGCTCCAACAGCACTAGTTGCTGTATAACAGACCACAGCTTGGATCTGGTTTTTAAGAGTTAGCTAATTGGCACTCACCTGTAGCTACTCAATTAGCAGACAGGCCTTTAAAAGAAGAGAGCAGCCTGCTCCAAGGGGGAGAGGAAAAGACAGCTAGGAGAGGCTGCGCTTATTGCAAAGACATTGCTTTTGTTTGGGAAATTGGTAAGTGGGAAAGCCACCCAATTGCAGATAGCAAGTACTGTCTAGTAAGAGCTCAAGTAAGAGCAAGGGATTTTGTTTGTTTTGTTATTATTTAAAGTACCTGCTTTCAAACTGAATAAAAAAGGAAAACTGAGCTGAAGGTGTCCTGGACTTTGTATACCCTAGAAGGCTGTGGTTACTGCAAGATCGGTGACAATCCTACCTGTAAAAGAAGTGGTTTGTCACAATATATATATATATATATATATATATATATATATATATTTAACTTTTTAAGTGCAATAATTATTTAAGTTTCTTTTCTGAACAACTTCTCTCCTCTGATCTTTTAGGTGGGTGTATCCTTGTAAATGAATAAAAATTCTATTTGGCCTACTGAAAGCAGCTATAGCTGCCACAATAACACTTTGCAAATATAAGCTTCCACTACATTCAAAGTCACCTTCTACCTCAAGAAGTATATAATCAGAAACCAAAATGGTAGATTACACTGTAGTATGATTGCAAATAAAAGGCAATATATTAAAGTCTGTATTATTTTTTTGTACTCTAAAACATTTCCCCTATTATCAAAGAATATATTTATAGGACGGGAGGGCTCCTTTAATCATACGAGTAATGAAGACAAATATGTCTTTCAGTGAACCCTTTGTGCAAAGCTTTCAATCTCAAATTTTAACCTTCAGATTGTTACATTTTTATCTGTGTCCATAAAATACTTACCGGACACTGTATACATTGTGGGCATTTATATGGCTTTTCATAAAAGTAAAAAAATAAATAAAGGACCACAGCAGTAATTTCTTTTCAATATGGTCTTTTAAATAACAATAACATGACAATATAACGTGTCTTATTTTCAAGTGTAGCACTTCAAAAGAGGATATATATATATATATATATATATATATATATATATATATCTACTGTATATATACTAGCAACTTGCCCGTCAAAAATGACAGCAATAAAATGTTCCCTCCCCTATGTGTCTACGCCCCCTCCTCTCCTACCCCTGTATTTCCCCCTTCCCCTGTGTCTCTCCGCCGCTCCTCTCACTCCCCTGTGTCTCTTCCCCCCCTCCTCTCACTCCCCTGTGTCTCTCCCCCTCTGTGTTCCTCCCCCCTCTGTGTCTCTCCCCCCTCTCATTTCCTTGTGTCTCTCCCCCCCTCCTCTCACTCCCCTGTGCCTCTTGCCCCCCTCCTCTCACTCCCCTGTGTCTCTTCCCCCTCCTCTGTGTCTCTCCCCCCTTTCATTCCCCTGTGTCTCTCTCCCCCCTTATCTGTGTCTCTTCCGCCCCTAACCTGTGTGTCTACCCCATCCTCTCCCACCCCTGTGTGTCTCTTCCCCCTTCGTCTCCCTTCCCTGTGTCTCTCCCCCTCACTCCTTTGTGTCTTTCCCCCCTCCTCTCACTCCCCATGTGTCTCTCCCCCCTCCTCTCACTCCCCTGTGTCTCTCCCCCCTCCTCTCACTCCTTTGTGTCTCTCCTGCCCCATCCTCTCACTCCCTTGTGTCTCTCCCCCCTCCTCTGTGTCTCTCCCCCCTCTCATTCCCCTGTGTCTCTCCCCCCGTTTTCTGTGTCTCTCCCCCCTCCCCTGTGTGTCTACCCCCCTCCTCTCCCACCCCTGTGTGTCTCCCCTCCCCTGTATCTCTTCCCCCCTCCTCTCCCTGCCCTGTGTTTCTCCCCACTCCTCTCCCTGCCCTGTGTCTCTCCCCCCTCTCCTCTGTCTTCCCCCTCCTTCCTTGTGTGTCTCCCCTCCTCCTCCTGTGTCTTCGGCACGCAATGCGCCTGCGCGGGCCGTTGCGGTATGGGCACGTGCGTCTAACGCAGCGCTATGTGCATGCACGGCCAGTTGCGCAATGCTCAGTTGTCAAACTGCGATTTGTGGCAAGCGTGACGACGAATCGCAGTTTGACAACTATTATATGTGATATATATACAGTATATATTTATATACACAGATATATATACAGAGAGAGAGAGAACGAAAGAGAGATTTATAGATAGGGATTTATATATAGAGAGAGATTTATAGAGATAGATATTGATATAGATAGATAGATATTGATATAGATAGATAGATAGATAATCTATTTATTACACTGCAGAAATATGGTATGTTACCTGAATGGATCCCAACTCGAATCTTCAGTTTTGTGTCTGGTATATGTGGGATCTTGAATGACTGACAGACGTCTACAAGATCTAGAGCCATGCTAGCAATCTCAGCCACGTGTTTTTTCCCATTTTCCTTTGGGACCCCAGACACAACCATATCTACAACAAGGAATGGCACATGTGAGATGTTTGGCACTGCCATATATGTTAAATATAGGTAGAAAAAGCTGGCTATAAGAATCATTGTTGAAACAGATACCATTTTTGTCCTCCATTATTATGCAAATGTTTGGCTGGTGAATACTAATTTGCTGCTTTAAAGTGTGAATTAGTGCTACATTGCTTATACAAACAATAAAGATTTACCCTCAGTGCAGGGGTGAGCTAGTGATTTGAGGTACAAAATAATTTCGGCCCTCCCCATCTACAAGGTAGGTGCTCCTAGGGGTCAACAAAACAAGCTATATATATATATATATATATATATATATATATATATATGTAGTCTTATTAACCCAAGGGCAATCAGACCACTTTCTTTAAAATATTTATCTGCCCTCTCACCTAATAAATTGAGTTCCCCTTTACCTCAGTCCATACTCTGTAGTGAGCCCCAGCATGTTGCACATGCTGCACCAGCAGTAGCTCTGGTACTGCCTCAGGGCCTCATTCAATTGTGGTTTGACCAACTGAATAGGGCTCTATATAAGCGCATAGCATATTTTTTTACAGAAGTGTTAAACTAAAGACGTCTGGAAAAAACATATGCTCAGTGCTTATATAGAGCCCTGTTCAATTGCCCATATCGCAATTGAATGGGGCCCTCATTAACTCATGGAATAATCAGTAGTTTAGTTTGAAACTGAAGCTACAAGAAGCAGGCTCAGTAAATAAATTGGAAGGAAAATATATAATGGCTGTATTTTTTTTTTACTTTATAACTACACTGTTATTATTTTTTTTATTCCAAAGACCATATAGTAAAAAAAATGACCATTTTGAAGGACCACTGTACAATAAGAAGAATTATGTATAATTGAAGAGCATAATTCAGCAGGGAAAAATTTATAAAACTAGTTTTTAATTAGACCATTTTTTATTCTGATGCCGCTGCTGGACCTTGGAGGCATCCATGATACTTTGGTGAGAGCTGTATTTGTGACAGGGTCATTTACTTTTGTGGAGAGCTGCTTCTTGGCCTCAAATGGGTGTGGTGTTGATTTCAATCTGATCCAGTTATATAAAAATTCCTATTTTTACTCTACTCTTCCAGTCCCGTCCTCTGTTGCCCCCCCCCCCTCCATTATCCATCTTTGAAGAAGTAATCTTCTGATTTTCTCTAAAACTGTTTTTATGTTCACAGCTGCCAATGTTTGTGAAGTACATATTAATATTTTATCTTGAAGCACAGTATCCCTTTAAGTATCACTAATATAGTATAAGATAATTTGTATAAGTTGTGTTTGGGTAATGCTCACAAAATTGTGAATTGCGCATGTGTGCCGCGCATTGCGTGGCGAAGGGAGACGGAGGGAGAGGGAGAGAGAGTGAGAAGGAGAGGTGGGAGAGAGAGAAGGTGGAAGAGAGATGGACAGAGGAATAGAGAGGGATGGAGAGAGAGAAGGAGGGAGGGAGAGAAGGAGGGAGAGAGCAAGGAATCGAGGGAGAGAGAGGAAGGAAGGAGGGAGAGGAAGGGAGAGATAGAGGAAGGGAGAAGGAAGGAGGGAGAGAGAGGAAGGGAAAAATAGAGATAGGGAGAGAAGGAGCGAGAGAGAAGGAGAGAGAGAGAAAAGGTGCACAGCGAGAGAGGGAGAGGGCACAGAGAGGCAGGGTAAACAGAGAGAGGGAACACAAAGAGACAGAACACACAATATTTAATACAATATTATCCAGTCATTTTTGACGGGCAAGTGACTAGTTTATGAAGAATATATGACAGTTACCAGCTTTTTTGTACTTCACATGTTGATGATTAATGTAATTGATATTTGAATCTTCACTTTTAGGTACATTTTAAACATTAACCGATATACTGTTTTTCCTCCCCATAATACTTACAAGCATCTCCAATGGTTTCAACCTTATATACGTCATAGTTATCAATGATATCATCAAATTTTGTGTACAGCTTGTTTAAGAAGTTGACGACTTGATGCGGTGTGCTGGCTCCAGAGATTGAAGTGAATCCCACAATGTCACTAATCAATGCAAATAAAAACCGTGTAAGTATATCAGCTTTCACTCCAGACAGCATTGTTAAATATTAATCATGGACATGTCTGTGGCCAGCATGCATCCAATTTATTAGGATTGTGCCTTGTCTCAAATGCATGCAGTAAGATTAAAGAGACCTCATCCAAATTCAAGTCATATAGCCAATGAGGCCTGCATACAGCTGTATGCTCTGCGCACATAGCAGTTCTTTCTACAATAATACTACAATATCCAGTGATACTACCCTACATGTTAGCAGTATTGTACTGCATTGTGATGGTTATGCGTCTTTACCTATTGTAGATATTGTAATTATTTAGCTGCCATTAACTTATCATCTATTTTTTAACAATATTTGGTTTTAACTAAGCACTCTTTTTGGTCTTTTTTGGTACATGATCTGGAGCATCTTCCGTGTGCTTTTTGTATGGCACTAGGTGTTATAGCCCAGGAGAGTTTGAGAATCCCTGCTTTCTTTCTATCTAATGAATAGAAGTACGGTACATTAATCAGAAATTGGAGTACCAACTTCGGTTGTACCTTCCAGATAGGAGGAATACCTTGAGGATCATAGGGTTTCTTCATTCTCTTCTCTACCGTGGTCATTTGTGATCACTATTTCCATTCCTCAATATTTCTCAACTATCAACTAAAGTTCATTTTCACAGACTGATTTCATCTATGAGCACTACAGTACCCTTTTAAGCAACCAATGAACTAAAGCAATAGAACAGTGATTTGTTTTTGTTTCTTTACATTTACTTTTTAATTCCAACACTTTTAGTGTATTACTGGAATTTGCACATTTAGCTTGTGCTTTTTTTTTAAGTGCTGATATGCACGCCCACATTGAGTGCCTAGACATGATACATAGGAGTAACACTGAATATATTCTGCTAACTTAATATTAGTTTTGTCTTAGGTGCATTGCTCCCTTAAAGTAACACAGCAGAAGTTCCAAATATGGCATGATTAAATCTATATGTAATAAGAAGTAATGTTACTAAAAACTGTATTTTCCAACAGTAAAATCATACTGAAATTTGCGTTTCTGGGCTGTCACCATAGCGGTGATCTGACCAGTTGCTTACTCTCTTGATTTCTTTTCTCCAGTAAATAAAGGATTGATCCACAAACAGAGATGCATATATTTTGCTAATGAGAGATCGTTGCCATTTATTACAGATTAGCAGCCTTATTAAATTGCAATTTGGCAAATTATAAAGGGCACTATATAAGCACACAGCATATTTTTTTATAGAAGTTTTTAGTTAGTGAAGACCTTGCTTTTGAGAAGTTCACTAACTAAAAGCTTCTGTAAAAAAATATGCTATATATAGAGCCCTTTAGAATATGCCGAATTGCAATTTAATAAGGCTGTAGGTCCTTTGTCTTGAGGGCAGCCAGCTTGGTCTGAGCATGCCTAGTCTTTTTTTGTACCGACTACTCTACTAAAGACAATGCCTCAAAGGCCGATCAGTAATAAATGCCAAGGATCTCTCGTTAACAAAAGAGAATAGCTCAGAAATGCTCATAAATGTCAAACTTCAATGTTAATTTATTATAGGAAAATGTAAATTAGTAAATATCATTCCATTAATACATTTAAAATTACAACCTGTTGTTTTGGGACATATTTAGAATCTCTCTGTGTCACATTAAATAAATAAGACCCCACATGGATACCACCATGCTGACATGCAGAAACCTGCCTGAAGTAGACCGTGGCATTAGCGTAACTCTGAGCTTCAAAAGTGAGGCCTTGGCGGAGGCCATCAGCTACAGGCTTGGGGAGCATACCTGGGAAAGTGTGCACGTGGAGACAATGACATACACAAAGTTAGTTATCTTACATGGCATTATTACAAGTACCAAATGCTTCCTGGATATATTATTTCTGACATAGTCTATATATTAGTGAACATCAGGGTGAGACATCAGGGTGAGACGACATGAAAACTACCCAACCCGACGCTCATGGTCCAACCTTCTGTGGCAAGAAAACCTGGTTACTGAGATATATATAACGGTTCTTGCAGTCATGTTTGTTATTTAATGACAGTTGAATTATAGGCAATTGTCACCGTGAAGAATGAGATAAGAAACTATGGATGGTGGGTGGGTCTAAAATACAAATTAATTTAGAAGGACACCCCGTCGTGACAAAGTTAGTAACTTGCAAGTATATTTCTATTATACAATAATCTTTATTAAACCTCAGACTTGTATTTGTAATATACAATAATCTTTATTACAACTTTCTGGGGAACATAGAATAAACAAATAATTAAGTAATTACTTAGTCTTATTCATTTGCTTGTCTTATCTGTCTGCCAACAAATTTAGAAAAATTAAATATTTAAATGTGTGTTAATTTTTTTCTAAAATAATTTTGCCCGCTATTAAGTGTAGTTATTTAAGATAACATAAATGGGATCGTAGTGGTCTTTTATAGAGCATAGGTAAAAGCAAAAGAAAATATAAATCACCATTACAATACATCTAAGAATATTTTGCATACCACAAAACGTTTTGCTATTACTATCAAAGGAAACAGACTCCACAAATGTGGCACAGAAACTATACAATAATGTGCAAATGCTATATTTTATGCATTTTTTTAATCCTTTTTTTAATGGATAATATAAATCAGCAGAGGAGGCAACTGGCTCGTTCTCCTTTATGGTTGGTCACAGATCTGTCTGCATAGGACAAAATGCATTAGAAATAGAATTATTTGTGTATAATGGCCCTCTTGCTCTATTTAAGTTAGAATGCATTCACATCCAAAGTACGTCTGCCTATTGCAGATGGTTTGTAGAGGCTCATCTTTGTCTATCCCCAGCCCTCCTATTCACGGCCTTAAAGACTAGCTTGTGACTAATGGAGATGTGCAGTGCGGCCTATTTGGTTACAAGTCCTTTCTGTGATTAAAGCACTTGAGTGTCTTCCAATTCACTGGAGACCAGACATTTCCCTGGCAGCCGGCTGTGGCTAAAGCCGTCCGGCTGCTCTGTACAATGAGCACTACAGGCTCACATGGGATTTTTAAATTAAAACCAATTAGTCTCCAATGCAAATTATTTTAGTATGCCTGGATTCAATTTGTGGGAAGACAGATAAGAAAAGCAGCTTAATAAGACTAAGTAATTACTTGATTATTCTATGTTCCCCAGAAGGTAGCAATAAAACTTAATGTATATTGGAAATAGAAGTTGTAAATATTACTATATATTAGAAATACTAATTGTAAATATTACTGTATATTGGAAATACATGTTCTAAAGATTAATATATATTTAAAAAATGATGTATAAAGATTAATGTAGGATCTATCCTGTTATAGTTATGGCACAGGTCTGCCACTGCAGTGCGGCGACTAACCGCTAGATGGCGCTGCCAAAATTTTGCAGCGCTGACGATATTTTAGAGAAGTTCTAACCATAACAGGAAAGGACCTTAATGTATATTAAAAATATATAAGAAAAGCAAATTATTATGATTTTTTTTTCAATCGTTTCTGACTCTCCGTGACCTCACACACACCAGGACATCTTTATGACCATGGTCATGCTGATTCACTTTGTATTCATCATAGAGATACTGGAGTGGGTTGCCAGTTCCTTCTCCAGTGGGCCACAACATACAGCTCCTGGTATTCCTAGGGGGTCTCCCATCCAAGCACTGACCAGGCCCAACCCTGATCAGATTCACAATGGTGTGACCACTTGGTTCCATTTAAAACCAGTTTGTAAATGGGAAATCACCAAGTCCTAACCACTGGACCACCAGGGAACCCTGGCTGTTGAGTGGTTTAGTAAGATTGTAATAAAGATTATTGTATATTAGAAATACAGATTATATGAGGTTACTAGCAACTTGCCTGTCAAAAATTAACGGGCAATAAAATTTGAAACCATGGGAATGCTGTTTGCCACACAATGTAAGTCTTTTGCTCCTCTGATGACTTTCGGCGCTCATTGCGAGCCCTACGCTGAGCGCCTTCGGCAAATTCGGAAATCAATATCCTGAAGAGCTAACAATGTCTTTGGATTTTCCTGCATCTGAAAATATACAGTTGGACTGTCGATCCAGCAATGTCGTACGTGTCTGGCGGTGATTTGCGTGCCTCAGTCTCCTTTAGCCTTGTTTTAATTTTTTTAATCCGCCTTTTTATTTCTTGCTTAGCCAATTTTCAAGATCCGAAACTCAGCAATTTCCCAGGCGTCCTGGCATTCCCCCCGTGCTTTGTGTGAGTGTTTTTTATTTTATTTTGAAATGTTGTCTTGTTTTTCGATTTCCGTGGTATGGCCGTTAAAGTCGTATTTTTGCGAGGTCGTTTTTTTGCCCCCAAGATTTTGAGGTCGTTTTTTTTTTTCTAAGTCTCAACTGCTTGCAGCCTAAGTAAGTCCTGTGTTTCTTAACTGCTTGCCAGCTAAGTCCTACGTGTTTCAATGCCTCAACGGCTCACATCGCTTTGCAGGGCTATGAGCACCTTTGGCGCTCATCGCCTAAGTGCTCCGAGTTTGGAAGACTTCTATACGTTAACGACTCGCCTCGCTTTGCGAGGCTCTGAAATGTGACGACGAATCGCAGTTTGACAACTATTATATGTGATAATAAAGATTGTTTTATAGTAGAAATGCAATTAGTAAATATTATTATATATTAAAAATACTTGTGTTAAAGGTTACTATACATTAGAAATAAAGATTAATGTACGGTATATTACAGAAAAAAGATAAGAAAAGCAAATTAACGACTCATTTTTTTAGTATGCCTGGATTAAGTTTGTTGGCAGACACATAAGACAAGCAAATTAATACGACTAAGTAATTACTTAATTATTTGTTTATTCTATGTTCCCCAGAAAGTTGTAATAAAGAATATTGTATATTACAAATACAAGTCTGAGGTTTAATTAAGATTATTGTAGAATAGAAATATACTTGCAAGTTACTAACTCAAAACTTGGGGCAATCTAAAAAACAATACTACCTCACATGCATGACAAGATCACGCATGCTTGTTGGCGGTGGCAGGTAAGCCCTCGAAGAGAGAGAGGGAGAGGGGAAGGAGAGAGAGGAGAAGGAGATTAGAGAGAGGGGGAGATGGAGAGGTGAATGGTGAGAGGTTGAATATGGGGAGAGAGAGGGGGGGGATAGGGGAAGGAGGGAGAGAGAGGGGAGGGAGAGAGCACACAGAGAAAGAGACAGCACTGAGACAGACAGAAGTGGTGAGGTGGTGACAGCGGATTCGATAGATAACGTTAAAAGGGGACTATATTTATTTCTAATTAAAAAGGGTATTTAGGGTTATCATGGATAATTAGAGAAACAGTAAAAAATTTTTACATTTCCCCTTGAGACAATTGGCTAAGTCTTGCTTGTTTTTTTTATTTATTTATTTTTTCTATTTGCCTTCCTCTAGACTAATTAATAATAAAAACAAAACAAAAAAAAAACATTAAATAATTGATTAATAATTAATTAACAACTAATGAATTAATAGTTAATCCGCATATTGCAGATCAGAGGAGATCTTAAAAGGTTGAACTTGATAAACTGAAAGTCTTTTTTCAACCTTAAATACTGGGGGCCTCATTCTATTATCGGCCATAAACCGGCCGTAAGGCGGCGATTTCCTCTTACGGCCGGCCGTAAATCTTGCAACCGGCCGTAAGCTCTGAAATCTAAAAAGTCAAAAATAAATTCAAGACAGCTCTGTAAAGCTCTGTAAATGCTAGGGATCATATTGGGGGACATGAGGATTAAAAGTAACCCACTCTCAAGCTTGCACATCAGCCCAAACCAGAGTTTAAATTAACTGTTTATTTTCCGGCTGCGGCGTGGGCGGGTCTGAGGTGCTCCAAGCCCTATGGACTTTTTACATGGATATTTGACGTATATTAAAAATAAAATATTTTACGGATTTGAGTATAGGGGAATTTTGTGCTATTTTTGCTAACACCGAAAATCACTTTATAGTCTTCTCAAAGTGCAGGATGGCTTTATTTGGGCTTTATAATGTGCTTAATTGGTGCTAGCGGGACCTCTTTCCTGCAAGTAAGCTGCGGCTCGGTTTTAGCCTTGCAGAGAGGGTTCCCAGAGCAATTGAATTGCAAATAGGATTTTCTTACGGCCGATTTCCTTGCGGCCGTTTTAGATCAAAGGATTTCCTCCGGCGCGAGCGGCCGCAAGAGATAGCAAGGCACCGACCGCAAGCCTTCCGGAATCCCCGGCCGGAGGGGAATAGAATAGCCGAATAGCTTGCGGCCGGTCCTTGCGGCCCCGCAACGGCTGTGGCCGATAATAGAATGAGGCGCTATGTAACTATGTAACTATATAACTATGTAACCGACAATTCAAGATACTATATGATACCATAATTTATGACGGGCAAGTTACTAGTATAAAATCTGTACTAATGCTGATTGACGCGGAGGCTGCACAGGCTCCCTGGGTCAGCCCGTAGCATTGCGTGACCCAGCCGAGCCTGTAAGGCTAAACAGCCAATCGGAAGAGTCGGGGGCGGGACTTCCGTCCGTGTTCGCGCGTCGGGCAGAGCAGCGCGGTCTCCAGCTGAAATCCCACCCTCCCACCCTGTTTTTGGTTGAGTGTAAAAATGTGTTATTGTTATGTTCTTATAAAAAAAAAAAATATATATATATATACATATAGATATATAATAAATATTCATATTTATAAAAGAGAAAAGAGATATATAAAAGAATTTTAGTGGAGAAGTGGCATTTATTGTTCTATAGTTTCTATGATTGGCTAGGCGGGAGGCGAGTTGTCAGGCCCACTGGCCTAAGTGGGTGTGGCCCTACCTCACAGGGCGTGCTTAATATAGGCATTGGGGCTTTGGGCAGGGCCCAAGGCGTGATGTCACTGTCTGTGGCCTGGCTCCTCCCCCTGGAAGGCATTATGTAAATTATATACAGGTTTTTATCTTTATGTTAAAATGGTTATTTATGAATAAAAACTGTGGCCCGTGTTTCTCCCAATCGGTCGTGGTGTCAATTATTTCACAAAAAAACTAAATGGATCATGCCTGGGTCATGTATGGTGTTATTTTTTGACGGCCCATGATGCACAACTCCCAAACTGAATCATTCACATCTGTTAAATACAGGTTCAGATAATATAACAGATTGTAGGTTATGTTATTTGAAAACAATTGTTTAAAGCTAAAAAAATACATCTTATTGAATGTTATAGGGTGTTCAACGTCAAATACTGGGGGGAATTTACTAAGCATCTCAAGTGGAGGAGAGGCATTGTAAATACAGAGATACACATCTCAGTCAGAAATACTTAATAAATTCCCTCACTATCTAATTTCTTTAGCATAACAAGAATTTATTCATCAATGGCCAACTTCAGTATACGGTATAGAATCAAAATTAAATGAGTTATTAGAAGTGAAGTGTTAATGAGAAAATATTTTCAGAAAATTTAAAATAAAAATTGCCAAGATATTTCCAATTTTTCTTTAAATTCTGCAGACATTTTCTTTTGTTCATAGAAGGATTAGACACCTAGGAGAAAAAAATTGTATTAATATAAGATCTCTATCAATGTCTATTGAAACATTAACACTATGGATCGCCAGTGACAAAAGGACTAAATGGAAAGGCAAGTTCCCAAGGGCTAACCATCTTGCTTAGGCTCCAGACAAACTAGCAACTAGTGCCAATAACAAAAGCTGAGCCTAGGTTTTATCTAAGGTCCTTTTATTATCATGTTGTTAGCTTGTCACATACATCACAAACTAAAGAGGTCCTTAAATTTCGGATGGACGCCGCGGCATGTGAGAAGGGGAAAGATAAAGAACTATAAGGCATAATCTTATGCCCCCCAAAGAAATGCATACACATATTGATTATATCTTTAAAAATTAAACCATAAAATAATGTACTTTTAAAACATTTTACTGTTGTAACAGTAATTGTAGATTTATTCTCATTTGGTTTCTATATCTTTTCATTTTACATAAATTGAATAATAACAACACAATACAGTAACATAAAAGCATTTTTAGTTAAATTCTTATATTTAGGGGGAGGAGCTAACATTCAAAGAGAGAGGATGTGGGATCTATTTGCTCTGCTGAAGAAACATATAAAATCATATATAAAGTGACTTATCTACTTTTTTCCTGAGATTTGCTGCTGAACCAGAACAAAGGAGACTCTGAAACACTGATAAACAACATCCATACTTAAGGTTGGTAATGACTCATATTGCTTGTCTGTTTCAAACCTATACAATTCTTTGCTTTATACTACTGGAGCTCTAGTCTGTGTAATAATCTAAAGATATGGTACACAATAAGCTGTAATACTTTTTAAGAGAAGACCAAGCAGCTTATCTCTCAAATATATAATACTAGCGACTTGCCCGTCAAAAAATGACGGCAATGTTATTGTAAGTGAGCTAATGTTGTTTTGTGTGTAATAGTAAACATGTAATCAATTAATAAATGAATATAGTTTACCTATTTTGAAGCATTGTGTTGAAGAGCTGTGAACCTTGTTTGAATTTGGTGCAGCATTGGTGTTGTGGAGCTGCTCTATAAGCGTGCTGAATGTGTGCAGTGTAATAGTGTGCGTGCGCGAGGCTAAACCGTTAGCGTAGTGGTGTACTTCCGCATTTGCGTAAAATGTCGTTTTCTCTGTGTTGTCCGTCTTAGCGGATTTTCCGTTGGTGCCTCGTAGTGGTTTTTGATTTCCGTGTGGTGTTTTGCGAGTGTGTTGTGGTGTTTTACGTGTGGAGAGTGCTGTAGCCTCGTTTTCATTTTGTCCGTCGGCCATTTTTTTTCTCACTTAGCGATTTTCTTAGTCTGTAAAGTGTTTTATTTGTATTTAAATGAAGGTGTAACTTGTTTTTTGGAGGTGCTGGATGGTTCCTCTTGGTGTAGGTAAGCTTTTTATGTGTGTGTTGTGTGTATTTATTGTGTTTTAAATGTTTGTATGTCGGCGTGTTGCGTCCGATGTTTGCGAGCTCGTAATGTGTCGTAACGTGTCTCGTATGGTGTTTGCGTGTGCAGCCTCGTTTTCGTTTTGTTCGGCGGCCATTGTTTCTCTCGCTTAGCAAATATTTTCGTGTATAAACTCTTTTATTTGGAGTGAAATGAAGGTGTAAGTTGCATTTTTGAGGTCCTGGATGCCCCCTGTTGCTGTAGGTAAGTTTTGTATGTATGTGCTGTGTGTATGTATTGTGTTTTTAATTTTGTAATGTTCGCGAGTAGAGTCCGAGTGTTGCGAGGCCGTAATGTGTGTGAAGGTGTGTCGTATGTTGTTTGCGAGTGTCGTAATGTGTGTGTCGTGGTGTTAACGTGTGTCGTATGTTGTTTGCGAGTGTCGTAATGTGTTTGTCGTGGAGTTTAGTTTGCGCCGTGAATTTTACATATAAGATCATATATAAAGTGACTTATCTATCACCAAATTGATATATATGACCAGGTCTGTGCATAGGAGGACCCAGCTGGTTTTAAAAATCAAGTTTGGAAACTTTTTCTTCTGAGATTTGCCCCTGAACCAGAACAAAGGAGACTCTGATAAACAACATCCATACTTAAGGTTGGTAAACACCAAAATTGCTTGTCTGAATCAAATCTATAGAGTTCTAATCTAGATGCCTTACACTATTGGAGATCTTTTCTGTGTAACGATTTGTAGATATAGAATAAAATCTGGACTGTACTCACAATAAACTGTATAATTGTAAATTATGTAAATCAAAAAAAGACCCAGCAGCTTATGTCTCATATAATAATACGGATATAACCTATACCTTTTTTACGTGGGAGACTGTGAAAAATTAATGCAGACTATTTCTGCTTTATAAGGTCCCAGATTATCACCCTTTGATCAGACCTTCCAATCAGGGGCCCCATACACCTCCAATTCTAGAGTGAGGCCTAAAGGGCTTGGAGTCAAAGTCTGCCCACACTCATATTGACAAAGGCAAGAAACAAAAGCTAACATGCTTGCACCGATACCCTCTAATATGGGGATGCTAAGAGCTAAAGTGATGAACCACTAAGGAGTAGCTAACACTGCACAGTGTTAAAGGCCTAGAAGCAGGGTACAGAGAGCTGTTACACAACAAGCCAGCCCCCCAGGGGTTAAAGGAATGCCCTAATCTAATGTATCTGGTGATTTACAGTATTCCAGGACTATAAGACCAAAAGAAAATCCATTGTGATTTGTTATCTCTACAGTACATTCTTGCCAGAACTGTCTTTTATCAAACATAGTGGCTGGGAATTACTCCAAGGGCTGGAAGACTTGCTCTGGGGTGGACGGCATAACCTAGGGTGGCACGCCCAACATGTTTTGGACAAAGGTCTGAACACAACAACTTAATAGAAATAGCTCACTTAATTAGTCTGCACAGCTCCATCTAGTGGGCAAATTTCAGGCCTGCAAATTCAGACCTGCAACAATAAAACGACACCACACTCCATACAACATTGACTGAGAGCTATAAGGCCTTCCAGTTAACCACTCCCTGCACCCCTCATCATTACCTGCTCCTCTCAGCTATCTCATGGGACAATATTTTTTTCTCCCCATGCTTTCTTACCAGCCAAGCCTTCCTATCATAATGCCTGAATAGCACTATAAGTGTACCTGAAGGCCCCGGGCCCAATGACTTGATATGACCAGACTGGAGGCCTCTTGCACCCGGCCTACTGGTGTGTTATGACTGGGATTGGGGCTAAGCGGATATAATCCCTACTTGTTAACAGAAAGAAAGCCTATCCCTGTACCTCCCGATTGTCAGCCTAGACAGTGTCCTCTCACATTTTCGTGCCTCAGCTTTACCTGCTAAAAACACTATCTTCCTATCCATCATGGGGAAATCTAGCAAGAAAACCCAGCAATCTAGAGGAATTAAGGATCACTTTTCAACACAAGCCCCTCCACCGGCTCCATCTCCACAGCCAGACCCCACTTCTTCAGACAGCTCGGACATCGAGGATACCCCGGATTGCCCTCCACATGTGGACTTTACAGATGCAACAGTGGCAAGAATAGATGCTCTCTTACAAGCTCGCCTATCCACGGCGATCAGGGAAATCAAGCAGGAAATCCAAGATTTGGGTCAACGCACCATCCACCTGGAAAACCTAACAGATTTTCCACCCTTGAAGCCAAGCTAGAAGATCTGGAGAACCGCTCGATGTTCGCTTCCGTGGCATTCCTAAAGCGGTAACTAATCTTTTGCTGTACCTGCAAACAACTATTCAGTCCATCTTACCGACGCGCCCAGAGTCAGCTTGGAAAATCGAGAGAGCTCATAGAGCCTTGGGAGGTCCCCCGAACTCTGATTAACCAAAGGACGTTTTGGTCCACTTTCTCCGCCAGAATGCAAGAGACCTTCTTCTACAGGAAGCCAGAAAGTCCCCCGCCATTGTGGGTCCAGACGGCTCCACTCTGCAGATTTATGCATATCTAGCACCATCTACGCTCTGGAAACGTAAACTCATGAAGCCCGCAATTGCAATCCTCATTCACAACAAAATTAAATATAGATTCAGCCTTTCAAGTGGGCTCATCCGCTTATACAGCTTTCTCACTGGAAGAATGTATGGCTTTCCTGGCTCAACTCAATCTAGCCCCAGATCCTGGACTGTCGGAACCCCCAAACCCTCTGGACCCCAGCTTGGTGGAACCTGCAAAAATGCCGCCTTCTCAACGCCCGACTACGCAATGGGTGACAGCCTCGAAACCTAAGCGACCCCGGAGACCTTCCCGAATAGAGGTCACACCAAACATATCTACGCTTCTTTCTAAACCCTCGCTGGACATTCCTAGTAATCCGGTTGTGCATTCCTCATCCACGAAAATCTAATTTTGGATCGCTTTCCCTGATATTCATCAATGACTATTTAAGACTTGCAATCCGGAATCATTACTCTAGGCTTGCACTTCCCAGTAGGATATGCTGAACTCCTACATACTTTCCAAGGCAACTTTGGAACTTTAGATTACTTGGTTCTCTTACCCACAGCAAGTCGACTTTCCCTTGGACCAGGTTTTGTATGCCACCTATGTTTATTGTCCCTGGGAGTCAGATCTTAAACTGTATCCACTATATGCCTGAGCAAGGGCTTTAACCCCCTTCCCACTCTCCTGTACAAGGCAACATCAAGCCCATTTGGATCTTTCCATATAATATAGAACCCTGGTGGATCCACTAACCTTCCCAGAAAGGCCCCCGCCCTAGTCTCCACTCATCCTGAACCCCCCCCCCCCCCCCCCCCCCCGGCATTGGGCTGGCCTAAACCGGGGTCCCTCAGGCCCCTCAATTTAAATCCAATCTTAGACTCAAAAAACCTTTCTACCCAGCAGTTTGTAACTACTGTCCGGGCCCCTTCAGGTCCATTAATTTAACCTTAATACACGCTTGGACCTATACTTTGCCCCACCTCACTATTAGGGATTCCAAGGTTGGGGAGATCCCCTCCTTGCCCTCGGCACTTCGTGTGCCTTAAGTTATTTAGTGAGGATTTACCTCCACTATACTTTTATATTGTTTTTTATATTGTTTGATAAGATGTTGATTTTATTGATATTTTCTCAATGTTTTAAACTGTTTATTTTGTCTCTATTCTCCCCTGCATCCTGGGCTGTCTGGCTCCGGTCCTTCGCTCCTCCTCCGCCTCTGGTCTTCGTTCACCATGAGCTTAGCGGCGGTCTCAACATCTTTCTGAGCATCCATTACTCCCACAGAAATGAAATCCCTGGATTCATTCTCCCTATAGCCCCCCTATCACCTGAAGTCTTCTTAATTAACATTGTGCTATATTTTGCTAATTCTTACATTGGAGCTGCAGACCGGGGACTGGAGGAGGCAGGACGGGCGGTGGATCCGAGCTGGTAACTTATACTTATACTTCAGTACCCTTGAGACAAAAATTTGTTTTCTAATTTAAATTTAATGTGTAGTCAATAATGCTTTTTATTTTTATTTTTTATTATACTGTTTTAGCTCAATTAGAGTTATATTGTGTCTATACAACATAGTTTGTTTTTTGCTTTTCTTTTCTGTTCGTTTCTTACTTAGGCTCTGGATGTTTGCTCTGCTAGATCGAGCCTACCAAACTGTTTTATTTTAGGTAAACTTTTTCCTTAGAAAATTGGAAAAGCTTAGGTAACCTGGCTACCCTTAGACCTTCCCACAAGTGGGGATAGATCTTTTTGGTTAACTTGATTTCAACTATTATATGGTATTTTCTTATGGTGTAATGTAATGTTAACCTTTTCTTCTTTCTTTTTCCCCTTAATTGGGTATGACTGTTTGTTAATAATGTCAAACTGCTACTTGGCTTTTATGTTATCCTGCGGTTTATTTGGTTACCTAATAAAAACCTTTGAAATTTTTTTTTTTATATTTAGATGACTTTGACTATAGGCCCTGTTCTATTCCCCAATTCGTAAATGTATACACAAAAAAACAAAAGGAGTGGGAGAGAGCACACCAATTCCTAGTGCAGATAACCACAATTTCATACAGTCCCCATATCCCTGTGCGTACCAATAGATAGAGGTGCAACCATCATCTTGAGCAACCTCACCACATGAGGTATTTCTAACGCTTCCCAATGTATAGTTGCCTTATAGTTGGTACTTCTGATGCTTCTCTAGGGATCCACAATACATGATGGGGGTGTTTATATCTATATATATATATATATATATATATATATATATATATATATATATATATATATATATAGGTGTTCAAGTTTTTTAACCTATGTTTGGTCACTATTTTTCACCACAATCATAGCATTACTGATAATAAGAATCAGGATTAGCTAATCCTAGGGTTAGTAATACAACTATGTCTAGAAATTGTATTAAATAAAAATACTTTATTAATAATGTTCAAATTTAAATATTAATATTCATAAAAAGGTTGAACAGACACTTTTCGCCACTGTGAAATGTTGCTCTCTCAATGATCCGAATATCTTTAAGAATGTGTCCTGTAGTAACTCTCTTGTGTGCTTTCAGCACTTTGAAAATTGCCACAGATTCTAAGTATGTATATTCTCTACCCCAAAGTGGTTTTATTAGGGAAAGGAGAAGAAAGAAGCGGGGAAGGAAGAGTTTATAGAAGTTAGAGAGAAATGGAGACAAAAGAGAGAAAGGAATAGAAAAGATGATGAATCGAGAGGAGGGTAGAAAGAGAGGGAAGAAAGATAGAATGGGAGAGAGAAAAGGCAAATGAAAGGGGAGAATGGAGAAGGAGAATACGGGGAGAAGAGGGACATTTAAGGGAACAGAGAGGAGTAGAAGAGAAAAAGGGAGAGAGAAGGGGATGTTAGTGTCAGCCAATCAGTTGATGCCACATTATGTCCACTGTTATATTTTGGGGGATTTTGAGGGGTATAACTTGGATTGTGAGTGGCAGCTTCATTTCTGGTTACTAAAACGGCAGAACCATATATTATGGAAATCTTTTTTATTTAAAAAAAAACATGTTAAATTGATCTGTGGTTATGCCTTCTATCCATGGTTCTTATAGGGGACATGAATTCTCATTTAATGGGGAATTATTTGGTCAGTATGTCGTTAGCTGTACAAAATACTGATTTATTTTTGCAGGCATATAGCTATAACCTTACTTACTATATAACAGACGATCAGTCTTCTGCTTTTCCTGTAATAGATCCTGGGTTCTCTCTGCAACAATAGCTTCCAAATGTTTACTGTATTTTTCCATCTGTTTAATCAACAAACACACATTTTAGTATATTCTATGGCCGGAACATCCCAGCTCTGCACCCAAGCAAACCAACACTTACCAAATTCATCATCATGTCCACGGGGCTCACTTTATGGGGATTCATCCTATCCAAACTTTTTTTTATTTGTTCAAATGGAGGCCTCATCATGGGATTCTGTGCCCAGCATTTCTTTACTAGCTTTGTAGAAATGAAAGACAGAGTGTGAATTGTATCTATATATCATAGAGAAAGTAAATATACCGTAATGGTGGTTACAACACAGCACAACATCAACAGCTGTAAAGTTTCCCTCAGTCCCCTTCTCCTCTGGCCAACAAAACTTTTTACAGATTACATAGTCACTGCCGTGTCAAAAGGATAATATATCCCTCCTATTTAATCTTGGTGTTTTCCTGTAGTCTATCATTCCCATAATCTCCAAACCCTTCATTCCTTTGACATCAGATACTGAACTCTTTCATGGTTCACATCCTATCTGTTATATCAGACATTCATTATTTATACTGGAAACATTTATTTTCTACTAACCCTCACTCAAGGTTTAGGTCTAGCTTCATTGCTATTCTCTACATGTCTTCAATTGACACCCTAACAAGCTCGTGTGAATTTCAGTATTATATAAACACTGATGTAACACAAATTCAATCTCTGAGCACCTCTTTTTTTTCCAGGTCATTGCCTGCCTATCAAAATCTCCTCCCATCACCTCAAGCTCCAGATCTTTAAAGAGTGAGATTCTACACTTACACATTCATCTACAACTCCCATAACTAAACCCAATTTTACTTGTGACAACAGCCTCAACACTCCCTATTCCTTGGGCAATATTTCATTCCTCACATTCAATTAGCAACTAAAATCTTTCAGTCTCTGCCATGACTGACTTTGTGACCCCCTGAATCCCACAAGCAACCCTCTTATTTGGGACTTTGGCACACTGGGTTGCTAATATCCAAGGCGGTTAAAATGGACATGATACTTGTTGTAAGGACTGTGATGTGTTGTTTTTGTGTGTAGTGTGGGCCACAATAATGAATGTTGGGGTTACTATATGATGTTATATGCACTATAATAATGTTATTTTACTGGTAACCAACAGAGATACACTTTCTGCCATATTGTGTTAGTTGGACAGCAAAGGGTTAAACCCAAGGTTCCTGCAAGAATTTACATGGGCCCTTAGAGAGAACAGGCATCCACTCTCCGGCCTCAGATAGTTATAAAGTGATACGCTTCACCCACCAGCAAAACACAGGTCCGGGATATGTAGTGACCTGGCCAAAAAAAAGCCCAGGCTTTGGTGTATCTGACGTTAGGAGGGGGTTTATGCATAGTGAAGGAGTTAGGAGGTCACACTAAAAATAAGGAGGGCATGTAAGGGGAGTCTTTTTGTGTTTGTGATATAGCTATGCAAGAAAAGAATTGAAGTGGCAGTCAGTCTGACCCTAGCATTCTAAACAACAGGGTCTATTTCTTGTATATTCACTCTTAAGCAAAGGGATGTAACAGTGTTTATCATATTTAGTAACCATAAGTCCGAGCTTGCAACCTGTGATTTCCAAAGTTCCCCTAAGTGGTGTGTCTGCTAGGAGCTTTGAGATTGAACAAAAAGGCAAGACCTAGAGGGTGAAAACTGAGGTGCACATGGACTCTGAAATATGGGTCGTCATAGTCTCCAAATACTGAACATTTCTAAATATGCCATTAATATTATTATTATTATCTTTATTTGTATTGCGCCAACATATTCCGTAGCGCTGTACAGGGTTTAAGTACATGGCAAAAAACAAATTTAACACCTTGTAGAGAATGGAGGGCCCTGTTTTTGAGCATAAAATCAAATGTACTTAAAGATTGTTTCCAAGGCACTGACATAAGATTGAAAAAAATCTAAGGGTTGAAATTTCGCTTTACTACTGTAACTCTTTCCCTAATGACTTCCCAACAAACCATCTATTCCCCTCAAACCCACGAAAAATGCTTCTGCCAGATTAATTTAGCTTACTCAAAGTTCTCCATTTATAGCACGTCTAGGTCAGACAATCCATTGTTTATATACCTTAATAAAACACCTCCTCTCAATTTTCTTCTGCAGATGTTTCCTACTAGAACATAGAATTACTTGCCTTGCTCTTTCAGACCATTTCCCTAGCTTTAGGTGCTCCCTGAAGAAGCCTATCACATACAAGATACAAGACCGTGTCACCAACTGACTCAAACCCAACACAACCACATACAGGGAATACAACTTATTTACCCATGTAAGAAATGTCAACTGTGCATCTCTCTCACCTCCTTGTCTCACACTCCATCTCAATTCCTCTGGATTGTAAGCTCCCCAGACTAGGGATCTTACTTTAATTATATAGTCCCATTACAATTAAAATTTGGTAATAAAGGGGGGCGTGTCCAACTGGCAAGGAGAGCAGACGTGCTGTGCTGCTGCTCTGCTCATAAATTAACCAAAAGGGGCAAAAATCACCCCAAATCACCCCAAATTACCCCACTATATACCCTATAAGTGGCCAGGAGGACGGAATAAAGAGGCCAGGGTTGGAGAGGCAGAGAGAGAGCCCTGAGAGCCCCAAATTTACGGTGGGGGGTCGAGGCCTACTACATCAGGCCTCCCCCGATCCCAAGCAGGCTCAAGAACACAGAGCTGGGGGACAACAGCGGATAGCGCAGCTGAAGAAGCCTGTAGCCCCAGGGCAACTGAGGAAGGGCTGCAGCAAGGAGGCTCACCTGACACGCTGCAGCAGGGGAGGAGAGCAGGAGCCCCTTCGCTGATCGCCGCCGGGAGGAGATAGGGAGGCGTCGGGCCACCTGAAGACCCCTGGTGCCACAAAAGGGCCCCTGCTGCAGTCGGGCAGAGCCGGTGAGGAGAAGGGAGCTGAGGACACCGCAGGAACGCCGCCATCTTAGTGAGCAGAAAGCCCGCAAAAACGCGGCCGCCATCTTGTGGCGCAATCAAGAAGTGACATCCAAAGAGAAGGTACAGAGGGGGAAACAGGGAGGAGAGACAAGGAGAAGGGAAACCTACAACATACAAGTGGGGACAAGACATAAGCCTCCCATGGCACTTACTCCCCCCGGGAAAGCCAACACCAGGGCAGTGTCTGACGAAGGGCTGAAGCCAAGACCGCCATCTTGGAAAAGGGCAGGCCAAGATAATACCAGGAGCCTGCCAGTCCTGCAAGGATTAAAAATAAAAGCCCTCATTCCACTCTATATAAACATACAAATAAGACCACTTACCGGATGGGTGCCTACACCGCCTGACAACTAATTGGGCTGAAACTATCAAACCCTCACAAGTCAGAATTGTAGCTGAGAATAATAAGCAATCTGAAGTGGTTTCCCTAGAAGATCCTCCAGTATTAAGAGTATCTGAGGTGGACTGCTGCCACCTAGTGGCTAACATTTGCATTGCCTGCACTTTTACGGGCCTGATTAAATTTATCATATATCTGACTGCAGAGGGAAAATATATCATAGGAGCTACTCTCCCTAATACCTACTACCTGGGACTATATTTGACAGCAGCACCACCGGGAAGCCCGAATGGCCGCTTCTCTGACAACTGGCATCCCACGCATTGAAATACACCAAGGGCAAGGGTACAAGGAGGCCAATGCCTAAAGCAATGCTCAATTGGGACTAAGGGCTCACCTGGAGGGGGATACCCCAATGGATCGCTAGCAAAGCAACACTGAATACTACAGTAGGCAGCCGCATTACCACTGGATAGCAGTCCTACCAAAGGAAGGGGAAAGAAAAAAAAGGAAAGGGAGAAATGGGACTCTCGACGTCCACTGGGACCCCACACATCCAGCCAGTCTGACCCTATGCTCAACTCACCGCTTGAAAAACGACAACAAAAAATGGGGAGAAACAAGAAAGCCCTACCAACAAAAAGAATCACTGATTACTGCAAACCTTCTGGGGCAGCGAAGGAGGTGGCATCAGACCCCTTAGGTGAATCAGAGGATGAGGGCCAGGCAGACCCGCCTCAACCTGATATGAACCTTTCGAAAAGCTCACTAGCCCAGATTGAGGGGCTATTTCAGGCGTACATGGCTAAGACTGTGGACGCCATTAAGAAAGATATCCACGATCTGGGCCAAAGGACCAACCTGCTTGAGGAGACCACGGATCAGATAGTGGAGGCACAAGAGAGGGATAGGCTGGAGATTCACAAGAACTCCTCTTGCATAGCGGCGTTAGAAGATAAATATGAAGTGCCCAAAGATGTCATCATCCGATTCCCTTGGCAACAGTCAAGAGACCTGGTGTTAGCTGCGGCCCGAAAGACCCCGGACATCAAGGGGCCTGATAATGCTCCACTCCTTGTCTTCGCGGACCTCTCCCCCATCACGTTGGCCAGATGCAGAGACATGAAACCGGTCTTGGGAGTGCTGATTCAACACAACGTTCAGTACCGGTGGGGCTTCCCCTTTGGCCTGGTATTCCAGCACAAGGGTAAATCATTCTCTGCCCGTTCACTAGAGGACGGCTGAGCAATTCTCCTATCACTGCACATGGTCTCAAGAACGGGACTATACGTACTACTCCCACACCCACGGATCTTACTCGCGCATTGATACCTTCTTGATAGCTTCGCCATTGTTTGATCACTCAAAAAGGGCGGAAATAAGGGTATGCCCCTGGTCGGATCACGCGGTGGTGAGCATAGACATAGATCTAGGGGTGAACATATCCACACCATACACATGGAAATTAAACGAGCTTCTACTTACTAACCCAGAGCTGTCGGAACAAATTAAAAAAGATCTTCTCCTTTACTTTGAGTGCAACAGCTCTGGGGACTCGGGCATAGGCTGGGTTTGGATGGCCCATAAGGCCTTTATTAGGGGGTCATGCATTAAGCTAGCTTCTGCTTTTAAAAAACAATGTAAAATCAGAGAGCAGGAAATCCCTACTAAGCTACAGGACCTGGAGACTAGGAACCAGTCATGCCCCTCCTCTAGACTCCGCCAGAGGATAGATCAGTGCAGGCTAGAGCTAGATGCGGTGCTCTCCCACGGAAAAAGCCCTGAGACGAACCAAGCATCTGTTCTACTCAAAGGCCAACAAACCGGATTCTCTGTTGGCTAGGAAGCTCCGGTCTAATATAGCGGAGTCTAGGATCTTGCGTATAAAAACTGCAAAGGGACAGGTAACGGCCAGCCAAAATATCATCAAGCAAACGTTTGCTGACTTCTATAGCTCAATTTATTCCACGAATCGGCAACCCACCGCGACTCTTCTTCGGTCTTACTTGGATTCCTGCGATCTTCCTAAGGTATCAGGCCAGAGCGCGGCTACACTCAATTCAGACATAACAGTAGAGGAGATACTTGAAGCCATCAATAGCTTAAAAGTAGGGAAGGCCTCTGGCTCTGACGGCTTTACCAATTCTTACTACAAGTCCTTTACACATATGCTAGCACCATATCTCTGCCAATTATTTAACTCCATTCTAAACGGGGAACCAATGCCCCCAGAACTGAATAGGGCTGACTTAATTGTCTTTCCCAAAGAAGGCAGGGACCCACTAGACCCGAAAAATTATAGGCCCATCTCCCTTAAAAAATGGAGATCTTAAACTGTTAGCCAAAATTATTGCAGATAGGATCTCGGGGTTCCTCCCGGATTTGATCCACAAGGACCAAACCGGTTTGGTCCGACACCGGCAGACAGCTGATAACATTCGAAGGACTATGAATGTCAAACACTTAGCCTCTCAGAACAGGACCCCCCTTTGTGTGTTGGTTCTTGACATGGAAAAAGCCTTTGACACACTGGAGTGGTCTTATCTGTACGCGGTGCTGGCTAAGTTTGGCTTCAAATGTCTATTCATACAAGTGATCAGAACACTATACAAGAATCCGCAGGCCTGTTTAAAACTCCCGGGATCGGAAAACATTTCTATAGCTATCCAGAGGGGAACCCGGCAAGGCTGCCCCTTGTCTCCGTTACTATTTGCTTTGACGATAGAGCCTTTGGCCCAACAAATTAGATGTAACACAGAGATAAAAGGGATGCAGGTGGGTCATCATCACTTGAAATGCTCGCTATTTGCGGATGACCTTCTCTGCACCCTAACGGAGCCGGCGAGGTCAATCCCCGCTCTGCTGTCAACCCTAGGCGAATTCGGTGCCTTATCGGTTCTGCAAATCAATGTGGAAAAGTCAGAGGCCCTGGGAATAGACATTCCTCACACGGTCCTGGGGGCACTGAAAGCGAAGTTTAAATTTCAATGGCCCAAAAACTCTATTAAATACTTGGGAGTTAGAATCGCCAAGAAGCTGTCGGACATGTACAAAACCAACTTCCCGCCCTTAATTAAACAATTAAATGAAGAAATGCGAAACTGGGCGAAATATAATATCTCGTGGACGGGGCGGATTAACTCGATGAAAATGACAGTTCTGCCAAGAATATTGTACTTATTCAGAACTCTCCCAATACCGCTGGATATGAAGGAGATAGATAAACTCCAAGCTTCTATTTTTTATTTTATATGGCAAGGGAGGTCACCGCGAATAGCGAAAAAGACTATGTTCTGGCAGAGGTCTCAGGGGGAACTCTCATGCCCGAACCTGAGACTCTACTTGAGGGTGGCAAAACTCACGTTCATCCCATTAGCCCACTCGGGTAAGTTACAACCGCTGTGGACCTTTGTGGAAAACTGGCAAATGAGACCCCACTCGTGGGACAGTATAGTCTGGGACAAGCCCTCGTCGGGCGTTAGGCAGCGATATCCCAATCCCATAATAGCATCAACTCTGGCGGCTTGGGCTAGGTCCGGGCCTGTCGGTGGTCTGGCTCCCCTCCTGTCACCATTGTTGTCCGTCAAACCCTTCACGGAATTTGGGACGGCGTTTAACCCCACCTCTAGTCAGTGGTGGCTAGGCAGTCCACTGGAAAGAGCAGGAATCTGGTTCTCAGACGATGCTCTACTATCCCATACCTGCCTTATCACTAAATATCACATACCAGAGAGTGAACTCTGGAAATACAGAAAAATTAGACACTGGATATCCTCACTAGCCCGGTTATATGGGACCCCGAAACACTCCTGGTGGTCGACTATATGTGCAAAACTGCCCTCTATCAAAGGCCTCCTTGGGTCTCTATATTCATTTCTAAATGATTCTCAGAACAAATAGAAACCAAAATATATGCTGCAATGGGAGAAAGACTTGGGTAGAGACCTAGATAGAGCAACTTGGAGAGAAATTTGCACCAACCTAACAAAAGGATCATACACATATAGCTTACTGGAGACCTCAGTTAAAGTTTTGCATAGGACCTACTATACTCCATATCTGATGTCCAGGCTTAATAATAGTCTTAGCGAGGACTGCTTTAGGGGATGCAAACTCAGGGGAGACTTTCTGCATATAGGGTGGACGTGCCAGGTAGTGCAAAAGGTATGGAGGAACATGACTGACCTATTCTCACGGGTGACAGGAACTAGGCTGGGGCCGGACATGGAGATCTGTCTTCTGGGGGTTCATGGACCCAGTCTCTCAAAAATGCAAAACAAACTGTGGCAATTCATGGCTCTCGCAAACCAAAAGCTATATTGCAAAAAACTGGAAAGTGGCAACACTGACCGCCAAAGAGATCATTTTAAAAACAAATTATGTTATAGTAAATGAGAGACTGTCCCATGTCCTACAGAACATGGTCCCCCTATTCCAGAATATCTGGACTCCATGGCTGGCCTCAGCCTACAGCATTAAGATGGGAACGTGACTGGGACAGAGGGGACCGAGGCTCTTGCTCGGGGATGGCTGTCGGGGGGAGCCCGGATGACCACTTATACCTATTGAATCCCAGCCATTGCGGGTTTGGAGGAGTACACCAGGTAATCACTACCCTTTTCCCTTCCCTGTTTTTCTTTTCTTTATTCTTTCTTTTTCCCACCCCGTTAAGTTGACATAGTTGATGTTTATATTTTCCAGTTTATATGTTTTTATCTCTTGATAAGAAACAGACAATAACAATTTTTTTTTAAAAATGCCATGTTTGAAGACATAGAGGGATAGACAGGGCACAATATAATAATTTTACAACATTTCAGTCAGAAAACTAGGAAAAATGCAGACAGTATCTTGGTTAATATGTTGGGGAATCGTGTAACTATATGATCTAACTGTCCTGTTCTGTTCTTTATCCTTTTACTAAATGCAATGTGATATTGTTACCGTGTATTCAACAATAAAAAAAAAGAATAAAAAAAAAAATGGTAATAAAAAAGGCTGTTTTGTGTTTCTTTGCGTTCCAAAATATTTTCTGAATTATCAAGTCTAGATCATAGTATAAATATAAGGCATTAGTGGCCATTTAATATATAGCAATGATGTATAGCTAATTGCCCTAGATCCATTGACATAGGGCCTCATTCAATTGCGATTTAGCCAATTAAATAGGGCTCTAAATAAGCACATAGCATATTTTTTTTAAATAAGTTTTTAGTTAGTGAAAACCTTGTTTTTGGATAGATGCTTACTAACTAAAAACTTCTTTAAAATAAATATGTTATGTGCTTATTTAGAGACCTATTCGATTGGCCAAATTGCAATTGAATGAGGGTCATAGTAATTAAATGTATTTAAATGCAAAATTGCTTTTCTATTGTCATAATTAGATAATGGCAAACAGAAAAACTGTTCACATTTATGAAATTGTCTGTGTCCTACTGAGACAGAATGGTCTGCGTCATGACATATGAGTCAGTTTAATGGTTTTGTGATACACATTATATTCACTTGACTCCTATATATTCATCAACGCCAAAGAGTCTTTTATTGTTCTCTGTTCATATATACAGAATTCTCAACCAATATAAAAAACATGAATAGCAATCAAATAATTATATAAACCAACTCTTATGGTGTTTAATGTAGAAATACACAATTCTAATGAGTTGTTTATCTACCTACACTAACAGAAGTTAGTTGGAGTACCTTACTATAAACTTGGATTATAAATTGTCTAAATATTGCTACAAGAGCAAATAGGAATTGGGAAATTGTGTGGAGGCACATTCAATACAGTTTACATGGAGAATAAATACCATATCTCCTGCTTCACACATGCTGAGCAGATTTTGTCTGTGTTAACTAAGGAACTACCAAATTCAACTGGAGATCCTGAGACCTTTTATGGTGCGTGATTTGTTTCTGTTGTATTATTTGCCAGCTTTTTTTTTGTAATATTGCCCACCATAAGCGTAATGTATTTGTGTCAATTTAGATTAAATGAGGCCTTTTATTTTTCAACTCAATATCCAGTTGTACCTCTCATTTTCGTGAAACTGATATATAACAGCTAGAAGGTTTTGGTATAAAGTGAGGGGTTGGAGGTCAGTTCGAGAATTGTGTTGGGAGTATGGAGTGAAGGCTTGAGGTGGAGTGAAGAGAAATCTAGATAACAGGATACAATCTGTCTGTCCTACTACATCCGCCATTTTATTGGGGAAATAAAACAATATTTGTTGAATGGTATCCATATTTTTAGAAATGGTTAACAATATTACTGCAGTCCATAATATCATTTATCATTTCAGTTTTACAAATTTGTTCCAGTGTATATGTAGGGCATATGGAATTAGGTCTTGAATTTAAAAGAACATGTGCTAACTATTTTAAGGGATATCATATTATCTATTACTGCTCACTAGCTGAAAAAGGGCCATATTCTAATGTGCTTTGGCCAATTGAATAGGGCTCTATATAAGCACATAGCATATTTTTTACAGAGGTTTTTAGTTAGTGAAGACCTTGCTTTTGGATAGAAGTTCACTAACTAAAAACTTCTGTAAAATCATATGCTATGTGCTTATATAGAGCCTTTCAATTGGCCAAATCGCATTTGAATGAGGCCCAAGGACATACCCACTGGACGATTATACATTCAACACAAATTATTCAGCAAAGGGACTTTATTTTCAATAAATAATACATAATGTATAGTGTATAGCTTCTTTCAAATGCAGTTTATATGAATATTAAATGTTGGATATAAAATAAGAGGCTGCATCTAATCACTGCTGGAGAGGACCTGCCCATACATATCCTATGTAGACTAAATATGATAACCACTCTCACAAGAACTGAACCTAGATACCCATTCTAATGATAATTAAAGAACCACGGAAGTGCTCATACAATAGGGTTTCTTTTTGTATCTGATTCGCAATAAAAGCAATATTTGAAGTACCGGTAAATAAATTCAATGTAGAGATGACCAATAAAAAACAGAATATTCGTTTTTACAACATTATTATATCATATAAAAAAAAACAGCTTGTATATTTTTGAGCGTTAATCACTACAAGAGTATATATTAAATATACAGTGGTAGTTATAGATAAAAAAAAAAGCAGTTTTCAAAGTAATACAGTAAAACATAACATTTACTAACCACAGGTAAAATACTTAAAATTAATTTACAACCTTTAACAAAGATATAAGCATCAGTCACAAGAAAAAATGAATATGAAACGGCAAACATTTGACCAAATTAATTTATTTATCTCTTGTGTGAAAATTCCGTCTTTATTATGCAAACAAACTGTTATACTATTGAAAATTCCAATGAAAAAACTTACAGAGCCTATAATTTATTTATCAGCAATTTCTTAATATAATTTAGGATTCATTATGTTTTTTTCCTATCTCATAGGATTTGAACAACTGTAACTATGATACTCAAAAAAATGATCTTTGTTTATTTTTATTTTATTATTTTTTTTTTTTTTTTTTTTTTTTTTAGGCCTAGGTGTTATTACTTAAGTGCGTACCAAAATATTGTCCTGTGGATTCTATTTAGGAATCCTTGAACAACCAACCAAGGTTGTACAGAAACACCTTTTATGCAGCCTTTATTTTAATTATTATTGCCACATACTAATTTTAAAAAAATCAATCTTTATTTGTACATTTAAAATGTTGTTAAAAATGCAACGATTAAAAAAATCATGTTAAACCCAAGGGCCCTCATTCAATTGCAATTTGGCCAATTGAATAGGGCCCTAAATAAGCACATAGCATATTTTTATTAAAGAAGTTTTTAGTTAGTGAAAACCTTGCTTTTGGATAGATGCTTGCTAACTAAAAACATCTTTAAAAAATATATGTTATGTGCTTATTTAGGGCCCTATTCAATTGGCCAAATTGCAATTGAATGAGGGCCAAGGTGTTTAATCCTTTGGGTTTTTTGACGTCCAGCAAATTATTAGAGGTTTATTAAAGTTTTATTTTTGTTATTATTATATTCTTTGCTTTGATCACAGCTTTTTTATTTAATTACTTTATTATGCTCAAGTCAATAAAAGATTTGGTTTTTAAATTCAATTGTATTTGTGTAATTTTGGTTATGTTTCCTTAGTCAAATCCTTATCAGGTACCCTGGATTTTAATTTACATAAGATTACATTATTTACATAAGATTAAGATAAGGTTTTATAATCCTTTTGTCTGTTGTATAGTTTTGTTTATTCATACAGCACTTCTCTGGAGTATATGTTTTAAGTCCCTTTGCATTTCTTTTGTGTTAATCTTTTATCCTGTTGATTTATGTTAATTCAGAGTTCTATTACTTAAAGTGCATTATAATTCAAGTTGTGTTATTCAAAAATTCTTATCTTAAAGTGCTTGTGCTATTTGACTTAGTGCTTATTTCCTCTTATATTACCCTTTTACCTCGTGACTGTTAGTCTATCACAGTCACTACTTTACCTTATTCATTTATAGTGCTAATGCTGTGCTATTTTTTAAAAAATGTATACACTCCTGATTATGCTGTTTCTTAAACTATATATTACCTTAATGCTTCTGTCTATTGTTTTTTAGAAGGAGGTTATGTCCTCCTTTTTCTTCCGTTTTTTTGCTTTAATTATGCTTTTACTCCTTTTTCTTTCTTTTCTATTTCCTTATTCTTGTATATTACTCTATTGTTACTATATTGAGACTTTGTGGTGAAGGAATTGGCTTTCTATCTTTCTTTTAAGTTAGTAGTGGACCTGGAGCTTTAGAGCTGTATCTATCATGCTCCACGCTATATTGGCGTGGTCTGCGCTGTGATCGCGCTTACTGATGACGTCACAATCTCCCGACGCGCTTTTCGTGAGGCTCTATCAGTCTCTCACTCATCAGGGGCACAGTGCTGCCTCCTCTGTGGAGCTATTTATAGTTTCTATGGCAATTAGTTAACTCTTTGTGTTCCGTAGTTTCTATGGCAGTTAGTTAACTCTTTGTGTTCCTGAATGTTTTTGTGCATGCTTTATTTTCATATGTTGCTTTTGACTTTCTTTTTTACTATATTATCTTTATATTATTTAAATAAGTATAATGATTTTAAATAAGGAAATTACTTTCAAAGTAATACTTTTAACGTGCTAGCATTAGTATGCCTTTGTATTATTTTAACTTTGCTAAACATATTATTTGATTTTAAATTATAATTATTTTGCATACCATGTTAATTTATTTTTTATCTAATCCGGATACTTATTTTTGTTTTTTATTGCTATATATATGTGTATATGTTATTTATTTACTTAATTATTTATATGTATTTATTTTATTTATGTTTTATATTTATTATTATTATATTAATGACTTTTTTAGATAAAGATGGTATTCTAATTACTTCTTTTAAGTTTTATTATCTTTGATCAAAAGTTGTTGTTTTCAAAAAAATAATAAAAAAAAAAAAAAAAAAATGTTTTTGGTATTTTGTTTTATTTAGTAATTCTTTCAAATGAATACTATATATATAGATTCTTCTGTTAAACTTTTGTATCCTATTCATATATTAGATCTAGGTATTTTTCATAAGAGGTTTTTTTTTTCAAATGAATGCTGTATATGTAAATTCTTCATTTAAACCCTGTGTTTTTTTTGTATCCAATCGAAATATCCATTTTGCCTCTTGACACAGTAGGTGTTTATCCCAATCTCCTCTTCTTGCTGTTTTTGGTATGTGATCTATACCTATGAATTTCAAGCAGTATGGATTATTGTTGTGATGATGACGTACATGTTTTGCTATTGAGGTATCTTTTAAATTTAAAACATCATTGATATGTTCTAATACACGGCGTCTTAACTGTCTTTTGGTTTTGCCTGTGTATTTTTTATTACATGAGCAAATTATTTGGTAGATAACGCCTTCAGTTAGACAATTTATATTGTGTCTTATCTTATAATTCTTTAATCCTGTTGCATCTTGAAATTCTGTGGTTTTTAATAAAAATGGACATGCTTTACATTTGCCGCATGCTTTACATCCTTTTTGGCCTTCTATTAGCCAGTTCCTCCTATTTTTCTTTTCTTCATAGTGGCTATGTACCAGGAGATCTTTTAGGTTTTTTGCTCTTCTGTATGTAATTGTACTTTGTTCTGTAAGTACTTCATCCAGATCTCTGTCTAATTTCAAGATGTTCCAGTGTTTTTGCAATATAGATCTTATTTTTTGGGATTGACTTGAGAAGTTTGTGATGAATCGTATAGGTTGTTGTTTTTTGTCTCTTTTATTTTCAACCAATAGTTGATTTCTATCCTGTGTTAAGGCCCTATGGTATGCTTTCTTCAACACTTTTTTTGTGTATCCTCTTTGAATGAATCTTTCCTGTAGTTCTTTAGCTTGTATTTTGAATTCTTGTTGACTGCTACAGTTTCTTTTTATACGTAGATACTGGCCTGTTGGTATGGCTTTCTTTGTTGAAATTGGATGGTGACTCTTCCAGTGTAACAACGAGTTTGTTGCTGTTGTTTTTCTATAAGTTCTTGTAGCTAGTTCTTTTTTGGAATTTACATAGATGCTTAAATCAAGGAATGTCACTATTTCTTTATTGAACTCATATGTTAATTTTAAATTTTGTTCATTATTATTCAATTTTTTTATGAACTCTTTGAGTTCTTCTTCAGAGCCTGACCATATGACCAATATATCGTCAATGAATCTTATCCATAGTTCTATTTTTTGTGTATAAGATTCATTGTTTTCTGAGAATACTATATTATTTTCCCAGTGGCCTAAATACAAATTTGCGTAGTTAGGGGCACACGGCGTTCCCATTGCCGTGCCCCTAATCTGTTTATACCATTGTTTGTTGAAGATAAAATAATTGTTATCCAAAACAAATTCCAATAGTTTTATGGTAAATATATTTTGATTTTCATAATCCACTCCTTTAGAATCTAGGTATGCTTTCACCGCTTGTAATCCATGTTCATGTTTAATGCTTGTGTAGAGTGATTCTACATCCATTGTTACCAGTAGGGAATTGTTTTGTATTGTTATTCCATCTATTCTCCTCAATGTGTCTTTTGTGTCTTTGACAAATGATGGCAGAGTTGTTACATATTGCTTTAGAATTTCATCTATATATACACTTGGATTTTGGGTTATGCTGTTTATCCCTGACACAATGGGTCTTCCGGGGGGATTTGTTAGGCTTTTATGTATTTTTGGTATAGAATAGAATGTGGGTATAGTTGGTCTTCTGTTTATAAGGAATTTCTTTTCTATTGTTGTTATTAATTCCATTTCTTTTGCTTCTTCCACTATTCTTTCTAACCTTTTTATACATTCATCTGTTGGATCCTCCTTAAGTTTCAAATAGCATTCTTTATCATCTAGTAATTTTTGAGTTGTTGCTATATAGTCTGTGGTATTTAATACCACTATATTGCCTCCTTTATCTGAAGGCTTTATAATGATATTTTCATTTTTCTGTAATTCTTTTAATGCTTGTTGTTCTTTTCTACTCAAATTATTACTTGATGTATATTTAGGAGTATTTTTATCCAATTATTTAAGTTCTTTTGTTACTAGTTCTACAAAGATTTCTAGTGGTGGACAGAGTGAGAAGTTTGGTGTAAACTTACTAGGTATATACACTCTCCCTTTTTTCTCTTCGTTTTCTCTTTGTTGTTTTTCAAAGTCTTTTAGGCATTCTTGTTCTCTGTTTGTTAAACCTATTTGACTTAGGTATTTCTGTCTTGTTGAATTGTGATATTTGTGAATTGCCAACTTTCGGGCAAATAAATTAAGATCTTTTACTTGTTCAAACAGTTGAAATCTCGCTGTTGGTGAGAATGTTAGGCCTAGACTTAATACTCTTGTTTGTTCTTTATTTAAGGGAGATTTGGATAAATTATATACTTGTAAGTTATCATATTGGTTAGTCTTTATTGTGGTTGTTGAGGATTCCAAACTCTCTTGTCTTTTGGTTCTCTGAGTGGCATTTGATTGTTCTTTCTTTTGGTTCCTATGGATAAAAAACTTCTCTCATTTCTATTGGCATTAGTTCTTTTTTTAGAGGAGGTATCACTTATTTCATTGTCAGAAGGTTCTGTGTCAGTTGCACTACTCTGACGTGAGTATCTTTGTTGTGAATAAATCTTTTTTTGCACTGTTTGGTAAGCTTTACCATTTTCAAAGTCTTTTGTGTCTCTTATGAAGTTTTTCCTTTTTCTCTCTTTTAACTCATCCTTGAATGCATTGATTTCTCTTGTGAGCTTTTCTTGTAACTCTATAAATTCTTTTTGTGTCTCATATTTTCTACATTGTTCTTTTAATTTTAGAATGTTGTTATTAGTTTCTTCCAACAGTACTTTTTCTTTGGTTATAATCAGCCTCATTAGCTCTAGAGAGCATGTTGTCATTATTTTTTCCCATTGTTGTGTGAATTCACTATCTTGTATATAATTAGGTGGGTTTAGCCTTACTCTCAATCCTCTTGGTACTATTGCATTTTTTATGTAGTTACTTAAACTTGTAATTTCCCACCACTTTTGTAACTGTATTTTTTGTTTATGTAATAATTGGCTTTGTATTTCTTTAAATGTTAAATCTTTTATTCTATATTCTCGTGTTAAGTTCATTTGAAATACCTCTTCTGCCTCTGCAGTTAGTAGGCCAAAGTCAAACATTCCTTCTGAATTCATTTTATATCTTATAGATCAAGAATGGGATTTTCTCCCTGCAGTTACTTAAAATACTCAAAAAAATGATCTTTGTTTATTTTTTAGGCCTAGGTGTTATTACTTAAGTGCGTACCAAAATATTGTCCTGTGGATTCTATTTAGGAATCCTTGAACAACCAACCAAGGTTGTACAGAAACACCTTTTATGCAGCCTTTATTTTAATTATTATTGCCACATACTAATTTTAAAAAAATCAATCTTTATTTGTACATTTAAAATGTTGTTAAAAATGCAACGATTAAAAAAATCATGTTAAACCCAAGGTGTTTAATCCTTTGGGTTTTTTGACGTCCAGCAAATTATTAGAGGTTTATTAAAGTTTTATTTTTGTTATTATTATATTCTTTGCTTTGATCACAGCTTTTTTATTTAATTACTTTATTATGCTCAAGTCAATAAAAGATTTGGTTTTTAAATTCAATTGTATTTGTGTAATTTTGGTTATGTTTCCTTAGTCAAATCCTTATCAGGTACCCTGGATTTTAATTTACATAAGATTACATTATTTACATAAGATTAAGATAAGGTTTTATAATCCTTTTGTCTGTTGTATAGTTTTGTTTATTCATATATTCATAAACAAAACTATACAACAGACAAAAGGATTATAAAACCTTATCTTAATCTTATGTAAATAATGTAATCTTATGTAAATTAAAATCCAGGGTACCTGATAAGGATTTGACTAAGGAAACATAACCAAAATTACACAAATACAATTGAATTTAAAAACCAAATCTTTTATTGACTTGAGCATAATAAAGTAATTAAATAAAAAAGCTGTGATCAAAGCAAAGAATATAATAATAACAAAAATAAAACTTTAATAAACCTCTAATAATTTGCTGGACGTCAAAAAACCCAAAGGATTAAACACCTTGGGTTTAACATGATTTTTTTAATCGTTGCATTTTTAACAACATTTTAAATGTACAAATAAAGATTGATTTTTTTAAAATTAGTATGTGGCAATAATAATTAAAATAAAGGCTGCATAAAAGGTGTTTCTGTACAACCTTGGTTGGTTGTTCAAGGATTCCTAAATAGAATCCACAGGACAATATTTTGGTACGCACTTAAGTAATAACACCTAGGCCTAAAAAATAAACAAAGATCATTTTTTTGAGTATTTTAAGTAACTGCAGGGAGAAAATCCCATTCTTGATCTATAAGATATAAAATGAATTCAGAAGGAATGTTTGACTTTGGCCTACTAACTGCAGAGGCAGAAGAGGTATTTCAAATGAACTTAACACGAGAATATAGAATAAAAGATTTAACATTTAAAGAAATACAAAGCCAATTATTACATAAACAAAAAATACAGTTACAAAAGTGGTGGGAAATTACAAGTTTAAGTAACTACATAAAAAATGCAATAGTACCAAGAGGATTGAGAGTAAGGCTAAACCCACCTAATTATATACAAGATAGTGAATTCACACAACAATGGGAAAAAATAATGACAACATGCTCTCTAGAGCTAATGAGGCTGATTATAACCAAAGAAAAAGTACTGTTGGAAGAAACTAATAACAACATTCTAAAATTAAAAGAACAATGTAGAAAATATGAGACACAAAAAGAATTTATAGAGTTACAAGAAAAGCTCACAAGAGAAATCAATGCATTCAAGGATGAGTTAAAAGAGAGAAAAAGGAAAAACTTCATAAGAGACACAAAAGACTTTGAAAATGGTAAAGCTTACCAAACAGTGCAAAAAAAGATTTATTCACAACAAAGATACTCACGTCAGAGTAGTGCAACTGACACAGAACCTTCTGACAATGAAATAAGTGATACCTCCTCTAAAAAAAGAACTAATGCCAATAGAAATGAGAGAAGTTTTTTATCCATAGGAACCAAAAGAAAGAACAATCAAATGCCACTCAGAGAACCAAAAGACAAGAGAGTTTGGAATCCTCAACAACCACAATAAAGACTAACCAATATGATAACTTACAAGTATATAATTTATCCAAATCTCCCTTAAATAAAGAACAAACAAGAGTATTAAGTCTAGGCCTAACATTCTCACCAACAGCGAGATTTCAACTGTTTGAACAAGTAAAAGATCTTAATTTATTTGCCCGAAAGTTGGCAATTCACAAATATCACAATTCAACAAGACAGAAATACCTAAGTCAAATAGGTTTAACAAACAGAGAACAAGAATGCCTAAAAGACTTTGAAAAACAACAAAGAGAAAACGAAGAGAAAAAAGGGAGAGTGTATATACCTAGTAAGTTTACACCAAACTTCTCACTCTGTCCACCACTAGAAATCTTTGTAGAACTAGTAACAAAAGAACTTAAATAATTGGATAAAAATACTCCTAAATATACATCAAGTAATAATTTGAGTAGAAAAGAACAACAAGCATTAAAAGAATTACAGAAAAATGAAAATATCATTATAAAGCCTTCAGATAAAGGAGGCAATATAGTGGTATTAAATACCACAGACTATATAGCAACAACTCAAAAATTACTAGATGATAAAGAATGCTATTTGAAACTTAAGGAGGATCCAACAGATGAATGTATAAAAAGGTTAGAAAGAATAGTGGAAGAAGCAAAAGAAATGGAATTAATAACAACAATAGAAAAGAAATTCCTTATAAACAGAAGACCAACTATACCCACATTCTATTCTATACCAAAAATACATAAAAGCCTAACAAATCCCCCCGGAAGACCCATTGTGTCAGGGATAAACAGCATAACCCAAAATCCAAGTGTATATATAGATGAAATTCTAAAGCAATATGTAACAACTCTGCCATCATTTGTCAAAGACACAAAAGACACATTGAGGAGAATAGATGGAATAACAATACAAAACAATTCCCTACTGGTAACAATGGATGTAGAATCACTCTACACAAGCATTAAACATGAACATGGATTACAAGCGGTGAAAGCATACCTAGATTCTAAAGGAGTGGATTATGAAAATCAAAATATATTTACCATAAAACTATTGGAATTTGTTTTGGATAACAATTATTTTATCTTCAACAAACAATGGTATAAACAGATTAGGGGCACGGCAATGGGAACGCCGTGTGCCCCTAACTACGCAAATTTGTATTTAGGCCACTGGGAAAATAATATAGTATTTTTAGAAAACAATGAATCTTATACACAAAAAATAGAACTATGGATAAGATTCATTGACGATATATTGGTCATATGGTCAGGCTCTGAAGAAGAACTCAAAGAGTTCATAAAAAAATTGAATAATAATGAACAAAATTTAAAATTAACATATGAGTTCAATAAAGAAATAGTGACATTCCTTGATTTAAGCATCTATGTAAATTCCAAAAAAGAACTAGCTACAAGAACTTATAGAAAAACAACAGCAACAAACTCGTTGTTACACTGGAAGAGTCACCATCCAATTTCAACAAAGAAAGCCATACCAACAGGCCAGTATCTACGTATAAAAAGAAACTGTAGCAGTCAACAAGAATTCAAAATACAAGCTAAAGAACTACAGGAAAGATTCATTCAAAGAGGATACACAAAAAAAGTGTTGAAGAAAGCATACCATAGGGCCTTAACACAGGATAGAAATCAACTATTGGTTGAAAATAAAAGAGACAAAAAACAACAACCTATACGATTCATCACAAACTTCTCAAGTCAATCCCAACAAATAAGATCTATATTGCAAAAACACTGGAACATCTTGAAATTAGACAGAGATCTGGATGAAGTACTTACAGAACAAAGTACAATTACATACAGAAGAGCAAAAAACCTAAAAGATCTCCTGGTACATAGCCACTATGAAGAAAAGAAAAATAGGAGGAACTGGCTAATAGAAGGCCAAAAAGGATGTAAAGCATGCGGCAAATGTAAAGCATGTCCATTTTTATTAAAAACCACAGAATTTCAAGATGCAACAGGATTAAAGAATTATAAGATAAGACACAATATAAATTGTCTAACTGAAGGCGTTATCTACCAAATAATTTGCTCATGTAATAAAAAATACACAGGCAAAACCAAAAGACAGTTAAGACGCCGTGTATTAGAACATATCAATGATGTTTTAAATTTAAAAGATACCTCAATAGCAAAACATGTACGTCATCATCACAACAATAATCCATACTGCTTGAAATTCATAGGTATAGATCACATACCAAAAACAGCAAGAAGAGGAGATTGGGATAAACACCTACTGTGTCAAGAGGCAAAATGGATATTTCAATTGGATACAAAAAAAACACAGGGTTTAAATGAAGAATTTACATATACAGCATTCATTTGAAAAAAAAACCTCTTATGAAAAATACCTAGATCTAATATATGAATAGGATACAAAAGTTTAACAGAAGAATCTATATATATAGTATTCATTTGAAAGAATTACTAAATAAAACAAAATACCAAAAAACATTTTTTTTTTTTTTTTTTTATTATTTTTTTGAAAACAACAACTTTTGATCAAAGATAATAAAACTTAAAAGAAGTAATTAGAATACCATCTTTATCTAAAAAAGTCATTAATATAATAATAATAAATATAAAACATAAATAAAATAAATACATATAAATAAATAAGTAAATAAATAACATATACACATATATATAGCAATAAAAAACAAAAATAAGTATCCGGATTAGATAAAAAATAAATTAACATGGTATGCAAAATAATTATAATTTAAAATCAAATAATATGTTTAGCAAAGTTAAAATAATACAAAGGCATACTAATGCTAGCACGTTAAAAGTATTACTTTGAAAGTAATTTCCTTATTTAAAATCATTATACTTATTTAAATAATATAAAGATAATATAGTAAAAAAGAAAGTCAAAAGCAACATATGAAAATAAAGCATGCACAAAAACATTCAGGAACACAAAGAGTTAACTAACTGCCATAGAAACTACGGAACACAAAGAGTTAACTAATTGCCATAGAAACTATAAATAGCTCCACAGAGGAGGCAGCACTGTGCCCCTGATGAGTGAGAGACTGATAGAGCCTCACGAAACGCGCGTCGGGAGATTGTGACGTCATCAGTAAGCGCGATCACAGCGCAGACCACGCCAATATAGCGTGGAGCATGATAGATACAGCTCTAAAGCTCCAGGTCCACTACTAACTTAAAAGAAAGATAGAAAGCCAATTCCTTCACCACAAAGTCTCAATATAGTAACAATAGAGTAATATACAAGAATAAGGAAATAGAAAAGAAAGAAAAAGGAGTAAAAGCATAATTAAAGCAAAAAAACGGAAGAAAAAGGAGGACATAACCTCCTTCTAAAAAACAATAGACAGAAGCATTAAGGTAATATATAGTTTAAGAAACAGCATAATCAGGAGTGTATACATTTTTTAAAAAATAGCACAGCATTAGCACTATAAATGAATAAGGTAAAGTAGTGACTGTGATAGACTAACAGTCACGAGGTAAAAGGGTAATATAAGAGGAAATAAGCACTAAGTCAAATAGCACAAGCACTTTAAGATAAGAATTTTTGAATAACACAACTTGAATTATAATGCACTTTAAGTAATAGAACTCTGAATTAACATAAATCAACAGGATAAAAGATTAACACAAAAGAAATGCAAAGGGACTTAAAACATATACTCCAGAGAAGTGCTGTATGAATAAACAAAACTATACAACAGACAAAAGGATTATAAAACCTTATCTTAATCTTATGTAAATAATGTAATCTTATGTAAATTAAAATCCAGGGTACCTGATAAGGATTTGACTAAGGAAACATAACCAAAATTACACAAATACAATTGAATTTAAAAACCAAATCTTTTATTGACTTGAGCATAATAAAGTAATTAAATAAAAAAGCTGTGATCAAAGCAAAGAATATAATAATAACAAAAATAAAACTTTAATAAACCTCTAATAATTTGCTGGACGTCAAAAAACCCAAAGGATTAAACACCTTGGGTTTAACATGATTTTTTTAATCGTTGCATTTTTAACAACATTTTAAATGTACAAATAAAGATTGATTTTTTTAAAATTAGTATGTGGCAATAATAATTAAAATAAAGGCTGCATAAAAGGTGTTTCTGTACAACCTTGGTTGGTTGTTCAAGGATTCCTAAATAGAATCCACAGGACAATATTTTGGTACGCACAACTGTAACTATGACACACAAAAATGTGCCTTTAACATTTAAATATTATTTTGTGGGTATAAAATAATAAAACTAATTTCCAGGTGGTTTGGGGATTCCCAAAATTAAATCAAAACATATCCAGATTTCAAGCCCTTAGATTTAACTTATCCTGCATAAATATATAGTTTTCACATAGTAAATAAAGGGTTTCCAGGAATAATCGTTTGCTTATATTTAACACAGTGATGTCTGCTACTTGCAGTTTTATGGTGTTTTAACTGAAGGAATAATACATAAATCTAACTCAACACCAAGATAAACAGATTGTACAAATACAGCTGTTCCACGGAGAGTTACAGAACAACAGACATAATGGAGCAAAGCTCTAAAAATATATTTTTATCCATGGTCATGTTAACAATACTATTTGTGTGTCTATTTAAATATGGTGATCATTATACTTGTAATATTTCTAAAAATTTAAATATACTTTACATTCAGAAGACTCTTCTTTCCAGATAGGTGTTTTGTAGTGTAAATGAGATAGGCCCTCATTCAATTGCGATTTGGCCAATAGAATAGGGCTCTAAATAAGCACATAACATATTTTTTTTAAATAAGTTTTTAGTTAGTGAAAACCTTGCTTTTGGATAGATGTTTACTAAGTAAAAACTTCTTCAAAAAAATATGTTATGTGCTTATTTAGACCCCTATTCAATTGGCCAAATTGCAATTGAATGAGGGCCATAGTAACTACCGGAGGGGTTAAAGCACCACCAGCAGAGGCATAGCAACTGGGGGTGTGGGGTAGCAGGGCTCTAGGACAAATCTCCCCCAGATGTATGTATATGTACATATATATTCACAACTGCACCTATCCCTTACATTGTAGTGAGAGATGTGTGTATATATATAAATAATATGAGTATACTCATCTAGATCACTGGACAATCACAGCTACTTCACTCTTTATATATATATATATATATATATTTATATATATATATATATATATATATATATATATATATATATATATATATATATATATATATATATATATATATATAATGTGTGTATGTATGCCCACAAAAAAAAAAAAGTTATTGTGTGGTTATTAGATCTTTATTTACAGATAGATAGATAGACAGACGGACGGACAAATCATTTCTGTCTGCCTTTTTTTTTTGTATGCAGAGCTAAACAAGTTGTTATCCCTTAAAGGGATACCGCAAAAGGTCCAAATATGACATAATTTAAATTTATACTAACAAGAACTTTTTCAGTTTAATTTTATTTAAAAAAAATATTCCAGTAAATTTACGTTGGAGTATACATTTACATTGGAGTTTCTAATTCTCTTAGGCCCTATTCAATTGAGCAATTGTAAGTTCCTGGAGCCCGTAATGTAGCCGTGAACTAATTTGCTATTCAACTGGCGTCTTTTAGCTACCCGCAAACGATTTGTGGGTTACAGGCTGAAATTCCTGTTGTTGTCAAAATCGTAACTCCAACCCATCTAAGCCTTTGGTCTTTCAAGCCTGTAGATGTTACAATCGCAAAATCGCTATTCAATTGCTACAATTCCTCAAGCCCGCAATTGTTTTCACACCCGTAAATGGCAAATATAGAAGAAAATCATATGAGTAGCAGACAGGACTCGCAAGGAGGTTAAACACCTGATCGTAGCACTGTAAATGCAAATAAAAAATCAATACTGCACTTTAAAAGACGGGGAAAGCGATGAAAGACGTTAGAATTAATTATACAGTCTTAAACAGCCTCAAGCTTGCAGATCTGCAATAAAACAGAATTGTTTTAACGTTTTATTTCCGTGTTATATCAATCTCGGTAATCAAGGAGTTAATACATATCAGGCCACCCACATGGACTAGAACATTTCCTTCATTTTTATTATTTTATACATTGCCGGATTGTGAGTCCGATCGCATATTGGATTACTAAACACTAATCGATAGACGTGTAACCTCCATGTTTTACTGACGTCATGATGACTGTCTCATTTACTATTGTCTGTTTCTAAATTGGTAGTTACGGCCTCGCTTAATTGATCATGCTCTGAAATGCTACTTACGAGGGGTGCATGGTTTACGGTTTAGGCTTTTTACCAGGTAGCTGCCGCCTTGATCAATTGAATCGCTCTGTAACTGTTGCAAATTTCAAGCCTGCAGACTTATGGCATCTGCAGGCTTGTAATTGAATAGGGGACTTACATCCCAATTAAATTCCCCCAACGTGAAAACCTGTAGCCCGTAACGTAATCCCAGAAGATTTACGGCTATTATATTGGCCTCTTAAAGCTACCCGCAGCCCTACGGGATGTCGAAATTGGAACTCCGTTGCTGCAAAACCTTTGATCTGTCCATCCTGTAACTTTTACGTTCGCAAATCGCTATTAAATTGCTACAAATCCACTGGCGTTCAAACCCGTAACCTGCAAATGGAGCCAAAAAGTCTACGGGTTCTAGCACCGTAGCACTGTAAATGCAAATATCAACACACTACTGTGCTTAAAATTAAAGTGAAAGTGATGTTAGGTATTAAAATTAATATTACAACCTTCTTAAGCTCGCAAATCTGCAATATCAAATATTTTTAATATGTTTAATTTCTGTGTTATAGTGATCCCACAATCAACGTGTTAACACATATAATGAAACATGGCCTTGAATATCATATTTACGGGTTTATAAATATAGCATCATTTCTGGAATGCGGTTCCGATCTTAACTCGTAATTGAAACACGTAAGGGATTAAAATCTAACCTCCATTTTTCAGCAATGTAATGATGATGATCTATTTTACCATTGGCTCTGTCTAAACCCGTAACTACGGGTTTGACTAATTGATCATGTTCACGGATGCACGTGCAATGTGCGCAAGAATGATTTACGGGCTTGCTCAAAAGAGTATAAAGAAAGACGTGACCAAAGTATCATTTAACTATCCCATATGACCTGTCGTTTTAGCCAATCACAGGCAGCTATAACATTGTTTCGATGTCCGGGAAGTCAGTTTGTGGAGCAAAGCATCATGAAATGTATAGACCCCCTCCCCCCCCCCCCCCCCCCCAAGAAGGAAGCAACGAGGGACTCAGACATTGCCATGTGGATTTTTGCATTGTGCTGCTGTTAGATTGAAAGTTACTATAGGGTTAAAAATATACCTGAAATCAGTAATGCTATTGGTAGGTACCAGACGCCCATGTAATCAGATCTGGGGTTGTGGAAACCATTTTTTTTAAAAGTTAAATTAATCTGTTCGTGTATAGAATGAATCAATGTAATGTAGGTTTCAGATTTAAGCAGCATATTTTAGATTAGACAAAGTTAAAAACAGGGAAAGTTCCATATACCTTTACTTATTTTGAAGTAAAGATAGCACATCTCTCTCCAAAACCAGTTCCAACATCTTACTTTTTGAATGTAAAACAAAATAATGAAGCACTGACCTCAGAGTAATCAGCCTGATCTGGACAGTCTTGGTCAAACTTCCCGCTACTCAAGTCCGGAATAGGTGGCCTCCAAGTCACATCTTTAAGATAAGCATCTCCCTATTTAAAAATTAAATGTATTATTATTAATAGTTTAAGAAAAATCAGTTAATAGTCCCTTGGTATAAGATCTGGAAATGCCATAATAACACAGAACTCCTAGGTTTTATATTATAATTTATCATTCAAAAAAATTGTGTAGAGAGAATTTAATAATTTAATTTTTTTTTGCTTTTTTTTAAAGATAAATATGACTTGTTTATTGTGTTTTTTTTTTATCACATTGTAAAATAGAATTTTATGAAGAGTACAATTAACAGAACATAGGAAATTACAATTCTTAATAACACTATAATGTCACAATATTTTTTTTCATTGTGAACATTTGTATCAGACAAATATATAACAAATTGGCCCATATACTCTTTTTTACCACATGTTAAACGTAAAATGTATATGGAAGTTTCCTGTGTGTTTTAAAAATTAAACTAAACTATATACATGTTTGTTTGCATATCTAAACATAATTTTATTGACAAGTGCTTAAATGCTCTGTTTTCATTTACTCAAATCTTTCAAGCAGTCCCTGCAAAGGTCCGCCCCCACATCTCATGCGTACAGTGTTTCTATTGGTACTAACTATTTCCAAACTGTTTCTCAACAGCATTGCTTGAAATCATGTTGAGACAATTTGTAAATGGCTAATATGTCTAGTACCGGAAGAAACAATATACTGTATACATGAGCTGTGGAGCAAACCTTTGCAGGGACTGCTTGGAAGATTTGAGTAAATGAAAACATAGCTTTTAATCACTTGTTAATAATATTTCGAGATTTGCAAACACTTAAGTAGTTTGTTCTAATAATAAAAACAGGGAAACTTCCACATACCTTTAAGTAAAAAAAGGGTTTCCACATTACAAGGAACTTGTAGTATCTGAGAACTGCATGGCTAAACACATATAAATAAACTATAAATCAAATACAGAGTATCAGTTGAACATTATTAAGAATGATTATGGAATATATGGGGTATGCCTCCTGGAACACTCTACCCCCCTCTCTACACCCTTGCTCATTTGGACTTCTACAATTTATACAGTTATATTATAACATTCTTATCGATAGTTGATCTGTTCACAGAATGTAATGGTATCTTATGACTAATCTCATAGACAAATCTGTTTTTCCAGTATGTCATGGACGCCTTTTCTAGTTCCTGGGTCTTAGCTCATTAAAAGATAGACAGCTTGGCTCCAGCCACTGGATTATGTACCTAAACAACCCATTGTATTTGTAATCTGTTTTTTTTTGCCAGATAAAGTTAATCACGTCTGATATGTGTTAGGGATGGCAGGATGTGTGTTTGAGGTTAAGCCTATTGCCCTCAGGAAGCTACTGTTAAACCCCATTTGGGGTAATCTCCTGTAATTGTCTGCCACACCCTCTTATTATTACATTGTGTACACCCCCTCTGTATCTAACTGCTATAAATATTGCTGACTTTTCAAAATAAACCAATTAAATTCTGGAGACATATAGAAATTGTGTATCTCTTATTTTGCTCCTGGTGGCTGCTATACTGAACCTATCTCCACCCTGCAAGTAACTTGTCCTGGTCACTACCACAGGAAGGTTACTGGGACTCCTGGAGGTGCTGAATTCTGAAGGAGCGAATCTGACTGATATAGAAGCCAGATATCAGGGTGCTGGTGCAGAGATTTCCAAGAACCAAAATGGTCCTTGTTGGTAGTTAACCTGTAGTCTATAACGGGTGGCCCTGGGCAGTAATAGCCCCTACCCCCGGATTGTCACACAGTACATTACAGAGTTCTCTTAAAGTGCCATGATACTGCTCTAACAACATGATCTAGATGATTTAATTAGGCATTGATCATTAATGAAATCCCGATTCAGTGATTTAAAAACAATATCCAACATTAAACTTACTTTAAAAGTTCAGACTCAGCTGCTGCTGGTATCTACTATAAGGTCAACTCTGGAAGTGGCTTAGTCTATCGGACAGCTACTAATTTTTCAGACACAATTGTTGAATGATTGTTCCAGGTTACAGCATGGGACACCTTCTCTTGCAAGGTACTTACAAGTTTTGGTCGCTCTGCTCTATGACCACCCTCTTGTGCCTTAAAAATGGAATTCATTAGCAGGATCTCATAAAATAAAGATTTTCTCTGAAAATGCTTGTATTTCAATGGTTTACATAGCTGCTAATGCTGTTAGTTTGTTGCATTCTTACCAAGCATTACGTTTTTTTAGTTGAATTGAGTATATACATTTATGTTTAGTACTAACACCTCTGGTTTACATGTTAAATATTATTGCAATGGATTGTTATTCATTTACATTAGTAATTTTTATTTCTGCATTAACTGGGACTTTTTCTGTGTCCTTTTAAATAGTCATTACACTTGTATGATTGCACGTTCAGCTCTGAGCTACAATGTTTTGGTATCTGAATAGTGTTACCATGAAAGGAACATCTGAATGAGTAAAACAATACCTTGAAGTGTTTATAACTTACCGGCAATGGATCACACCTGCTGGCAATTTCCACTAGAACAATGGCATAGCTGAAATAAAACCAGTCAATATATTAACCCCTTGTGTTAGCATTTTCATCAGTTTGAATGGTATATGGATAAGATTTAGACACTTTACAGCCTTATTAAATTGTGATTTAGCCAATTGAATAGGGCTCTATATAAGCACTGAGCATATTTTGTTTTACAGAAGTTTTTAGTTAGTGAAGACCTTGCTTTTGGATAGAAGTTCACTAACTAAAAAATTATGTTAAAAAAATATGCTATGTGCTTATATAGAGCCCTATTCTATTGGCCAAATCACAATTTAATAAGGCTGTAAATCAGAAAGTCAGTAGAATCTTTAATGATTTATGAGCTTGAAAGGAAGATTTCTGGATTTCATTAGGAATGTAATATACCTGTGTATCTATTTACTTTTGTGCATTCTATTTTATTAAGAAGTACTTATAAGCTCTGTTTTTTCTGCCTAAAATCATACAATATGTACCTGTTTGGGTCTGTAGCTCATACAGCTCATGAATACACAGATTGTAAAGTGCAGTATTGCAAGTTAGCCTGTCAGTGATCTCTCGCTAGCAGCATTTTGAAGAATATTGCCAGTGATTGGTTACTATGAGACACTGCACATCCTGTACTTAGAAGTACATTGTCTTCATGGGCTGCAGGGGAGAAACAAATTAGGAACTATTTGTAAGATTTTAGGCAGAAAAACAGTGTTTTTAATCACGTCTTAATAAAGTAAACTATACAAAAGCGCTCATCCCTACGACCCCATTTGACTTAGGCAGGGAGCGCCAAAGGCGCTCACTGTGCTGGTGGAGATGAGCACCATAGGAGCTCATCCCTATGACCCAGTAGGACGTATGCAGGGGGCGCCGAAGTCGCTCACTGCGCTGGTGGAGATGAGCGTCGTAGGCGCTCATCCCTGCGACCCCGTAGGACTTAGGCAGGGAGCATCCCTACGACTTGCGCATCATACCTACAACCCGCGGAACTACACATCAACACAATACTCAAATGCACAATTCAAAGTGCGAGACCCGTAGCACTTTGAAAAAATTGGCTATAAAAAATACGTCCTGCAACACTTAAAAAAAAAACTGCCACTGAGGAAAAAAAAATACGAGCCGCAAAAAATGAGGTTACACTCCAATTTAAATACAATTTAAAGATTTTCACCACTCGAAAATCCCCTAAGTGAGAAAAAAAATGGCCGCCGAAAAAAACTAAAACAAGACTACACGACCCCTAAGCACACAAAACACCGCCAAACACATACGCCTTTTACACAGACCTGTACGACCTAACAAATACACTATTAGGAAGCACGCTAAATGCTCCACACCAGCAAAACACATGCACACTCACAGCCATTTTACCACAATCACACCTTATAACATTACCATTACAAAATGCTGAACTACACAGCTAAACAAGCGGTTTCCCCTCGCGCACAAAGCCTATTTACACTACGCACTGCACACATTGCTGACACTTACACCTCAGCTCACCAAAAGTGCAAATCTACATTGTATGCTGCAGGAACATCAAAACACATTGTTAGCTCTTCAACATATTGCTTAATGCATATATTAATAACAAATAGGTAAAGTATATTACTTTATAACTTTACAAATTAATTAATTAACTTTACAAATTACATACACATACAAAAAAAAAAAGAACCATAATCGTTAAGGCGCTCAGCGCTCGCTTCACAAGGAGCGTCAACAGTGTTTACAGGACCACAATTACACCAGGGGAGAGGCTCACAATGTGAGCCAAAAGCCCATCAGAGCAAAACTTGCAATGAGCATTAAAGGAGCTCTCATAACCAAACATACACCAACCAAGAGGCTCGCAATTAATGCCGAAGGTGCTAACACAACAAAAATACCTACTTTGTGTACCAAACAGCATTACCTGCCTTACAATTGCCGTCATTTTTTGATGGGCAAGTCGCTAGTAAAATATATAAAAATAAGGCTAGGAAGAATAAATATAAGTATAAGCCGAGGCACCTATTTTACCCCAAAATACTGGGAAAACTTAGTGACTCGAGTAAAAGCAGAGGGTGGGAAATGCACTGCCCCCTGTGTCTCTCTTGTGCCCTCTGTGACCCCCTCTTGTGTCCCCCCTATGTCTCTTCCCCCCTCCCTCCACGGTGTCTCATTCCTTCCCTCTTGTGTCTCATTCCCTCCCTCTTGTATCTCATTCCCTCCCTCTTGTGTCTCATTCCCTCCCCCTCCCTTATCATCCTCCTCATCCTCCCTCCTCATCCTCCCTCCTCAAACTCCCTCCTCATCACTTCCCCCCTCTCCAATTACCCCCCCTCCCTTTCCACCTACTTACCCCCCTCTCCCTTTCCCCTCACTTACCTTCATCAGCAGCTCCTCTGCGCGTCTTCCGGCTGTGTCGGTACCCGGAATATGCTAATGATGTGACGTCATAGGCTTGTCACGTCATTAGCATATGCCGGGTCCTGACACAGCCAGAAGACACACAGAGGAGCAGCTGATGAAGGTAACTGAGGAGAAAGGGCGAAGGGGGAAGTGATTAGATGGGAGGATTAGAAGGGAGGATGAGGATTATGAGGAGGGACCGGGCATATGCTAATGACGTGACGCGCATGTGACGTCACGTGATTAGCATATGCCGGGTCCAGACACAGCCAGAAGACGTGCAGAGGAGCAGCTGATGAAGGTAAGTAAGGGGAAAGGGAGAGGGGGGAGGTAAGTGAGGGGAAATGGAGAGGGGGGGAATGAGACATGAGGGAGAGGGAGGGAAGGAGACACAGGGGAGGGAGGGGGAGAGACACGGGTGGGGGAGACACAGGGGAGGGAGAGAGCAGCAGGAGCAGGGTGACTCGAGTAGGCGGGCATTTTCAGCCTTAAAAAAAGTGCTTAAAATCTTGACTTATACTCGAGTATATACAGTATGTGGGAAAGTATCAATATCAGTAGCTGTGTAAGCCATCACACATTTTAAGAAAAAAATAATAATTTCAACACACTCTGCTTCTGTCTAGGAGCCTCCGTATGAAACTTCTATGGTGATGCACACTGGCATGCAGCTGGGGTCAGGGTCATAGGAACTAGGCGCTCATTGCGAGCCTCTGGGTTGGTGTATTTGTTGTTATCATTGGTGCTTTAGCGCTTATTGTGAGGTCCGCAGTGATCTAGTTTTGCCGCTTATTGCAAGGCTCTCCCCTGGTGTAGTTTGTGTCCTATGAGCAGCGTTGGTGCTCCTTGTGGGTTGCGCAGTGAAGGTGTTTGTGGTTGTTTGCGCTAGTGTGGTGTTCATTTTTTTTTGTGTCTATTTTTTTTAATGGTAATTAATCAATTAATTAATTCATAAATTAATATACTTTACCTCTTTGTAATTAATATATGCAGCAAGCAATGTGCTGAAGAGCTAACAATCTGTGTTGATGTTCCTGCAGCATATAATGTAGATTTGCAGTGTTGTTGAGCTGAGGTGTAAGTGTCAACAATGTGTGCAGTGTGTAGTGTAAATAGGCTGCGTGCGCGAGGGAAAGCCGTTTGTGTAGCTGGTACTTCCGCATTCTGTAAGTTAGTGTTGTAAAATGTCGGCGAATGGGTATGGGGTAGGCGGATTTGTATGATTTGGCGTCCTTTCTAATGGTCTATGTTGTAGGTCGCACAGGTTTTTGTAAAAGCCGTATTTGCTTAGCGGTATTTTGCGGCTTTAGGGGTCGTGTAGCCTCGTATTAGTTTTTTTCTGCTGTATTTATTTCTCTCGCTTAGGGGATTTTCAAGTGCCTAAACTTTGTAAATTTGACTGAAATCGAGGTTTAACCTGTGTTACAGAGGTCCTGGGTGTTCCCCCTTGCTGTGGGTAAGGTTTTTATTGTATTTTTGTGTGTATTTCTGTTTTTTAATGTTACCCGCTGTGCGCGGGTTGTTCGTTAAGGTCGTATTTTTGCAAGTCTGTAAGGTCGTAATATTTTTGTGTAAGTCCCGCTTGTGTGGTCGTTTGTAAACGGTTGTGAGGGGCCGTAGAGCCTCCACCTCCGCAAATGCGGCCCCTCGCTTAGCGAGGTTCCGCATTTGCGGTTCAAAAGTCGTAGGGGGTCGTAGGGATGAGCCTCTATGGCGCTCATCTCCACCAGCGCAAGGAGCGCCTTTAACCGCTCCTTGCCAGCAACTGCGGCCCTTGCTTTTCGAGGCAAGCGTTAGCAACAACCCGTATTGCTGACAACTATATATGTGATATCTATATATAAAATGTTGGTAGGCAGGGACACTGATAATTTAAACAAATAAAAAAAGGTTTTGAGGGGCACTGCAGCAATGGTAGATCTGCCCCTGCTTTATGTCCTGGGAGTAGAGTTGAATTATCTCCCCCGGATTTTTTGGGCTCCTACGCCCATGGCTGGGGTATGCACAAATATTTCTACGTGGCAATGGGGAGGTGAATTGGTGATCTCTTCGGAGTGAGAGCAACCTTTAGCATTTGACATCTTTCCACCTCCTTCACACATCCAAATGCTGCTTCGTGAGCTCTGCTTCTGCCATCATGCACTGAACAGGAAGGATCACAAGTCTGTCCCTTAAAATACTGTAGTGTCATATTTATATCATGATATTGGAAGGATATAACTTGTACAAAGTGTTTTACAAAATAAATATTCACAGTCATTATTTTTTACTGCTCTATTGAATATTGCATTAATGATGATATTTTGCCTTTGTTTTTATCAGGATTTGAAGCCTGGGATGGACTAAGGAGTCACATAGGGACTTTACTGTTGAAGCACTGCCTCTTCATATAGCACACAACAACAGAAACAATAGAATGACCTCCCCCTCAAGCTACAGACATATATATGTATATATATATGAAATCTCCTTTGACTCAAACAGATATATACTGTATAGACAGGGCCCTCATTTTTTGCAATGTGTTAATATTGAATTTGTCGGGAAACTAACTTATGTATAGCGCTACGGAATATGTTGGCGCGTTACAAATAAACAATAATAATACATACATACATATATATATTGTATCTAAAATGCTTTTATGTTCCTGGTTTACATACTTCACTTTTATCATTTTAATACTAATTCTATCTTGTTATAATTAAGTTTCAACTACAGTGATTCTTTAGCCCCTTCAGTGTTGAGTAATTTCTGCTTTTTTTCTTGCTGTTCAGTTATTTTTCTACAAGGTATACATAAGATATACATCTTTTTTTCTTTACAAGATAGTAAAGTTTGATTGCACTTAACACTAATTGATTGTAGTTTAAACTCCATGGCCTCGAATTGTTGTTTACAGGAGCCCGTAATGTAACCCGTAAACTAATTTGCTATTCAATTGGCGTCTTTTTGCAAGCTGCAAACGATCTAAGAGTTAGAAGCGGAAAATCTCTGGGGTTGTTACAAACGTTACTTACACCCCATCTAAGCCTTTGATATTTCAAGTCTGCAAGAGTTACAATCAATAAAATTGCAAATCGCTATTCAGTTTCTACAATTACCCATGGCCACAGTTGTTTTCACACCAGCAATCGGCAAATGTCAGCCAAAATATTACGGGCTCCAAATGGGACTCGCAAAGGCTTTACAGACTAGTTTGTAACACTGCAAATGACAATAAAAACACACCAATGGACTTAAAAATATGGGGCAAGCATTGGAAGGCGTTAGAATTAATTGCACAACAATTCAAAATTAATAAATAGCCATAATTATCCCCCAAAAAATATAAGGATAAATCAAAATAAGTATTTCTGTATATATATGATGGGGGAATATGTGTGTTTTATGTGTATTTATTAACTGTTGGGGGATGGGGTGTGGGGTATAGGATGGGGGTATGTGTATTGAGTGACCTAGCTCTATTTGTAACTATGTGTGTTATTTAATATATGTGTATTTGTATTATGTGTAATCTGTAAATATAAGTAATAATAGTATTTAGAATAATGAAAAAGAAACCGTAAGATCCTGCTTTGCAACTTCACCTACTCTCTCTCTCTCTCTCTCTGTATAACCAACCACCAACACCGGGACCTGCGTCATCTTCGGCTAGACCGCTTTCTCTTGTCGGAGAGGCCTGTGTCACACTATGGGCCTCATTCTATTATCGTCCTTAAATCGGCCGCAAAGCTGCGATTCCTTGCGGGGCTCCCGTTACCTTGCAATTCAATTATACAGCATTGATGCTTGCACATCAGCCCAAATCCGAGATTACATTAACTGTTTATTTTCCGGCCGCAGCGTGGGCGGGTCTGAGGTGCTCTAAGCCCTCTGGACTTTTTACATGGATATGTGACATAAATTTAAAAAATATATATTTACGGATTTGAGTGTAGGGGAATGTTGTGCTATTAATGCTAACAACTACAATCACTTTATAGTCTTATAAGAGTGCAGGATGGCTTTATTATGGCTTTGTTATGTGCTTAATTGGTGCTAGCGGGACCTTTTATCTGCAAGTAAGCTGCGGCTCGCTTTTAGCCTTGCAGAGAGGGTTCCCGGAGCAATTGAATAGCAACCGGGGCTTTCTTGCGGCCGAAACTTTTGCGGCCGTTTAAGATCAAAGGCTTTCCTCCGGCGCGTGCGGCCGCAAGGGATAGCAAGGCGCCGGCCGCAAGCCTGCCGGAATCCCCGGCCTGAGGGGAATAGAATAGCAGAATAGCTTGCGGCCGGTCCTTGCGGCCCCGCATCTCCTACGGCCGTTAATAGAATGAGGCCCTATGTAATTAAGGGATTGAATTGTAACTGTGGACCCCTTTAATTCCAGCCCACTAACAGCTTGCAGGCGCGGGAAGTGTTTACGGTTTTGAGACTTCGGCCTGTAACTTGCGGCCTTGCAGCCTTATTAAATTGCGATTCAGCCAGTTGAATAGGGCTCTATATAAGCACAGAGCATATGTTTTTTACAGACGTTTTTAGTTAGTGAGCTTCTATCCAAAAGTAAGGTCTTCACTAACAACTTCTGTAAAAAAATATGGTCTGTGCTTATTCAATTGGCCAAATCGCAATTTAATAAGGCTGTTCATCAATTGAATCGATCTGTAATTGTAGCAAATCTCAAGCCCACAGACATATGGGGCCTCATTCAATTGCGATTTGGCCAATTGAATCAGGCTTTATATAAGCAGATAGCATAATTTTCTTACAGAAGTTTTAAGTTAGTGAAGACCTTACTTTTGGATAGGATTTCACTAACTAAAAACTTCTGTAAAAAATATATGCTATGTGCTTATATAGAGCCCTATTCAATTGGCCAAATCACAATTAAATGAGGCCCATGGCATGTAGCCCGCAAGCTGTGGCCTTGCAATTGAATGAGGCTCCATGTTTTACTGACCTCATGATGACAGTCTCATTTACTATGGGCTCTGTCTAAAATGCACGTTTCAGTAATGTTGACTGTGATGACACGTCTCCAAAAAGTGACACAAAGTTGTTAATACGTCAAATGGAAAATCATGCTGATAGATCTTAGAGCGATATGTGTCATATTTGTATATTTGCATACATTTGATATATTTGTCTCCCTGACTTACTATAAAAACAACTCTAAAGAATAGCAATAAATAGATAGTATTAGATAACCACAGAGATATGCTCTATTGAAGAACTAGACTTGAACACAGTCAAATATTTTTTTCAATTGTTCCAGCTTCCACAACATTTAAGAAGTAAAGATCGTTATGAACTACTTTTTAATGTATTACAATTAAAAAAAGTTTAGGAACAAAGTAAAGGGACATAAAGAATTGTTTTTTTGTTGCATCAGAAAGAGGGTATTTGATATTGTGAAAGCGAGATTTGCATGCTCTCTGCATTTCCTGATAGTTTCATTGAAGTTTAAACATTGAAGGAGCTAAAATAAGAGGGTCACCAGCATGGGCGTAGGAGCCCCCCCCCCCCCCCCCCAACAGAAAATCTGGGGGGATAAATCAACTCTACTCCCAGGACAAAAAGCAGCGGCAGATCTACCTGAGGGGGCCCCATTGCTACAGTGCCCCTCAAAAACTTTTTTTTTTAATTTCCCTGTTTAAATTCTCAATGCCCTGCCCCCCAATATAATTATATATATATATATATATATATATATATATATATATATATATATATATATAAACATTATGGGACCAAGCTTTCATGGGAAAGACATAGTGCTCCCTCTAGTGGCCACATTTTTATTATTTGTTTGTGTTTCCTATTAATTTAATCTGGGGGGGGGGGTTGTCCTCCCACCACCGCCCCCAGTTCCTATGCCCCTGGTAACCAGCAATTTTTAGGCCAGGGCTTGCCTTGCTTGACTCTGTTGCAGCGTGCAGCAATGAGCCAGCTGCAAGGAAGTGCCTGGTACATTATACCACAATGTTTGGTGATTTGTAGAAAATGAGGGTAGCTCCAGATTAAAGATCAATAGAAAGACAGTCATTTTTAGTGTAATATTATTAAAAGGAGCTGTTTCTTAAAAATGTATTTCACCCACTAAATGGAGTTATCTGGTGAGTCTCCTGACAAAGAAGTCTTATTGTGGGTGAAACACATAGAGATATTGCTGCTACTGTTTCTCCTTTGTAACCTCAATTCTAATGTCATCTCATTTGGAAACAAGAGATCTAGCTACCAAATCGATGGATTAAAGGATTACCTTGTATTGAAGAAACAACAGCACCATTTAATAATATTACATTCAAAATTGCTGATTATCCCCTGATCTTTCAGCTGGAGCTCCCCTGTTGGACCTTTCCTGTTGGCTGGCTGTGCGCAGTGGCGCAATCAAGGTGTCCTTGAATTCCGTAGGGATTAGTGTTAGAGTGAGGGGTGTTAGTGTTTAGTCGTGTTAGGGTGAGGGGTGTTAGGGTTAGAGTGTTAGGGTGTGAGGTGTTAGGGTTAGAGTGAGGGGTGTTAGGGTGAGAGATGTTAGGGGTGTTAGGGTGAGTGGTGTTGGGGTTGGGTGTTCGGGTTAGTGTTTATGATGAGAAAGACCCCTCGTATTATTTACAAAACACATAGCATAGTGGTATAATATACTAGGTGTTTCCTTGGTTCTGCCTCATTGCTGCACAGTCAAGTAAATTACACTCTTCCATAAAAGCTAAGAAATTTGTAAAAGATAGGAAAATCCCTGGCCTGAAAAAATGTGGATTTTCCCACCATGTAACTACTCCAATGCTTTGGTGGCATGATATAAAAGTTGCACTTCAGTTATTTCTTAAGCCGTCAGAGTCAAAGATTCTCACCTTCTGGAGCTTCCCCCTTTCTTTCTTTTCTTCCTCATGAGAAGTACCACCTCACATTGCTGTGACCCAAGGCCATGCCAACATGGGAGGCTCCACACTACCAGTATTTTATTTTGCTAACAAGAAAACAGTGGAATGCTGTGTGTCTAAGCCCTGTTGGCATGACTTTAGGTTACAGCTGTGTAAAATTATATTTTCATGAAGAAAAAACAGAAAGAAATTCAGAAAGCTCCAAAAGGTGAGAATATATAACTGACCTCAGTGAAATTTAAGTAAATCCAATCCAATCATTACATGACAGTCCTTGGAATGAACAGATGTGAAACATGTTGTAGCTCTGTGTGTGGCATATCCCATGTGTGCAAAAAAGAGCAGCATATACCTGTATACATCAACCGCTGCTGTTGGAGCCATATTACAATTACTGAGTATGACCTCCGGAGGACAGTAGATGTGAGATGACTTTTTCTCCATGAATTCTTCTGTTCTGTAAACCGACAAACCATAATCTAAGGAGACAAAATATATAAAAGGTTTTAGAGAATTCAGTGTTGTTGTTGTTCAGTCTTTCAGTCATGTCTGACTCTCAGTGTCCATAGGGACACAGCTCTCCAGGCACATCTGTCTGTGTTTCTGGTTGTGCTTATCCATATAGATTTCCTTGAATAGATACTGGGTTGCTAGTCTCTTCCATAGTGGAGCGTAATTTGTCTGACCGCTCTACTATGACCTGCCCATCTTGGATGACCCAACATGGTGTAACTCCCAGTTTCAATGAGTTTCACAAGCTCCTTCACCACAACAAGGTAGTTAATGTATAGGTAATTCATTGTAGAGGAGTGATATAATAGAAACCTAAACATTTCCATAAGATTTAAGAATTTTCAGGAGGGAAGTACCTTTCACATAAAAGAATGCAAGAGCAAGAGATTATTTGAAATTATATTTATATAGTACTAGCAACTTGCCCGTCAAAAAATGACGGTAATAAAATTTGAAGCCATGGTAATGCTGTTTTCCACCGAATGTGAAGTTATGGCCCCTCTGAGCAGCTTCGGTGCTCAGCGTGAGCCCTGCGCTGAGCGCCTTTGGCGCTCCTTGCGTGGCTCACAATGAGCGCCTTTGGCACTCATTGCGAGCCACAACTTTCTAACCTTTGGCGCTCATTGAGAGACCTACAATGAGCTCATTGCAAGCCTCTCCCCTTGTGTACTTTATAGGCCTCGCACTTGAGCAACCTTGGCGCTCATTGCAAGCCTCTCTCCCTATGTTACTACCTTGGGTTAAGTGTCACAGGCTTTTATTAAGTGTTACTGCCTTTGATTAAGTGTCACAGGCTTTGATTAAGTGTTCCTGCCTTGTATTAAGTGTTACTGTTTAGCGTTAATTCTTAGTGCTTAGGGCTGGTATTTACGTCCTTCGGCCACCTTTTTTCCATCCTTTGGGTGCATGTTACGTCCTTCGGCCTCGTTTTCAGTTTGTTTCATTTTTATCGTTCCCCATTTTTTCTCTTTCTTCTGTGATTTTCGATCGCAAAAAAAGCCAAAATATGCCTCAAATTAACTTGCAACCTCACTCACAGGCTCACTCACTCCCCCTGAGCTGTCTGTGAGTGTGTAAGTAAATTTGAGGCATATTTGTGTGTTTTTGCAGTTTGGCGGTTCGGCCGTTGAATGCGTATTTTTGTGGGCCGTAATTTCTCGTCCGTCGCTAAGTTGCAGTGAGCGCCTTCTGCGCTCTTTTTATCTAAGTCCCGCGTGTCTCAGGATGAGCGGCTGTGGAGCTCATTTCTACCAGTGCAATGAGCACCTTCAGCGGTCATTGCCTAAGTCCGCAGGTCGCAGGAATGAGCGCCTGCAGCACTCATCTCCACCAGTGCAATGAGCACCTTTGGCACTCATTGCCTTAGTCCCTGGCACCCATGGGACTTAGGCAATGAGCGTCGAAGGCGCTCATTGCGCTGGTAGATATGAGCGCCATTGCAAGCCTCTCCACACTCTCTGACCCCTGTGTTGGTTTCCCCCCTCTCCCTTCCAAGTGTCTGTTTCCCCCTCTCTCCCTCCTCCCCTCTCCCTGCCCTGTTTATTTTTCCCTTATTTCCCTCCCGTGTCTCTTTTCCTCCATCTCTCACCCTTGTGTCTCTTTCCACCCTGTCCCCTCCCCCCCCTCCCCTGTGTCTTTCTCCTCTCTCTCCTTGCTCAAGTCTTGCGTTCCTCTCAATGAGCACCGTTGGTTCTTTTTTCAAAGTCTTGCGGGCCTTGCGCTGAGTGGCTAAGTGTTACTGTCTTCGGCCTGATTTTGAGCCATTTGAGCCAATTTTAGATTTCCTAAAAAACGCCATTTCCTAAACCTCAAATTAGGTTGTAAATGAATTATTTAATTAATTGGCATCTTTTGGTGGTCTTCCGGTGGCTTCCGGGTTATGGGCTTGGATAATAAGGCAGGCATTAAAGTCGTATTTTATTTAAAGTTTTGTGTGTCTCGCGCTCATCATGAGCATGGCAATGATATCTTTCGGTGCTTATTGCCAGCCGTTTTCAAAGTCTTGCGGGCCTCACGCTAAGCGCCAAAGGCCTGCGGCCTTCGGCCCCGGCCAACCCGGATAAAACGTATTGAACCCAAATAAAACGTATTTGTTCTACACTTTGCAATATTTTTGTCATATCCAGTTTGCTTGACACTGACTGATTTGTTTTGAAGATTACGCTGAAAGGATCTTAGAGCATTTTACACTCTTTTATTTAGTAATTTCAAATCCAACACTGCTCTAAAGCTCCACAAATCTGGCGAAATCACTCTCTGATTGATGAAGGTGTGAATAGCTTCCAACAAGGCTCTTCATTGTAGAGGTTGTTTAGCAATTTTTTACTTTATAAATCTTTGTTGCCAAAATTCTATTCTATAATTATGCTGAATTATATGTAAAACCCAACTATCAAATGTAATTGTTCTGCAAAAATTTTAAAAGAGGATGCCAGAGAAACCTTTCTTGTTGCTTTTAGTGTACCAGGTTCACCTTGTTAACTAAAAAAGAAGGGAAAGTGAAAATCTCTTTGGGTAGATCTAAATATTCTCTTTTAAAGGAATCCCTCCTTGAATCCCTAGAATAGAATCTGTCGAAATCATTCCTTGGATAAAATAGTCTTCTATCTTGAAATCAACACTAATCTAAAACCGTATTCTACATATAATTATGGGCACATTTGGTTTTCAGAGTTAGTGAATAACTAAAAAAGAGACAACAGCATCCCTAAAAACTCACAAATATTGGATATTTGTAACTAAATCGGGTAACATCCACAGAAGCAGTCTTTCATCTAACTCAGAAGTAATGTCATCCAACCACATGTGATGTGGTGACAAAAGCTGATACACAGGCTCTTCCATCAACAAAGTTCTGCTTACAAAGTTAAAACAAGCCATAAAAGAAAAAAATACAGACATCAAAGCAGATTTACAATCTTTGGAGGAAGTAGTCAATGCTCTTGAAACAGATTGAATAATTCAAAACTTACAACCGTGCCAGGAAGATCACAACAATAGCAGCCTCTGCAGAGTATCAGAAAACAATTACACATCAACAATTGGCAACATCTTGCAAGGGCTGTTCCAAATGATCAGATCCCCAGAAGCAATAAATCCAGTAAAATTAGACAGATCACACAGAGCATTACATCCAAAAGGACAGAAAATGTAAACCCCTCAATATGTTATTATTGGAGTGCATAACATCACAGAGAAGGAGAACTTAATGAAAAGAGCCAGAGAGCATGGTAACATCATGTATGAATCCTTTTCTTGTTCTAATCATTACAGAGGAGAAGAGAAATCAAATATCTTACATGTCACTTGATTACTGTGTCTCTTCTGCTCTTCCCCTGCCGGTGCATCTTGCTGCAGAGTTGGGAAGCCCGATGATGTAATCAGGATAAGCCGGCAGGGAAGGATCAAAGCAATTAAGTGCCATGGATCAGGGTAAGTAACCATAAGGGGGGATCCAAGGGAGGCTGAGGGGGAATGGCATGAGGTGGGGAGGTGAGGTGCATGGGGTTAGGGGACAGCATGGGCTGTGGTGGGGAGGTGAGGGGGCATATTTATATATATATATATATATATATATATAATATGTATGTATATATATATATATATATATATATATATATATATATATTTATTTATATATGTATGTATGTAGGGAGAAAAGCTGCACCTCCGAAACGCATCTGTAGAATTGGGTCACTCTTTTGTGTGAGACCAGACTGATATACTTCAGGATATTTCTCCCTGTGAAGGGCACAAGTCAGCTAAAAGAGGTTGCTCTCTGAGTAGGTAATCAGACCTACAGGACAAACCTACTTCAGGTATTGTCCGTTCTCAGATTGAGCACCTCTGATTTTGTATATATATATATGTATATATATTTATAAATATAAGCAGTTTTTTAACTTGTTTTAGACATTCAAATGTGAACACAGATGTACTATTTATTTACTGTACTACTGAAACAGTGATGGGTTCCGTTACAGAGGGCTTCTATCGCTCTTTTGCCCACCATATTATAAATGAATAGTACATTAGTGATTATATTTGAATGTCTAAAAAATAAGTTAATAAACTTATTTCCGGCTCACATTTCTCAGAAATATAGTTTATACACTGACAAAACTAGGCAGGGACATGCAAATGAGACCACAATTCACCCTCACTCTGTCAATCCATACCATTTTATACATGGCTCCTTTTAAGCATATGCTTACTGTATTTCACAGTTTAAGGCAACGGATGAATTATTCGCAAACCAGGAGCCACATTAACCTCCAAGCCTGTGAGGCCCCCCCACGGCTGCAGGCTCGAAATTTGGCCGAGTTACAGAGCTATTAAATTAGAACATGCTGGGAGTTACAGGCTTGCGTCTCAAGCCCGTAAATCCTTTCTGAGCATGCAAACTTTTAAGGGGGCGGATAAGCCGTGATCGCACATAACAATCCAATTGCGTAATAAAGCAGTGCGACACATCTCCGCCAATCAGAAGCGGTCTAGACGAATATGATTGACAGTGGGAGCTTATAAATTTGAGTTCCACACGCCCATGCGTTGACTGTGTTGTAAATGTCACTGGAAGTAGCTCGCAGGTCCCAGAGTTTTTTTATTTAAATGACAGTAGGAGCTACAGAAGAGAGGTAGATTGTGTTTTAAAAAAATCTATATTCTATCTTATATGGATTTACACTTAAGATTTACACATATTTACAGATTACACATATTTGTAATAAATATAGGTTAAATAACACATATTGATACATATAGCGTTAGGACACACCACGCACACACACCCATACCATATCCCCCATCCCATCCCCCACACCCCATCCCCCAACACATATTAATAACACATAGCATATACATTCTTTTTTTCCAACACACATATTACAGAGAAACCTTTTTTTTATTTATCCTTCTTTTAATTTTTGTTTAATGGAGGGAGGATATAGGGGGAGAGGAGGGAGAGGAGGGCAGGAGGTCCTGGAGAGTGAGGAGAAAGAGGAGGGAGGAGAAGAGGGCGAGGAGGAGGAGAGGGAGGAGAGGAGGGTGAGGAGGAGGAGAGGGAGGAGAGAAGGGAGGCGAGGAGAAGGGTGAGGAGGGAAGAGAGGAGGGCGAGGAGGAGGAGAGTGCAGAGGTGGGTGAAGGAACGGGGGCCCGAGCATCAGGCACACCTAGAAGAGGGACATCGGGGAAGGGGCCTGATCCCAGGGGAGTAGTAGTTTGGGGAAGGGGCAGGCCTCAGGGACAGGTCAGGGAGGCAAAGGTCACCCATCCACAGTTGAGAGGGCAAGAGGCCAGGGGCAAGTACAGCGCACACAAATATATGCAGCGGGAGAATTTGGTCCTCCTTGGTGCTATCCGTGGCTGCCCAGTCATTCTTGCAGGGGGGAGGAAAGTTAAGCCTGTGCCTAGGGCATTGGCTTGGCAGAAGGTAGCTGGTGAGGTTACTGCGCTGGACACAGTGCCAAGGGATGTGAGGACCGTGAAGCACCACTTTGATGACATCAGGGCCAAGGTGAGGAGGATGATGTCCAAGGAGGACCAAGGCTGCATAGTGACCTATAATAAGTTCGAGAGGGTCACCAGGGACCTTCTGAGACTTTTGCCTGCAGCTGGAGCTTCAGGCCCGGTGGCCCAGCAAGACCCAGCCTCCATGTCAGGTGAATATCACATACACCAACGTGCCACCACAGGTGCATCACACACACTGTACATTGTACATGATGACCAACAAGGACACTGACATGTCAACTCCATGGAATTCACAAGGGATAAATGGATGCATCATTAAATCCATGAATCTGACAAATCACTGTCCTTCCTGGGCACAACAGCAGTATCAAGCAACAGAGAGTCTATTTATTGGTGTGCCCACTGCAGCCTATGCGGTTACAGAATGCAGCCAGAATCAAGATAGGGTTAGAAGCCAAGAACGATCCAGACCATAAACCAATGAATAGATCATTTACTAGCATATGATAGCTAATCTGAGTTGCAATTAGGAGAATCATGAGGGTTCAAGCTTAGATGTCAGATAGAAATGAACACATAACAATGTCTTATTCATCATACTACTGACATATATCTTTCATCATTCAGGAGGAGGTCTGGGTCCAGTAGCGAGCCAGAAGCGGGGGCGTCAGCTCCATCAGAGCAGGATGTGGAGGAGAAAGCCCCCGCCCAGCAGGAACCATCGCAGGGGCAGGAGGAAGGACGATGATCAGAGGTCCCTGGCTCAGAGGAAAGGGAGGTAATTTGGGTAGTGGGTTCACCCACTGGACCTCTGGCCTCACCGCTAGGATTTGACCCCACTATCCCCCTTTTCGAAAGATTGCATATTTCACCGGCGCCTTCCAATCTGCCATTCAGCCAGCCACCACCTCCTTCCCCAGAAAGCAGTGCGCTGGCCACCACCAACTGCATCACCCCTGGCTCCAGCTGGGCATTAGATCCACCCCACTCCATCCCCACCACCTCCTCACCCAGTCCTGCAACGAGGACCTCCATCCCCACCGCCACCAAGCCAGGCTGCGCAGGCGGAGAAGCTGGCCCTCATGCACCAGCAACTGGACCGTCTTTGGGGAATCAAGGCCAGTATCTCTGCCAGTCATGCAGATGTGATGCTCAGCCTGGCGCTCTAGAGAGGAGAGGAGGCATCATCTTATGACTGGGAACTATCTGGCCGGGCTGCTATGAATTGGGCTGGTCCCAAGCTCCGCCTCCTCTACATCGGATGCATCGCCAGCGCACCAGCAGCCCGGCCCCTCCTCTCCTTTCACCATGCCTCCGCCACCGCCACCCGTGGTGCCGCTGCCTCCCCCACCAGCAGGGAGATGGCAGACGGCCACGGAAGATGTGGGCCCTGGGTCTAGGAGGAGGAGGACATAGGGGCTATGGACATTTTTGTGCCTTCTCAAAAGCACTCCACAGTGACAATCCATTGATCACAGTGTTAACCTAATATAGCTTGGCTACAGAGTCTTGGATATTGGCCTCTGTGATGGTGATATTTTGTATCCATATGGCTACCTCCCATCACATGGTCCATGATCCTCTCCTCTGTGGACATGTAGGGTTCTGCTTAACATGTCACCAATTGATAGTCACTGAGGAATGCTGTTGAGAAGAGATGCTGCAGTCCCTGTGATTTTTCAGGCCTTAGTTTATATATATATATATTTTTTCTCTTTTTTTGTTTTAGGTACAATTCAGGTCCATGAAAGCATCTTCTGCATCTGCAAGCATTGTGAAGGAAATGTATGAAGTGTAAGGTTTTCCAAGTTCCTCTCAGGTAGACATTCCTTCAATGGCATCCCCCCTTAACATGTAGCTCCTACAATCTTAAAGCTATAATATAGCCAGGTATCTCAGACATGATTGTTGTTAGCTTAAATCTAGACTAATACCGCTATGGCAGTGGACTTGCAAAGTCCCACGATGGCATGTTAATGACAGCCAGCATTAATATATGCACTAGTGAAGCATGTGATCCTGAACTCAATATCGGTTTGAGAACAGATCATCGGGTCTGATGTAAGTGACAGTGAATCTGGCTGCTGACCTTTGTGTCCTCTCCATATTAATGGCTGTTTGCCCATATTGCTGATTATCTTAGCTAATAGTAATGCTTGCAGATTGGAATCAGGTGAGTTGGTATATTGTTACAGTTACAGTATTTAGCACTAAACTGTACATGCATTTTGATTAGTTTTTTTATCCTCCTCCGCCTTTTCTTTAGTTGACCCCTTTTTTTTTTTACTTTTTTTTTGTCACCACACTGACTGTATGTGTTAAACTGGATTGGATTACAGAGTCCAGAGGTTGAATCATTTATTTTATTGAGCAGATCCAGACATGTTTTAAGTGCTATGCACATAAATGTTTTCTTCAATTAAATGTGAGGCCCGCACGACTTTGAAAAAGGCTCGACATGAGCGCCAAAGGTGCTCCTGGCGAGACCCGCGATGAGCATTGAAGGCCATAGGCCTTTGGCACTTATCGCGAGGCACGTAAGACTTAAATAATTACGGCTTTAACGGTCACGATTTTTTTTAAACCCGTAACTCGGAAGCCATCGGAAGACCGACAAAAGACGCCAATTAATTAAAAAATTAACTTACGACCTCACACATAGCACAGGGGGAAAGACGGTGAGCCTATAAGTGAGGTTGCAAGCTCACTTGATGTCTAATTGGCATTTTTGGGAGGTCTCAAATCAGCTAAGTGTAAAAAATAATGGCATCCGTAAAACCGTAATCTTTTTGAAAAAGGCTCACAACGAGGCCGGAGGCCGCAGGATTCAGTGCCTCTTCGCGAGTCCCGCAAGACTTTGAAAAAGGATTGATCGGCACTCATCTCGAGACACGCAAGACTTGAGGAGGGAGAGGGAGGAGAAAGACACAGGGGAGGGAGAAGGGGAGAGGGTGTAAAAAGACACAGGGGTTGGAAATAAGAGGGAAAAAAATCAGGGCAGGGAGAGGAAGCAAAGACACAGCGGGAAGGAGAGAAAGGGAAACAGTAACAGGGGTCAAAAAGTGGGGAGAGGCTCGCAATGAGAGCCAAAGGCGCTCATTGCAGTTCTCGCGATGAGCACCGAAATTGCTCATTGCTGGGCTCACAATGAACACCGAAGGCGCACAGCGTGAGGCACGAAATGTGCGGGTTGGACGACGACTGCAGGGAGCGGCAAAGCCGTTCATTGCAGGGCTCGTGATGAGCCTCTTCGGTCATCGCAAGGTCCATAAAGTAGAGGGGGAAGAGGCTCGCAATGAGCGCCGAAGGCACTCATTGTGGGGTACGAAGGTTGCGGGTTGGCTGAGGGGGGCAATGAACGGCGAAGCCTGTAAAGTAGAGTGGGGGATAGGCTTGCAATGAGCGCCAAAGGCACTCATTGCAGAGCACGAAAGTGGCGGGCTGGCTGAGGCGTGGCTGAGGCAGCTCATTGCAGGGCTCACGATGAACACCAAAGACGCTAATCTCGAGGCCCATAAAGTAGAAGGGGGGAGAACCTTGTGGCAAACAGCATTGCCAGGCTTCAAATTGTATTGCCGTCATTTTTTACTTTTGACGGACAAGAAGCTAGTATCTATATATATATATATATATATATATATATATATATATATATATAGATATAAAGATAATATATAAATACACACACACACACACACACACACATATATATATATATATATATATATATATATAAATATATATAAATAAATATATATATATATATATATATATATATATAGATGAATAATCAGAGTATTGCAGTATATAGTGATACCTTTTTTATTGGACAAACATATTCATAGGTTTCATGACGAGCTTTCGAGAGCGTTTCCTCTCTTTGTCTCTATATATAGATAATATATAAAATCTAGGACGGGTCAATGAAAACAACTTTTTAACCCACAAAAGGGTCCCAATTTTTTTTTTCACTGGGGCCCTCTATTCACTAGCTCCGCCTCTGGCAACATCCACAATAACAGGGCATCAAGAATAGAAAACACCCATGCTACATTACAAGACATTTCTTGTAAATCAGAGGAAACTTACTCTTTTCAGTGTAACCTAACCATATACAGCTGAAATTATGATGGTTCTGCCACAGAGACAATTCATAACATCATCCAAGGGTATTGAGGGAACTGGGGAGGGCCAAGTCATTATATCTATGTTTTCAATGTTTTCATTCAACAAAGGGTCACTACCAGATGACTGGAGAAAATCAGATGTGATACCTATATTTAAGAAGGGAGCAAGAGCAAATCTTGGGAATTGTACGCCTGTAAGCCTCACTTCTGCATCAAGGCAACCCAGTGGATGTAGTATTTTTGGATTTGGCAAAGGCTTTTGATACAGTGCCACATGGAAGACTATTGTGCAAACCAGGGGATGCATAAATTGCAGTAAATATCTGCTCATGGATTGAGAGCTGGCTAAAAGACAGGAAGCAAAGGGTTGTTCTAAATGGAACATACTCAGATTGGACTAATGTGGTAAGTGGGGTTCCTCACGGTTCATTATTAGGTCCTCTCCTTTTTAACATATTTATTAATAATTTAGAAGTAGGACTGGAAAGTAGTGTCTTCATTTTTGCTGATGACACAAAGTTGTGCAAGGTAATTAAATCAGAAAAGTATGTAAAAGTATGTAAAGCATGTAATGTCCCTCCAAACGGATTTGCATAAATTAGAGAAATCTACAACTATATAGCAGATGAAATTTAATATTAATAAATGTAAAGATATGCATTTCGGAAGGAAAAAGAGCCATGCAATTTATAATCATAATGAGGCAAATCTAGGGGTAACAGATATTGAAGGGGGATTTGTGAATGTTTGTGGACAACTGCCTAAGTAACAGTATGTATTAAGAATGGTATAGAAGGAAGGGAAGTATAATAATATAATTCTGCCACTACACAAATACCTAGTATGCCCTCATTTGGAATATGGAGTTCAATTTCGGGCACCACTTCATAAAAAGGACATTTTAGAGTTGGAAAATGGGCTTAGTTATGAAAAAAGACTTAACAAATGAAACTAATTTTCTCTAGAAAAATGGACTAAGAGGGGTATGATTATCTTATATAAATGCATAAAGGGTCAATATAAGGGTTTGTCAAGTGAAGTTTTTGTGACAATAGGTTTTCCACTGGTAAGAGGACAGCTTAGGGCAATTTCAACACATGTGGAGACATTGGCCTCTTTTCCTCCAACATACTAGACGGACTAACTATGGACAGTCAAGAAGGCGTGAGGTACCACCATAAGGGTCTTGTAGGATTGCACTTTAAAGTTAGAGGAAACTGAGAGAGATATTTGTGTACCCCAAATTTCCTGCCACTTTTCTTCTGTCAACTTATGTATAACTAATTTTTAAAGCCGGCTAAAATCGCGAAACGATATTTAATTGCTAAAATCCCTCAAGACCGCAGATGGCAAAGGTCAGCCCAAATCTAACGGGTTCAAAATAGGACCCACAAAGGGTTTAAAAACTAGTTTGTAACGCTGCAAAACATAATAAAAGCACACCAATGCACTTTAAAGTATGGCCAAAGCAATAGAAGGCATTAGAATTCATTGCACAACAAATCCCAATTATGAAATAGTTTAAAAAAAAATAGTTTTCTTATGTTGTAATGGTCATGCATATGCCAGTGTGAAAAGTCATGCTGCAAGATGCTGAAAGCTATTAAAGACACACTACCTGGTTAAATTGCAACACAAATACATGAAAATGGCTGCCATATTAACCCTTTCTCACTAGCAGAGGCTCTAATGTGGACCCTAAAAATTCAAAGATCAACTTATATACATCACAGTCATCACATCTACATTGGGAAAACAAATAGTGGCTAAATTACACCGCTACATGGCTTTTATCAAGTACCAGTGGAATAGTTGACAATTGGTTGTTCAATTCCTATGTCTCTGCCTGTGCTTTTCCACAAAGTTTACATGCCGAAGATACTGGAGAGGGTTGCCAGTTCCTTCTCTACTGGACTGTGATTTGTCTGACCTCTCTGCTATGACCTGCTCACCTAGAGTGACCCTACATGGTATAGCTCACAGCTTCATTGAAGTACACAAGCCCCTTCACCACCACAAGGCAGTAATCCATAAGGGGAACATGGGAACATACACCACACTAATCTACACTCACCCATCAGGAATGCCCGCAAACACACATAGAGGCTGTGCAGAGGCACGTGGAGCAACAGCCAACTCACCTCCATCAGGGATAATCTCTGCTACGCCCCTCCTAGAAAGTCCTACAGCATTGCTGGTGGCCATGTGCCAAGATGTATACCATTATCATTTGGTGATCTCCCATTAAGTGTTTTGCTATCAATCAATTCACATTATCACCTGTCATTGTTTTCAGGCCTTCAGGGGAATGTTGAAACTCCACAATATCAAAAATTTGTCTTTACATGTGTATTAACCCTTTATTATGATGTATGATGTATATTATTATATGATATCTCATTATATTATTATTATTATTATTATTATTATATGTATTTATTGCATAGTAACTAGAGCTCATTAGTTTACAGAAATAGGAATTTGACACAAATATGGTGTCTGTGGATGTCCTAAAACCCCAACCATTGAAAACACACTGACACAGTGAGAATGGTTTTATAAAGCTTTATTTCATACACAGAGTACAATTAGAAATAAACAACACTGTGCATTAATATCATGGATGTGATGTGGGCAGATCCCGGGAGGGCAAGAGGCTTGTTTTTGGGAAAAAGGGGATACCTAAAGGGGGTAATGTCATAGTCTAGAAAAAGCATGATGCATAGCACCTACCAGGGTCACACTACACCACTGCAACCGGAATCTGATGAAAAAAAGGATCATCAGAAATCAATCCATTTAATTGAAGAAACCATTAATGTGCATACCACTTACAACTTGCCTATATATGCTCAATGAAACAGATGCAAACCTCTGGACTGTGAAATCCAATCAAGTTTCACACATACAGTGTGTTCCCAAAACAAAAATCTGAAAAAAAGTCACAAAGTCACAAAAAAAAAGGTGGAGGATTAAAAAATAAAAAAACAAAAACATGCATGTACAGTACAGTACTAAATACTGTAACTGTAATAGTTACCTGACTCCCATCTGCAAGCATTACTAACCATTAGCTAGTTATCAGGATAACTCACGGACCTGAATTGTACTTAAAACAAAACAAAACAAAAACATAACACCTGCAAAACAAGGCCTTAAAAAATATAGGGACTGCAGCATCTCTTCTCAACAGCATTCCTCAGTGACCATCAATTGGTGAAATGTTATACAGAACCTTACGTGTCCACAGAGAAGAGGATTATAGATCATGTGATGGGAGGTAGCCATCTGCGTACAAAATATCACCATCACATAGGCCAAGATCCAAGACTCTGTAGCCAGGATAGATTAAGCTAACATTGTGACCAATCGATTGTCACTGAGGAGTGCTGTTGAGAAGACACAAAGCATGTGTGCAGCACCTACATCCTCCTCCTCTTAGCATCAGGGCCCCAACGTGGGGGCCGCCGTCTCCTTGGAGGTGGTGAAGCAGGGGGAAACAGTAGTGGCGGTGGTGGTGGTGGAGGCATGGGGGGGAGGAGAGGAGGGCTGGGAACCAGAACACGGCTCATGGCGTCTGAGGTGACTTTCTGGATTGTGCTCTGAGCAGCCCGGCAAGGTAAGATTCAGTCATCAGACGGTGCTTCCTCTCCTCCCTATTGCGCCTGGCCAGGCTGAGCATGACCTCTGCATGATTGGCGGAGATGCTAGCCTGGACCCCTAAGACACTCCATCTGCTGCTGCATGATAGCCAGCATCTCCGCCTTAGCAGTCTGGCTTGGTGGTGGGGATGGAGGTCCGTGGGCCATTGCTGGGTGAGGAGGTGGCGTTGGCCCAGCTGGAGCCTTACTCCTTGAGGGTGGTGGTGGTGTTGCTGAGCTTGGTGGTGGTGGCCAGTCTGCAGCACTCGTGAAAGGAGTAGGAGATGGGGTGAGATACTCAGTCTCTGGATGAGGGGGACAGTGGGGTCAAAGGCCGCCGGTGCGGCCATTGGTCCTGCTGGTGACTCCACAGCCCAGATGACATCCTCCGCCTCCTAACCAAGGCCCTCAGCTCCACTTCTTTCCCCCCCACTCTGCGCCGGTGCCTGCTAGGCGGGGGATCGCTTGATGACCCCCTACTCCAATGGAGCCGACGCTCCATCTCTGGGTCACTATTAGACGCAGACCTCCTTGATGCTGAAAGAGAGAAAAGAAAAGTATATGTTATTAGTATGATGAAATATATATTATTTTGTGTTCATTCCTAACTATCTGACATCTAGGCTTGAACCTGGATGATTCACTTAATTGCAGCTATGATTAGCTATCATTTGCTAGATTTGATCTATTGTTTCGTTCTTGATCTTGATTGTTCTTGGCTCCTAACACTTGATTCCGGTTTCGTTCTGTAACTGCACAGGCTGCAATGGGCACACCCATACATGGACTCTCTATTGGCTGATTACTGTTGTTGTACCCACGAAAGACAGCAATTTGTCAGCTTCATGGATTTAATGATGCATCCATCTATCAATTGTTAATTCCATAGAGCTGACATGTCAGTGTCCTTGTTGGTCATCATGTACATGTGTAGTGTGTGTGATGTACATGTGGTGGCATGCTGGTGTATGTGATATTCACCTGACATGGATGCTGGATCCTGCTGGTCCACCGGTTCTGAAGCTCCAGCGGTGGGCAACCTGCTCAATAGATCCATGGCGACCCTCTCCCACTCGTTGTTACTGACTTTGGGGCCATCACTTGGTGCTGCAACTTGCTTGTCCTCCTTGTCCATCATCCTCCTCACCTTGGCCCTGATGTCGTCAAAGCAGTGCTTTACATACCTCATATCCCTTTCTGCTGTACCCACTGCTGTTACTGCGGCTGCTACCTCCTTCCATACCTGGGCCCTAGGGCGGGCCTAACTTCTCTCCCCCGCAAGGCTAATGGGGCATCCACGGATGGCACCAAGGAGGACCACATTCTCCTGGTGCGTGTAGTTATGGGCCTTGTGCTTGCCCTTAGCCCCTTGCCTTCCCGACTGTGGATGGGGATCCTTAGGGGTTGGGGATCGTGAACTGTCCCTGAAGCCTGTCCCTCCCCTGAACTACCAACCCCCCTCCCCAGTAGGCTCCCATGATCAGCTGAATAGCACCGTATTTGTAGCCAACCGCAAACCCGCAACAGGCCCGCAGACATACGGCCTAAATACCACGAGATGCAGCCTTTAAATTGAATGGGGCTCATAGTTTTTCAAAATTTTACTTCAATAGGTACCAAGAAATGTTCACAGCTCACTTCCAAAATAATTCACACACCAAGGGCCTCACTCAATTGCGATTTGGCTAATTGAATGGGGCTCTATATAAGCACATAACATATTTTTTTTACAAAAGTTTTTAGTTAGTGAACTTCTATCCAAAAGCAAGGTCTTCACTAACTAAGAACTTTTGTAAAAAATATGCTATGTGCTTATATAGAGACCTATTTAATTGCCCAAATCCCAACTGAATGAGGCCCCAAGAAAAGAAAATGATTTTGAAATAAAAGAAAAAGTTCAAGCTTCCAGGGGCCTAGTCATGGAGGGAACAATGGATAAGACATTGATTTTGGATTTTGTATCATATTTTTTTCTATATTTATATTCATTACAATTATGGAAATATTTTATTAATTTACTATAAAACATTGCTATATAAATATCTGATATAAAAATATCATCATAACCTCGTAACTTACAGATTAATTTCATAAATAAACAAATATCATCTGTTATAGCAATACAATATATTTTGATTTGGTACATTTTCTTTTTGTATTAGATAATATTATTATTAGACTGCAGAATTTGTATAACTTTAAAATAGATATTTGTGAACATACCAAAAATTACCAAATCAACTTTGATATAATTATTATGTAATAATTAATTCTTTATCACTTAAATATACCTTGATATAAAATCTGTCATAATTATTATACTATATTAATTGTTATATTGAAATATACTGTTTTGATATAAAAAAAATGTCATTATAATAAATATATTTTCATATAATACAGTTCTGTTTATTTCATGTGGCTAAAACTTATATATATCATGTAATAAGAATTCAGGTAATTAAAATTTGGCAAATATATAAAATATGAACATTTTAATCAATACTAATAAATATTATTGATGTTAATAATATCACTAAATTAATTGCCAAAAACCACGGCAACATAGGGTAAATGATTTCATATACATATATTCCACTTTTTTCAGTAATGTTACACTTGTATTTAATTGCCCACAAACGTAATATCACTTAGCTCAGCACCGAAAAGTTAACCCCCTGGTGGGGTCTCTAACAGATCTCATTGTATCTAAATTAACCATTAACAACCATGAAAGTTTATAAAGACCCCCATGGTACCCTAAAATTAACCAATGATGTGGCAAAAAAACACCACACAAAAAAAAAAAAATACCAATAAAATTAAAAAATATAAATTACAAACATTTTTTAAAAAAAACTGTATTACAAAAATGAACAAGAATTCCATGAAAAAAATAACTACAGTAAAATAAAAAATGACAATTAACATAAATAAATAATATTATAAAAAATAAAATACTTTGAAACCTGTAAAATAAAATAATACTTATCTAACTAAATAATTATCCAGCAATGATCAACAACGCCCTTGTCCTATTGATTAAAGCTTGAGTCCTCACTTTCTGACCAGAAAACAGCCTTCCACAAAAAAAAAAAAGCCGCTCTAAAAAAATTACTTTTGGCGGCTTACAGCCTCATTAAATTGGGGCTACTTTTTAAAACGTAGCTCATAACTCCAGGTTTACGTGTTACGGGTATTAAGTTAGCCCAGTAACTTTGCTCACAACGGACTTTGCAGGACGGCCGAGAATAGGCTACATGCTGAGCAACGTTGAACTTTGCGCACGTAAATCCTTTGATCTGTCATGTCCATAACCGCTACTTGTTCAATTCAGCTATTAAACTGCAACGTGGTCACTCACGAGCAAGCACGTAACACACAAATGGAGCCCAAAGGCCAACTTGTGCCTGAGAGCACCTGCAAGTGGGGTAAAGTCCAATACATAGCACTTGTTATGCAAATAACAACCCTCTACTGTACATTTATTATAAGGGAAAGTGATGTTAGGTCCTAAAATTAATAGCACAACATTCTCAAGCCTGCAAAACGGCCCCGAAAAATACTTTATTTCATGTTTATATTTTGTTATAACAATCCCTGCAATCAATGTGTTAAGACATATACTGTAACTCGCTTGTGATAGAATATCTGCTTTGTTCATACTGCATTATTGTGGAATGTGGGTCCGATCGCAAACTGTAATTAAAGCACGTAGGACTTGGAAATCTACCCTCCCCTTTTTCAGTGATGTAAAGCTAAGGATCTATTTTTCCAATGGCTCCTTCTGAACCTTTAACTATGTGATTGCTTAAATATTTGCGTTCAAACACGCACCGCCGAGAACTGGTTTACGAAATGGCGTCTCTTGCTCGTAGCTCGCAGCACTTTCTAATTTAATAGTGATGTAAAACAGCAACATTTGAAGCACGCAGCCCTTAAGTGCTACACGTTGGACTTACGAGGCAGAAATTTATTATGGCCCTTAATTAATACTTTTTACGCATTCTGATGGGCTAAAAAAAAATGCCCATTATATTTTAGCCCATCAGAATGATTTTTGAGCTGTCATCCTGCTCATTTTGTTTGTGAAATTGAATTGGACCAATCAGAATGCTCAAATTGATCAGCTCTATAAATCTGAGCAAGATAGAAGGGGTAGGATGGAGTGTGAGCGGGGAAGAGGGTGATTGGGTGTAAGCAAGGATGGGGATAAGTTTAAAAAGGCATTTTTCTGCTTTTATGGGTGCTATTCACTGCAGGTAATTTTTTAACCCAAATCAGTAATATTATGAATTGTGTCATAAATAATTTTGAGAAATTTGTACTATTACTGATATGTGAAAATTAATGGGAAAGTTTGCAGTAATTTTCGTTTCTGGCTTTTTCTTGGGCATTATGAGCCTCATTCAATTGCAAGGCCGCAACTCACGTTATACAGGCAGTATGTCTGCGGGCTTGCTGCAGGCTTGAACTCTGCTACAATTATGGAATGATTAAATTTAACAAGCCTGCAAGTTACCAGCTGAAAGCCGAAACCTTAAACCATGCAATCGTATGTAGCATTTCAGAGCTTGAACATGATCAATTACGCAAGGCCGTAACTACCCATTTAGAAACAGCCAATAGAAAATGAGACCGTCATCATTATGGTAGTAAAACATGGTGAATACATGTCAATTAGCGTTTAGGGATACGATATGCGATCAGACTTGCAATCCTGCAATGTACAAAATTTTCAGCCCATAACGCGTAGACCATTTGCACATCACAAAAAGACGCCTATTGAAAAGCGAATTAGATTAAAGCCTACCTTATAGGCTCCAGTAATTGAATGAGGCCCTATGAGTAGCTCACTTGTTTGAGAGAGTGAATTTAATAGCTAGGTAAAGTTACTCACTTTTTGGTGATGTAACTTTACACAATAGGGAGTTGAATTGGATCCCAATTTATTTGGAAGGAAGTCCAATAAACATAAAGGTGCGAGAGCCGCCTTTTTAATACATGCGGTAGTAAGGCAAAACGTCTAACTTAGGTGTATAGGAAAAAATCATGAGGGGACATGGTAGTCCTGGATTGTAGTATTTAAATGGAATAATATTACTTTTCCTTGAGTTTGGCAAGGTTGGCTGCTTCAAAAGTGCTTAGGGTCTAATCCGTGAAGAAACGTTTTATTTAAAAGAGTTGGAGTTAAAGGGGATGTCAAAGAAATTAGGTCATATTTTGTGGTTAATGAATTACACAGTAAAGTAGAGTTGGTCAGTTCGTTTTCTAAATTATTTAGCTACATCATAGTATAATAGAATGTTAGGTAGAACTAGTGCTTCTCTCAAATTTTGGAAATATATTATCCTCCTTCTTTTCTTGAGCGACTCTTATCCCAGACAAAATTATCAATATGCATTTGTAATTAATTAATATCAGATTGTCTCAATGGGATAAGCAGCGTTCAAAAGAGATAGACAAACTAGGAAACAGATTCATTTTTATAGCTGTGATTCCTCCAAGCCAAGAGATGTAAAGGGATCTTGATCTAATGAGATCTTTCTTCAATTGAGAAAGAAAGGGAACATAATTACATTGGTATAGTATATCTGCATATGTCCTCATTAGGTTGACACCAAATATCTGAGGGAGTTACGACAGGTTTTAAAATGAACATTAATCTCTATAAGTTTCTTGAGGAGTGCTGGCAGATGTATATCCAGAAATAATGATTTTTGACACGATTTATTTTATATCCAGAGATGTTATAGTAGCTACATATCTCGTTTATAAGGAATAGTAAGGAATTGAACTGATGAGTCAAGCTAAATTAGATATAATTCGCATATGCAGAGATTTTATAAGTAGAGTCTTTGTAATCAATACCTAAAATATTAGGATTCATAGGGATATGATTAAGAAGAGGTTAAAGTGAGAGGGTGAATAGTAATGGAGAGAGAGGCCAACCCTGTCATCTGCAGTTGTATATTTAAATGGGAGATGCTTTAGGCCCTGGTATTAGTAGAGAGGCAGAGGGGTGGTTATATACATTTTATAGAATTTTGAAAGGAGGGAATGCAAAATACATGTAAAATTTGAACGAGATAAGGCCAAAGGACCCTATCAAATGCTTCTCAGCATCTATTGAGATGAAAATTGATGGCTTCTTTCTATGGGTTTGAACCCAGATTAAGTCCATAACTTTAAATGTATTGTCTTGGGCTTGTCTGTTATTTATGAAACCCATTTGATCTAAGTGAATTAAAGATGTAAAGAACCTAGCTAACCTGTTAACCTGTTTGGCCAATATTGTTATGTTACTTTAAAGGAGTGAGTTGAGTCTATAACTAAAACATTTCCCAGGGTTTCAACCTTCCGTAAGTATAAGTAATATATTTGCTTACAAAATCTCTTAAATTATAGCCTTGTTGGAGTGTAGTGAGTAAAAAAAGTGAAGTAGATATGAGCCCAAAATATGGGAAAAGTTTTATAGTATGTGTTACCAAATCCATCAAGACCGGGAGATTTAAGCAATTTAAAAGCCACTGTTAACTCAGCTTATGAAAGTGGAGTTTAAAGGAAATTAGCTTGTTCCAAAGACAATGCTGCAAATATAATTCACATTCTTCCATATATTTGATATGTTCCCGTGTTCTATGGGAGTGGTTGAATAAACTTGTATAATATGTTTTAAACATTTTGGCGATCTGGTTAGGGTCTGTTACCAACTTATTTAGCAAATTAGTATCCCACGGTTAGGGTTTTTAGCTTTATATTGTCTCAACTATGAAGCAAACATTGTGTCTGCTGCAAGATATATTTCTAATAGATGCCCTTGATCAACTAATTTAATTTAAGACTGGCATAAATGTGCGAGGTGGGGATTTTAACATGTTTAATGATTCTGGAACTTGATTCATCTATCTCAAAATCTAGTGCCCTGATAAATGACCTCTTTAAGATTTATAGCAGCCTTACCATCTGGTCGGTTAGCAGATAAGTTGTGCTTAATCAATTTAACTACTAAAGGTTAAAAAGGCTACACATATTAGTTGCACCCCACCAGCTTCCACACATACCATGGGAAACTCTACAATTCTACAACCTAAATACATGGGACATTTCAAATAATACTAATATTCATACTAAATAACAAAAGGAACAAACTTATATCTCTCAAAAATCCCTACCTACAATAGACACACAAAGTCCACAGGATCTTGCAGGCCCTATACTGGAACAAGAAATTGACCAAGCAATTAAAGAACTGCCATATGGTAAGGGTCCGGGTCATGATGGATATACAACAGGGTATTATGAAAGATTTCAACAACTTTATATTCCCACTGCTATTGTTTTCGCCTTGATTGTAACACATGTTTAGCGCTACGGAATATGTTGGTGTATTATAAATAAATTATAATAATAATACTTTTAAATTCTATAAGTGAAGGCAATAATTTTTCACCTAAAATGTTGGAGACGCCAATATTGCCACCATACTCAAACCAGGTAAAGAACCAAAAGAACCAAGCAATTGAAAGCCCACATCACTATTTAATGTAGAATTTAAAATTTCAAGCAAAAGTGGGATTCAACCCAAATAGAGAAGACCGTGATAATACCATCAATGTACTAAAATTAGTAAAATGGGCTAAGGATAATGAAATCACTGTAGTGTTCCAATCACAGACATTGAAAAAGCTTTTGGTCGCATTAGATGGTCCTTTACGTCGGCAGCACTGATTGTGGATATTGGCTAGGCAAGGCATTAGTTGAAGCTCTGTATCAGAACATATTCCAGGCAAATGGTACACTTACCTCCAAATTTACAGTACACACAGAATGAGTTCATGTTATCTTCACTTGCAGACAATGTGCTATACACTTTGACAAAACTCCATGTCACAACTGCTTCTTCAATTGGGCTCACCCAGAACCTAGTTCTGGCCCACCTGGTGATTCATGATAGTTCTTATTATCCCTGCTACCGTGTTTCCCCGATGATAAGGCAGGGCCATCAAATAAGACAGCCTCCCCCTTTTTAGAAAAAAATGTAAAATAAGGCACCCCTCCGCAAATAAGCCACCCACCGATACCTGCGCTTACCCGAATCGGATGGTACGGTGGGTGACCCCGTGTGGTCCCTCCATCTACCGTATTTGCCTCCATGGCTGCGCGCCTCGTCATGAAGTGAAGAGGAGGAAGTGACAGCACTGCAGCGCGCGCACGTGACTCACTCCGCGCAAGGAAACGCAGGCAGATTCCCTCATCCCTCCTTAACGGAGACTGCAGAAGGTACGGTATACCGGTATTATGGTATTGATTACAGTAGAAGGGGACAATGAATGGATCAGATTAATCAGAAGGGGACAATGATTGGCATCAGAAGTGGACATGAATGGCACATGATTGTGCCAATCATTGTCCCCTTCTGATCAATCATGTGCCATTCATGTCCACTTCTGATCACTGTGCCAATCATTGTCCCCTTCTGATCAATCATGTGCCATTCATGTCCACTTCTGATCACTCTGTGCCAATCATTGTCCCCTTCTGATCAATCATGTGCCATTAATGTCCACTTCTGATCACTCTGTGCCAATCATTGTCCCCTTCTGATCAATCATGTACCATTCATGTCCACTTCTGATCACTCTGTGCCAATCATTGTCCCCTTCTGATCAATCATGTGCCATTCATGTCCACTTCTGATCACTCTGTGCCAATCATTGTCCCCTTCTGATCAGAGTGATCAGAAGTTGACATGAATAGCACATGATTGATCAGAAGGGGACAATGATTGGCACAGAGTGATCAGAAGTGGACATGAATGGCACATGATTGATCTGAAGGGGACAGGAATGGCACATGAGGATCAGAAGGGGTTACTAGAATGGTCCCCCCCCCCCCCACTGAAGTTTTAAGTCCTCCCCCACTCGGATACCTCAATGCCATATCTTTTTTTTCCCCTTAGACATGAACACAAAAAGGAAAAGCTACACGATGGAGTACAAGATGAGAATTGTGGAAGAATCTTGGGGCCAAACTCTTCCTGCTTTCTGCAAAGAAAAGATGTTGAATATCCGAATGGTCCGCAAGTGGCGAGCAGAGTATGGTAAACTCATGGAACAAGTGGAAAATGGAAGAGGTACCAAATGCAAGAGTGGATCAGGTCGCCAAGCAACGTTTCCAGAGCTGGAAGATCTGATCTGTGAATGGGTTGTTGACAGGAGAGCAAAGGCCTTGGTTGTGAATAGGGCTCAGATTCAAGAATATGCGCTTGCAATAGCACCACAGTTTGACATCCCGGAAAACTTCAAAGCATCAAAACACTGGTTCGATAATTTCCTTCAGCGAAACGAACTGTCTTTAAGAAGATCCACAACATTGTTTAGGCTGGAAGATGCTAAAGTTATTAAGAGAGCACTTGCATTCAAGTCCTTTATTGATGATATTGATTTCTCAAAATACAATCTTTCCAACATGATTGCTATGGATGAAACTGCAGTGTTTATGGGCCAATCATCTCAAACAACAATTGAACAGCGGGGTGCCTCCTCAGTGTACGTTCCCTCCACTGCTTACGAAAGTGCACGTGTTACCTGTATTTTGGCAATTCGTCTGGATGGCACCAAAGTCACACCTCTAATCATTTCTAAGGGCAAGAAGGAAAAGATTGAACGTGGTTCAGGAATTTTTGTTCTTGAAACTGAAAAAGCCTGGGCCACACAAGCAGTCATAAGAAAATGGGTCGATTTAATGCTGCCACTTGTTATGCGAGGGAGCCAAAGAGGTCTGCTAGTCTGGGATGCAGCCAGCACTCATCGCGCTAAAGATATGAAGTCATTTCTTCATGAAAGAAAAATAGATCAAGTAATGATTCTGCAGGAATGACGGCCTATCTCCAGACTTTGGATATTGCAATCAACAAGCCATTCAAGGACAATCTGCGCATGGAAATTAACGACTACATTGAAAATAGAATGGAGAGAAATCAGCGTGGAAACTTTGTGAAGCCTAAACTGCAAGAGGTTGTGACTTGGGTGAAGAATTCATGGGAGAAAATCACTGACAGTTGCATTGAACATGAGCTACGAGCAGGCTACCTTGATAAGAAGTACTCCTTTAAGGACAGTACTGTTGCTAAACATGAGAGATTTGGTCACCAGATTCTAAAAGAAATCGAGTCAGAAGTAATTAACCTGGAAATTCAGAGTGGGGTTTGTTACGATGATGTTCCAGAAGATGATGACTTGGTTGTCATTGAATAAATGTGTAAATGTACCGTACTATGCCATAGATTGTTGTATGGAAACAATAACATGGTTACAAGTTATGGATGCTCAATTTGTCTGGTTATGCTGGTTTGTAATGACAACTACCGTTATTACCATTATACTGTACCATATACACTGTACCATATACAGGTAATAAAATTCTGTTTTTTTTCAACAATAACTGTGTACTGTAGTCTTCTTCATGGGTAAATAAGGCATCCCCCTGAAAATAAGCCCTAGAGCATATTTTGGCCTTCCAAAAAAAATAAGACAGTGTCTTACCATCGGGGAAACAGGGTAGCAGAGATAGAACCAGACCATTATTGAAACCTTAGGACAATCACTGGAAAACAAGAATTTTCAGGCAGATAAGCAGAGTTACCGGCTGTAACTCTTCATTTTAGACAGATGTAGAATTATTAACCCCTATGATCAGGGTTAACACTTGCCTTAATAATGAGAACACACTTAAATTATGTATGACCACCTGAGCACACATTATTTGTCATCCATTCAACTTTTTATACATTTAGGTCACCCCTTTTCACAAAGTTACAACCCCTAGCAAAGTCCTCTTAACAAATCCTCACCCTTCTCCTTCTAACTATGTGAACCACCTGTCAGTCAATGATGTCTGCCTTTCTAGCCATCCCATGTGGTGTTTGAACCTAGCAGGCTGAATACTTAATGAGACCTTTTGTCCTGGTTAGGGGGATTCACACTTTACATTTCCCCTGTCAGGAAGCTAGCTGTTAAAGGGATCATAAGATCTAATTAGATCTTCCTCACCGTTCCCTGAATTAAATTTCTTGGCTCTTCCACGTCTAACTTCTGAAGTCTTCCCAAACCCTGCCCGCCTGTTACCCCACAAGTCCATAAACCCTGGGATATCATAAATCCTAAACATGGCAACAACCATATCACACAGTTATAACTGCATACCCTTAATGCCAATTATTATGAACTAGCGAATTGCCCGTCAAAAAATGACGGCAATGAAATTGTATGGTAGCTAATGGTGTTTTGTGTGTACTACTGAAATATATAATACAAATGAATAAATGAATATACTTTACCTATTTTGAAGCATTGTGTTGAAGAGCTGGCAATCTGTTTTGATGTTGCTGCAGCATTAGTTGTGTGGAGCTGCTGTGTAAGCATCCTGAATGTGTGCAGTGTAATAGTGTGCGCGCGCGAGAACAAACCGTTAGCGTAGTTGTGTACTTGCGGGTAATGTGTAATGGCGGGTAATGTGTGGTATGCGTCTTAGCGGAACATCCATAGGTCGTTTGTGGTGTTTTGCGGGTTTCTTGTGGTGTTTTGCGTGTTTAGAGTGCTGTAGCCTCGTTTTAGTTTTGTCCTGCGGTCATTTTTTCTCTTGCTTAGCGAATTTTGTAGTGTTCAAACTGTCTCGTATGTTTGCGTTGCGACATAAAGTTTGCGAGGGTCGCAGTTGCTGGCAAGGAGCGCCTTCGGCGCTCCATGCCAGCAACTGAGGCCCTCGCTACGCGAGGTGCGTGGCTCGCTTCGCGAGGGCCGCGGGCGAGGACCTCAGTTGCTGGTTCGGCGCTCCATGCCAGCAACTGAGGCCCTCACCCGCAGCCCTCACTACATGAGTGCCGCGGGCTCGCTGTTGTGAGCAACGGCTCTGGCTGGCTCGCCTGCTTACAACTATATATGTGATAGTTTTATTATACAAAGAGTGTGTATTTGTATCAATGCAGTGTTTTGATAGAAAATCATATATCTGTAAAAAAAAAAGAGGAGAGAGGGGGGGGGGGGAGAGGAGAGGGGAGGGGGGGAGAGAGGAGAGAAGGAGAATGAGAGGTAAGGGGGATGAGAATGAGGGGGGAGAGAGGAGAGAAGGAGAATGAGAGGGGATGGGGATGAGAATGAGAGGGGGAGAGAAGGAGAGGGGAGGGGGAGAGAAGGAGAGGAGGGAGAGGAGGGAGAGGAGAGAAGGTGGAGGGGGAGGGAAGGGGAAGGAGAGTGGAGGTAGCGGGGGAGGGGGAGTGAGAGCGAGAAGGGGATGGGGGAGCGAGAAGGAGAGGGGAGGGAGAGCGAGAAGGAGAGGGGAGGGAGAGCGAGAAGGAGAGGGGAGGGAGAGCGAGAAGGAGAGGGGAGAAGGGGGGAGAGAAGGGGAGGAGAAGGGGCAGAGAAGTGGAGGAGAGGGGGCAGAGAAGTAGGGAGAGAGGAGAGAAGGAGAATAAGACGGGAGGGGGATGAGAATGAGAGGGGGAGAGGAGAGGGGAGGGGGAGAGAAGGAGAGGGGAGGGGGAGAGAAGAAGAGGGGAGGGGGAGAGAAGAAGAGGGGAGGGGGAGAGAAGAAGAGGGGAGGGGGAGGGAAGGAGAGGGGAGGGGGAGAGAAGAAGAGGGGAGGGGGAGAGAAGAAGAGGGGAGGGGGAGGGAAGGAGAGGGGAGGGGGAGTGGAGGGGGAGAGGATAGATGAGGGGGAGAGGAGAGAGGAGGGGTAGAGGAGGGAGAGGAGAAAAGGTGGAGGGGGAGGGAAGGGGAAGGAGAGTGGAGGTAGCGGGGGAGAGAGAGCGAGAAGGGGATGGGGGGAGCGAGAAGGAGAGGGGAGGGAGAGTGGAGGT